>JARHVA010001528.1:842500-1515000 GCA_037957365.1 Torreya grandis
GTTTGACTAGCCTTGCAGCCAAAATGCTCGCACTTGCCACCTCACTTGGTCTAAGTAATTATTTCTTAGTCTAGCATTGATTACTCTGATTATCTAGATCACATGTAACCACATAACACATAAAATTTGATATATATAATTTAATGTCAATTACAAAACCTCAACAAATTTTCTTCTTCTTGAAGAATTATATTCAGGATAGGATAGTAACTTTGATGCTATTATCCCTACTCCAAGAGCAAGTGTCTTTACCCTAAAAACACTCAAAATTTCAAATATTTTGATGCATATGGGTCATCCTAATAATGTCATTAACCCTTATATTAACATTATTTTAGAAGTGATAGTATAAATAAAAGTAAAATCTTACACATTATTCATCTAGCAATATATCTAGAAAATATCAAGCAATCACCTCTCAAGCTTAGACATAATATTGAACTTATAAGTGTAAAAATAAGATATTTTGCCCTATTCATCATTTTTTAGGTATCAATCATAAGATAAGTCATAATAAAAGTATAAATCACTCAAAATACATCCCATGAGCCATATTTTTTAAATGACAAGCTGGATGAATGCATGCATCTTCATATAGTATATTGAACCCTTATGCACACACATTCCCATACATAGAGGAGAACTACATAAGTATGAGGCCCTCCTTATAGTATTGTTTATGTAGATAAGATGCAAGAACATCATGAAAATTAGAGTGTTTAGGTTTTGAGTGAGTGTAAGGGGTATCTTAGGGTCCCCTAGGTGATGTTTGAGTCAAGTGAAGAGTCATAAAGTATGTGTTTTTAGCCCTTTGGTATTTTCCCACCAAAATGGTCAATTTGAATATTAGAATCATGTGAGTGTAGGAGTAATTTGAGTGAGATTCATGAAATTTAATTTTTATAAGATGTTTGATAAAGGTTATAAAAAGTGGTATAGGAGTGAAAGTATGTGAGGTAAGTTGGGATGAGTCATTAGGTTCATGCAAGGCAAGAAAAGCAAGAATATAGGTGTTTATAACCATCACTCCTACATGGAGTTGGATAGTGGAAAGAGTTTTAAATACAAGTTATGTATGTTATAAGAGAGAGAAGATAGAGGGAGTGAGAGAGGAGGTCCAAAAATTAAGTAGTGTGTAGAGGGTCAAGGTAGATAAAAAGATATGGAATAAGAAGAGAAGATTTAGTATTGTCCACGAAGGACAGTGGTATGAGAATAGATTGTATTTTGTTTATACTTATTATATTTCAATAAAGGAGTTATTTTTGTATGGTTAACCTCTTACTCAACATGCATTGAATGTTTCTTAAGTTTAATCATGATCTACAATTCCCTTGAGGCCATTAGAAAGATATTTTCTTGTATGGTGCAGGTCTAAGTGGAAGATGGTGTAGTGACAGTCAAGGGTAGTAAGGATTCATCAACATTAAAGATTTTTTGTGTAAAATTGAACATTTTAAGTGATTCCTAAATGTATATTATGATAATATAAGAATTATAATATCAATTATTGTCTTTAATATTGATTTATATCATTTTGGAGACTCTCTAGTCTAAGCATTCTTAGATAGATTGTAATAGTCTAAGTAAGTTGGATGTTTTTCATAATTTAGAGTCTTATGAAGACTCAATATAAAATTATGAATATGTAGGAGGTTGGTAATATTGTATTTATTTCATCCATGTTGAGATAACCCATATTAGAGACTTAATAATTCATGTAAAAGATGATAACCTATAACTCTATCCATTGAAGAGTAATTTTGCCCATGCTCAATTATTAATGTCAAATACATGTTATAGAGTTGAAGGTTGGTTGAGTGATTGGTAATTATAAGTCTTATAATCCTTATAGATAGTATACTCTAAGTGAGTTTGTCTACTTTTGAGGCTCCAGTTCCCATTATAACTGCATCACCCAAGAGGAACCTATACACAGCCCTATAAGAGTGTCTAGAATCTTACAAAAATGTTATGGAAGATGTTTGATGATGTTTATAAGGTAAAGAGTTATTATAGAATGTGTGTTAAGGATAAAAAAAAATTGATTGGTATTTAATTTGATTATTTAGAGATACAATTATTTCATAAGAGGGTCGATTGTCTAAGTCATTGGCTTTGTCAGGGACTTATCTAGCTATCCAAGATAGATCTAGACTTGTTACAATTAGGCACAAACCTAGACTAATCCTCTAGTGCTCAAAATTTATCATGTGATTATGATGGATTAAATTCACATAAGGCATAAGCCTCATGCACTCACCCTAAGTTTTATATAGAAATAACTAGGACTTATGTTGGGTTAGTCATGCCATGGTGCAACTCAATCTTCTAAGGGATTTGGTCATTTCAATAACGGTGGTGATAAGTTAATTGGCACAAGCCATTTTAGGGGAATTTAACTATCTATTAGGTGTAAATCCTTCTTTGGGAACTCTTTCTAGTCATAGGGGTGCAAGCCTATATGATGTGGTTCTATAGCTTCATAGGCACAAGCCTCTAGTTCCCTTAGCTTAGCATCATTCAGGTGGTTGGAGGGTTCAATGGAATACTTAGATTAAAGATTTAAGCTTAGGCTCACACTTTAGGCATAGATATCATCTTGTGGAATGGGGTCTTTCCTATACTTAGAGTATTTATATATATAATGTTAACATCATCATAAATTACAGAGACACCATGAATGGGCTAGACCAAGAGCTTGTTAGAACTTAGTATTCATAATGTAAATCTAAACATTATAACTATTGGAATTATTGCATAACTAAGCCGTATTAAAAGAACATAAACATGTAAACCATATTAACACTCACTTAAGTGCAATGCCATTCTTAATTAAATAGAGTTCAAATATGTAGAGTATATATCAATGAAAATAGAGCAAATGCTTATCTTAAAGCTAATAAAGGCCCAAAGGATCATAGGCAAGCTTGGGAACTACAATGTAAGTCCTCAAAAGTATCCATACTAAAACTTGTGTTAATGGTTTCCATCAATGATAATCAAAATTAATTTGGTAAAGCTTCATTAACTTTGCTCTCCTCCCTCTCTTTATTGGAATAAACTCAGCTTTATAGTAGATCAATGTATCTTTAAGCCTAGGTGGAGGGTACACACCATTTATTGAGATAGAGATGAATGCCATGATCCTGTCAGCTCCACTACCTTATTCTCATCACACTATGATTTCCATGTGTATAAAATTCTCAATGATGCTCAAGTCATGATGGATTCCATTAGCCACTAGCCAACTAGTGTAAGGTCTAAAAATATTTCTCTAGCTAGTACACAAAATTCCAAATAAACAATCATACTAAGTGATTGCCTCATGCCAAGGTATCTGCTATGTTGGCATAGATATATACTTAGAAAAATTTGGGGCCCAACATTACCCCATAAAAAATTACTAGTCCACCTTGGACTAGTCTTTCAATGCTTTAGGCATGTAGAACTCCAATGCATTCTCTTTTAGCTCGATGCTGAAGTCCTTAAAGCCCTTGATGTCAATCTTGAGTTATTCAATGGTGTTATCTATATCTATCAAGGTGGAACTGAGTGTGAGCATGTCAATTTAGTCTAACTCCTTATTAAAGGCCTCTATCCTTTATTTTTCCTTCATCACCCCTTCGTATAGGATTATTCCCTGATTGTAGGCCTTCGTTTGTAAAGCATGGAAGAGTTATTCTAGGTCCTACTCCTAGGTCCTTATTTGGGTGCTCAAGGTGTTACCTTGTGCCATCATATGTACATGCTTAGCCCTGATATCAATGTATACCTTTATAATCAGTTCATCCTTCTCCCCATTTGCCCTTTTGAGGTATGCATCTATGATTGATGCTTAATTGGATAAATTGTAAAAGATGGCATCAGCCACATGTATGCATTTTTAAAGATGTGTAAAGAGTTCTTCCACCTCTCTGATATTTATAAATATCTCTTACTTTATTACATTGAAAGGGTCCTCTTCATTTTCTAGTTTCGGCCCTACCTTCAACCTTGGAAGCATCTATTCCACTAGTATGCATACCTTATTGACCTTTGAAATATTCAAAGTGTCAATTCCATCTAAGAGGGATGGCTCAGCCTCTTTGATGCACTCTATTAATTATTACAATTTGAACTTCATGGCCTTTAACTCTTCCTCTACTTCTAGTGTGATCTTCTTCCATTTTTAATCCTTGACATCATTGATGATGTTCTTCCATGCTACTTTGGTTACCTAGTATGGCCTTCAATGATACCTTGAAATGAAGCTCATCTATATAACTGTCAAAATTGAATGACAGCTATTGACATGTCCTTGTTTTGGTAGCTCTAGAGGGCATGTATTCAAACATATAGTAATCTTCATTGATCCACCCCTTTTATGCCTTTTCCTTTAGGCTTGGCTCAATGCCCTCTTTCTCTTCATTGGTGATAGGCACTCTTCAGTGTTTTCCTCTAAGGTTCCTTCCTCTTGTTCTAATAGGGGTTCTTCCTCAAACTTGTCCCTTTGGTCTATTTCTTTTTCTACCTTGGTTCCAAATTCACCTTCCCATTTCTATTAGGTTTCTTCAATGTTATTTATTTGCTCCTTCAAGGTGCTAGTATTGCCTTCCTTGTCTCCAAGCATCCCTTCACTACTTAGATGTGCCTGTGGTATAGCTTATTCTACTATGATAGTGGGGGGCTAGGCAATATTGATACTTTTTCATCCATTGGTTCTACACTTGCAACAACCTTATTCTCTTCCTTTTCTTTCTTGGCCCTTTCTTCTTGGGCATTCTCTTTCTCTACCTTCCTATTCTTGGCCTATGTTAAGGCATTTTATTCTTCAACCTTTATTTTTTTGGCCTCTACTTTTGCAATTTCATAGTGGGTTATGCCAACCACCCTTATTGGTCTTCCATTTTCATCCAGCTCCAACGCCATTCTTATTTATTCTTTACTATGGCCCATTTTTTTCCACACACTTTTCGTCTCTTCCTCAGGTTGAGGATTCTATGTGGATGGTTATTTCAATGAGGTGATGAGCTCTTTTGATGAGGTATTGGGCTATTCTCCTATTCCTTCTTGGATAATGAAAACCCTCATCCCTACTTCTTCTTCCTCTTCACACACCTACTGTGTTTATGCTTCCTCATGCACCTCTTGCACCTCCATCTCTACCAAGTTTATCATGGGCATTGTAGCTAGCCCTTTGGACTTATTTTTCCTCTCTCATTGATTGGGTGAAGTAATCCTTGGAGTGAAGGTCACATAATTCTTCTTTGGTGTAGATGGAATGGCCTCATCATCAGAGGTGATCTTCAATATGATGTAATCCTGCATCTCCTCAATTATCTCCCCCTTTTTCTTTTGGGGAGAATTATTATGCACTACTGGTGCCAACTTTGCTTCATCACTGATCTAGAAGGAGAGGTCATTATCCTTCTCAAGGAATGCACCCTTCTTCCTTGGCTTTATTTCATATTATAGTAGGTGTATATACCCAAGTATGACTTCCTTTTGGAGGGGATAGAATTTGGTATGATTCGATTCATCCTCCTCATCCCTGGTCATTTCCCTCTTGGGTGCATGTATTGGTGCTACAACTTGATCCATTCCAAATCCACAGTCTTGATCAAGATCTCTAGTTGTTATGTATTAGGAATTCTTTTAAGCACATCCCTAAAGAATTTAGTTTAAAATGTGTAGAGGATCTTTATCCAGTCATATTTTTTTCCATCTATGAGTGCTAAACACACTACATCATGGCAAAGGTTGTCATTCCAAAAATATTATATGAGAGATCCTTAGGAATGTGTCATTATTTTCTAAATGCTTTGATATATTGGGTGTACCACCCAATCATGAATGTCTTATAATTTTGGGAGAATGCGAGGGGGGTAGGTGAATTTTTGGTACTTTAATGTTGGAGAGTCCTTGTGCTTTAAGAAGATCCAAAGGTTGTCTTCATTGTTATCTAGCACTCCAATCTCTTCCATGATAATTAGGATCAGCATCAACCCCCATTGGAGGGTTTTTCATAGTGTATGACATTTAAGTATGTTCTTCACCATTTCCTCTACAATGAAATTTGTGATATTAAACTTAATCCCCTACTCCATGTGGTAGGTAATACATAGGTATGCCTTGGTGATGTCAATCCATCGACCGTCAGAAAATATTTTTGAAATCATGAAGCACATAACTACCCTCATTTTGAGGTCTTTGATGTCTTTGATTGGGAATGTGAAAATTCCCTTGTATTACCCCAAGAGTTTCATGACCCTTTTCACTTTTGCATCATTTGCCATCATCCAATGTATGTCTGCACTAGAGTCTAGAAGCTTGATGATTTTGTCAATGAGGCTTATTGATAATTACATGTGACTCCTTAAAAAGTAGAAGTGGTCCTCATGGATGTGTAAGAAGAGGAACTATATGAGTTCCTTTGGTTTCCTAAAACATGGAAACTCATAGAGTTGAGTTACTCTAGTGGTCACCAATTTATCCCAGATGGAGACATCAAATAGTGTCACACCTACTTTAGTCTTTTCCCCTATGTCCACCACCCAGTCTTATACTAGATCTTGTGCATTACTTGAGGTATAGTGGTTATATTCCTTTATCTAGTAGGTATGTGTGAAGGATGCCCATCCCTATCCTACCAAGACATCTTTAGGAAATTACATCTCTTGGTATGACATTTTTGCAAGTGCCTCTAAATCAACCTTGATGATGCTAACTCCTTCTACTAGTTGCACCTTCTTCTTCATCGAGGTTGTTTTTTATATCATCCACACCCTCTTGGCATCCTTCTATGACTAGGTCAAGCTAGAACTCATGCATTTATTCCCCATCTTAAACTGGTTGATATTGAAATATGGTACATTTATTTTGCCAAAGCATGTAATTTTGGTTGGTGCTCCTCACAATCACAAGGTCTATGATTGTGAATTCAACTCTCGATCTATGCTTTCCATTAATGGTAGCTTCAATGTCACTCCTATTTTTTTCTACCTATTTCTTACATAATTTTTACATTACACTTCTCTATGCCAATCTCAAAGAGAACATAATTCCTCTTTCTATTTGATCATTAACTTTTGGCATCTGTGGGTGCTCAAAGTCTCACTTTTTGACTCTAGTTTTCTACTCTAAGTTCAAATTAACTTTGAATTTTGTAACCCTAACCAATTATCCCTTTTTTGTTTTATACCCTTAATTTAGCTACCTTCTTAATTATAGGTGATTAATGGCATGGTAGTGCCTTGATTTCTTGGAATTCACTAAAACCCATGAAATATATGATAATTCTCTACCACACACATATTTATTGTTGATCTTTATGCCTCTGCCATCACCTCAATAAATTTTACTAATGGTATTTTTGGTGAAGTGAAGTGTAGTTCAAATGGTCACTTCCCACCTCACTTTGGGTGGATTCCAACTTGTCCTAACAATGTTTCTCCTATGCTTTTATTCATTTGGTGTGACCTTCACCTTCCTTATGGAAAACTAGGTGTATCACCTCACACGCATGTGATTTAGCCTCCATAGTCCCATTTCCTCTTCTTATTATGCTTCCATTCCAAGTGTGTTTTCTTACCTTGGTTGATTATCTATGCTTTCATTTCTTGCCTTGGCCTATCCTACCCCATATAAATCCCTTGCACTATCCCTCCAATGTGGAACTCTCCAATTATCTTACGTACATAAAATCTTGCACACCTTTCTTTCATCTTATGCATGCAAGCATTTTTTTATCTTTCTTCATCACTTGGTACTCCTATTTTCAAATTTTGACAAGTTCCATGTGCTTAGAGACTTAAGTGTTTGGCTGCAAGTTTTTTGGAAGCAACCTCACTTGACTCCCCCAATAAGTATTATTCATGGAAGCACTAGAACAATCCTCTTGTGGGCCTCAGAGAACCTCACTTTATAAATATTACACAAAAATATCTATTATGTCTCATATCTAAATCTATAAAAATTAGCATGCCCATAACTTAGGTGTCTAGCCTCAAGCACTTAGAAAGTGTACATGCTCAACTCACCTGACTAGAATTATATGTGAAAGTGTCAGAATATTGTTATTAATAGGCCTCAAAGTACCAATTATTTTCTCATCACCATGACAACATAAAATATCTCAAATCATAAAGAACTATTTGGCTTGTTCCAAAATTTATTTTGGTTTGCACAATACAACTGACACATGATCAAGAAATTGGTTTTTGATGGTGCAAGTGACATCCTACTACCTATAAGGCTTCAACTGGTTTCCATCAAAATTCCTAAGGAGCATCTCACTTGACAAAATGCACAACTTATATGAACTAGTCTATAATATGTTGTGGATGACATATGGACCCATCCACTTTAACTATAGCTTGCCTAGGTGCTTGAGGTACTTGGATTCATAGATCACGACTAGTGTTCCTTTAGTTAGTACCTTTTACTTGATATGCTTGTCATGCTATAGCTTTTATCATGCCTTCTCTATGTGTTGGCTTCACCTTGCTTGGGAACACACCTTATCTAAATGTTCCAAGTACTTCAGCCTTACATTCAATGATTCCTGGTCATCTAAATGACCAATTCATGTAATGTGCAATGATGGAACTAAGAACTCCATTGGTAGAATTACCTCTATCTTGAACACTAGTTGGAATGGTGTAGCCTTATTTAGGTACTTTTAGCTTGTATGATATTCCCATAAAACTAATGACACTTGATTATCCCAATATTTATGACCAACATCGCATATCTTCATGAGGCACATCCCTAGGATGTTGTTGAATACGTCAGCTATGTTATTCACTTGAGGATGATAAGGCATTGTCTTATGGTGTGCCACCATGTATTCTGTCAGTAGGATTTGCACAATTTCATTACTAAAGTGTGTACCTCTATCGCTAGTCAAGTTGAGTGGGAACCCATAGTGACTTATAATGTTCTCCCATATGAACCTTGTGACTATGTTGATTGTGCAATTTTTGGTTGAAATGGCCTCAGCCCACTTGGTGAAATAGTTAGTGGCCACTAGAATGTATCTTTTTCCTATGCTCATTACTATGAGAGTAATTAGTCTGATAAAATCAATGGCCCATTTCTCAAATGGCACTTGGGCAAGAATGGGGATGAGAGGCATCTCATCCTAGTGGTTAGGATTCCTTGTGTGTTGGGATATGTCACATGCCTTGGCATAATCTTTGGCATCCTAAAATAGACTTAGCTATCACAAGATTGATTTCAATACCTTATACACCATTTTGTATCTAATGTAATTGTCTCCTACTATCCCCTCATGTGCCTCACATAAAATAGAGTCCCATTCATGTTCTAAGACACATTGGTGTAGGACTTCATCTCATCCTAGCTTGCACAATTCACCATTAATGAACTAAAAAGGGGTGGCATGAACTACAAGCTATTTCTTCTCTTTGGTTGCCATTGTTTGGGGCATAGATCTAGATGTTAGAAAAGTGGTTATCTCCACCAAGTCCTCAGAGGCATGCTAGACTTTGTAGTGTTGTGCATCTAGCATATCATCCTTAATAGGCACTGCTACATTATCAGAGTTGATACAAGATAAGTGGTCTGGGATCAAGTTCTATTTTTAAAGCTTGACAACAACTTAGAACTATAATTATTGACACATAACTATCCACCTAAAAATTCACCCATGGAGAATGGGCTTATTCATGAGGTAATTAAGTTCCTCATGGTCTATAAAGAATGGGTCACCAATAAGTATTGTTTAAATTTTTATAGGGTATAGACTATGATGAGTACCTCATGCTCAATCATCATATAAGTTTACTCTATTTGTGTCAACTTTTTGTAAATGAAGTATATGAGATGATCCATCTTACCTTCACTAGTTTGCACCATAATGGTACTAATTGTAGAGCTAGATGCATTGATATGGATGTAGAATGGATTCATCTAGTCAGGAAATTGAAGGATATGCATGTTAGCCAACTTGAGATTCAAATTCATTCTCTTGCATTATGACCCAGTAGAATGGGCCATCTTTACATAATAACTCCTCTAGTGACACTACAATCCTTATATATCTCCTTATGAATTTCCTATAATAGCCATAATGGCCAAGAAAGGAAAAAAATTCTCTATGTTGAAGGGATCTAGAGCTGAATGATTATTACAATATCAATGAGTAGACCATCTTTATAGATAATATGCCCAAGAAAGGTTCCAAAGGGTGTCATGAAGATGCACTTCTTTAGGTTCTAAGATATTTATAGTTACTTGTACCATTCAAACATTAGGCACAGGTTATCATAATGGTCCTTTACAAACCCATACACAGTCTAGTCATCTAGGTACACTTGGAGGAACTTGTGGATGAAGTCCTTGAATGCAGTGATGACCACTCTAGACAATATAGATGGCACATTATTGAGTCCAAATGGTATGATGTTGTAGGTGAAATAACCCCATTCAATTATAAAGGTTGTTTTGGGCTTGTCCTCCTCTTCAATTTGGATTTGATGGTATCCAAAGAACCCATCAATAAAGGTGTAGATTTCATAACTTGCGATGCCATCCAAGACTTCATCAGTGAATGGAGTTGGTAAGGGTTTAGTGACATAGGTGGTATTCAACATTCTATAATTGACACAAATGTGAATGTTCCCATCATTCTTGATACTAATAACCATGGGGCTTACCTAATCATATTATTGCATAGGGTAGATGATGCTTATGGCTAGCATTCCATCAATCTCTATCTTGACCTTGGCATGGAGATTGGGGTTCATTTTTAGGGGTGTTTTTTGATAGGTCTTATGCCATCTACTAGCTTTATACTCATTTTCCCAAGTGATGGGTGGGTGTCTTTCATGTCTCAATAATTTTGAGGGAATAAGTCTTATAAATCCTTCAAGAATTCCATAATTTGTGTTAGTTCAGTGTCAAACCAATATGCACCCAGAGTGGATACCTTTGGTTCTCCTTCCATGATGATATTAACCTAGGTGGTTTTGATCAATTCATAGTAGAGCTTATTTCTCCCTTCATGTGTGTCCTTAACTTTCCTACTCCCTTCAATTGTTTTGATGTGGAGATGAGTAAGGTCTTCCTTATTATGGGCATTATCATCTACTTGGTGTATGAGCTTCCTCTTTCCTATCAAGGATGTCTAATTTGCCTTCCAAACATTTGTATCTTCTTCACTCAAGACACTATTGAGTACCTACTCCTCAACAAAAGTTGGGAACATGAATCCTTTCTCCCCAAACATATTTTGTAGGTGATCCTCTAAGATTATAGTATCTTCAAACATTTCCCTTAAAATGAATTGCAATAGCTCAATCAATTCTAGGTTATGTGAGGAAAAGGAGAAGGTATGCACAAACTTCTCCTTCAAAACATCCCAAATATCTGTCTCATGGTGCATTTCAATGACCACATACTAAGCTTGTGCTCACATATTCAAGGTTCTATAGGAGTGCACCCATAGGTTCCTTGGGGCATTTGCATCATAGTCAATCCATGTTTCTTTACACAAGAATATGTTCACTTTAGGTTTGAATCACTAGAGTATGGATAAATGTCTAGGTCCTCATTTCTTTTTCTAAATCTAGTGTAGATGGCTACTTTTACATCTTGCCAAGTTGTCAATCTAGGATTTTGTACTACCCACCAATCAGTAATAGTACTTTTCAAAGCATACACCAGTGTGCCCATCCTATCTACTTATTTTGGGATGCAATAATCTAAGTCACAAACATATTCTTTTATATGATTGCTCCCTTCATATTATGGGACCAATATAAGTTTGCCTTTACTTAGGCAAAACACTATATTTCCCTTCTTCCAATTGCAAGGGACCCCTCTTCATGAAGTGTCTTCAATCTGGACCCAGCTAGTCCTCATAGGTTTTGGCACCTTGGCACTCACTAAATGACACCTCCAACCAATAGTTTTGTAAGCTTATTCAACCCATCAGTTGCAAGCTACATTGGTAGTGTCTGAGGCTAACTATCCATCATCCCAAGAAAGCACTCTTTAGTCATTAGGGTTGATAGTTTTAGTGCCTTGCACTGTGATGTTGTAGATATGGTTGATCTCATCCTCAATATCAATACTTTCTACATAATGGGGTCCTTGGTCACTTGAGAGGGGGATCATGACCCCTTCCTTGCCATTTTCAAAGTCAATATAGCACTTCTTTAAGTGGATGTCAGCATTATTCGTGTAGCATCATGGTCTACCCAAGAGTGCTAGATAATTATATTACTCAGCCAACTCGATCACTTAAAAGTTAGCATGGAACTTTATGCCCATAATATCTACAACAACACCTTTTATAATCCTGATTGGTTACATCCTAGATTTATTGGCCATGAAAAACACATGAGGGGAAGGCCTCAAGGTTGGCCTACCCATCTTCTCCCATGCTTTCCTTATCAATATATTGACCTCGGTTCTTATGTCTATGAGGACCTCATATAAAGACCATCCATCAATGGTGACATTCATCAGGAGCTCTTGATCATACTTCACATTATGTGTATGCTTGAACTCTCATGCCCTTTCCATGCATGACACAACAATTTCAACTAGTTTTTATCTTGCATTCTTTAAAATAAAATTCTTCAATAGGGGTAGCATCCCTTCTATCTATACCTTAGCATCTTGACTATCTTTCTTTTTATGGGAGGTTATAGCCTATGCCTCTAGGTCTCACACCATTTGAATTTATCTTTATAAGTTTTGAATGATGTTCATGGCCTGTTCTAAGACATCCTTCTAATGTGCAAGGTCAGGATAAGGTGCAGCTTTAGGTTCTAACCATGTGATGTGCTTAGTGTGACTTAGTCCCCCATATTCTAGGCACAACTCTAGTACTGGCTTAACTGGAAACTAAGTGGTGAGTCCACTATGAGTTGTCACCTTCACCTTGACTTTCTTAGTGCTAGCTAGTTGTGCTTTTATAGCCATTTATCCACTTTGGGATCATGTCAGATCATTCTTACACCTTTGTCTGTGTTAGGCCTACCTTGGGTCAATTTATTTTACAAGTTGGGTTATTCTTAAACCTTGTGTGTTCCTTGACAATACCCACACATTGAATGTGTAAGGTAGTCACATTGATAGTGTTTGATCAAACCACACTTGTAACATGATCATGGTGGGAATATTCCTCTATTGCATCCTCCACCCTACCCTTTGATGCCTATTTTCATCTTATAACTTGCATTCTACTAGACATATCCTTTAGTGCTTTGATTAACCTACCCCTCAATTGTTGTAATGGCCTATCATGCACCTCTCTCTATGTTTTCATGCAACTCATTCATTACTTAGCAATCAATGATGGTATGAGTGTAGGCATCACATAGCTAGCAATAGATGGTTATGTTAACCTAACTAGCACATTAAAAAAAAGGGAAATTGTGAACATCATGTGCATCATGATAAACCTCACATCTTTGAAGCAATGTGTGCACATTTCTTAGAGGGTAGTTATTCCTGTTATGGCCTTCTATCTCATACTCAGTGCATTAAATCTGCTTGGAGCATCTTGTGATGAACTAGCTATCAATTTTTGGAATTAGATGGCCATGGATGTAATTTACACCTCTATGAATGGGCTAATACCTATGTTGGTACTTCTAATTGCCCCAACTTTGAGTATGGCATCAAACACTTTGTGAGGGTCAATGAATGTATTCATAAAAAGCACCCTTTTGAATGACACTAACAGTGCCCCTACAAACCATTGTATATGTTGGGAGGGGTGGATATCATAAGGAAGATTTAAAAGGAGATTTTTGAACCTAACATTATATAGGCATACGTTCTCTAATAATCCTTGGATAATTTAATTGAGCATGGTTATGATCTACTATTCAAACTTTGAAATATTGAATTCCTTCAAGAATGCTTCGTTCAAACTTCATAGTCAATCATAGCCTAGTTAAGATCAAATTTCCTATACCAAGTATGAGCATGATCAAGCAAAGTTGTCATGAATTGCATTGATTTAAGCTATGACTGGGTTATACCCTAAGCACACCATTAGAGTTTTTATTTTAACACATACTCTATGGAATTTTCCACATCATGATTTTTAGGCAAGTGCATTACCATCTTATAATATATTTGTTATGGGGGGCACTAACACCTAAGGCACTTGCCCCCTAGTACTTATCCTAGTGGTGGTACTCTAATGCCTCCAGTCACTGGGTTGGGTTTTGACCCCATTTTTTGGTTTGCATCATTAAAGTTAGTGGTGTGATGCTACTCATTTGAGGCATCATGCCACTACCTGTGGGTTATTGCCTAGTCTACATAGCTAACATTGGTTAAATTGGAATGTGTGCACTCATATTATATGTTGTCAATCTAGTGCCCAAAGGTATATGGGTATCCTCACTTATCTCTTCATAAGTAATGTAGACACCTAAATGTGGCCATCAATAACCTCTGACCAAGATTTAGACCAACTTCTACTAGAATGCACAATTTGGCCTAAAAACACTAAAACACACTAAATGATTTGAACATCTCATATATAAGTGCCAATTTTGGCCAATGTATCCCTAAATGCGTTAATGAATTTTATGAGATACCTAACTTTTATCAGATCATTTCAAGTCAAAATGACATTTTCACACCTAGGTGCTCTAGATTGCTCTTTTTTACCAAATTTCTTACATGAAACATGTGCCCTTATTATTTTGTGTTGGTAACATCCTAAATGGGATAACAGGTCTGACACATCTAACATCTCCTTCCAATTCTAATATGGTTAAATTTTGATCCAATAATATGACATTTTGACCAGTTTGATTAATTTTTGCACCAATTGCCAACATTTGCACCAAAATTAATAAATCATGTTTAAAGTTAATTAATTTAAATCAAGACCTTAAGTTATTTTTCCATGAAACTTGTTGAATATTTCATTAATGTAAATTGATATTGAATAACTTCATCATCTAAGAGGTAATTTATGGGGTGGCATCCACAAGCCATAATTGCAACAAATATCTAATTAAGCCCTCTCATTCCTCTTTAATGCTTCTCTATTCCAAATATTTATGAGGGAATTTATTGTTTTTACCCTCTAAATTTGAATGGATTCTTAGCCACACATCTTCATCTTGAGATGGATGGTTCAAGTTCATTCTGATCAAATAATAAAATATATAAATAGAAGACCTCACACTCATAATTTTAAGCTTGGATAGTGTAAATTTACCATGCACAAATGATTATAAGGCCTCATAAAATTAGTGTTATTATGCCAAATTGTTGAACCAAGCCAAAGCCATCACAAGCCAAAGGTGCCAAGGAGAGAAGAAGCCAAACAACTCCATTGATGAAGACTCTTTGATGCATAAGCTAAGCAAGCCACTCTATGAACCATTTGGAAGCTCCAAGGAAGGTGAAGGAAGGTTTCTTTCATGTTTAAGTTATTGATTTTATATATATGTTTTTTACTAAGCTCCCCCTAATGTCTAGGCCTAGAGATGTCATGTTTGTTAGTGTATTATTTTCATTTTGATTTCATTTTGAACTAAAACTTGATCTAACACCCTCTCTTGAGTCAAATTCATAGTTCACATAATGGCCCACCTAGTGGGACCTATCCCCATGAATTTTATCAAATAGCTCCTATAAGAAACCTACTAACCATTTTCATGTAGAATCTTGGAGTGTGGGAGAAAAAGTGAAATTTTTGAGTAAAAGCATGTTTTCTTAGAAGTAAAAATTTTGTCATTGTTGATTTATGATGTTGTCCTCTAGACCACAATCCTGTAACTGACACAGTCACAGTTTCATCATTCAATCATGATATTGCATTTTAACGATGTTTTTAGACTGATGTGTTCTCTATCTGTAGGTCAAGTTACATTTCAACTCGATAGTCATAATATTGCAATACCATAATTTTCCAAGTTGTGATATTATCAGTTTGAGTCATGGTATTGTAGTTAAATTGTTAGTGGTTAGCTTAGGCCATTAGGGTTAAGCGATAATACCATAACTCTCTAAGTTGCAGGTTTACTTTGTCAGTTATGATATTGTCTATTAGAGTAGTGATGTTATCAATTTTTTTACTAAACTATGAGTTACAATATTGTGTTAACCAGTCATGGTTTTTCAAAGTTGTAGTATTGGACTATGGAGTTACAGGATTGCACTATGTGAACCCGAGAGCTCAATTTTCAAAGTTACTTATTTCATTTGAAAAAGTGCTTCAAAGTTAAATAACACTCTAACCATTTCCTTGTAAGGCCTACTTGAAAATTTCCAAATCATGCTTAATTAAATATTTTTAAACCTCTTTTAGGATGCTTAAAAATAATTAAGAATCTTTCATTTTGTGCTTAAATAAATTTTTAGGGTATTTACTTGAATAGTTTTGTTGTTTTTCTTTCAAATTTTTGCAACTTAAGGCCAAGGGGCCAAAGAACACTACCAAATATTTCATTTTGATACTCTAAAATTGAAATCACTTCCATGTTTTTGTTTTATGCAAGTTAATCATTTTTTTCTTAGTTAGAGTTATTTGAGCAAAAAGGAAGTTCTGTATATATGCTCTCCCCCCAATCCCCTATAAGGAACTTGTGGGATCAAAAGTGCCATCTTAATTGCAAATTGCCTTAGTCCAAAGGCGTAAAAGAGATGTTGTGAAGGCTCTCCCCAAGACACGTATGACTTAGGTGATGTATAAAAAACCATAAATCTCTTTTAATTAGTTTTTATTTCATTGCATCTTGGCTTGTGAGGAGGACTTCATTACATCCCATAAGTTCTATAGGGAAGCTTTGACCCAGGGCTTCATGTCCCATCATCATCTTCAACTCCTTTCCATGGGGGGAGGTATATAAATTGGGATCCCCTCACTGAGATGATGGTTTGATCAGTTAAACCATCTTTTTTAGTAGAGGCTAAGCTCAAGATGTTTGAGCATGTTGGACATCACACTACACTAAGTGAGTGATGAATGTAATGGTTGTAAAAAGGGTAAGACCTTTTTACAATAAGTCATATGATATGGACCCAAATGATGGATTATTTCTCTTATTTATTGAGGTGAAATTTGGTAGACATGAGATCCATCTAGATGATCAAAAACCAATTAGTTTTAGTCAACCCCACTTTTCCACACCCTTGATAGGATTTAGGGCAATTTGGCTAGTTAAATTTGGTCATTTATATTTTTCTTGCTTGGTGTTTTTAGACTAAAACTAATTTGTTTTTTTATAGCCACATCCAAATCAATTTGTTTATATGCCACTCTTTTGTCCAAAGAGATGTTATGCCAGCCATTTTACACCACACTTGTGTCTTGCATGTTTTTTGCTAAACATGTTTACATGCATGTCAATTGACTGATATAAGTATCATTATGCTGCCTAAATCAGATATCATGTTTGTGCCTTTAAGTCTTTGAAACATAACATTGATCACATCATTAGAGAGTGATAAAATTTTTTACGCTACTCAAATTATTTTAAGACTTGTTTACCTTGTATCCAAAACCATTGTTTCAAACCAATCACATGTGTCATTTTGAGCTTTTGTTTTGTGTCATTATGTAGTCCAATCTTGTCTAGCTTATTTGGTTAATTAAATCCTAGTCTTCAAACATTAATTTTTCAATTAACCTAATCATAAGTTTGAATTCAAATATTGATTGACTTTTGTTTAGGCCTCACTTTGTAAGGGTCGATACACATATCTTTCTCTTTTGGTTTGTGTAGCTTCGGTTAATTGATTACCCAAATTTGAAAACTATTGCTTGTTTATTAAAAGATCCTTGTTTTCATTGCTTGTTTGTTCACAAATCCTATTCTCATCATTTTTTGTGCTTTTATTTGGGAAAATATAATCTTTTCTCTAGGTGCCTTTTGCCTTGTGGCCTATACCAATTAATCATGTTTATGTTTGATTTCATGTGTCAAGTCTATGTCAAAGTTGTTCCAAACTTATTAGATTAAATCAAATCATCATTATCCTTGTTTCAAGCCTAGTTTTTTATGTTGTTTGGCCAATAGTCCTAGAACAGTCTGTTTGAGCCTAGCTTTTGACTCCATGTTTGGACAAAAGACCTGGCAACTATTTCCCTTTCTTAGTTTAGACTTTGTTTAGAACACTTTGGCCTAGACATTTGACATACCAATTTTTATTCAGATGCTTAACCTTTTATGTGTATGACATTTGATGTTAGACTATTTTATGCCAAGTCTTAGCATAAACCATTTTGTAGATATAGCTCCATGTTCAAATCATTGTTTGGAGATACAACTCCATCCCTTTTGACCAAGTTAGACCAAGTTTGAACCATTTATCTTTTGGACATAGTTTTTTAGAGTTTATATAACTTTAAGCCTTTTTGTTTTCAGAGTTTTCTTCATTGATGTAGATATGTCTAGCTACACTTACAGTGGGGTCATTTACAATCTAAGTTATGATATAATGGCCACACAAAAAATGACTAGAAACTCCTATGGGGATAGATTTTATAAGGAATTTTATTATTTTCCCTAAAATACTCCATATGGGGAATAAATTCAAGAACTAACTTACCATCCAACTCAAAACCCTAATAGGGATGATATGGTTTATCAAGAAGGCTTGGATGCTTTGGCTTGTGCAAGAAATCAAGCTCCATAATGCCCTAGCCTTATCCTACTAGGACCTCATCCTTTGACTCATGATGAAAACCAATATTTTTAATTACATATCCATACCATTTAAGGACTACATCTTTTGTCTTGTGCAAATAATCAAAATCCATAATGCCCTATCGTTACCCAACCAATCCAATCAATCCCTTAACTAAGCCAATCATTTGAAGACCAGGTTGTGTTGAAAATTAGTGTTTCACAATCAATTGTAAATGAAGGCAAAGAAAACTAGCCAATCCAAAAAGTTTTTGTTGAACCAACCATTTATGATAAGTCAACTTGTGATGAATCACCTTTTGATCCTATACCTGTTGTCAAGGAATCTCACTCTGAGAAGCTAGTATTTTTTGAGTCACTTATTAATGATTATAACCACCTTTGGGAAAATCATGACATCAACCATGTGCCTATTTTTCAAGATCCTCCCTTTGAAAATCCAATATTTTAGGATTTTTTTCTTGACATTTTTATCACTCTAGAAGAATCTCACTTTGACAAACCAGTCTCTGTGGATCCCATTATGCCATCACAGGACATTACTTGCCCAATACCAAACATTTAATAGAACATCATTATAACAACATCCACATAATATGAATAATAAAAGTTAGATTCAATTTATATTCTTGAACCAACATCAAATTTAGCATCAAAATTAGAATCAACATCAGTATCGACATTAGATTTAGAGTCCATTGAGTTAGAATCAGAATCAAAAATAGAGTACATTCATGGATATTAAAACATTGATTACACATGACTTGTAGATCAATTTAAATACATTTATCATCCTTTTATAGTATTTTAGGATGATTACTTTAGCATCAATACAAGTTCTCATAGTATCTTCTACAAGGATTGTGTTGCCAACCCCCATTCCACTACCACCAACCAACATAGCCATATTATTAACATTCCATCTCTCAAAAATGTTGATTAGGATTGATAGAATCACACCTTATTGAACTGAATCCATGGAGGCATATCAAATGAATAATATCAAGGATACCAAGACCTAAATCATGTAAAAGAAGAACATTGTCCTAGTGAAACCTTTTTGGAGGTGTTTGGGGGACAACCAAAGTAAAAACTCAGCATCTTCTAGTGAAACCTTTTCAAAGGCACTAGAAGACAATCAAAGTAAAAATTTAATGTTCCTTAGTTAAACTTTATTTGAGGTGATATGGAATAATCAAAATAAATACATTAGTAGAAACCTCATTGAGGCACCAATAGCTGGGCACAAAAGTTCTTCACTGCTTAATGAAGACATCAAAGATTAAATCAAAATAAGTTCATATCTATAGCCTAATCAAATGGTAGCTACTATCAGGCCTAAATAATAATAAAAATTGGTAGTCCTATTGAGATAATATTTATAATTATTCGACCCCATCACATCTAAATTTATGTCAAATTTGGAATCAGCAACATTATGTGTACCTAAAAATATCGATCTTCATTTATTTCCAAACCACTACACATTCCATTATCATCCATTATTACATCACCAAATCAAACCTATCATCCAACATTTATCCTTATTGACCATCCATGGCTGCACTTTCCTTTGCAAAGGCTACAAAGATACCTTATATTGATGGTTGAAGGAAACATAACAACAACAAATGAATATCACAACAATATTCTTAACATCCAAATCTGTAACCAGTTCTTGATAGAATAACTATTTATATGAGGTTTGGGTTAGAAATTAACATGATTGACTATTTTGGTTGTATCATTTGTTGATCAGGATGTGCATCTCCACATCAACAAGAACACTAGAAACATTCACCCAGGCCAAACACATCAAAAACTAATAACCATCATCAACCACAAATATGTACCATGTTATTTTCATTTTCCATATCCATTTTCCATTGTCACATATCTTGCCATTCATCCCATCACTTGTGGGTAACCCTCTTATCATTTTATCCAATCTATAAAAACCCATCATTATCTTAAGTTAGATGATACCATCTTATCATACCATTCTTATCTAGATCCAAGCCTATTTTAAGCCATCCTACTCGATCCTATTTTGATCTTGGTTCCTTTGGTTCTACTCATACATTTTTATGAGGGGATTCTAATCTAGTTTTATCAATCAATCAAATCTATATTTAATTTATAGTCTATAAAAGTAGTGTGATAGTTGATCTAGTAAGATATATTTCATTTTTCATCCTATATCAAGTTTGTTTGTGTGAAACTGGTTATGTGTTGGGGCAAATTAGTGTTTCATCAATCTTCATACTAATTATAAACACTATGGGAAAATTACTATCATTGATATAATCCATTTTATCTTAGATATAACCACCTATGGGAAAACTAGGGGAAACATTTGTTTATCATGCATTGCCACATTACCTTGCCATTGTTATTTCTATTTAACTGGCCATTTGTTAGATTTGAGAACTTATTGGGACTTGATCAAGTTTAATCCTACCTTTTGTGTGGATGGAATTACTTTGACTTGAGGCCATTTTAGGACTAGGTGAGCCATGTTCAATTCATGTTGAGTTCACCTCGGTCCCCCTTTCTTCGCACTCTCATCATTTTACGAGCAATCTAAGCTAAACACTCTCACTATTTTGTGAGTAGGTATCTTCTCATTCTCTAACGAGTTAAAATACCTCAAAATTCTAAAAACATTTAAATATTTCAAAACCAAAAAACATTTATCTTATCTAAGCCTAGTCAGTTATCCTCGATCTGCCTTACTGAGGCATGGTCATTGTTAGGATGCTTTCTTTTACTTTTTATTTTTAGGTTTTTTGTTTGTTTATTTTTTTGTGTGTTATCTATTTGTTTATTTTTTTTCTTGCCTATTTGTTTGCTTTTAGCATTACTGCCTCAACTCAGTCTATATGCATTCATTGGGTGATTCCTCGAGCACATTATTCTTGAATCTATCCATATTCATACGTCACCATTGTCATCATGGTTTTTATCATTGGTGCATTATTTTTGAGTGTTTATTAGATCAATATTTAATCCTTGTACACAATTTAGGATAGTATTCATGGTGTTATATCATGATGCATATCATCATTTGCTATAACAAAAATTAGCTTCAGGTGGTTCTATAATCAATGGAGCATTAGAAGTTTCTCCTTGGCACCTTGGTAAATCCTCTCATCCCATCTTGATCAAATCAACCCATTAACAATTTTATTTATATAAATTCTAATAATGATGAGCATCTCTACATTGGTAGGTATAACTGAATCATTTCCAATTATCAATCTTATTATTCTATCCATCCCTTTCATCATTTTTTGCATCCTTGGATGCTTGGTTGTTTGTGGCTTCTTCAATTATTAGACCATCACATATACATTTTTGGCCCACTCATATTTAATTTGTATTCCAAGTTATATCCTTTAGTTATGCTTGTTAATCAGCCCTAAATTGGGCACAATCATCTTTATCAAACAATCTATGTCATTTTAATGCTTATAACCACATTTGGGCAAACCATTATTTTTGACTTTCTACTCCTGATTATAGTTACCTTTGGGCAAATTAATATCCTTTTTAAAATCAATACATGCATGCATTTCTAATTTGGATTAATCTCAACCACAAGTTAATCCTAACTTTCTTTTTTATTTTTTTTGTGGGACCTTCCATCCATATATGTGACGGCCACTCCCTCGAGGGGGCATCATTGTAGGCTTCCTAAACATTTTTTTGGGAGCTTATTTCTTCAATCATCATATTATTTTTGGCATATAGGCCTTTACTCATTATTTGAGAAGACATTATTATGCCTATAGTTTTCAACATCTTTCCCAATAATGGAAAACTATAGACACCTAAAAGTGGCCATCAATAACCTGCGACCAAGCTTCAAACCAATTTATACCAAAATACATAATTTGGACTAAAAACACTAAAATACATTAAATGATTCAAATCTATCATATACAAGTGCCAATTTTGTCCAATGTATCCCTAAATGGGGAAATAAATTTTATGAGATCCCAACTTTGATCAGATCATTTCAAGTCAAAATGACATTTTCACACCTATGGGCTTTAGATTGCTTTTTTCTACCAAATTTCTTGCACAAAACATGTGCCCTTGTTATTTTGTGTTGGTAAAATCTTAAATGGGATAATGGATCCAACACATCTAACATCGCCTTCTAATTCTAATATAGTCAAATTTTGATCCAATAATATGACATTTTGACTAGTTTGATTAATTTGTGCATCAATTACCAATAATTACACCAAAATTGATAAATCATGTTTAAGGATAATTAGCTTGAATCAAGAGCTTAATTTATTTTTCCATGAAATTTGTTGAGTTTTTCATCAATGAAAATTAATATTGAATAACCACATCATCTAAGAGGTCATTTATGGGGTGGCATCCACAAGCCATAATTGCAACAAATATCTAATTAAGCCCTCCCATGCCTCTTTAATGTTTCTCTATCCCAAATATTTATGAGGGAATTTATTGATTTTACCCTCTAAATTTAAATGGATTCTTAGCCAAACATCTTCATCTTGAGATGGATGGTTTAGGTTTATTTTGATCAAATGAGAAAATATATAAATAAAAGACCTCACACTCATAATTTTAAGCTTGGATAGTGTAAAGTTACCATGTACAAATGATTCTAAAGCCTCATAAAATTTGTGTTATTATGCCAAATTGTTGAACTAATCTAAATCCATCACAAGCCAAAGGTGTCAAGAGAAGAAGCCAAATAACTTTATTGATGAAGACTCTTTAATGCACAAGCTGAGCAAGCCACTCTATAAACCATTTGGAATATCCAAGGAAGGTTTTTTTCATTTTTTAGTTATTGCTTGCATATGCATGTTTGTTACTAATCTCCTCCTAGTATCTAGGCCTAGAGATGTCATGTTTGTTAGTGTGTTATTTTCATTTTGATTTCATTTTAACCTAACACTTGATCTAACCCCCTCTCTTGAGTCAAAATCTTAGTTCATAATGAATAACTTGTTCAATCACAAAATTAAAGTCCAAGTCTAAAAAATGGTCAAAGTCTATGTTGACAATAGGTTCAGTTATCACTCTTTGCTCTTCCTATGGGGGATACAACACATGAGCTTGCAATATAGGTTCAAAGGGGGTAGGTGCATCTAGTGCATCTCCAATGGTCAATTTTTTTAGGGACCCAGAACATTCTTCACCTATCAACTATGAAACTTGCTCTATGGCTTCAATGTTTCCCTCCTCTTGGTATTGCTATAATTTAAGAGACCCTTCCCATTCCCTTCTCGCTCGCTATGGGTTCTCTCAAAATTTATAATTTTTATATTTTCCATCAATTTGTACCTCTTCTTAATATAAGTCTTATCTCCTGAGCTCTTGGGTGTTAATTTTCTTGTCCCCTTCCATTACACATCACTAAACATCCCCTTCTTCCCTATTGTGTTTCTCATACATGAAATGACTTTAGCCTTCCATTCTTATGGTTTTAAAGTTATAATCCACCATCACTTTCTTAATCTCTATGCTGAATAATTTCACAAACATGCATTTAGGCTCTTACAAGAATTGATATGCTTCTTCAGGGTAAGCGTATGTCGATCCTATAAACTCAAGCATATAACTATTTATCACTCCATGCCACCATTTGTCTATAGCTCTGATCAAAGTGGCATCAAGGTTATCAAGCTTTTCTAAGTGATCCTTCATCCACTCAAGGCATTATCTATAGCTTTATATTCTATGGGTTGCACAAGTAGCCAACCATAAGTACACATGCTTAGGTATTTCATAAAATAACACCTCATATAGATCATCATACAGGTGGTTATAGACCCACTTAGTTTCTATCCTATATAATTTGGATGCTTCAATGCAAATCTATCTTCCATTTATTCTAGTCAGTGCTTAATGTTCTCAAGGGAGAGTTAGAGAATTTTCTAGTACACCATTGTAGAAAAAAATTTAACATAGGTCCTAGCAATAGAACTAAAATGTTACAAAAAAGGGTCATTTATCTAAGTCATTAGCTTTGTTAGGTGCTTATCTAGCTATATAAGTCAGATCTAGACTTATTAAAACTAAGCACACACCTAGACTAATCATGTAACATTCAACATTTATCACTCAATTATGTTGGCATCAATTAACATAAAGTGTAAGCCTCATGAACTCACCCAAATCATAGTAGAGAAAGAATTGGGGTCTGCATTGGGCTAGTCATGCAATAGAGTAACTCAATCTTCTAAGGGCTTTAGTCATTACAATAATATTGGTGGTAATTTTATTGGCACAAGTTGTTCTATGGGTAATATGATTATTTTCTAGGTGAAAATCCTTCTTGGGGGACTAATTCTGATCATAAGGGCACAAGCCTATATGATGTGTTTTATAGCTTCATAAGCACAAACCTCTGGCTCTCTTATTTTAGTATCATTCAGGTGCTTAGAGGGTTCAATAGAATACTTAGATTAAAAATTTAATCTTAGACTCATGCTTTAGGCACAAATATCATCATGTGGTGTAGGGTATTTCTTATACTTAGAGTATTTCTATATATAATGTTGACATCATCATAAATTATAGAGATGTCATGAACAGGCTAGACTGAGAGATTGCAAGAACTTAGTGTTCATAATGTAAATATAAACATAACAAATATTGGAATCATTATGTAACTAAGACATTCAAATAACATAAACATATAAACCATCTTAACACTCACTTAAGTGCAATGCCACTCTTCATTAAATAGAGTTCAAATATATAGAGTATATATCAATGAAAATAGAGCAAATGCTCATCTTAAAGCTACTAAAGGTTTAGAGGCTCACAAGTGAGCTTGGGCACTATAATGTAGGTCCTAAAATTTATCCATAATAAAACATGTGCTTATGTCATCCATAAATGATACTCAGAGTTAATTTGGTATAGCTTCACTACCTTCACTCTCCTCCCTCTCTTGACTCAAACAAGCTTAGCTTTATAGCAAATTGAAGCATCTTTCAGCCTAAGTGAAGGGTGCACATCATTTATTGATATAGATATTAATGCCATGATCCCACTAACTCCACTACCTTGATCCTATCATGTCATGATTGCCACATGTAGTAATTTCTCAATGATGCTCAAGTCATGATGGAGTCTATTAGCCACCGGCCAGTTAGTGTAAGGTCTAAGAAGATTCCTCCAACTAGTGCACAAAATGATAAAAAAAATCATACCAAGTGATTTCATCATGAAAAGGTATATTATATATTATCATGTATCTATACTTATATTAATTTTTGGCCCAACAATAAGTTATCTTAAATTTAGAACTCTTGGGTACTCACTAGACTGTATAACCCCAAACTAGGGTTTGAAGATAAAAGTTGGCATATCTTGTGTTTCATTCAATCAATATTCATTAAAATTGGTGTTATAATATATTTTTACATTATTGATAATACTAGGAAGTTTTTAGGTTTATTTTTTGCCATATTATATGGTATTTATCTTTTTGTGCATATAATAAACCTAAAGAGACCTAATGGGTCATGAAGTGGTTGGAGAAAGTAAGATTCCATTAAGAATTGGATCCTAAAATTTTGTGTGAATATCAACAGTGATAAAGGGTACTCAAAAATATGATTACCTTGTATATAAACCATATGGATCATTCCAAATCAGGAGGTTTGTGTAGAATCAGGGTTACAAGGAATTTGGTCAAGAAACAAGCAAAGAGGCATAGAGGAATGAAGAATAGATGTGAATAAAAATGAGAAGAGTGGGTGAAGGTGTGTTTAGATGGAATAAAATTTTAAGAAATTTTAAAAAGGGGGAAAGAGTCCTTAAAATTTCTAATCAATCTTGAGAATGTGAAAAGTGAATATTAAGAGCAGGTCAGAGAATGTGAAGTGAGTGGAATCTTGAGTAAGTGAACAGTGGTAAGGATAAATAGGTAATAAAAAAAGATAAGGTAGTCTTATAAATAAGTGTAAAAATACAAGAAAGGAAATTCTGTGATCAAGGAGGAGAAAATTCTAGTAAATAAGTATATGAGCAAGGTTAGTTGTGGTATCAAAATTGAAAATATAGGTATTAGAGTTTGTGACAAATCAAAGATTAGGGATTATTCCTTTTGTCTTTGAATCATATTTTTATCATAACTTGAAGACCCTATTAGAGTAGAATATAGACAACCTTGAAGACAAAAAAGGTACATATTTTGATGTTTTATTTCTATATTAAGGTTGTGTTATATAAAGAAATTTTAAAGTTATGAAGAGATCTTACAAGACAAAATAATAGTAGGTATATCTCATTGAGGTTTGTAAAATATGATAAGTTGTAGTAGAAAAGTAACCCTAAAGCCATTAAGGCTTGGAAGGTAAAGTGAGAGTTTTGGGAAGCTCAAGAACAAGCTTAAGGAGATCTTAGAGAAGAAAACAAAAGTCCTAGGCAAAGGACTAGAAGAGAGAAGAAGACCCAAGTGAGGTCATAAGAGAGAAAATTCTAAAGTGAGGACAAGGGAAAAGGAAGTCTCAAGTGAATGCTAATAGTGTACCCAAGTGAGATGAAAATAATATAAAGGCAATATGAAAAATCCTTGCAAAGAGGATATGAAGATATAAAAGATAAAGGTGAGTAAGGGCATGGTTGATTTAGACTACCATAGAGAGAAGATGAAAGATAATAAGAGAAAGAAAGAGTTAGATCTAGAAGAAGAAGTGAAAGATTTGAGGCATAGTCTAGAAAGTATAGATAAAGTCATGTTCATGATAGAGTAAATGTAGAAATAAGAGAACTAACATGATTGGGTTATGAATAAAAATAGACTAAGGTGGCCTATAAGGCTACTCATGGAAAGTCAAAGAAAATTTTCTAAGAGAGACAATGAGAGGAAGAAAAAGTTTCTATATAGGAAACTTAAGCAAGAGATGAAAAAATTCATGAGGAATGAGCAATATAAAATGCAAGAGGAAGGTGATCAGAACCTTGATGAACATGATATGAACATATAATCTTATGAATTAATAAATTCATGCTACCCATAATAAGTAAAGATTTTGGGGAATAAGAAGCAAGTTTTAATGAAGAATAAAGTCTCATGATGGGTCAAAGATTTAAAAGAGGAGAAGTGCTCAAGAAAGGATCACATGGAGAGGCCATGTGGTCTCAAATATTTGTTACTAATAATGAATTTGAGTGTGTATGTGTAGGTAAACAAGCTAAATTATAGAATGAAGGAGTATCCAATTTTACATCTAATAAATGTGAAGCCCAAGAGCAAGTTAAGTGCAAATTAATGGAGAAGAAAGGAGAAGAAAAAGAGATACTATTTAAATACATTATGGAAGAAACTAAAGTTGAGCTATTGGAGCTCTCAAGTCAAAGACAAGAGGATGAAGAAGCTTTCATCAAGAATCAAGAGGCAAGATTACAAGATGGATCAAGCATAAATTTATTTTAATATGTGAAATAAAAAGTATGGATAGCTGCTACTGCAAGTGAAGAGAAGAGGAATGATGAAAGAGGATGATATAATGAGAAGCATTGTGAATAAAATTTGAATGAGAAGGAGGATATTTCAAATTCAGCATTTATGTTATAATACTAATTAGGTCTAGTTGATCAAGCAATAAAGGATGAGAGGGTCTCATGTGAAGGCCATAGAGTTGAGAGTAAAGGAGAGAGCAATACTAGCCCAAGAACTAGTCAAAGGAATAAACAAGAAGTCTAAAATAAGACAAGTGCTTTAAAAAAGAACAAGGTGAGAAGGTGAGTTATTTGATTGATAATGTTGTTGATAAGATTGTTGGACATTAGCATAGAGAGAAGAGTGAAACAACTTTATGAGTTATTGAATTGTGAACCTGATATGAGGAAGACTATAGAGTCTCAATGTGAGAAAAGAGTCCATGTGAAGACTCATAGACAAAATTTAGTATCTAGTGATGGAAATTTTGAATAAGGTACAATCAAAGGTATGATAAGTATGAATCAGAAGGAGGTCGATAAAGAAAACATTATCAAGGAGACAAGAAAACAAGGAGTGCAAGCAAAAGTCATGACAACGGTGCAAGAAATAAGCATTGAAGTCCCACCAAGAAAGGTATTGAGCCATCACAATTTTGAAAGGGAACATGGAAAAAAGTTAGAGTGTATTGAGGATAAATCATAGATAGAGGATGTAGATTATGAAGAAGACCAAAAATTAAAGAAGTTCATTCACTTCATAGAATTAGAAAAGTCAACTAGGCTACAAACTAAGGAAAAAAGACAAAGGTAAAAATGCCATCTAAGAAGAGGAAAAGAGGATGAGAGAATCAATAGAAAGAAGAGGCCAAAGAGTCATAAGCAAAGGAATTAGAAATGAAGGAAGAAGATGAACAAGATGCATTTGAGTTAGAGCTCAAATTTTTCCCACTTAGGGGGTATGATGTAGAAGCATAATGAAACTTATGTAAATTTTGTTAATTATGGGTGTTTAGGTGTTGAGGGAGTGTTAGTGGTCTCTTAGGGTTCCCTAGGTGATGTTTGAGTCAAGAAAAGAGTCATAAAGTATGTGTTTATATCCCTTTGGTATTTTCTTACCAAAATGGGTAATTTTAATATTTGAATCATGTGAGTCTAGGAGTATTTTGAGTGAGAATCATGAAATGTAATTGTTCGAGATCTAGATTTCACCCTAGCTAGAGGCAGGAGTGTTCAGGTCCTACTTCTAAATCTAGATCAACATGTGACTGACCCCAATCTATGGGTATCCTATAATGGGGTCAGACCTCTAGGATTTTTAATGAGGATAGCTCCTTTGGTGCATCATTTTAGCTTGTTCGCACTACTAAAACCTAATAATGACCAAGGAAAAATGAGGGAGAGAGAGAGAGAGAGAGAGAGAGAGAGAGAGAGAGAGAGAGAGAGAGAGAGAGAGAGAGAGAAACTTAAAAGGGAAACCTAAGATAAAAAAGGTGATGCACCTAAATTATTGTCTGATCCACCCTACTTGACTCGTAGAACACTAATGAAATAAGTAAAAGACCAGATTAAGGATCCCAAATATTTGTCATACATCATTTTTTCATGAAGAGGTTCACTAAATTATCTATGTTGAGGTAAATGAAGGAGAGGTCTAAAGTAAGAAACTAACTAGTCATAGTATCCACATGTGGATTCAATTAAGATGTGTAAAACAATAAATAGGACCTACATAACTAGATGAACTAGTAACTAGGTGAGATCATAATTTGATAAGGTTAAAACTTCTACCACATATGCAAATTTGACATGTACACACTATACCAGAACAATGAAACCTAAAATAGTCTTGTATTCATCTCAAGAGGTTACAAGCTCCATCTTGGCAAAATTTGGTCACACCCAAGAGAGGGAGTAGAGAAAATACAAAGAAGATGAATTTTTTGGCTCAAAATCCTCTTTATATAGTAAAAAGAGAGAAAGATAGATGGGAACAATGCCTTGGAGAGTGGATGAAAGTCATCAAGATCAACAAATGAGGTGGCATCACTTGATTTCTTTTTATTTGCGTGCCTTGATCAACAAACAAGTTTTTTGTTATCTCAATAATCCTCAAGCTCTTCTCATTGGCTGAGAGATCCCACTAGAAGACAAGGGCTTGTTATGAATAGTGCCAAAGTCTATTTAAATGGAAAAAATGCCCTTAACTACTTCTCCCACTACCAACTTGCCACCTTGGGACTCTAAGTCCACTTGGTGTGTTCATGAGGATCAAATCCTCAACTATTGAAAATAATAATCATGCCATGCCTTGATCGATAGAGTATTTACTTTAATGATGATGGAGCCAAGTTGATAGATGAGCCATTTTGCATTTATCACATACCTACTCCATTTTTCATATTTGGATCATAGGTTCATCTATAGATGGAAAACCAATCTAAGACCATTGGTTTTCCCATAGTTTTCCATATTAATGGAGTCCTTTAGACCATAGCCTCTTTTCTAGACTCCCATTAGGTCTAAAAATACCCATCAATATTTATAGGAGCTTAGAGTTCACCATACCCAAGTCCTTCTTTAGAAATGATGAACATAGTCACAAGAATGAAACCTACAAGCCAAAAAAATGTCAAACTAAAGGTATACATTAAGCTCCAATGGTGGTCCTTTATATTCCTTATACCTGACTGCATCACTTTGACCACTCTATGGCATTTGAATCAACTTTAATGGCATAGGAATGACCCTATAAAACATGTTTCCCCTTGGTCAAAAATGACTTCTTAACCTTCATCAAAAATCCTAGGCTCGCCTTTATTATAATTGGTTGTCAAAATCTGACTCAACTTGTTGACATATTGACTCATCTCACTTCATTGATTTTGATCTATATGAATGCCTATGAGTCATTGATCCTTTACTAGTTGAACACATTATTAACACTTGTCATGTGTGCATTTGCTCTTGAGATTCATTAACCCCTTTGACCTCAGCTCACAATTAGATCTGAATGTACAATGTAACATGGGCCATTAGATAAATGGGACCCACTGTTTGAACTCCAATAGTTAGTTTACGAAGCTTAAAATTGACATCTCACAAACCATATTTGATGTCCCATAGAACATACTTGATGTCTTAAAAACTGTCAAATTTAATCACAAATAGATTTTTCAGTGTATTTATTTTGACATTAGTCTAAATGTCTTATGTTATAGGTCCAACTTTGAAGCCCTATAACTTGAAGTGCAAAATTCATGGAGGCACCAAATTTTCAGGAGACATTCTGAAGGCCAGAAGGAATGAACTAATTTGATCCACTAGTTTTGGGAGTGTTCTAAGTGAGTCTACAAAATTTTCAATTTGACTAGTCTATTATATGCTCCAATGACATCATGATGACAGTCTAGTTCATTTGGCTAAGTATGGGAAATTTAGTGAAATATCACTGAGGAGCTAACCTTGAACATACATAACTTCTACCACACTTTGATGGATGATCTAAAACTTAGTGCATAACAAATAAGGACCAAGATGAACAAACACATATGATTGTTTTCTCCTAAAACTACCACATGTGCAAGATATGGCCTTGTCAAACTACCCACTTGGATTTATTTGAGTTTCTTTCAAATTGGCTAAGTATGGAAACTTAATGGATTTTGCTTGAGAGACCAACTTTAGGTCTTCATATCTTTTGATGCGCTTCTATGGATGACCTAAAATTTGGTGCATATGTTCTTGGTATTAATGTGAATAAACCCATATGATCAATTATTCTTGACTCATCCACATGTGGTAATTATGATGTCAGCAAAATGTCTACTCAAAATTTTTGCCACTAGACCCAAAATGTTTAATGAACACAATGAAGAATCAGATGAATTATATGCACTTCCATACTTACTCCAGGCACTCTTGACATCTCATAGGATCTCTGTAACACTTTAGACCTATCCCAAACCCTTTTGATCCACTACTTTATCAAACCATGCAAGAGCTTCATATGTGTGCCAAAATTGGCCAACATATTTGGCAACTCATAGGGGTTACATGCATGTCTACATAAAATAACCCAGACCATGTGCCTTGTATATTCCATTGGGTATGGAATCTCTACTTGGATCCAACATATTGATTTTTATTTTAAATTGGCTACCAATCCTGCTCTAATCTCTCTTGAAACAAATAAAAAGACCAAAAGGAACAAAATAGAATAGAGTACCCAAGGCACTTATTGAAAGGGAACTAACCTATAACAAGATAGGGACAACAAAAAAATGTGCGAAAAAGCAACACTTAGAGGAATTTGAACAAAACTATCCTAATATATATAGCTTAAAACTATATGTACCTTTCCTCCTAGATCAGAAGGAAAGTTTGACAATTTTCTTGCCTCATGGGATGAGGAATTAAATGAGGCATACAACTCCTTGAACCTTAGTCTTGATGCCTCCATTGTCATATTTGACAAATTCAATGGCATGATTATCAGTGATAACTAGGCAGCTCCAAACATGTCAACTAAGTATATCCAGAGAGTCTCAAATTCTTCATATGGCTCCTTAACTGCAACCTCCAATGGTGGTCCAACAAGGCATACCTCCTTGGCTTCCATGGTGCTCTCAATAAGATTAGGCTTCTTTTTGGTTGCAAGTTATGTAGGATCATCAAGGATCTTTACATATTTTGTCCAATCTTGGTCATTTTCCTCCATGGGAAACTCCTAATCCACCTTCTCAAGCAGTTGATCCTCATCTTGACAGATATCTTCAAGATCTTGAAAGAGCTTCATTTGTAGCTACCCATTATTTTTGTCCTTTTTGTCATCTAGAACCACCACTTGTTCAATCTTCTCTTCTTGATTCATTAGGTCATTAAGTTGGTGTTATTCATACTCCAAAGCATTTATGGAATCCTGAGATGAAGATTCAACCTGTTGCCCTATACCATCATCCAAGTTTACCATCTTGAGCTCATCAATCTCACTCATGAAATCATGGTACAACTATTATCAATGGTCTTCTTCTTTAGGAATTATCTCTACCTAATCAATGGTTATATTTGAGTTGTCTTCATGGCTACCTTCCAAAGAAATATGAGCCTATACTTGATCTATATCATCCACCACAAGGTCTTGAGAAATATCTTGATCTCGGACAATTGATATGTGATTAATAGGTTCTTGAGAAGCAACATCTTGATGCACATTTGAGACCTCTTCTTGTTGGATCTCATCTCCAAATTGCATTTACTCCTTCAATTCATCCTCTTTGACATCATGAAAGACTGATACATGCTTATTCTTGCCAAGTGATTTCCTAACAATGATATCCTCCTCTTGGTCACTAAAGTCATCATTATTTTCTATCTCCTTAACTAAATCTTATTCATTTGCTTCACAAAGGAGAGGATATTTCTCAAAGATTGGCATAGAAAACCCTTAAAATTTTTCAAAAAGGTGAGAGAGGTCAAAATAAGTTACCATAAGTACCTAATTTTTCTCCTAGAGTTGCTCTTCTTGGATCACCTTCACCTCCTCTTCCTATTTCTTTGCCTCTTGAATGGCTCTCCATGAAGGAAAGGCTCCGTGATATTGTGGGGAAAGGAGTGGAGGTTGCATGGTCTCTTGTTTAACTTCCATAATCACCACTTCCTCCTTATTCTACATATTGCTTTGAATGAATTTCCAAGATGGAAAAGACCTATATTTTTGAAGAGGGGAGGGAGGGGATTGAGTGACCTTGGATTTGCTTGATTGTATGATTTGGGTCTAAGATGAAAAAGATAGAGGTTCCCCTTCAGCTTTTTGATTTTGGTTCTCCTCCTATTTCATTATCTTTATCTATAACTCCCTAATATTCTTATCAATATTCTCTTGGAATATCTTCTATTTAAGGTAGTCAGTGGCTTCATGAAGATAAGGAACATAAGAAGACTCCTGAGGAGGGATGAGAGAGTTTTGCATAGGTTCAGATCCTTCTTTAACTTGGGTCCTCAAATCGATATTTTCCTCACTTTGCCTACCCCATGACTTCACCACTTGATTCCATCTTGAAACCTTAAAGGACTTCATAAGGCATTCTTGAGAAAGGATGGATTCTTGAACCCTAATAGCAAGTTGGTCCATAATAATCTCCGTCTTTCCTTGATAGCTCTCCTAAATAGATCTCCAAGAAAGAATAGTATGAAGAGCATATGAAAAATGTAGAATACTCAAAGAGGCACTTAGAATGTTTTCTTTAGGAGGAATGAATGGCACATAAGAAGGCTAATGTGGTGTATATATAGGAACATGATATTGGTGACGTTGGACCTAATGCTCTTTAATGCCTTTTAGCTTATCCTCAATACTTTGAATGTAACCACTTACATCCATCATGTCCACTATGATATTATTCCAATTTGATCTTTCAATAGGTGTCAATTCTTCTTTTATGTGTTGTAATAACTCTCTCACATGATGAATCAAGTGAGTAGGGACATCTTGGTCATAACTTTTTTATGAGGATAATACTAATGCATACTTGTCAAGGTTGATTTAAAGTCTACTTAAGTGCTGGTATAGATGGCTTATGATAGGGTTATTGAGGAGAAATATTATGATGGACTTGATGTTCATATTGAGGATCAAGGTAATATTCTTGCATATATGACTGATATGGTGTTAGTGTATACACAAGCTCTGATACCACTTGTTAGGATCTTGGAATACAATTGATTAATTTTGTATAAGCAACTAAACACGAAATTAAATCAGAAGTAATAAGTAACTAGAAATCAAAAATAGCAAAAAATAGGAGATACGAGAAACAATACAATCTGTATTAAACTCTTCCAGAAGGAAATACAATGAAGAAATCTCTCTTCTTCTCACACCTCGAAGATGTACAGTAATTCTCCCTCAAGAGTTCTCTCTCTCTCTCAATAAATTACAATCACAATCAACCCAATTGTTGTTGTGTCTTATTATCTACACGCTTTGAGGATCTAACCCTATTATATAGTACTAGGGTCCATGAGCCATGCATTCTCCACCGTTAAATGCACCTCTTAATCAAAGGTTCAAATTTGTCCTGCCAAAAATAGAAAAGCAGACTTAAGACTAATTTTAGTCTTTACATGCAAACTAACTGTTCTCCAAAAATAGAATTTTAGGAATGCACAGATAATCGATGCTAGTCTCTGTCTATCTGGAGATGACTGATGTTGGCCGATGCATAACCGATGTTGATAGATGTCGGTCGACCCATGACCGATTTCGGCAGGTTCTGACTGATGTCAGTTACTGTGTAACCCAACAACCTCTACATTTGCTCTTCTAGTGAAGCTTTTAGCTCCATAACTCAACAATCTCCCACTTGGATATAAACAGTTGCACATGTACCTATACAGCAACATCCTCTAGCTTGTTTCTCCATCTTCAAGTTCAATCTTGAAGACCAACAAAAGTTGAATAAAGATTCAACTTATCCTTTGTTATCGACTTTGTTAACATATCTGCAGGGTTCTTATCTGTATGGATATTTTCCAGCTTCAACTGACTATCCTCCAATCCCTATCTAATGAAGTGGTACCTAAGTTGTATATGTTTGGTTCTTGAATGAAAGGCTGAATTCTTTGCCAAATGAATTGCACTTTGACTGTCACTGTACAATCTACAACTCTCTTGTTCCTTTCCCAACTCTTCCATGAACCGAGTCATCCAAATCATTTCCTTGCTAGCCTTTGTGACTGCAATGTATTCGGCCTTTGTAGTAGACAAGGCAATAACCTTCTGCAACTTTGAAATCTAGCTAACCGCCGTTCCACCAACAGTGAACACATATCCTGTGGTGCTTCTCCTGCCATCCAAGTCACCTGCCATATCTGAATCTACATACCCATGTAGAGAAGTGTTTGACCCTCCATAGCATAAATGCCTACTACTGGTCCCTCTCAAATATCTGAGAATTCATTGAACTACTTTCCAGTGCTCCTTTCCTAGATTGGCCATAAACTTGTTGACAACTCCCACTGCTTGGGAAATATCAGGTCTAGTAGATACCATTGCATACATCAAGCTCCCAACTGCTGAAGCGTCTGAAGCATATGGAACTCTACTCATGTACTCAACCTCATCATGTGATTTAGGACACTGTTCTTTTTTCAACTTGAAGTGTCCAGCCATAGGTGTGCTTATCAATTTTGCATCATGTATATTGAACCTCTCCAACACCTTGTTCACATAATCCTCTTGAGACAAAATCAAACTGTGATTTTTCTTGTCTCTCTTAATACTCATGTCAAGGATTTTCTTTGCTGCTCCTAAATCCTTCATGGCAAATGTGTGAGCTAATTTTACCTTAAGCTCAGTAATTTCTTGCATGTGTGAACCTGCAACAAGCATATCATCTACATACAGTAACAGGATAATATAACTACCATTATCTAATCTGTTAAAATAAACACAATAGTTAGATTGACATTTACTAAAGCCATGCTCTATCATAAACCTATCAAACCTCAAATACCATTGTCTTGGAGCTTGCTTAAGACCATATAAGCTTTTCTTCAACCTGCACACAAGTTTCTCCTTACCTTTGACCTCAAAACTTTCCGGCTGATCCATATATATTTCTTCATCCAAATCTCCATGAAGAAATGTTGTCTTCACATCAAGATGCTCAAGATGCAAATCCTCAATAGTAACTAAAGACAATACAGTGCAAATAGAAGTCATCTTTACTACAGGAGATAAAATTTCACCAAAATCAATACATGTTTTCTATGCAAATCCCTTTACTACCAACCTGGCCTTATGTCTCATTTGTCTATTCTCTCCTTCCTTTAACCTATAAACCCAATTGTTTTTTAGTGCTTTCTTTCTGACTGGCAACTCAATCAAATCCCATGTATGGTTTTCTTCCAAGGAATCAATTTCTTCATTCATGCCATGCTCCCACTATTTCCTAGATTCTACCTGCATTGCCTCATCAAAACTTTCTGGTTCTTCACCATCAGTGAGCAACAAGTAGTGTAAAGAAGGGGAATAATGAATTAGAGGTTTACTTACCCTTTCAGACCTCCTTATGGGCATTTGAGACTCATTGACAGCTTGTTGTCTGCCCAAATTTTTTTCTGTCAATGACCGATCTCGGTCATCTCTGGTCGATGTCAGTCTGAACCTAACCAACATCAGTTCCACCTGACCGATGTCAATTTCCACCTGACGAATGTTGGTCTCTACCTGACTGACATTAGTTTCCACATGACTGACGTCAGTTTCTATGTTTTCTTGTGAGTGATGATTTTTACTCGCGAACTCATTTTGGATCATAACCTCATCCAAATCATGATTGCCCTGCTCAAAATTATTCAACCTCTTGAGCTGATCACTGTACATCACCTTCTCATTGAAATGTACATCCCAGCTTCTAATAATTTTGTTAGTTTCTAAATTCCATAACCGGAATCTGAAATATCCAAAACCATAACCAATGAATGTGCACTACATAGATTTAGCATCCAGCTTCTTTCTATTTTCTTTATCAATGTGCACAAAAGCTTCAAAACCAAAAACTCTAAGAAATAAAAGATCTAACTTTTACCTATCCACGCCTCTTCTAGAATTCCACCATCTAGTGCAGTAGAAGGTCCTCTGTTAATCAGGTAAACTATAGTATCTACAGCGTCTGCCCAAAATTGTAAGGGCAAACTAGCATGCAACCTCATACTCCATGCATTCTCCATTATTGTTCTATTCATCCTTTCAACAACTACATTTTGCTAAGGTGTCCTTAAAACCATTCTTTCCCTATGTATTCCATTCATAAAATAGTAACTATTGAATTTATTGCTGCAGTACTCACCACCATTATCAGATCTAAGGCACTTCAATCTCAAACATGTTTCATTCTCAACCAAAGCTTTCCATTTCTTAAATGTGTCAAAAATATCATATTTCCTCTTTATGCAATAAACTCATACCTTTCTTGTAGCATCATCAATGAAAGAAACATAATATTGTGATCTTTCAATAGAAGCTACCTGAGCTGGTCCCCACACATCTATGTGAACAAGCTCCAACTTGTGCTTCTTCTTTGTTGACCCAATTTTGAGAAACCTCACTTTCTTTCGTTTCCCAAAAATACAATGCTCACAAAAATCTAGATCTATGTTTTTCAAATCTGAAAGCTTACCTTTTGACTTAAGAACATTCATTCCCTTCTCACTCATGTGACCAAGCCTACAGTGCCACAACTTTACATATACATATGAAGTAGATAAAATAGAAGGAGAATAATCAATAATACAAGTAGATAGATAAAGTGTACCTACTCTCTTACCTCTTCCTAATACAAGTGCACCTTTAGAAATTTTCTAAGATTCAGCTGTGAGAGTTACTGTGCAACCCTCATCACCCAACTTTCTTGCAGAAATCAGATTCCTCTTCAAGATGGGTGCATGCATGACATCCTTCAACACCCATGTGTTGCCATTCTGTAATTTCAGCTACACTTTTCCTTTGCCAATAATTTGATAAGGCTCATCATCCCCTAAATAAACTTTTCTAAAGTCTCCATGGACATAATCATTGAAAAATTCTCTATTTGGGGTTGCATGGAAAGAGGCACCAGAATCTAAAAGCCAAGATTCTATTTTATTATCCAAAGAAAATATAAGAGCATCTTGTACAACAATACCTGTAACTTTTGCTTCTTTACTACCTTCATGCTGATTTTATTCTTTATCATTGAACCAACAATATTTTTTTGCATGCCCTTTCTTTCCACAATTCCAGTAGATTATCCCTCCATTTCTGGATTTGGATCTCCTTCTCATCTTTGACCTTAAATTCCCTTGCTTGCCCTTCTCTCTTTGCCTTCCCCTACTTTCAATACTTAAAGCATTACCTGATGTTTCTCTTGTGCTTTTCCTGTGAATTTTTTCATTCAAGATTACACTAACAACATCATCAACTTTCAAGATATTTGAAGCAGATGCAGTATTACTAACTGTCATTACCAGACTATGCCAAATTTTAGGTAAAGAGCATAAGATTAAGAGAGCCTTAATTTCATCATCAAAAACTATTTTGACTAAATTTAACTGATTTACTATTGCATGAAAATCATTAAGATGACTAGATACAGATCCACCTTCCTGCATTTGCAAATAAAATAATTGTTTCATAAGATATACCTTATTCGAAGCTGAGGGCTTTTCATATAAATTTACCAAAGTATCCATTAACTCTACCATTGTCTTTGCCTGTGATAAGTTAGAAATCACAGAAGATGCTAGGCTCAACCTTATAGATCCAAGAGCCTTTCTATTAAGAACATTCCATTCTTCATCTTGCATATCTATGGGTTTGCTTGAAACCCCACCCAATGGTAAGTTTAGATCTTTTTGATACAGATAATCTTCTATATGCATCCTCCATAATTGATAATTCTTAGTTTACTTTCTTCTACCATTACTTTACTCCCACTCAATTAGAAACCCCTGTGAGTGAATTCTGTAATCAACAAACACTAACCTGCTCTGATACCAATTATTAGTATATACACATGCTCTGATACCACTTTTTAGGATCTTAGAATACAATTGATTACTTTTGTATAAGCAACTAAACACAAAATTAAACCAGAAGTAATAAGTAACTAGAAATTAGAAACAGTAAAGAATAGGAGATATGAGAAACAATACAATCTGTATTAAACTCTTCCAGAAGGAAATACAATGAAAAAACCTCTCTTCTTCTCACACCTCGAAGATGTACAGTAATTCTCCCTCAAGAGTTCTCTCTCTTTCTCAATCAATTACAATCACAATCAACCCAATTGTTGTTGTGTCTTATTGTCTACAAGCTATGAGGATCTAACCCTATTATATAGTACTAGGGTTCGTGAGCCATGCATTCTCCACCGTTAGATGCACCTCTTAATCAAAGGTTCAAATTTTTCCTATCAAAAATAGAAAAGTGGACTCAAGACTAATTTTATTCTTTACATGCAAACTAACTGTTTTCCAAAAATAGAATTCTAGGAATGCACAGATGATCGATGCCAGTCTTTGTCTGTCTAGAGATGACCGATGTCAGCCGATACATAATCGATGTTGGCAGATACCGGTCGACCCATGACCGATGTCGATAGGTTCTGATCGATGTCAGTTACTGTGTAACCCAACAACCTCTACATTTGCTCATCTGGTGAAGATTTTAGCTCCACAACTCAACATATGGGTCCTCATGTTGTTGGTTAGAATCATGAGGAAGGTAAGACTTATTCCCTTGATAATAAGGATCATGAGAAACTTGTCAAGGCTCCTCATAACTTTGATAGAAATCTTGATAGGGTTGACTAGGAGCATATGGATTATGAGGGAGTTACTTATAAGGAGGTGGTGTTACAGTTTGGAATTGCACCCTTATGAGAGAGTTCTTCAGGCTCTCTCACTTCTATCTACAAACATGGGGACAATCTCAAGATGTGGGTATCCTATGGTGAGGTTAAACCTATAGGCTTTTTAATGAGGATAGTTCCTCAGGTATTTCACTTTAGCTCCTTGTGTTTCTACCTCAAATTTTGCTTTTCAGACTTAAGAAAAAGAAGAAACTAAAAGAAAGTAATGGACAAGGCTTGGGAAGTACCTGGACTAAAAATTGCGCACCGTAAATCTAGACGCTTGTGAGCACTCCTCTTTGGCTGTGGAGGAATGACACCTGCAAGAAAAAAGGAAGCTTGGACAAGAAAACGTTAGATAGACAGATGGTGGGTTGCCAAGCAAAAGCTTGTTCCCAGAAGTATAAGAACTTCCTTAAGGGAGGTCAACCCACTGTTTTGATAAGATAAGTCTGATAAAAAGACAGAATGCTAAAAAGGACTGAAATGATAACAAACTGAAAGAGAAAAAGGAAGCAAATGCTTACCTGGAAGAAGCTGTCAAACTGGTCACAGTCGCCGGCGTCGGTGGTCCTATCGGCATCGGTTGTCGGGTCTGCCGACGTCGGTTAGTCTGCCGACGTCGGTGGGGGTAATGACCGGCGTCAGTCGGGGCAATGGCCTCCAGATGGGTCTGGTCAAGTTCTGGTCGAGTCTTGGTCTGTGGATGGTCTGGGTTTGGTCTAAGGTCTGGTCTGTGGACGTGTCAGTGGACGGGTCTGAGTCTGATGGACGGGTCTGTGGATGGTCTTAGGCAGAGGTGCAAAAGAGACAAATGAGCAGAAGGGTAGAGGAGGACAATCAAGGAGATAGGAATCCGGGTCTGGGTGACAGTCAGGACTGAGGGGAAGAAGAGCTGAATCTAGCTTAAAACATGATGACTAGAAAGCATAAACCAAATAAACAGAGTACTTACCTGTGCCCTGCTGAAGAAGGTGTTGATCTTGTTGTTGATGTTGCCAGATGTGAAGCCTGTTGCTGATGAAGATTCCCTGTTGTTCACCTGCAAAAGCTTGCTATGTACCTGAGGGAGAGAGGTCAAGTGAAGGACTGATACAAGGGTCTGATACGAAGGTTGAAGAGTCGGGATGCTAAGGAGAAACGCAGAGAAGACCAGAGAAGTGAAGAGGAACCAGAGGGAACCAGAGACAGAGGAAACGGTGAAGAAACCGTTATGAAGGCTGCCGACGCTGGCACTATCGCCGACATCGGCCGAAGGATGACCGACGTCGGCGGCTGAAAGGCTGGAGAAAGGCTAAAAATAGTCTTTCATTCGTTTCCCAACGGCCGGGTCAAATGAATGCCAGGATGAAACGGTCGACGGGGTTAAATGGACGAGAGGAGAGGTTGGAATGGGAGACTAAGGCATTAAATGGCCATGTGGGGAATAAAGGGGATCCAAGGAGGGTATCCTAGGGTGGCGAGGTGGCAAGGAGAGGGAAAAAGGGGCCTTATTTAATTAAAAATAGATGTTTATTTCCAATTAATAAGACTTAGGTGGGTTAGGGACCAAGGAGGACTAGGAGGGAGAAAGGACCAAGGGTTAGACACTTTTTAGGTGTCTACATTTGCCCCTTTTTGTCTTGTTGGTTGTTCTAGACGAACTGCAAGACAAAAACAGGGAGTGGTTGCCCCAGGGGAAGGATGATGTGGATTGCCCCGAGGTAGGATGAGGTATTCCCCCTCAAAGCAGGAGTTGAGGGAAGGAACCTGATGTCGGGTGCTGATTTGATGAAAGGTGGATGAGAAAGATGAGAAGTGAGTGAAAACGCTGCAAAAGTCATGATTGCGCGCATACCACTACACAAGATGGTCAGGTCAAAAGTGTCGCAGGTCAAGGGTCAAGGAGTGCCAAAATTGAAGTAACCAGGCCCCAGCATTTAGTCGTCTGCTGATCGGGTCACTCAATCTAAGCTGAAGCTCCAAATGGTCATCGTGTCCCAGGTATCCAGGGCTCAGGAAGTGCTCCCAGAAACACGAAAAGGCCACAAGTAGTAGGGATCAACTGGCTCGCGATCCTATACTTGTGAAGGGTCAAAAAAAGTCTGCGAACAATTCTGCTAACCAGCCGTGGAATAGCATACACGCAAAAACAACCAAGGCAACATTGGCTTGGAAGAAGGTCAAAGAAGATACGCATGATCGCCAATGGTCATTGGTCAAGAGGATGGATGGACGAAAGGATGCGGCCGAGCTAACCCCAGAAGACCCCATGTCAACTGAGTGCTGCCTACATAGCCCTATCGATAGGGCCTCAGGCCGATGTAGTTCTCCCTAAAAGGGAGGGAGGGTCAGAGGGATTGATTGGTCTTGGTCAAAGGAAATGATTGGTCGATGGTCAAAGGTCTTGGTCAAAAGGTTTTGGTCAAAGTTGACGAAGTTGGGTGTGATAAGAGTCAAAGAAGAGAAGGTTTGTCCATCAAAGAGACGAACAAACGGGGGTGGTCGAGCTAACCTCAGAAGATGTGGTATCTGAGTGCTGCCTACATAGCCCTGGTCATAGGGCCTCAGACCAATGTAGTTCGGACAAATTGAGAAGATTGGTTGATGATGAGATGTGGTCAAGCGTCGAAATGATGAGGCTAAGATGAGGATAAAAGGATGCTACAGATGGTGTATTCTGTAGAATTGGTCGAGAGTCTTTCATCCCTAGCAAGTTTCCATAGTCGTGATGGATGTATGCTAAAAATGAATGAAGGGTCTATTTATGCTTCAGCAAGTATTGGTTTATGCTTAACATAAATTGGGTCCGGTCGGTAGTTTCCATGTGTATTGGTGTCCATGGGAACTATGTGAAATGGACAAGGATGATGCCTGATGTCATGTTGAAAATGTCGAGGCTAGTTTGAAAAATGTTGAAGTTGGTTTGGTTTAAGGATGAGTCGACAATTGACGTGGCCAAAGTGTAGAGAAAAGGTGAAAGGCAAATTGCCCTTTCATTGACAAGGACCAGAAAGGAATCATAGATAGGGGTTATAAGAACAAAAGCCCCATTCATGCATTACGTCGTTGACCAGTATGGTGTTAGAACGGTAATCGAATCACTTTGACATTAAAGTGAGCTCGAAGTCCCTTGAGCCGGTGATAGGAGGAGGATAGGGTAACCCAGTTTAAGAGCAGGAATAACCTTGCCCCTTTTTATAGGAGACCCTGAGACAACTACAAGCCAATGTCCGTGACTCGTTTTTTTTTTTTTTTTTTTTTTTTTTTTTTTGGCGCAGACTGATCAATGCGGGAAGCCTGCATAGAGATGTCATTTGATGTAATGGTCATGTTGTGAAGCTGATCGATGCGGAAAGCTTCTAAATAAAAGTTGTTGTTTATTGCCAGATTAGTCATAGCCATCCTTCGAGGGAGTGGTCTAGATTTTTGCTTAATAATGTTTGATAAGTTGGCCTAGCTGTCCTTCAAGGGATCAGTCTAGTAATACAGCAATGATAGTACAGCTGTCCTTCGAGGGATCAGTCTGTCTTTTTAATTTGACTTGATTTAGTGACCATGGATATGTTTTGACATGTTGATTTGTATTTATTGATAGAAATGAGAGTCACGGACAAGACTGTAGAAGCTCAAGGACACCCCTTTTATTAGGACAAAGCATCCCTGCATCCTAAAAGGGTTGTAGAGGACTTGTTAAAGGGGAATAGGGTTGAAAGGAAGTAGGATTAAGAGGATGAGGATTGCTCAAGGGACGAGCTCAAGTTACGTGTCAAGTAGACAAGAACTCGACTAGCAGAAGAATGGTCGAAGATGCAAGACAGAAAGGAGTTTAAGGTCTAATAAGACCCTGGGCCATGCTTGTATGTTAAGGTCCGAGTCAATTAGGAGCAAACTTGCCCCATTTTGCCTCTTTCCAGATTGGTCAGGTGTTGATTGATGGATGGGAAGTTGGTTGACATTGTCGTTGGTTGGTTGAAAAAGGTTGAATGTTTGGTCGAGAGGTCTGGTTGATTGATATTTGGTTGAAGTTTGGTTGAGACTAGTCGAATAATTGGTCGGGGGTTGGGTTGGTGGACATTTGGTCGAGATGAGTGATTGATATGTGGTAGAGACTGGGTTGAAGAGTTGGTCGAGGTGCGGATGAAGGATGAATTCCCCAAGCGGGTAGGGAGAATGTTTGAAAGATTGGTTAAGGTCGGTTGAGGTTTAGTGGTCAGATGGACGGTGTTAATGTCGAATAAGGGTGTCAAAGGCGGCAAAGAGACCACAGTCTGGCGTGGGGATCCCGATTTAGGCGATGAAGTTGGAGAGGCATGAGTCGGGGTTGGTGTTTTGTTGAAGAGGTGGTCAAGAGGATCCTTGATGAGAAGGGTGTCCTTTTTCCGATGTTGATGAGTGACAGCTTTAAGAGTGCAACAACGCTTAGTGTCATGTCCCGAAGTGTGATGATAGTGGCAGAATGTAGAGTTGTCGAACCAAGATGGCCTTGATCCGAGAGGTGATGAGTGAGGCAGTGTTGAAGGTTTGTTGATGATGTGGCTGAAAAGGGAGGTGTCATTCTCCAAACATTGGCAAACGACGACCTTGAGGGCATGACAATGTTCCATGTCGTGCCCAGGCGTGCGATGATACGCACAAATGCAAGTGTCATCGAACCATGGTGGTTTAGGTCCGAGAGATTGATATTGTCTAAGAGGCAGGAGGTCGAGGCGAGAGGACTGCAACAAGTGTCGTAAGAGTAAGGCATATGAACCTGCTAACGGGTCGGGATGTCTTATTGCAGTGAGGGTTGGTGACGCTGGTTTGGGAGGTGAAGGAGGTAAAAGTCGAGGGTTTGGATGAGATGTATGTCTGATGGGATGAGGGAGTAATGGAGGCGATGTGCCTCTGTGAAGGATGGGAGTGGGAAGCACTCCTATTAAAGTGGACGGATGCGGGCCCAAGATAGAGGGCAATGACGAAGGTGGGGGAGGAATCCTCCGATGTGGTCTAGTAGTCTTCGTTGGTTTGGGTCGAGGGCCACCGTTGTGTGAGGTGAGGTTAGATATGGGTTTGGGTTTGGATGAAGGTGAGCGAGATGTAGAAATCTCAGGCAAAGGACAAGAGGAAACCGTGACTGGGTCTTCCTCGGTTGAAATGAGTGGAGAGACTGGTTCTTCTCTTGGTGGAGAAGAAATAAGAGAGGGCGGCTCCTCAAGTGGGCAGAGGGCATGAATGATCGTGCCTTCTTCTTGTAGTTGAGGAGTAGGCAAGGTAGGGTCTTCGGATGGAGGTGGGCTTGATGGCGTTGATGTGGTCAAAGCGTCCTCCAATGCAAGAGAGGTAGATGGAGGACTAGTAGGAGAAGAAGGTTCCTCATCCTTTAATGGAAGAGGTTGATCAAGGACAAGAGGCAAGATAGTGCTAATCGTGTGAATGTCATGGTCTTGAGGGTCATTGGTCGAAGTCTGGACGTTGTTTTGAGCAGGTGGATGATTGGGGAAAGGTTGTTTGAAGATGTCGATGTGTTGGTTAGGTGGGGTGTTCGGGTTATCTAAAATAAGATCCCCCTTGTCGATCATGTCTTGGACGATGTTTTTGAAGGTTCGGCAGTTGTCGATGTCATGGCCTTGGACGCGATGAAAGGGACAGAAGTCGGCCTCCCTATACCACGTAGGGATAGCTTTTGAAGGGTCGAATTGAGGTGGTCGGATTGGAGGGAGATTGAGGACCCCCTGCTTGAGAAGTTTTTCCAAAACGGAAGCGTATGGTTCTCCAAGTGGAGTGTAAGAACGTTGAATGTACTGTTGTTGGAATTGTTTGGTGATGCTGGAAGATGTCAAAGGTTGAGAGTAATTTGTTGACGTCGAGGATGGTGATCTAACGACCACAGTGTTGGCCACTCCTTTAGATTCGGAATTGGCAGAAGAAGAAGGTTTGGAAGAAGAATGGCCATTGGTTTTTGCGTTGGTATGACGCAATTTGACCTTATCTTCTTCAAGGGCACAGAGTTCGAGCTTTCGAGCCATGATGAAAGCTTCGTCAAAAGTGCAAAATGTCTGAATCCGCAAGGTAGAAGAGATGTGTCTGGCACATGCTCGAGAGAAGAGCTCGATGAGCTCAGGTTGAGGCAAAGAGAAGGAGAGCTGGTTGATCAGACCTCTCCAACGAGCGACAAAGTCGACAATTGATTCGTCATCAAATTGCCTGATGGAGTAAAGGTCTGTGATTGAGACTTGTTTGGTGATGTTGATTGAGAAATGGTCAAGAAATAGTTGGGCGAGTTGGATGAATGAAAAGATAGAGTGTCTGGCAAGAGAACTATACCAGTCAAGGGCTGGGCCAGAAAGGGACATAGGGAACGTGCGTAGAAGCAACGCATCGTCATGGGAAATAAGATAACAGGCATGTCTAAATGCCCGTAGATGTTGCTGTGGGTCTTCCTTACTCTGAAAGCGAGTGAATTTAGGAAGCTCCCAGTGATTAGGGTATGGTCGAATAGGGACGGAAGGATGGATAGGCTCATTGCAAATTTGGTCATATGACAAAGTATTGCTTGAACCGGAAATAGAGGCTTCGAGACTGGACATTTTATCCATCAGCGTCTTGATAAGATCTACTGACGGATTGGCGGGTTGAGCGCCCCCTAGGTTGTAAGGCGCTTGGAAGAGGCTAGAGGAGGCGTGCGACATAGTCGGTTGTACAATGTACGGATGACTAGTCGCAGGGACAGAAGTGGAGGCTAGAGGTGGTTGCATTACGAAGGTCGAAGGTATAGGTTGACTGGGCACCGCCAAAGGTGGTTGAATGGCGGCACTGGTAGAAAGACAGATTGGCACCCCTACATTTGTGGGTGCAAGAGTATGAGGGGTCGAGACAATCAAGTTCTGATATGATGTAGAACTTGGTTGAATTGCAGGCGGTTGAGGGGGTAATGGAACCCCGATGGAGGTCGGTCTAAAAATAGACGGGGAGGCCAAACCTTGCGTATTGGCCATGGTTGGGTTAATAGTTGAGGCGAAACGCTGAGTCATAAAGGGTTGGGTGGCAAATGGTGTGGATGTCGTCGCCATGTCACCCGAAAGGTCTCGCGTTGGGTTTCTCGCGAGATAGTTTTGGAGGGCCGCGGTATTGAGGTCCAAGAATCTCGCGAAATCCTGGTCCCCTTCAGGGATGATGGGAATTTGAGTCGGGGTCGGGGTCGGGGTCGGTCCTGTAGGAGTTCTTTCAGTCTCCGAGTGGAACTCCATGATAGGACTTGGTTAGGGACGAGGTAGACGGAAGCGGTTGTTGGCTAAGGTGGTTAAGAAGAGAGTCCTGGTTCCAGAAACTGTGTTCTTACAGTCTCAGAAAACTAGAATGTGGTTTTGACAGAGAAGAGACAGGTTTTAGGCTGCTGGTTTTGAAGAAAAAGGACAGTGACAGAGACCGACGTCGGTTGAAAAACCGATGTCGGTAGGAAAGGTAGCCGACGTCGGTCAGATAACCGATGCCGGTGAGGCAGGAAGCCGACGTCGGTAGAATAACCGATGCCGGTGACAGGGGAAAGCCGACGTCGGTGGAAGAACCGATGTCGGTGACTGTGTCTTCCAGAGAACCAAAAGATTCTTGGAAAATAATGAAGAAAGCGTCCTCACTCACTCAAACAAACAGATGAGAAAGAGGAAAACAGAGAGAGACAGACAAGCCTAAGCGATAAATCCTAGGAATTAACCTTAGAAATTGTGGCTTATGCCTTAGATGAATGTTTGGGGAGATTGGCTGTAAGAAGGGTCCTAGAAGAAGGCGGTCTAAAGATGGTTTCAGGTGTTGTTTTAGGTGCTCAAAGTCTGTGTTAGGGTCTGGTACGTGGCCTGGTGCTAAGGAGCAAGCTCCCCTCACTTCACGATTCCAGTGGTTAGCTGGTCTCGCTTAGCCAAGATATACCTCGCCTAGAGTTTAGACTCCGCCAGAGAATGGAGTGGGCTTCCCCCTTGGTGATGAAATCCAAGTGGGGTCACCGGGACGGGTAAGGTATCTGCTGGGGGATGAATTCCCAGTCGGGCCTTGTCTCAGGTATGTTTTATGTTCGTTTTAGTGCATGTGATTCGGTAGTGTAACATCAAGTGTCTACGGTTTATTCAATATGCGTCTAAGTTACTAGATGTGGACTAATGCAAGCACAAGCAGAAATGAAAGTGCAATATGTTTTAATGCCCAAGTCGAAATGTGATATTGTTATGAAGACAAGATGGAGAAAGGGTTGAGAGTATGATATTAAGACTAGTCTAGAAATGCAAGGAAGAAAGGTTCGTTTTAGTCCTGCTTATAGTGTCATTTGGAATAGAAGAAAGAGACAAGAAGGAAGGAGCCTAGATGCACCTAAATGAATGAAAAAGAAAAGGAACCCAGGAGGAACCTAGGGTCCCACCGGGCGTGCCAGAGATGTTTCTACCTCAAATTTTGCTTTTCAGACTTAAGAAAAAGAAGAAACTAAAAGAAAGTAATGGACAAGGCTTGGGAAGTACCTGGACTAAAGATTACGCACCGTAAATCCAGACGCTTGTGAGCACTCCTCTTTGGCTGTGGAGGAATGACACCTGCAAGAAAAAAGGAAGCTTGGACAAGAAAATGTTAGATAGACAGATGGTGGGTTGCCAAGCAAAAGCTTGTTCCCAGAAGTATAAGAACTTCCTTAAGGGAGGTCAACCCACTGTTTTGATAAGATAAGTCTGATAAAAAGACAGAATGCTAAAAAGGACTGAAATGATAACAAACTGAAAGAGAAAAAGGAAGCAAATGCTTACCTGGAAGAAGCTGTCAAACTGGTCACAGTCGCCGGCGTCGGTGGTCCTACCGGCGTCGGTTGTCGGGTCTGCCAACGTCGGTTAGTCTGCTGACGTCGGTGGGGGTAATGACCGGCGTCAGTCGGGGCAATGGCCTCCAGACGGGTCTGGTCAGGTTCTGGTTGAGTCTTGGTCTGTGGATGGTCCGGGTTTGGTCTAAGGTCTGGTCTGTGGACGTGTTAGTGGACGGGTCTGAGTCTGATGGACGGGTCTGTGGATGGTCTTAGGCAGAGGTGCAAAAGAGACAAATGAGCAGAAGGGTAGAGGAGGACAATCAAGGAGATAGGAATCCGGGTCTGGGTGACAGTCAGGACTGAGGGGAAGAAGAGCTGAATCTAGCTTAAAACATGATGACTAGAAAGCATAAACCAAATAAACAGAGTACTTACCTGTGCCCTGCTGAAGAAGGTGTTGATCTTGTTGTTGATGTTGCCAGATGTGAAGCCTGTTGCTGATGAAGATTCCCTGTTGTTCACCTGAAAAAGCTTGCTGTGTACCTGAGGGAGAGAGGTCAAGTGAAGGACTGATACAAGGGTCTGATACGAAGGTTGAAGAGTCGGGATGCTAAGGAGAAACGCAGAGAAGACCAGAGAAGCGAAGAGGAACCAGAGGGAACCAGAGACAGAGGAAACGGTGAAGAAACCGTTATGAAGGCTACCGACGTCGGCAATATCACCGACGTCGGCCGAAGGATGACCGACGTCGGTGGCTGAAAGGCTGGAGAAAGGCTAAAAATAGCCTTTCATCCATTTCCCAACGGCCGGGTCAAATGAATGCCAGGATGAAACGGTCGACGGGGTTAAATGGACGAGAGGAGAGGTTGGAATGGGAGACTAAGGAATTAAATGGCCATGTGGGGAATAAAGGGGATCCAAGGAGGGTATCCTAGGGTGGCGAGGTGGCAAGGAGAGGGAAAAAGGGGCCTTATTTAATTAAAAATAGATGTTTATTTCCAATTAATAAGACTTAGGTGGGTTAGGGACCAAGGAGGACTAGGAGGGAGAAAGGACCAAGGGTTAGACACTTTTTAGGTGTCTACACCTTGATTCTCACACTAAAATATATTAATGGCTAAGTAAAAGGGATAGGAGGATTACTTGAAAATAAATCTAAGATAAGGGAGGTGATGCACCAAAAGTAAGTGATCCGCTTGGTCTAGGGAATGACACTAATTTAACATAAGATAAGTTTGCTTACACAACCTCCTAACTAGCTAATCTTGCATAAATATTTCATAAACTAGGCTCACTGAACCATACGTGAAGTAAAGAGGGATTTCTAAATCCACATTAAGCATCCATTAATGGTAGAAAAGCTCAAGTTCAAACCTATAACTAACTAGAAAACACCTAAAAATAAGCAATAAAGAAGGACAATAAGGTTGTAAGGATGCTTCTTCACAACGCTATTATGCACAAGTTAACTCAACATAATATTTAGACAAAGAGATACATAAAATAATATTTATTGTTTCAAAGGTCTATTACACAACAATTTTTTTAGAGTTATTCTATCACCAATCTGGGGATGATTTTCTTGGCTCCAAGGCCTCTATTTATATAGAAAAGAGGGGAGAGAGAAGGAGAAGAAAGAAGTAACTGATGGATAAAACTCTAATGTTGTACTTTTTTGTTATCCTTAAATGCACCACTTAGGATCACTAAATAATCCTCTCGAGCCCCTTTCATCTTGAATTTTTCCTTTGGTGTATCTAAGAAACCATGTTTTGAGCAACTAGAATGTCTCTTCTTGGCACGATGCATTTAATCCTTGCCCTCAAGATTGGCATGGCTTCTTTCTCTTTGTGTGCCCTACTAAAAGGATGTGTGTCTCCATGTGCTTCAGTCATGTTGCATTTAAGCATCAAATGGTGATTATGGGGAGCTAACTATGGTAGATGAGAGCCTTTATAATTTATAGCTATCAATCACTTGGACTCTCCCATGCTCATTGGTCATCCTTGTGCCACTTTCCCTTTATTGATTGGTCTTTTCTGCTCTAGCTTATGCCACATGGTAGACTTTCATTTGTTGCATCATGATTCTCACATTTCTAGACCAAGCATAATTTAAGCACTTGAAAAATCTTGGTTTACTTTATGTAGAGTAATTTGGGTTCTTTGATCTCTCCAACTTTAGACTTTCCTAGATCCTTTACTTATAAATCCTTTTAAGTAGAGTACTTAGAGAAACCTGATTTACTCTATGTAGAGTAATTCAAGTTCTCTAAGCTTATTTACTTCGAACTTGTCCATCTTGAAGTCTTCTCACTTTTCTATTTACAAGCCTTAAGACTTTGGGCTTTTCAAACTTGATTACTTCTAATGTTTAGTTGCTTATCCTGATTTTGATGTCCATTAGCCCGTCATTTCCTTTGGACACTTGGCCTCAGGCTTCCCTCTTCTCAAGCCTTTTATCCACAGCTTCTACTCAGCTTTTCTTCTAAAGGAATTACTTTGGAGGAATTCCTTTAGCTTTTTCTTTCTTTCCATTGACATATTTCTTTTGGGCAAATCTCTCAAAGGAATTTATTTGGATAATTTATCCAAAGGAATTCCTTTGGACTTTACCTTTTAGACTTTTCAAAATGGACTTTTTCGAAGGGTGAGAGACCCTTCGAGCTTCCTATGTGTCCCTTCAGACTTCCACAAATGATATTCCTGAAGGGAAAGATACCCTTTAGGAATTTTTAAATGGTCCCTCTAAAGGGTAACATACCCTTTGGTAAAATTGCAATTGTCCACTTAGAGAAGGAAAGCCCTTTAGATTTATGAAAGTGACCCTCAAAAAAGTTGATTGGTCTTTTAGAAATGTTGAAAAGATCCCTTTTGTCAAAAAAAGACCCTTTGACATTTTGAAAATGCCCTTCAGATTCTGAAGTGTACCTTTGGGTTTTTTGGAGAAGACTTGTCCCTTGAAGACCTTGAGAATCACTATTTTTTAAGACTAAATCAGGTTTGTCAAGCCCTTTTACTTATTTTGGGCTTCTGACTACCCACAACTTATGAAGTAATCAAGTAGTGCTCCTTGGAGAACCTAAAATACACTGTCCATGAGTAATTTGGGTTCATAAACCCAAATTACTTCTACTTATAAAACATTTAGAAGTCAAGCACTGTTGGAAACCCAATTTGCACTGTGCCCTCATAAACCCAAAGTTGTCACTATTGGAAAACCTGAAGTCCTACCAAAGACTTGCCATTTTCTTACCTAAAAGATTCTTTTTTCATACTTAGGCAAATTTTGATATGTGGGCCAATAATGGCCAACATTTATGGCAACTCAATTTGAAGCATGCCTACTATGCTTAAAAACCCGGCTCATTTGCTTCATTTGATCCATTGGGCATGGAGTCACTACTTTTGTATAAAGTTAGCTTTATCTAGAAATTTTCCTTGATGCAACAAGAATAACTGAAGTGAAACAACTGTGTCTAATGCACTTAGGGAAGGGAAAACACTTTATAAAATGGATGTGCACAAAGCATTTAGAGAAAAATGTGAAAAGCTATACAAAATATACAGTAACCTACAATGGTTACAAACTATTCTAATAACATGGCTTTAGATGAATCCTAATGACTGGGATGGGAAATACCTTTCCATCTAATTGGGCTAGTTGGAAAGCATTATATTATTTGCATCTGTGGATCAAATAAGGGCCACTCCACAAGCTATCAAACTTGGTATGGTTGCCTGGGTTGGCCTTATTTGAGTCTCATTTGAGAATCAAGTCTCCCTCCTTGAAATTCCTTATTGTATCTCTCTTATCAAAATATTTTTTGACCTAAGCTTGATGTGCTTCTAGCATCTTCATTACAATATCCCTTATCTTCTCAAGTTATATGAGTTCTATCAATCTCACATTCATGGGTTCATCTTCTAGCAACTCCAGCTGATGGGCTAGCTCTAATATAGGTAGCTCAAGAGAAATGGGTAACTTGGCCTCCCTTCCATATACTAGAACATATGGATAATTGCCAATATCAGCTTTAGGAGTTACCCAATTAGCCCATAAGGTTGTCTTCAACTTGGGGTGCCACGTCCTCTAATTCTCCTCCATGGTCCTCTTGATAATCCTTAGCAAAATTTTATTTGTGGACTCATCTAGCCCATTTCCTTGAGGATAATAGTTTGAGAAAGTGCTAAGGTAGATGCCCATTTTGAGATCCCATTCACTTATTTTCAAACCAAGGAAATCCAAATCATTATCAGAAATGATAATGGATGGAACACCAAACCTGGTCACAATGTTGTCATAGAAATTTAAGACTATGCTTTCATTGGCTTCCTTCAATGAAATGGCTTCCACCCACCTGGTGAAATAATCAGTTATAGTAAGCACCCGCTTATGCCTTGCACTTGATGGGGGTTTGATTACTCTAATGAATTCCAAACCCCACTACATGAATAGTTGCTCTAATTGAATCAGGTTGAGAGGGAAAGTCGTTAGCCTTTACTTACCCATGAAGAGAGCACATTCCTAACACTTCCTCACCCATGCATAAGTGTCCTTGAAGAGGCTGGGCTAGTAGTAACTAGCCCTCATGATCTTTGTTGTAGTAGTCCTTGGAGCAAAATGACCTCCTACAGGCCCATCATGGAAATGATCTCAAAGCTTGGTTACTTGATCATCATCTATGCACCTTAGGAGCACTCCATTGAGGTCTCTTCTAAACAAAACCCTATCAACTAAAGCATAAGGTATGGACTAAAGTCTGAAACACCTTATTTTCACTTTATCCATACCTTGAGGGCACTCACTTGTTAGCAAAAAGTGTGTCATATCATGGAGCCAACTAGTGTGAGGTGGAGGTGCATCTGCTTGTAGGTTATCTTGTGCTACCAAGATGACCTCTTTGTCTTCATTAAATTCATCAAGCATATTTTCACATAATCCTTTACCTCTTATTAGCTTAGTGACATTGATTTCCACATCATACTCTATGACTTTAGTAATCCAACCAACTCTTTTTTTGCTCAAATTCTTGTTAAGAAGGACGTCTCTTACTCCAAGATGAGACACCATAAGGTGGATTTTTCTATTGGATAGCATTGGTTTGAACTTATTGAGGCTCTTTACTATTTCAAGGACTTGCTTTTCTACAAAGGTATACCTCACCTCCTACTCTTCAAGCCCCTGACTGAAAAATGCTAATGGCTGCTCAAGTCTTTCACTACTTCTTTGTATCAACATAGTTGATATATTATCAATTTTGACAAAAGAATATAATATGAAATCCCTTGAGAAATCAAGATTCATAAGTGTGGGTGCTTGAGCAATGGCTTGCTTGATAACCTCAATTGCTGACTTGACTTCATTTGACCAAGTGAACACTTGGTTCTTTTTCAGCATAGCAGTGATAGGCTTGACCAAACTTGCAAAACTAGGGATAAATCTTATCACAAAGTTTATCTTTTCAAGAAAAATTTGGAGTACCTTCTTATTCTTGGGTAGGGATAAGGCCAAAATGTCACTTATTCTCTCAAGATCAATGGACAACCCCTCCTTTGAAATGATGTGGCCCAATAACTTTCCTTTATGCATTATAAACACACACTTTTTAGGATTCAAAAAAATCCCATAATCTATGTGCCTTTCAAAAATTAGCCTCAAGTGGTCCATGTGCTCACTATCATTCTTAGAGAAACCTATGATGTCATCCAAGTATACCAACACCATTTGGTTTATCAGCCTCTAGAAATCCATGTCTATGGCTCTTTGGAAAGTTGCACCAACATTTGATATACCAAAGGGAATATTTTGGTATGCATGCATGCCCTATTTGGTGGTGAAGGTAGTCTTGTATTGATCTTCATATTTCACCCAGACTTGGTTGTAGCCAAAAAATCTATCCAATAGAGAGAAACATTCTGATCCTGCAACTACTTGGAGAAGTTGCTCCATGGATGGTAGAGGGTAGTGATCCTTTAAGGAGACTTTGTTCAAATCTCTAAAGTTCACACAAAGCCTAATCTCTCCACTCTTTTTTCTTATAGGAATTAATTTGGCTACCTATGATGAGTGTTTGATGGGAAAGATGATCCTGGACTCGATCAATTTGGTTAGCTCCTTCCTCATCAGCTCTTCAATTTTGGGGTTAATGGGCCTTTGATTTTGCCTTTGTGCTTGGTATTAGCCTCCAACTCTATGGTATGATGAGATAACTTAGGATCAAAACCCTTTAGGTCACTATACTCCCAAATAAAAATATTTTCATATTCTTGGAAAAGTGCTATGAAAGCATGCCTCTCAGCCTTACTGCTTACCTTCCCAAGCTTAAGAAGTTTGTCTTTGAAGATAAGGAGACTCTCATAGTTCTCTTCATTAGTAGACATTAATGCCTTTTCTTTCCTCATAAGGTCCCTTTCATGAAAAAATCCCTCAAGTGTAACCAAACCTTTAGTAAGTTTGTTCAACTTTAGTTAAACAATCTGATCCTCATATTGATGCTACAATTTAGCTTGATTGGAGGAGGAAAACTCATCTTCCTATTGTAAGCAACAAGTAATTTGTTTATCATTTTGAAAAACCTACCAATGAGATTAATTATTTGAAACTAATGGCCTCACCACCACCTTGACATATGGTTGAACCTTAGCTTCTTTCAGCTCACTTAGAATGTCAAACTGAGCTCCCACGGCTACCATCATATTAGCATGCTAGTTTTGATTTCTTGGGATAGCTTGAATGTTAAAGGCCTAAAAATCTTCATTTAGGTCCCAAACTCAATTTTTTTAGGACATCATCAAGGAATTATTTGTAATGTTCAGGCCTTTGACTTGGTTTACTATAAGCTCGTTGTTCCCATAAACTTAGAACAGTTTGATTACTCTTTTATTGGCCCATTGAAGGCCACAGATCAAGCCTTCATATTCTGCTACATTTGAAGAGCAACTGAAATGGAACCTATACAAAGATAAAAGCTTATTACCTAAGGGTGAAAGTAATATTTCCCCAGCACCTACACCATTTTTTCTCCTTGAGCCATCAAAGAACAATTTCCATAAACCATTGGGGTCTTCTTTAGGTCCAATGAGAGAAGGCATGGGTTGATTCTCTTCATGCAGTAAATAAACACCCATGTCTCTTTCCTCAACACCTTCCAAAGGGTTGAAAAATTTCTTATCTCCCCATATCTCATCCAAGAACAAGTCTCGAACCTCTTTAGGATGAGTGTTTAGCTCCTGACCAATTGTAAACTCATCTTCATCAAAGATGGTATAATTGAGGTTTAAGTTATCTAGTTGATGGGGTTCAATATGGAATTGTGACATAGGTTTATCCTTGATTGAGACCTTAGTCCCATACCTTTTTCCAAAGGCCATGTAATACCAATATGTTATAAGGTAACCCCTAATCTTGGTTATAAACTCTTTGGAAAGACACAAAGCAAAGTGAGGAGTGACATCCAAGATTAGCATGTCTTACACCACGAACATGCTAGGACAAGCATGTAAGGTTAGGCTCAAATTCTTGATGATACCTAATGGTTTATGAAAAAACCATCAAGCTATAGGACTCCTTTGGTGTGTGGCTCATACTTGATGTTTAGCTGGTTAGCAATAGACTTTGGCATTACTGAGGTACTGTCACCAATATCTACCAAGCAATTGTGCACCAAGGAATTGTTAATGATTAATGAGATGTATAATGAGGGAGCTTAGTCACACTACTTGACCTTTCTCCCAAATTACTCTTGGTTACATTAGTGAATACTTTAGCTTCCTTGTTTGGTTGCTTACTTGAAACTATAAAAACACTCATCTTGGACAAACCTTCCTGAATAATGTCTACTTGGCCAAGCATGGAAAGCATGTTTCACATTGGTATGCTCACACTGGATTTATTCATTTGCTCCATAATGTTGATTGGTGTACCCCCAGCCTTTACCTATGTTTTAGGAGTAACTATTGATGGCTTTAGAAATGGAGTGGTGACAAGAGGTTCTTTGAAAGCTTCCTAATTGTCACCCATATTCCTTCTCTTGAACCTTGTGTTTGTTGAGACTGAGATGTGGGCCAAACTGGGAGTAGCCTATGGATTGGATGCATAGCACTCCTCTTAGTCATTGATGACTATTAAGTCTTTTGGCTGGTTTGACCCTTGATTTGAGCCTTGTTCTTATGGAGGTTGCTCTTGTTTTGTCAGCATGGGCACCTCTGTGCTTTAGGCCATAAGATCTTGGCTATACCCATAAGCAATAGCCTAGTGCCATTGATCATTGAACATCTAGTTGGATCCATTACTTGGGATAATGGATTGTCTAAAATAATGATTCCAAGGCATTGTCCCTTCAGCCTCCTGAGCCATATTGTTCTGAACTGGGACTAAGGAATTAGAAGGGCCTGTAGCATTTAGATTATAATTATATTGTCTAGCATATTTAGGCCGTCCCTATCCTGGAAATTTTCCTTTTTAGGGTGGCCTATTTACTTGATAAGGTTGTTGTTGAGGATGGTATGGAGCTTGATATGGCTTGTTGTAAGTGTGTTGCCTCTTGACATTGATCACAACATTTCCCAAGGATTAGAGCATGATTTTCAATTCTAAGTAATTCTTCTACTCTTGGGAGTCATTGGATCTACTAGTAGAGGCCTTCTCTTGCTTAAGTGAAGGCACAATAGCAATTATTGGTGTTAGAAGTATAACATCAAGTGGAGGAATGACTAAAGGAAGTGTCTAATCTCTAGGAAAAGAGGCATTAGAGGTTTGGGAATAAGTTTGCCAGCCTGAACTAGGCAATTTTCTACCTTGATTGCCACCTCATATGTATCTGGTAGTATTCCTCCTCCCATAGATTAAATCATTACAGCTATGCCACTATTGAGAGCCCTCAAATAATACAAGAAAATAAAGATTAGAGATGGTCTAATAGCTGCTATAATTCTATCCCATGCCTTCTAAAATCTCATATTGAAGTCTTGCATGACTTTATGAGGAACTCTCTTGATTGTGGTTAGTTGCTTTACAAGTGACATATGATCACTCTTATCTACAAACCTTTTACATAGGGTTATTCCTAGCTCATCCTAGGAGTGGATAGAATTAGGAGCTAGGCCTCTATACCAGTCTAATGCATTTCCTTTGAAGGATATATCCAATATCCTAATAGCCATGTTCTCCACTATGATATTGTGAATGTTGTAGAAGTTGGCTATGTTCATTATGTGCTCAGTAAGAGTTAAAGCTTGGTCTCCTATGTAATAAGGAACACTTTTGAGGGTTGTTACTGGCATAGGATCATACTATGGTGGCTACTAAAACCCACAAAATCTCTTTGGGGAATCATAGCAACAATAGGGGTTAAGAAAGATCTCCTTGCATAGGTATACCTTATGATTGGTTTAGGAAAGTAGCTTCTTATGTAAGGGTGAGTATGGGTGAACTTTAAATTTCTTGTTGAGTTTAGAGGTAATTCAACAAACTCAAATAAATACCTATAGAAGTCAGTCTTATAGTCACCTTTGGCATGAAAGATAGCTACTACTCTACCACTAGATAACTGGGTATTCTCTTCCAGATGTTGGAAGATGAAAGCTACCACTGCTACAAATTGATCAAAATAGCATCAAACTTGACCAATATTCCATAAAAATGGAAGTGAAAATAGTAGTGTGTCCCACCAAGCATGCCAAAACTATTATAGCTTGGAATTGCACCCTTGTGAGAGATATTTTCAGGCTCTCTCACTTCCAACTACAAGCATGGGGACAACCTCAGGATGTGGGTATCCTATGGTGAGGTTGAATCACTAGGATTTTTAATGAGGCTAGTTCCTTAGGTGCTTCACTTTGGCTCCTTGATTCCCAAACTAAAATCTACTAATGGCTAAGGAAAAGGCATAGGAGGATTAATTGAAAATAAATCTAAGCTAAGGGAGGTGATACACCAAAATTAAGTGATCCACTTGGTCTGGGGAATGACACTAATTCAGCATAAGATAAATTTTCTTACACAAGCTCCTAACCAACTAATCTTACATAAATATTTCATAAACTAGGCTCACTGAGCCAGATGTGAAGCAAAGAGGGATTTATAAATCCACATTAAGCATCCATTAATGGCAGAAAGCTCAAGTTCAGACCTATAACTAACTAGAAAATACCTAAAAATAAGCAAGAAATAAGGATAATAAGGTTAGAAGGGTGCTTCTTCACAATGCTATTGTGCACAAGCTAACTCAACACAATCTTCAGACAAAGAGATAGGTAAAATAATCTTTATTAATTCAAAGGTCTATTACACATCAACTTATATAGAGTAATTCTATCACCAATCTAGGGATGATTTACTTGGCTCCAAGGCCTCTATTTATACAGAAAAGGGGGGAGAGAGAAGGGGAATAAAGAATAAGTCACTGATGGTTGGAACTTTGGTGTTGTACTTGCTTATTGTCCCTAAATGTGCCACTCAGGATCACTAAACAATCCTCTTGAGCCCCTCCTATCTTTAATTTTTTTTTTTGGTGCATCTAAGAAACCATGTTGTGAGAAATTTGAATGTCTCTTCTTGGCATGATGCATTTAATCCTTGCCCTCAAGATTGACATGGCTTCTTTCTCTTTACGTGCCTTGTTGAAAGGATGTGGGTGTCTATATGTTTCGGCCATACTATATTTAAGTGTCAAATATCAATTGTGGAGAGTGAACTATGGTAGATGAGAGACTTTATAATTTCCAACTACCAGCCACTTGGACTCTCTCATGCTCATTGGTCATCCTTATGCCACTTGTCCTTTACTGATTGGCCTTTTCTACTCTAACTTACACAACATGGCAGCCTTTCATTCATTGCATCACGATTCTCATGTTATTGGACTAAGCTTAAGTCAAGTGCTTGAAGAATCTTGATTTACTATATGTAGAGCAATTTAGGTTCTTTGATCTCTCCAACTTTAGACATTCTTAGATCCTTTACTTATAAAGCTTTTTAAGTAGAGTACTTGGAGAAACCCAATTTACTCTATGAAGAGTAATTAAGGTTCTCCAAGATTACTTATTTTAGACTTGTCCATCTTTAAGTCTTCTCACTTTGTTGTTTCCAAGCCTTAAGACTTTGAGATTTTCAAACCTGATTACTTCTAATGACTAGTCACTTATCCTAATTTTGATGTCCATTGGCCCATCATTTCCTTTGGACACTTGGTCTCAAGCTTCTTTCTTCTTAGGCCTTTTCTCTGTGGCTCCTGCTTGAATTTTCTTTTGAAGGAATTCCTTTGGCTTTTTCTTTCTTTCCCTCAACCTATTTCTTTTGGGCAAATCTCCTGAAGGAATTTCTTCGAACAATTTATCTGAAAGAATTCCTTTGAACTTTACCTTTTGGACTTTTTAAAATGGACTTTCTCAAAGGGTTAGAGACCCTTTGGGCTTCCTATGTGTCCCTTCAGACTTCCACAAATGATCCTCCAAAAGGGAAAATACCCTTTATGAATTTTGAAATGGTCCTTTCGAAGGGTAACATACCCTTCAGTAAAATTGGAACTATCCACTTGGAGAAGGAAAAGCCCTTCAAAATTATGAAAGTGACCCTCGAAAAAGTTGATTGGTCTTTCAAAAATGTTGAAAAGATCTCTTTTGTTAAAAAAATTCCCTTCAGCATTTTGAAAATGCCCTTTAGATTTTGAAGTGTACCTTTGGGTTTTTTGGAGAAGACTTGTCCCTTGAAGAACCCGAGATGCACTATTTTTTGAGACCAAATCGGGTTTGTCAAGCCCTTTTACCTATTTTGGGATTCTAACTGCTCACAACTTATGAAGTAATCAAAGAGTGATCCTTAGAGAACTTGAAATTCACTATCCACGAGTAATTTGGGTTCGTAAACCCAAATTACTTCTACTTATAAAACATTTAGAAGTCAAGTACTGTTGGAAACTTGATTTGCACTGTGCCCTCAGAAACCTAAAGTTGTCACTACTAAAAAACTTGAATTCTTCCCAAAGACTTGCCATTTTCTTACCTAAAAGCATCCTTTTTCATACTTAGGCAGAGTTTGATATGTGGGCCAAAAATGGCCAACAGGTGGATAATAGGAATATTCACCATAACTATTCATATTAACCTCATATGTCAAATGAGATGTAAAAACTAATTAGAAACTTCATTAAAATATACCTGATTAGATCATAACTAGAAGATTTTATTTAGAGTTTCCATTGGTGTTAATTCACTTACTTCTAAAAGTTGATCAGAGGAAAGACACACCAAGATCTTTCCACTCTTTTAGACCTTTGTCCCATCAGGTGTGTTAGAACTATTGGAGATCTAGATTGCACCCTAGATGGAGGCAAAAGTGTTTAGGTCCTACTTCCAAATCTAGCTCAACATGGGACCAACCCCAGGGTATGGGTATCCTATAATGGGGTCAGACCTCTAGGATTTTTAATGAGGCTATATCCTCTGATGCATCATTTTAGCTCGTTCACTGCTAAAACCTACTAATGACCAAGGAAGAGAGAGAGAGAGAGAGAGAGAGAGAGAGAGAGAGAGAGAGAGAGAGAGAGAGAGAGAGAGAGAGAGAGAGAGAGAGAGAGAGAGAGAGAGAGAGAGAGAGAGAGAGAGAAAACTTGAAAAAGAAACCTAAGCTAACAATGGGGATACACTTAAATTATGGTTTGATCCACCCTGCTTGACTCTTAAAACACTAATGAAATAAGTAAAAGACTAGATCCAAGATCCCAAATATCTATCATACATCAATTTTTCATAAAGAGGTTTACCAAAATATCTAAGATGAGGGAAATGAAGGAGAGGTCTAAATTAAGACACTAACCAGTCATAGTATCCACATGTGGCTTTAATCAAGAGATGTAGAACACTAAGCATGACCTACATAATTGATGAACTAGTAACTAGGTGAGATCATAATTTGACAAGGGATAAAATTCTACCACATATGCAAATTTGAGATGTACACACTATACCAGAGCAATGAAATCTAAAATAGTCTTGTAATCATCTCAAGAGGTTATAAGATCCATATTGGCAAAGTTTGGTCATGCCCAAGAGAGGAAGTAGAAAAAATATAGAGAGGATGCATTTTTTGACTCAAAAGCCTCTATATATAGCAGAAAGAGAGATGGGAACAATGCCTTATAGAGTGGAGGAAAGTCTTTGAGATCAATAAGTGAAGTGGCATCACTTGATTGATTTCTATTTGCATGCCTTAATCAAAAAATAGGTTTCCTATTATCTCAATAATCCTCAAGCTCCTCTCATTGGTTGAGAGATCCCACTAGAAGACAAGGGCTTGTTATGCGTAGTGCCAAAGTCTATTTGAATGGAAATAATGCCCTTAACTACTTCTCCCACTACTAGCTTGCCACCTTGGGACCCTAAGTCCACTTGACATGTTCATGAGGATCAAATCCTCAAATCTTGAAACTAACAATCATGCCATGCCTTGAGCGGTGGAGTACCTACTTTGATGATGATGGAGCCATGTCTACAAATGAGCCTTTTTGCATTTATCACATACCTGCTCCATTTTTCATATCTAGATCATAGGTTCATCTATAGATGGAAAACCAATCTAAGAACATTGGCTTTCCTATAGTTGTCCATATTAATGGAGTCATATAGACCATAGACTCTTTTCTAAACTCCCATTATGTCTAAAAAGACCCATCACTCTTTGTAGGAGTTGAGAGTTCACCATACCTAGGTCCTTTAGAAATGGAAAATATAGTCACAAGAATGAACCCTATAAGCCATAAAAATTATAAACTAGAGATCCATATTAAGCTCTAATGGTGGTGCTTTATATTCCTTATACCCTACTCTATCACTTTGACCATTCCATGGCATTTGAACTAGCTTTAATGGTGTCATGATGACCTTACAAAACCTTGTTTCCCTTGGTCTAAAATGGACTCTCAACCTTCATAAAAAATCCTAGGCTCACCTTTATTCTAATTGGTTGTCAAAATCTGACTCAGCTCATTGACATATTGACTCATCTCACTTCATTGATTTTGATTTGTACGAATACCTATGAGTCATTGATCCTTTGACAGTTGAATGCACTATTGACACATATCATGCATGCATTTGATCTTGAGATTTGCTGACCCCTTTGACCTTTGTTTGATGTTAGATCTGAATGTATGATGTAATGCAGACTATTAGATCAACTAGGACCTATTATTTAAACCCCAACAGTTAGTTTATAGAGCTTAAAATTAACATCCCATAAACCGTATTTGACATCCTATAGAATGTAATTGACGTCTCATAGACTATAAAATTTAAGCATGGATAGATTTTGCAGTGTTTTTATTTTGATGTTAGCATGAATGTCTTATATTGTAGATCTAATTTTGAAGGCCTATAACTTTAAGCGTAAAAGTCATGGAGGCACCAAATTTTTGAGAGATGTTCTTAAGGCCAAAAGGAATGAACCCATTTGATCCATTAGTCATAAGAGTTTTATAAGTGAGTCTTAAAAATGTTCAAGTTGACTGGTCCATTCTAAGCTCCAATGACGTGTTGACAATGGTTTAGTTCATTTGGCTAAGTATGGGAAACTTAGCAAAATCTAACTAATGAGCCAACTTTGAACTTGCATAGCTTCTACTGTGCTTTGACAGATGATCTGAAACTTAGTGCATAGTAACTAGGGACCAAGTTGAACAAACCCATATAATCATTTTCTTCTAAAACTACCACATGTGTGATATATGGCCTTTTCAAACTACCCACTTGGCTTCATTTGAGCTTCTTACAAATTGGCTAAGTATGGAAACATAGCAAATTTTGCTTGAGAGGCCAACTTTGAGTCTTCATATCTTTTGGTACACTTTGGTGGATGATCTAGAACTTGGCATATATGTTCTTGGGACTAATTTGAATAAACCCATATGATTGATTCTTCTTAACTCATCCACACATGGTAATTATGATGTCAGCAAAGTGCCTACTCAAAATTTCTACAACTAGACCCAAAATGTCTAGATGAACACAATGAAGAATTAGATGAATGTTATGCACTTCCATACTTATTCTACACACTCTTGACATCTCATAGGGTCTCTGTAACACTTTAGATCTATCCCAAAGCCTTTTTATCCACTACTTTATCAAACCATGCAAGAGATTCATATGTGGGCCAAAATTAGTCAATAGTAATGTTTATAAAATGTTTGATAAAGGTTTTAAAAGGTGGTATATGAGTTAAGGTATGTGAGGTAAGGTGGTGATGATTCATTAGGTTCATGTAAGGCAAGAAAATCAAGAATATACGTGTTTGTAACCATCACTCCTGCGTGGAGTTGAATAGTGGAGAGAGTTTTAATTACAAGTTATGCATATTGGAAGAGAGATATAATAGAGGGAGTGAGAAGGAGGTCCGGAAAGTAAGTAGTGTGTAGAGGGTCAAGGTAGAGAAAGAGAGATGGAACAAGAAGAGAAGATATGATACTGTCCATAAAGGATAGTGGTATGAGAATGGATTGTATTTTGTATATACCTATCATAGTTCACTAAAGGAGTTATTTTTGCATGGTTAACCTCTTAATCAACATGTATTGAATTTTTCTAAATTTGAATCATGATATACAATTCCCATGAGGCCATTAGAAATATATTTTATTACATGGTGCAGGTTTGAGTGGAAGATGGTGTAGTGACAGTCAAAAGAAGTAAGGATTCATCAACATTAAAGATTGTTTATGTAAAAGTGAACATTGTAAGTGAGTCCTGAAGGTTTATTACACTCATGAAATCATTAGTTTATCAATTATTGTCTTTAATATTGAGTTATATAATTTTTTAGACTCTCTAGTCTGAGCATTCTTGGACAGACTGTAATAGTCTAGGTAAGTTAGATGTTTTGCATAATTTAGAGCCTTGTGAAGACTCAAGATAAAATTATAAATTTATAGGAGGTTAGGAAGATTGTATTTAATTCATCCCTATTGAGATAACCCATATTGGATACTTAATAATTTAGGTAAAATATGATAACCTATAGTTATGTCCATTAAAGAGTAATTTTTCCCATGCTCAGTTATTAATGTCAAATGCATGTTATAGAGTTAAAGGTTGGTTGAGTGGTTGGTCCTTATAAGTATTATAATCCTTATAGAGATTATATTCCAAGTGATTTTATCCACTTTGGAGGCTCCAATTCCCATTATAAATGTAGTATCGAAGAGGAACCTATACACCATCCTATAAGGGTGTCTAGAATCCTGTAAAAATGCTATAGGAGATGTTTGATGATGTTTTTAAGGCAAATAGGAGTTGTAGAAGGTGTATTAAGGTTAGATAGACCTTTTATTTGTATTTAATATTATTGGAGTTGTCAAAGATACAATTTAGCCTAAATTTGGAACTCTTGGGTACTCACTAGACTATATAACCCCAAGCTAGGCTTTGAAGCTAAAATTTGCTATATCTTGTGTTTCATTGAATCAATATTCATGAAACTTGGGTTTTTACTATATTTTAACATTATTAAGAATATTATGAATGTTTTAGGTTTATTTTTTACCATATTATATGGTATCTATCTCTGTGTGCATATAATAAACCCAAAGAGACCTAATCGGTCATGAGATGGTTGGGAAAAGTAGGCTTACATTGAGAATTGGACCTTGAAATTTTGTGTGAAGCTCAACAGTGATAAAGGGTACTAAAAAATATGATCATCTTGTATAGAAACCTTGTAGACCATTCTAGACAAGGAGGTTTGTTTAAAATCAGGGTTATAAGGAATTTGGTCAAGGAATAAGGAAAGAGACAGAGGAATGAAGAGTAGATGTGCAGAAAAATGAAAAGAGTGGGGAAAAGTGTGTTTGGATGTAATTAGAGTCTAAGAGATGTTGGAAAGGGGGAAAGAGTCCTTAAAATGTCTAATTAGTCTTGAGAATGTGAAAAGTGAATATTAAAGGCAGGGCAGACAAGGTGAATTGAGTAGATTATTGAGTAAGTGAACAATGGCAAGGATAAAGAGGTAACAAAAAAGATAAGGTTTTCTTAGAAATAAGTGTAAAAACACAATAAAAGGAAAGTCTATGATCAAGGATGAAAAAAGGCTAGAAAATAAGTATAGGAGCAAGGTTAGTTGTGGGATCAAAATTAAAAATATAGGTATCAGAGTTTGTGACAAATCAAAGATTAGGGATAATCTTTTTATCTCTACATCAAGGTAGCACTCATTGATAGAGGTATCTTTGAGGTTATCTTGACATTGTGAGCCCACTAACCCATTTTTTGGCAAAGTCACCTAAATTAAGGTAGAGATCTAGGGTTTGAGCTATAAATAGTGATACAAACCCTGTGGATGAGATCTAGATTATATTAGATGAAACGAAACATAAAACATAGAAAATCCACTTGGTCAGATTTTGATATAACGAGCATTTCGTACAATAAAGTTATGTCAAGATTTAGAGAGTAGTGTTGATGCAAGTGTCCAAAGGTTGACATAAGTGTGCAGGTATCTAGAAAGAATATTTTCATAATTTAATGATTGATCCTTGAATATCAAATAACCAGTTTCCATATTTATACATCTCATATATGTCTAGGCATCATTGCATAAGCTAAGTATTATTTCTTCTTCATGATTATGCAATCAAAATACTGTCTAGATTTGTGCTTTCTATATTTAGTATTTTCATAATTCAACATTGAAATTGAATATCATAAATTAAATTATTTAGTTGGCCTACTTTGAGGAATTGCTTGCTTCATGATTGAATACTCTATTTCTTCTACCCCTTTGATCCAAAAAAGTGTCAAACATAAGGTTACAAATTACATAATTAGTTACAAATATAAATTATACAATAAATAAATAATATATTTTTTACCAACACATATCCTCAAACCTGGGCCCACATGTTAAAATATTTTGTGTCCCATCCTAGAGCTTTCAACTATTTTTTCACTTCCTTGGTGGCTCTATGGCTATATTGTTTCTCTTATATTAAAAGGTATGTCATAAAAATAGATGTAATCTTTTTAATAAAATAAATTACATACTTATGCATTAGGTCTCTAGTAGAAAATGAAAGATGACAATTCATCCCAATACCTACTCCATCTCACCCTCCTTCCTAGCATCAATATCCAATAATTATGTTAATAATTAATAAATAATAGAATTCAAAATAAAAATGATATACAAAACTAATTAATTATAAGAATATAAAAAATATTGTAGCAATAAAAATACCATCGAGTTGCTTGAGGGGTATGGTAATCCTCATCAACATCACATTATGTAGGCACATGAACATTACACCTACCACAACCCACACCATAGAACACCCTATTCATTACATTTCCATGAGATGGCCTATTAGTTGTTGTATGTGCCCAATATTTAAAACACTCATTCATCTTGTAAAAAATAAATAAATTAGTCCAATTTTTTAAGTCTAATTTTTATCCTATTTATATAGTTTATCTTCAAAATAAATTATTTGTTTGATTGTTGTCTAGTAGAGATAATGAAAAAGGCTAAAAATCAAAGTAAAATTAGACTAAGATGAAATTGAGTTTTTTATCAAAAAATTTGCATGCAACTTAGAAAAGAAAAAAGATGAAACCAAATTATGAATTTCATCAAACAATTTGCATGTAACCTTAAAAAATAAAAAGAGAGGAAACTAAATTAGGAATTTCATAAAATAATTTGTAAGAAACCTACAAAAGAAAAAAGAGGAAAACTAAATTGAGAAAATTTATGAGAGTGAATTGACTATCAAGGTTGTTTGTATTTTTCTTAAGTTTTTTTATAATAATTACAAACATAACTTAAATTCATGCATAGAACTACAAGCCTACATAACTCAATCCCCAATTTCGTAGGGGGCCATATATTCTTCCTCTTCTTTATTTAAAAGTGGGTCTATTCTTTATTGTCCTCTATTTCTTTTTCTTGCCCTTACTTTGTCTCCATAACTCTCGTAGTAGATATCTTCATTTTTCCTATTTTCCTTTTCTACTCCCTCTTTTTTATTTCTTCCTCCTTTATTTCTCAAAGTATGTTGTCTCTTTTTCCTCTATCTCTCTTAAGGTTGAAATAAAATGAAGTAGAAGGGCATATATGCCTCCTCACTTTTAGTTTTTTTAAATTCAAGATTTTTCAATGCAACCTTGACACACATTACATTGCATATGCACCACTATCTTAAGTCTCGTTTTCCTTGCATTTATATTATAATTGAATAAAAACTTTTAAAATAAATAAATAGTTGACATTATTATGACCTAACTCATGGCGCCATTCCAATGAATTATAGTAATGTAATATAGACACAGTGGATTTAAAATATTAAAAGCAATAAACTTTTTTTTTTTAAATAATGCAAAAAATCTAACTTTATCTACATTATGAATGATGAAGCAATTGAAGCCTTATTATAAAAACAAAGGTTAATAAGTAATATAATGTATAACATAATACTATCTTTTATGACAAGTCATTATTCTATGCATCCTTAAAATATGACATGAGTTAATGTGAATGTGACAATACATACTATTTATCAATATTCCTGACTTATATCTTATCATATTATTTATTAGTTCTCTTTATAGATGACCTTCCTACCAAAATAAAGAGAATCAATAAAGATATAATAGATAACTTAATGTCATCTTTATGACATGTCTTCTTTTATATTAAAAAAAAAATCATACACATTAACGTAAATGTGAGAGTACATCCTATCTATCAATTTTCTAAAGTACAACTTTTCAAATAATTATTAAACTATATATGGATAGTAAGAGTCAATGCAGACATTTACAAATTTGTTGGGTTCTGTATATTAATTTAAATATACGTTTTATACACATAACCTGCGAACTGATTACACGGCAAACTCGGTGGGATCTCCTTCGGAAACCTCAAACAAACTATCGCAGCCAACAAAATCTCTTTCTGGGTCCTCCTCAGACTCAGGCAGCGACCATTTACAGTTATAATCTTCAAAATGCCACAACCCACTCTCCGAAATCTCCGGACAAGTTACTTCAGCACCAGTAGAATGAGAAGAAGGGTGATAAACAGGCGAGTCCATCTCAGAGGGAGTCGGCGGCAGGCCCAGCTCAACGTCCGAAGCCCTGAGCAAGTAACTTATTTCGTCCCCCACGTCAGGGGATCGAATCTCGGCCTCGGCTGCTGCTGCTGCAGCATTTTGACTACAGCCACAGCAACTGATCTCTTCCTCCAGAATCTTCATTTCGCCAAACACAATCTCTTCCTCTGCCACATTATGTTCTTCTTCTGTATCTTCCAGCAGGTGGATAAGCTCCTCCGCTTCGGGGGACAGCCGCTTGGTGGCGCCGTCTATTTCAATTTCTTCTTCATCGCAATCTCTGCTGCGTTTTCTCTCAGACATTGCGACTCGAACTCGGCGCTTGCAAGCGAATATCAGAGTATATATAGAAAAGCGACGATCGATTAACTCGGGCAAATATTTAACAGCCAACAACCCTCCTAACTACAGTTAGGGTTCAGGGACATGTGGTGGGTGGACCCCGCTGGCAGACTGGGGAGAAAATGGTGGGCTCAGAATTTATGCGGCGTTTTATTAGAGCCTTGTGAAGCATTAATTATGGAGTTCAGAAGATAATGTAAGCATTTAATAACCACCGGTTCCTCTCCCTTGTGTTAAATGTCACCTCTTTCTAAGGATTTGGTAGCTATTTGCACTTGAAGCATGGACTTGGACATGATCCATGTTGTTCTTTATGGGTGCTTATTCCTTCATTCGCCTATATGTTTGTGGGCTTCTCTCTTATATGTTTATGTATTTGTTATTTTGTTGAAGGTGTTTATATTGTCAGAGGAATATTAAAGATTCGTTTCAGTTGCAGAGGTTATTAGAGGCTTGCGATTATTAGATATTGAATGGTTGACAACTTTTTGCATATAATACTACTAATGTCAATGCTTTGCGATGAATATTGAATGTATATGTTCACAAATAAAAGACGCTAACCGCCTTAGTTTTTATTCTATTTTTGATTGTATATGACGGCAAACAAAGCACCTCATTTTTCCACTGTCTATGTTATGAGAAGAAATAGCCGAAGGATTGGAGGCTTACTTGCAACCATTTTTGTGGATAATGCGTTTTCCAAGCTACTTGGATGAAGGCAAAAAAATATAGGGAGCACTCTTTCACCTTAAAACGAAGAAAACCACAACAACAATACTAACAACATAAAATGAGGAGTTTTCATTAGCCATTAGAGTCCATGACTTTACCAGTATCAAGCCTAGTTCTTAGAGCTTTGGTGCAATAAAATCTCTAGATTCTTAGATGGTAATTTTATTCTTTTTTTAAACCCCATTTTCAAAATCTCTAAACTCTATGAGGTTTCATTTATTAAATGTTGTTCTCCTTTTTATTTTTTTATAGGTACCAAGGATGCTATGTTACCATTTGATAGAATGAATGCCTTAGATAAATTTCATGTCTTTGGTGACATGGCGCTGACAAAATACAATGGTATTTGAACATCATTTTAGTTGAGTAAAATGCGGAATTTTTTGATAATGGGGCTCTTCTACCCAAGATTAGTAATAAACTCGACTAATACATTATCGGTGCATCCCACATGTGCCTCCAACTTTGTGCACACTTTAGAAACCAAGGACAAACACTTTAGTCTCTTCATCATGTCTTCTTTGCCTTCCATTTCCCCTCTGCAGTTACAGGGGAAGTTTTTGTTGTATTTAACTCTTCAACCTCTCATACAACTTACCTCCTCCTTACTAGCCTTTCAAACCCCTAATGCTTCTTGCATTCACTCTTCTTTACCATCATACGTGGGTCCAACACTTTCCAATGGTGAGCAACTTGCTTCTATTATTGACTTGAAAAGGCATAAAAATAGAAAGAAATTGGTGAAAATGATTCATTCAAGGGTTTTGTACTGTCTTGCATAACGTTTCCATACTCTCGGGCCTAAAACACTCATTGTGAATCGAGCTATTTTATTTGTAACAAAACTAAAGATTGAGATTATAATCACAAAATGCACAATAAAGAATTCAATCCAAACTAGAAAAATTTAAAGTAACATCTTATTTACAAGAAACCATATGAATTTGTACCCTATACATTTGTTTTAGCCATGGTATGTTAGGTGCCCAACTATAGTGTATTCCCATTTTCAATGATAGAAACCCCATATAGATTCGAGCAAAGGAACAACAAACACTCGACATTATATGTGTCATAAACCCCTTCTTCTACTTGACCTTAATCATGTCAAACAAGAAGCTTTCTCAGAAAATTGATACCCAATGACTATAATATGGATGAAAAATTAAAAACCATAATAATATATGCAAATGTGCAATCATGTTACTCATTGTTACCCTATACGGAATTTTTCTCTTTAAAGGAAAAAAACATAAAGACCCTGCATCCATGAACAAAATGAACAAGTCCAACACATTATTTATGTATCTCAAACTAAAATAACAAAAGCCTAGTGGAAATATTACATCTTAAGAAAAACCCAAATAAGTGCCTTGTCTTTTTGAAGCTAACTTAGTAACATTGCATCATTGATCAAAGTCGCAAAATGAATAATAGTGAGAATAGTGAGAGAGCAAGTTGTAATATATATGATGCTTTTACAGGTCATATACACTATGTACATTCCAATAGAGGCATTTTTGGCTAACACATTCTACATATTCTAAGTGTTGATATTTACCTCAATTAATTATCTTGTTTCATATAACAGAAACCAAGTATGCCTAAAAAATTGCACCAACAATAAATGTTACCTTTAAAACAAATACTCTCGAAAGGCCACTTGCTTAAAAACCAATGGTTCCTATTAATCGTGACATGTCTTGTTCATCGTGGCATGCCTTATTCAGGGAAGGCGAATCTTACTGTTTGAACTTTTAATAGGTGTTTCTTAACAATGTGTATGTAAACATTTAAATCAATATAAATACGTGTTGATTTAAGCAGCGCTTTACTTTTTTATTATAAAAAATTATTAATATATATAATATTATATAATATATATTTAATATTTAACTTAATATAATACAATAATATATAATATATTTATAATATAAATATTGTTTTCATATAATAAATTATTATTATATAATAGTATATTTATACATGCCTACGTTTATATTAACCATTGTTTTAAATGTGCAAGCCATGTTGGAAGGGACATAATTTCATGTTTTGGTCAAGTGGGGTTTCCTAAAGTGAAAGTGTAAAGCAGATGTAGGTAGTGAAGAAAGAAGTGAAACAAGCAAAGAAATGGGAGACAATAATCACTCTATCGCATAAGAGACTAGACAGAAGGTGAAGGAGACCTATAAAAGTGCTTAGGGTGCATGTTGAAAGGTGAAAGACACATTCTCATGTAAAACAAAATAAATTAAGGAACCCTTGGAATGAAAAATAGAGGAGGCCAAACAAATGATTTAGTTGGCCTTGTAAAGCACCAAGGGTATAGCTAGAAGGCAAAGGAACTGTGTCTACAAAAATAGGTGGAACCAAAAAATTATTTAAAAAAAAATAAAGGATGCCAAGGTTATTGTAGATGATATTTATGGATTATATAGCACCTTAGCCTTGTACACTTGGCAAACTCAGGGCTTGGTTGTTCCTATCAGTTTTAGACCTTTCTTATTTTTGGAAGACTTGCATCTACTATATTTTGTGCCTTTTGTATTATATCTTAGTCTAGTCGGCCTTATGTTGATGACCCATACCTTATATCTTGTCCAAAATTCTTAAAACCTACTTATCTTCCACATTTGCAAGTTCTGAGTCTTTACCTATTTTCCTATTCCTTGAACACTAGCATCAAGGACAAACATTTGAATCAACATAGGTGTCATGCTCTGACACAAGTGTCCAATACTAATGTAGGTGCATCTTGAAAACATGTAAATTCAATCTTATAAGTGGTCTTAAAAGTTTTAGGAGGTTTGTTAGGTCATAATAAGCCTTACTTGAGGCAATAAGAGTGTGTTCTAAGTCATTTGAATCCTTTGGAGAGTTTCCCTCCAAAACCTATAATTTGAATTTTTGAATAGTTTTCTTGTAAACATTTGAATAAATGTAATTTAGTAAGTGTATAGAAGAGTTGTCAAGGTCATGCTAAGTATTTTGGACATAGATATGTGTCTTAGAGTCTTTTCCTGAAGTATGTTAATATTCAAGGTCAAATAAAGTGAATGTAACTGCAAGACAATCCTATGAGTTCAATTTTCTAAGTTAAGCCCAAGGGAGTAAGGAAAAATCTTGACAAGTTTAGTTAATTTAAAGCTTAAAAAACTATTTAAAAAAATTGATATTGGTCAATCCCAAAAATAAAGAGATGTACAAAGACAAGTTCAAGCATAAAAAGGTTGATTTTATTGATTGGAAGGGTTACATACAGTGAGGTACAGAATCTGTTATAAGCCAAAGAGGTCTGTGTATGCTTTTGGGAGTATTTTTCATATGTAATTAGATATTTTCACTCTATATAATTGTTTTCTAGATTTCTCTTATCCCCATGAATAATATTTAAGTGTTGATACATTGATCGAAAGCTTGTAATATTGAATTCATCTTTGAAACTCTCTATATATCTGTTTCTACATTTTTAGTTGCACACAATGACCTAAATTTACGTGAAATACTTTGTATGGGATCAAATAGACTATTTAAAAATATAGAGGCATAATTTAATATCATATTTCAGGTGCTAGATCTAGGAAAAAATGTTTAAGAGCTTCATAAATAAGCATTTGTTGTCCTTGGCCTCTTAATGTTCTGTGCAAACCCAAATTCAAGGTTTTGTCACAAAAGCAATCATAAGTTCTAAAATATCAAACCAAATAATTTGAAACTTTAGGGGAAGCCTAGGAAGAGTGTTTACAAACTAATCCAAGTAATTTTAATTTAATAACAACCTTCTAAGGTTTATTCTAACATATTGTGTACAGGTTTTGTGCAGGTGCTCATGTTTGAAGAAATTGTGTTAAGAATTAAGGTTATTTTTACTTTATTTTTGAGTTTTACAATTTGGCGTAAAGCTTGGATCAATTTTTTTATGTCAAAAATATCTTGAGGAATTATGTCTCAAATAATAAATGAGCGATATTATGATTATGACCTATTAAAGAGCTAATTAGGCTTAGAGACCAAAACAAACAAGAAAATAGAATTTGAGAACTTGAATATAAATCTCTTTAGACACCAATAAAGGAATTGGTTTATTGTGTGTTTTGTAAATCCATTGACCTCTTGTGATTTTATATAGCCTTTACATAATATTCCAAACCAAGATTCAACAATAAATACCTTGAGGAGTAGACTAAAAGAATGCATTTTGTGTATTAAGAACAAGAATTTCTTCAAGACCATCAATTTGTGGTATCAGAGCATTAGATATTGTACACAATCAAAATATTCAAGGATCATTAAATATAGTATAAATATTAGTTTGACATACAATATGGTGGTAAGATCTAGAGCAAGGGGAGGTCCAAGAAGGTAGGTTACCAATGCAGTGTAGTTAGAGGAGATTAAACACCTCAACACAAGGATGAAAGTCATGGAAAAAACACAAATAAGATGAGTTGATGTTGGTGACATCAATGATAGAGAGGAAGAACCAATTCCTATAGGATAAGTAGTAGACGAGATATGGTTAAGTTCTATGCCCAAAATTGAAGTTCCTACATATGATGGTAGCCTTAATCTAGATGATCTGATTGATTGGATTAATGCACTTAATAAATAATTTGAATATGAAAATGTTGATGAAGGTAAACAAGTGAGGTTTGTCATGACAAGGCTAAAAAGGCATGCATTCGTATGGTGGGATGGCATACAAGAGGAGAGAAGAAGAAAGGGAAATCCCAAGATAAAGAGCTGGGATAAGATGGTTTCCAAGATCAAAGGTAAATTTATACCTTGAGACTATTAGAATATACTTTTTAGAAAATTGTAGAATTTAAGACAAAAAGAAATGTCAATAAAAGAGTACAGTGAAGAGTTAGACATATTGACTAAGAGTAGGCCATATTGAGGAAGATATGGATAACGTTTCTAGATATGTGAATGGATTAAAGTTTGTTATACAGTATGATATCAATCTTCTTATACCCAATCAATTGAAGAGGCATATCATTATGCCTTTAAAGTAGAAGAAAAACTTGTAAGAAAGCAACATCAGCATACAAGAGGAAGGTGTAGAAGTTGTAGAGGTAGAGGATAATCAATATGAAGGAATCAAATGCAAGTACATCAAAAAAAGGCCAACAAATCAAGTTCATAGAGACAAGAACAATTATCAAGAGGTAGGTATTCTTTTAGAGGTAGAAGACCTTTAAATAGAGGTAGAGGTAAAGGATTTGTTGGTAGATGTTTTAAATGTGATAAGTTTGGGAATAGATCATATGAATGCCTTGAACATCCTTCTACCAACTAAATAAAGGTAAAAATAGCTCAAGTTGAAGATGAATAAAATGTAAGTTTACCTACCCATGAAGATGCTCTAGAGGTTGGAGAGTCCCTACTAATGAATAAAGTTGTGTTGAAGCCTACTAAGGAGATCAAGGAACCACCTCAAACAAATACACTCTTCAAGACTACTTGTAAGACAAAAGGTAAGTGTTGTTAAGTGATTATTGATAGTGGAAGTACTGATTACTTGGTGTCTTTTAAGATGTTCAACAAGTTGAATCTAAAAAAGATAAGCCATCCAACTCCTTACAAATTTTATTGGTTATAAAAAGGTTGTCAAATTCTAGTAAATGAACAGTACAAAGTAGAATTTCAAATAGGAAGTTATAATGATGAAGTTGTTTATGATGTGATGCCTATGGATGCATGGCATATGCTATTAGTAAGACCTTGGCAATATGATAGAAAATCAATCCATGATGGTAGGCATAACACATATACTTTTGAGAAAGATGACAAGAAGCATATTCTCACACCTCATAAGGAACAAGGTACAACTATAGAAGAAGGTTCAAAGGTGTTGATCACTAATGGTAAAGAGTTCCTACAGTATATTAATAAGGAAGAGGTAAGTTATGCTATTGTTGGTAAGTCAAAAATAGTAGTTACTACCACTAAATTGAATGAGCTGCCTATATAAGTTCATAATTTGTTGAATGAGTTAATTGACATTGTTGTGGATGATCTACCAAGTGAGTTGCCTCTAAAAAGGATTATTAGTCATCATATAGATATTATTACTATAGGTAATTTTTTGAGTAGTTTTTTTTTTCTTTTTCAATGTGATTTAATTAACTAATAAAAAATAAAGTATAAGCAAGATTTTTAAGATTACTTGGAGATATGGATGGTTGGTTGTGCACTGTTGATCAAGCTTGATTGTGAGAACTCCTCTTTGGTTAGGGAAGAGTGACCTGCAATTCACCACACTTAAATAAAAATTTATTAATAGATAGATGGGTGGGTTGCTTAGTATAAACCATTCCCAAGAAGTGGTATGCTTTCTCAAATGGATGTCAGCCCACATTCAAACATTTAAGTTTATTCTTAAACATGAAATTACAAAAATAGATATGGATATAAGTAAACAATGCCAAAGATGATTAATTAATAAGAAGATTTATACGATCAAAATACGCATCCCAAAATTCATTAGAAATGTCTATGTCTTCTTGAATTATAGCCAATAGCTCATCAATATAGGTGAAATCACGTATGAAAATCACAAGACAAAGTCCTATCTCAAAAGATATATCACTCTGATCCACAAAGAGAAGTTAATGGACTATGGGAATATCAAATATGTTAATTGAATCATGCACTAAACTAGGTAAGGTCATCTATATGAATATATAGAATTTTTAGAAAATAGATTATAGATTTTATAGAATATTTTAAAGATTTAATAGGGATCGATGCTGATCCTATAAGATCAATGTCGATTCAAATGAATCAATGTCAATTTTGTGAAATACTATTAAATAGTTCAAACATACTATAATAACACTATGTATTTTTGATAAAATGATGAAAATAAAATGAAAAAGAGATAGAAATAGAGGTTTATAGATGGAAAATAATTTTGATAGAGATTCAAGAGTTAAATAATATGTTTAAAACTACTTAATTAAATTGACAAGGATCGATGCCAATCTAACATGATCGATGTCGATTCAGATGAATCAATATCGATTTTGTATGAGAAAACTAAATATTGATTAGACTATAATAATGACCTAGAAAATTGATAAAATGGATAAAACCAAATGTCAAATAATGACAATCAGACATAGAAGATGATAGACATGAGAAATTGAAAAAAAATAAATTGCAACACTAACCTTTTTGATTGAAAATAAACTTGGCAGGATGAGGGAAGAATCTTCAAAAAATCCTCTTGATGATTCCTTAAGTAGAGATTCTAAAAGATAACAAAGCTTTCACAATGTCTGTATGCAAACTATAGTGAGATTTTAGTAGAGTTTCAAAGTCAAAAGCACCATCACAATCCTCTCGAGCAATGGAGGTATGTTGTGTATTTATAGATTGACATCAATTTTAACCGATCGACATCCATCTCAAAGGATCGACATCGATTTACCTAGAATGGGTGGAGTCGAATGAAATGTTTTTCCAATGGGCTGGCATGGGCTAAAAGAGGGTTAAAATGAACTCCGAGGTTGTTCGGTTTGTTTTAACCATGAAATAAGTTTGTTAGGAGGGACAAAAAATTTAGATTTTATTTGATTTTTAGATTTTATGGTTTTAAGGGTAAAATAAAAGGGGTAATTACTATTTAACCATAGTAATTAACTTATTTACCTATGTGGTAAAGGAAAAAAAGATGGTAAAATGTAATTATAAAAATAATTACGCATGGGGGGGGCATTATGACATAATGATACATAATATTAATACAAGGTGTATAAATTTAGCATCTACATTTGCCTCTTTTTGTGGAGTGGTATACAATGGTGTGCCACGAGACAAAAACTAGAAACTGCTTAATGCCCCAGGTTTTTTTTTGTGAGGAGGTATCCCCCCTCAAATTGGGTGATGGGAAGTGAAATGAAATAGATGACAAGTTTAAACAAGATGGAATGGAAAAATAAAATGGATAAGATGGTATGGACAAAATGGAAGATAGCTAAAGGACACATAAAAAAAAAGACGACGGACAACAACAAAGGAAGTCTATGTTTGCAGTAAAGGGAACAAAAAGTAATGCAAGCAGGAATGCTCGAGAAACCATATCAAAAAGTGAAATGTTGCAACTAAAACAAGGAATCTTATAACAGGAAAATCAAGAGAACAAGAGATAGGAATAGCAAACAAAAGCATCCAGTGTGCGTATGGTGTAGACATACCTATAGGAAAATATACTCAAGAAAAAAGACACCCTTGGGATCTTACATGGGGTAAGGTTCCAAAAAGTAAGGGCATGCCAAAAGAGATTAGGGAACTGACAAGGGGCCAAAATTCTCCAATCTAAAGGGTAATAGGAGAGATAAAATGAGATAGCTATGACCAAAGCAAGAAAATATGGGTTCAAAAGCAAACTAAAAGTAGGAAAAATAATCTAAAATGTAAACATTAATCAAGCCAGGGGGAATCGACATCGATCAAAAATAATTAATGGTGATTTAAGATAATCGACATTGATTAGATATAATCAATGTCAATTAAAAAGAATCGACATCGATTAAACATAATGATGTTGATCTCAAAAAGGGTTATAAATAGCCTATTGATAATAATAAGGCTCATTTAGCTATTGAGTATACGAGATTTTTATAAGTGAAATTAGATGGTTTGCTGATGTGCAGACATACAAATGAGGTGGAGGATAGCAGGAGTAGACAATGATGACAATGAGTGTACTATGAGGTAGGTGACATGTTTTTTTATGTATTTGACATTTTTAATGTTTTTGGAATTTTTATCTTAAGGGAGGGGTTAGAGGAGGAAAATTAAGGGGAATAGTATAAGGGGAGAGTATATTAGGAATGTGGAGGGAACAAGAGAGAGAAACTTAATTTGTTAGGAAGGATGGAATCGACATTAATCCGTATAGATTGACCATGATCTAAAATGGATCATCATTGATCTCTAAGGATCACCATCGATTTGAAAGGATCGATGTCAATTTACAAGGAGAGGGTAATAAGGGAAGGAAGAGTAAAAATTAACTGATAAAATATTACTTATGATAGGCCCACGAGTTATTGACTATGAGGGATAGAGTCCCACCATTGCTAGAGGAGCTACAGGAGTTGGATGATGATGATTGGGTGCACTTAGAGGTGGTGGGTTTTGGAGGAATCTGGTATTACGATCATATCCATCGAGACATTGGCATGATAGTGGAACTAATGGAGTGGTGGGATTATACCACTAATACCTTTTGGATTCCAACACATGAGATGATGATTACTATTGAGGACATCCTCTAGATTCTTAGGCAACTGATCTAGGGAGCTCTGGTGTATAATGTGGATGAGGTCGGTTGATCAATGACACTGCAACAATTATATGGCAAGGATGTCACATATATTAGATTTATTGCTAGAGGGTTTTCATTCTATCTCCTATTCAAGTAGGCACTAGTAGAGAGGCTATTACTGACCATGCTTATGGTAGTAGTGACTTACTACACATTACCTAATTTTAGTGAAGGATGATTTCCATGGAGCTTCACTGCAGTCATAGTAGATATTCTAGAGTATAGGATAGTATTTTCTTGGGCACCTATCTTGCTAGGGCATATTTATAGAGAGTTATGGATTTGGCATACTGGGCATCAACTAGGGCTTGATATTACATTTGTGTTTCACTACTAGGCATATGAGCACATTCAAGTGATTCACCCTCTTGTAACCCCATGGGTCAGATTCAAAGACATGTCATATAGTGTGGTCTTCCTTGATGGGATGATGACCTATTAATACCATATTTAGACAAGGTAGTGCATGATCTAGTGTACTATAGATAGCTTTTCAAGAGCCTACAAATTAGAGGCATTATTTGGAGACCATATGTGCATTTTCCAACATGTCCTAGCATAGAGGTAGAGCTAAGGGATGTGACATAAGAGAGATGGGTATACGAGTGATGGATGGACTATATGGAGCTATTTTATTTTGATAGGGTTTATCACTAGTTTGGCTTGTTACAGGATGTACCATTGGGTCCATGCTTATATAAGAAAGAGGATACAGAGCTAACTAGCTAGCACCTAATACCACAATCATCTAGATGGGAGCACTAGAGGATCCAAAAACATCATATGTGGATGATGCAAGCTATATAGATGATTATGCCACTTGGTTTATGGGAGAGATGATAAGGTGGTAGCATAGAGCAGTGAGGCCTTGATAGGAGGTGGTACAAGAGGCACTAGTACAAGATGAGTACATAGATGAGGCACTAGTACAGGTTGCCCCAAAAAAAGATGAGTAGGGTATATTCTAGGCCAAGTTAAAGAGTTTATAGGATGAGCTTGATAAGGTCAGATGGCACCAAGACTGGGTCATTCAGGAGAGGGACAACTACAAGGTCGAGTTAGAGTAGATGAGAGCTTTTGTGGCTGAGAGGCCAACTCGAGATACTGTAGGTCTGAGTTCCATTCCCATAGATATGATACCACTACAAAGGTATAGGGATGCACTTACTGAGATATGATACTATGAGAGGATTATATAGGATCGACTACTAGAGATTCTTCATTTTGCATTTCATGTGGCTATCCATAACAGATCACAAAGGACCCCAAGTGCCACTATCAATATAAGGAGCATTACAGGAGGGAGAGGAGAAGATTATAACATTTGTCTCAGTAGGATAGAGTTTACCTAGTAGATATGCACATAATACAGGCCATGAGGCTTTTATTACATTTGTGCAGACATTTGAGATGTATATATATATAGACTTATATTTATGTTTTATGGATTATGTTGTGTTTAGAGATTCATTGATTATTTAGATGTATGGATTATGGCACATTATGGATGGTTTTAATTATTATCATGATGTAAATTATGGATTTGTTTATGGATTATGTTTCATTTATGGTTTATGATTATGGATGTTATGTGATGTTATGGGATTAAAAATTTGTATGTTCTTATGGATTATGGATTATTTGACATTATGATGTTTATGGATTACATTCTTATATTAAATGGATTAGGATTGATGGATTGAAGGATTCGTAATGAACATAAAGTATAAATCCATCCCACATTAGTTTGGACCACAATCAAAAGGAGGACATCTCATCTACATTGCATATGCATCCTTAAATAAAGGATAATAAATATTAACACAACTTGGAGTAATCAAAGATAAGATTATTGGGATTAGATTATTTTGATGGGATAAGGGATGAATAACAATGTCAATCATATTTCAAGAATCAAGATTTCTCTTTTGAGAATCATTTTATGCCAGTAAGTAGACTGATCAATACGGGAAATCTACTATTAGAAAGTTAATCAAGACAGGAAGCTTTCTTGGCATTTTACTTTTGACAACATGACTTTTTTATGCTTGTCTTGCTTTTAGGGCTTTTGAAAATGGCATAATTTTGAAAACTGATCAATGTAGGAAGTTTTTTGCTTAGTATCCATCCTTCAAAGGAGTGGTCTACATTTTTATATTTTTGCACAAATGTTCTTCGAGGGATCAGTCTATTTATTTTTGCCTTTTCATATTTGATTATAGTTGTCCTTCAAGGGATTAGTTTGTTTGTTTTACCCTTTTTGATTTGGATTTTGATACTTGATTTTTTAAATAATAATATTGGCATAAAAATATCCTTTTAAGATAATTTCCATGATTCCATTATATGAAATGATTATGTTATCTTGGAAAATAAGGGTGTGCAAGAGATAAGGGAAATAATGATTTGGGGTTTCTCCCAATATAGGCAAAACTTATCTAAGAGAGAATTTTATGAATAGAGTTAGGGTATTCATATTCAAGGCAAGGATTACAACAACTACTGGGTAACCACATAATTCTCATATCATTATTAGGTATAAAGGGATATGATAGAACTAACTACTCAAGATGAGCCAACATTTACTAACTATAAAAAGAATGCAAATACAAGGCATTAAGAGTTTCATGTTTTGGTTTACCATCAAGCGAGGCTAAATAATATGCCCCAAATCCATATATATGGGTTATGATGTATGGTCCAAGCTAATTAATAGATAAATTACCCCTTTTACTTCATTCCATATTAGTGACATGTTGATTTTATTTAAGGACAAGATCTCCAATATTAAATTCACACTCTCTTACATGTTGATTATATGCCATTTTAACCATTCTTGATATATACGAAGGTGTTCAAGGGTTGTTGCTCGATGCTCATCTAAGAATTCAAGCTAGGATAAATGTTTTTGATAAAAATCTTCATCAAAAACAATGTCTCAAAGAGAGACTCGAAGGGAGAAAATTTGGAATTCCAAAGGAAGTACTGCTTTCAAACCATAGACTAGAGAAAATAGAGAAGCACCTATAGGGATTTGAATACTAGTTTGATATTTCCATAAGGTGAAAGGGATACAAAGATCCCAATCTTTGCTAGCTTTGTTAATGACTTTGGTTAAGATTTTGACTAAAGTTTTATTAGATGCTTCTGCTTGACCATTAGCTTGAGGATAGTAAGGCAAGGAAAAACTTAATTTGATTTTAAATGAGTCACAAAATGCCTAGAATTTCTGATATTTAAAATATTTTCCATTATCTATTATAATTTTATAAGGAGTTCTAAAATGACAAATAATGTGATTATGGATAAATTCCATAATCTTTTCTACCTTGGTTGAGATAAGTGGCATAGCTTCCACCCACTGTAGCGATGATAATAAATCCATGACACTAAGATGATTTAGGATTAATCTATCTGATAAGATCGAGCCCCAAATAGGATAATGGTCAAAAGTCTCTTATAGCTTGCAAAGCTTTACTAGGGACATGAGATAAATTTGCATGTTATTAACATTTTACACACCTTTTAACATAGGTGCAACAATTTTGATTCAAATTAGGCCAATAGTAACCTAGGATTAATATTTTCTTGGTGATTGCATGACCATTAAAATGTCCATCGCATGAGCCATCATAGACTTCTTAGATAGCTAAGGTAGCTTCATGCTTTTCGAGATTATGAAGGAGAATACTATTAAAACCATGCTTATAAAGAACTCCCCCTAGAATGACATAGTGGGAATATTTTAACTGGAAGACATGCTTATCACCTTTGGATAGATGAGGGGGAGATAATCCTGTAGACAAATAATTAAATATTTGTATATATCATGGCTCCTCAGGATTTTCCTTGATATTATAGATGGATGGAATATCCATCCTTATATAAGAAGGCTGATTAAGTCGATGAATGAGAATAAATAACTTAGACTCCTAAGATGAGGTTGGGATAGAAGAAGCAAGAGAGGCCATAGTATCCACAAACTTATTAGTAGACCTAGGAGAAACTTGGATGGCATAACATTTGAATGCAAATAAAATTTTATCAACCAAAGTTTTATGTCTTTGGAGGATATCATTCTTCATTAATATAGCCAATAATTTGATTGATCACCAACTAAGAATCCCCATAGATGTTAAGTGATCTAACTCCAGGTGCAAGAGTAGTTTAGAGTCCTATAATCAATGCTTCATATTCAGCCATGTTATTGGTGCAATCAAAGTCTAATTTAAAATACAAAGGCATGGGGATACCTTGAGGAAGGATTAATACAATCCTTGTACCACTTTTGTGTTCACACTTAGACCCATCAAATAATAAAGTCATTTGATATTTTGGGGCTAACTAGGAAGTGGATGCAATAGACTCATTAGGGAATTCACAATTAATGGGTTGATTATTAATAAGAGGTGCTTTATCTAATTGATCAAGAATGATTTGACCTTTGATAGAATTTTGATGGGGAAATTCTAGACCAAACTCTAATAACAACATGATCCACCTAGCCATTCACTGATTTCTATATGGCCTAGAATACATGAATTTAAAAGGATCAATAGTCACAATGACATACATCTTATGGTTGAGGAGATAATGATGAAGCTTAAAGGCTACTAAAACCAATGTTAGGCATAATTTTTTATCATGCGAGTAATGTGTTTCATATTCTATGAGAGTACAACTTATATAATAAACAACCTACTCTTTGTGATGTTCATCTCGATGAGAAAGCATAACACCTAGAGCATGGTCTATAGTGGAGATATAAAGGAAGAAAGGTTGCCCTTCCTTAGGGGAAGTAAGGATAAGAAGTAATAAAATATAGTCTTTAAGTGCATTAAATGCTTCTTGATAATTAGAATCTCATACAAAGTGACTACCCTTCTTTAACAATGGTGGAAGGGTTGAAAATGGTCAGAAAGCTTATAAATAAAATGATGAATAGACTGGAGCTTGCCTTGTAAACTATGAATATGCTTAAGATTGGAAGGAGGAAGCATCTCTAAAATAGCCTTGATTTTAGTGGGATCCACTTCTATTCCATGAATAGAAACAATAAAACCTAAAAGTTTACCCATCAAGACACTAAAAATGCACTTTTTAGGATTTAGACATACACGATAATGAAGTAAATGATCAAAGATTACTTTTAGGATAAATAGGTGATCTTTACGGAATTTTGATTTTCCAAGGAAATCATCTACATAATCTTTGACAATTTTATGGATTATGTCATGGAATATATAAGGCATGGCCCGTTGATAAGTGGCTCCTACATTATTAAAGCCAGAGGGCATAACACAATAGAAGAAGGTTCCCCAAGGAGTAATAAATGTAGTTTTGTGTTGGTCTTTTGGTGTAATAAGAATTTGATTATAACTATAGAAGCCATCCATAAGAGATAACATTTCATGGCCAGCTTTTAAGTCCACCAACTAGTCTATATTAGGAAGGGGAAAATCATCTTTCAGACAAGCAAGATTTAAATCACAAAATTTAGTATAGATGTGAAGTCCCCCTATGGGTTTGGTGACTAGAACAATGTTGGATATCCACTAAGGATAATCAATGGATTGAATGAAGTTAATGGATAAAAGGTATTGTAATTCCTTTTTTACAAGGAGTGCAATATGAGGATGAATTTTATGAAGCTTCTGATGTATCACCTTAGCATCAGGAAAGGTTACAATGTTATGGATAATGATTAAGGGATCAATGCTAGGCATATCACTATAAAACCAGGCAAAGTCTTTACTATGATCTGATAAAAAGGTTGTAAAATCTTGAATTTTTTATGGATTTAAGGCTTTGATAATTTTAATAATCCTTGGGACTTCTTGGGACTCAATATTAATATCAACAATAGCTTAATTTAATAATCAAGACATTTTGAATGGAAGAGAATTACATAAATAAGAGTTTTTAGCACCTAGATGGGTAAAGATTGACTCATCATCCAGACATTGAAAAATAGGGATAAACGGTGCATCATATCCTATTAAATGAGGATATATTAAGGGGATGGTTTAGACCTCATTATCATGATAAAAGACAAGGGGTTCTAAGAAGATATAATTGACTAAAAAAAAGTTAGAAGGAATGGTTATGGTATCACTAGTCAAGGAAGAGGTATCAAATGGGGAAGATGGTTCTTCTTCTTCCAAAGATGGTAGAAGAGCGGGTTTGGGGGCAGACCTAGAATACTTCTTAAAATCTAAGCCATGATTTTTAGAATCTCCTAATGTGACATCGTGAGGACCATGTTCATATTTACCCATGTTGAAGCCCTTCTAGGCGCAATGATGAAGATAGTTTTGAACAAACTAAGGATTGCTAAGAAAAGATAAATTGGATGTAAATGATTTTACACAAAAATTGTCATCACACTTTGAGGTAGCTTGATTGATACCACCATATATTAAGTACATAAGAAAGGTGGTCCAAAAGGAATGGTCTCACTTAGATTGGGTGAATACCTAGGTTGCTTATCATGATGACCATATTCTCTGGGAGTGGGTAAAGTATTAAGAGTTAATAACTGATATTCTCCCATCAAAATTTGTTGCATCATAAATTCAATGGACTTTAGAGGAGGTAATTTTGAAGCAAAGATGGTCATGCTAGTCGAGGCTTGATTGGAAGGTAGAGATGGAATTATGTCAAGTGAGGGTATTATGACATCATTTAGCCTAAAGGTGAAGTTGCATGATTTAAAGGTGTGAGGATCAATAGGGATGATGTGTACCTAACCTTCATATTTGTACTTAAAGTATCGATGAACGATGGAAGGTATGCATTTCATCACATGAATCCATGGATGCCCTAATATAATGTTGTATTGAAATGTTCCTTCTATAACATAAAAGAACTCATGAATGGTGTGAGGACCCACACAAATGGGGAGGATGACGGTTCCTATTATGGGTGTTATCATGTCATTAAATGCATGAAGAATTACTACAGATTGGGAGACAATGGTTTCTATAAATTGTAATTATTGGAAAGCATGCAAGGAGATAATATTAAGGCTTGCCCCATTATCAATCATAACTCTTTTAATTTGAGATTGATTTATCTAAGCTATAATAAAAAGGGCATGATCTTGATCTTTAGGCCATAAAGGAACAATCTTAGAATCAGTAAAACTAAGAGTTGAGACCATTCAAAGGGCTCCTATAGAATTTGACAAAGGTTGTGGTTCATTTGGTTGGCCTTCAATAGCTTGGATAGCTTTTATCATTGCCTATCGATGTTGTGGAGAGTTATTGATAAGCTCATCTAATGACATTTTAACAGGCACTTAGTGGAGCTATTTTAATATAGAGATTTATACTAACTCCTTAGCTTTAGTAGAGGTAGTTCCTTTAATATAAACTTTAGGATTTTGGCTAGGTGGTTTAGGCATATTAAACATAGAGTCTCCTATAATTAAATCCTTAGCTTTATTAATATTGTGGTCTTGAGAGCGGGTAGTTACATGAATGACATTAATGTGTAATAGAGGTGGATTTGAAGAGGCTATTGACTCTTTATCACTTATGGGACTAATAGGATCATTAATAGGTGGAATGGATGGAATAACAACTTTTAGCTTAGGATTTTAATCATTAAGATCATCAATTAAGAGGCCATCATCTTGGACTAACTGCTGGATTATAGTCTTAAGGTCTTTGCAATTTTCTATATCATGCCTAGGTACTCTATGATATGCACATATTTCTTGAGTTTTATACCATTTAAGCCTTTTAGGGTGAATTTTAATGGTCCATATAGGTGGCAGCATAATGAGGGAGGTGTCCAGAAAAAATTTCAAAATAATAGCATAAGATCCTTTCAAAGGGTCATATTGTGGTTTTATAGGGGTTTTGATAATAGGCTCTTGTGGTAAGGTATTACTTGTTTTGTTTTGTTGTTTACCCTTTATAGCTTTAAGATATTTTATTTTAGTTTTCTCTAATGGTCCCTTAATGGAGAAAGAGGGACATGGAGGCATACTAATTGAAAAATGATTTTGTGTCCTTCCATGTGTTTGGATAAAAGAACCTATGACCAAGGTAGAAGATGGATAAAGTCCTAAAATGGATGATAGAGATGGTATAAAAGGCATAAACCCTTTATTATTTTGGGTGTTAACAATAGAGGGGGTATTCAGACTATGATTTTCATCTTTTGATGTTTGAAAAAGATCTACTTTAACCTGAGGATGAGCTATGACTTTCTTCGATAGAATGCCAAGACAATTTTCCTATCTATAGATATGAGAGACTTTACTCTTTCCTTTGGTATATTTAGGGTAAGGAGGTATTATGATAGAAGATGGTTTCAAAGGGTCAAGTTTTTGGGCAAAAGGATCGACTCTTAATATATGTTTGCCATGAAAAGGCTTGTTAGGGATTAAAGGGGTAACATGTGTAACTTTAGAAATGTTAAGATGTTTATCTATAACAACCTAAGGAGTAATTTCATTTTCCCTTTTAAGAGATTCACTGTGAGAGGGTGAAGGGGATGGTTGATACGAATGGTCCCATGTAATAAGATCAGGGATTTCTATGAGAATTATGGGACTAGCTTTAACGACCTCATGTTGACTCAAATTAAAAGCATCTCCTGTAAGGAGATCCAAGACCAAAGGTTCTTTTAAGACTTATTTAGGCAATAACTGGTAATAGATTATATTACTCAAGGGTTGACTTTGATTTGGTGTATCCCTAGGGTTATCTTGGATGGTGTTCGATGTGGATGGATGGTTAGGAAATGGTTGCTTAAAAATATCTAAAGATTGGTTAGGAGGAGCATTGGGATTGTCCAACTAAAGGTCCCCCTTGTCAATAAGGTTCTGCACTAATTGTTTGAAGGATTGACACCACTCTATGTCATGTCCTATTACCCTGTGGTAACTAAAAAATTCATTTTCTTTGTACCAAGTGGGTTTAGGACATGTATCATCAACTGGTCTAATCAAAGGGAGCTCAATGACATTTTATTATAGGAGTTAATCTAATACTAAGGCATAAGGTTCTCCTATAGGGGAATATTTCTTAGGGGGTAAACTCTTAGAGGAAAAATGAGTAAGACCCCTAGGTTGCTGCATCTGAGAGGTGGAATCTCCAAATTGGTTGGATGTCAAAGGGGAAGAAGTTTTTACACTAACTACATTTGCTACCCCTTTTGATTTAGGGTTATTGTTATTGCTTTTGGATGGGTCAAACTTAAAGTTCTTATTATGCAACTTAACTTTTCCCTCTTCAATGCCATAGAATTCAAGCTTACAGGCCATGGTAAAGGCTTTGTCAATTATCTGAAAAGTTTGAATTTGTAACATGGATGATATATGTTTTGCATAAGAACATGAAAATAATTCAATTAATTTTGTTTGTGGCAAGGGAAAAGTTAGATGGTTGATTAAATTATGCCATCGAGTTACAAATTATGATAGGGATTCATCCTCAAACTGTCTAATAGCGTAAAGATATGTGATAGTCACTTTTCAAGCAATATTAATCAAGAAGTGTTCTACAAAAATTTGGGCCAACTGTCCAAAGGAAAAGAGGGTATATTAGGGAATGGAATTGTACCAATCCAATGCAAATCCTACTAATGATATGGGAAAATTTCTAAGAGGACATCGTCATATGCTATAAGATAACACGTATGTCGAAAGGCTCTAAGATGCTGCTAGGGATCTTCTTTATTCTAAAATTTAGTGAATTTAGGAAGTTACCACTATGGGGGGTTGGTCGAATAGGGATGGAGGGATGGATTGACTCATTACAAATTTTCTCATATGTGAGCATATTGTTATGTCCAAAGGTAGAGGCTTCCAAACTAGCCATCTTATTCATAAGGATATTCATGAGGTCTATCTGAGTATTAATCTGAGGCACACCTCCTAAGACATTCTGCTAAGGGGTTTGTGAGGGAAAATATCCTACTATGGTAGACATAATAGGTTGAGATGTTGCCATGTATTGAGGGATTTGTAATGGAACATTCTATTGTGGGAAGGACTGTAATTAAGCAGTTATGGTTCATTATGATGAGGATATTTATTGGGCGGATGAGGAGACATAATTTTGGGAAGGTTGAATGTATGGGATTTATTGTGAGCTATGTGATAAATTTGTTTTAATGGGAGGGAGATTTATAGGAATTAACCCTACAATGTTTGTGAAGGTATGGTGGATATAGATATGGTAGTATTTTGGACCTGAGTAACAATTGGAAAACTAGTAGATATCATGAATGGTTAGTTCTCTAAAGGTTGCAAAATCTGAGCATTAGAGGCAGGTGGAGGAGATCTGGTGGAAAAGGTTACCATGGCTATGGTAAATTCTCTAATTCTCTTAGTTCTATTGAAAGGCATCCCAAACCTATGTGGAGAGTTTTGGGCATGGGGGGAAGGATAAATATGTATTGCTTGACTATTCAAATAATGATTAAGAGTAACAGGGTTATTGTCGAGTATCTTTGCAAAGGAAGGATCTCCTTGAGGATAGTATTTTGGAAACACTAGATTCTCAAAGGATTCAAGGGAAGAAGTAGAACCAGGTGTATGCTCCATAGGAGAAGATGTAACACCCTCCTCACATTCTCACTTTTTTTATTATTATTATTATTATTATTATTATTATTGCGTCAACACCATGAAATAAAAAATAAAAGTGAAGATAAGACAAACAAATAAAACAAAAATTTCTTTTTGAATTATCTCATTTTAAGTATGAACAAAAGATACATACACTAAAATTCGTTTCAAAGAAGTTTTTTTTTATCATTTTTTTAACATTTAAGATGTGAAAGAAAAAGGTAGAAAAGAAATAGATAACAAAGATCCTAAGAAATGGCAATCTAAGGATGGTTTCAAGTAATTTTCTTTGGCACTCAAGAAAGTCTGCATTGGTATTGATACGTGGCCTGGTACTTGGGGCTTGCTCCCCTCATTTCACAATCCCACAGCTAGTGTAGGTGTTTATCCAATGGTGTATCAATGGTCCAAAGATTATACTTAGCCAAAGAACTGAGTTGGTCCTCCTCTTGGTGGTGAAATCTAAGTAGGATCACCATAAAAAGGTTTCCAAGAGGTGACAAAATCCCTATTAGTTTCCTTATGTCAAGTGTTTAGATGTGTTAATTATGACAGTGATTTGGTTTGTGTCTGGATAAAGTGATGACTATGATAGATTACTGTCTATATTATTCTATTTTAAAGAACCTAAGCAAGGAAAATGGATGCAATTTATTTTAACTTTTAAGAAGAAATAAAATGCAAAGTCTAGATTTATTTGAATGAATGAAACAAACAAAGAAAGGGAGAAGAGATTTTAAAATTCAAGAATGAATTTATAATAAAGAAAATAAGACCTTATGGGTCCTACTGGGCAGGCCAAAATATTTGAGTAGTTTTTTTTCTTTTTCAATGTGATTTAATTAACTACATAAAACAACGTATAAGCAGGGTTTCTAAGATTACCTAGAGATATGGATGGTTGGTTGTGCACTGTTGATTAAGCTTGATTATGAGAACTCCTCTTTAGCTGGGGAGGAATGACCTATAATTCACCACACTTAAACAAAAATTGATTAATAGATAGATGGGTGGGTTGCCTGGAATAAACTAGCCCAAGAAGTAGTATGCTTTCTCAGATAGATGTCAACCCACATTCAAACATTCAAGTTTATTCTTAAACATGAAATTACAAAAAAGATATGGATAGAAGTAGACAACGTCGAAGATGATTAATTAATAAAAATATTTATACGATCAAAATGTGCATCCCAAAATTCATTAGCAATGTCTATGTCTTCTTGAATTACAATTAATAGCTCATCAATATAGGTGAAGTCATGTATGAAAATCACAAGACAAAGTCCTAGCTCAAAATCTATATCACTCTGATCTATAAAGAGAGGTTGAGGGACCATGAGAAGATCAAATATGATGATTGAATCATGCACTAAACTAGGTAAGGTCATCTACATGAACAAACAATTTTTTTATAAAATAGATTTTAGATTTTATAGAATATTTTAAAGATTTAATAGAGATTGATGCTGATCTAATAGGATCGATGTTGATTCAGATGAATCAACATCGATTTTGTGAAACACTATTAAATATTAAAAATAGACTATAATAACATTATGTGTTTTTGATAAAATGATGAAAATAAAATGAAAAATAGATATGAATAGAGGTTTATAGATAGAAAACAATTTTGACAGAGATTCAAGAGTTAAACGAGATGTTTAAAACTACTTAATTAAATTGACAAGGATCGATGTTGATCTAACATGATTGACATCGATTCAGATGAATTGATATCAATTCTATGTGAGAAAACTAAATATTGATTAGACTATAAGTATGAACAAAAGATACATACACTAAAATTCGTTCCAAAGAAGTTTTTTTTTATCATTTTTTTAACATTTAAGATGTGAAAGAAAAAGGTAGAAAAGAAATAGATAACAAAGATCCTAAGAAATGGCAATCTAAGGATGGTTTCAAGTAATTTTCTTTGGCACTCAAAAAAGTCTGCATTGGTATTGATATGTGGCCTGGTACTTGGGGCTTGCTCCCCTCATTTCACAATCCCACAGCTAGTGTAGGTGTTTATCCAATGGTGTATCAATGGTCCAAAGATTATACTTAGCCAAAGAACTGAGTTAGTCCTCCTCTTGGTGGTGAAATCTAAGTAGGATCACCATAAAAAGGTTTCCATGAGGTGACAAAATCCCTATTAGTTTCCTTATGTCAAGTGTTTAGATGTGTTAATTATGACAGTGATTTGGTTTGTGTCTGGATAAAGTGATGACTATGATAGATTACTGTCTATATTATTCTATTTTAAAGAACCTATGCAAGGAAAATGGATGCAATTTATTTTAACTTTTAAGAAGAAATAAAATGCAAAGTCTAGATTTATTTGAATGAATGCAACAAACAAAGAAAGGGAGAAGAGATTTTAAAATTCAAGAATGAATTTATAATAAAGAAAATAAGACCTTATGGGTCTTACTGGGCATGCCAGAATATTTGAGTAGTTTTTTTTCTTTTTCAATGTGATTTAATTAACTACATAAAACAACATATAAGCAGGGTTTCTAAGATTACCTAGAGATATGGATGGTTGGTTGTGCACTGTTGATTAAGCTTGATTATGAGAACTCCTCTTTAGCTGGGGAGGAATGACCTATAATTCGCCACACTTAAACAAAAATTGATTAATAGATAGATGGGTGGGTTGCCTGGAATAAACTAGCCCAAGAAGTAGTATGCTTTCTCAGATAGATGTCAACCCACATTCAAACATTCAAGTTTATTCTTAAACATGAAATTACAAAAAAGATATGGATAGAAGTAGACAACGTCAAAGATGATTAATTAATACAAATATTTATACGATCAAAATATGCATCCCAAAATTCATTAGCAATGTCTATGTCTTCTTGAATTACAATTAATAGCTCATCAATATAGGTGAAGTCATGTATGAAAATCACAAGACAAAGTCCTAGCTCAAAATCTATATCACTCTGATCTGTAAAGAGAGGTTGAGGGACCATGAGAAGATCAAATATGATGATTGAATCATGCACTAAACTAGGTAAGGTCATCTACATGAACAAACAATTTTTTTATAAAATAGATTTTAGATTTATAGAATATTTTAAAGATTTAATAGGGATCGATGCTGATCTAATAGGATCGATGTTGATTCAGATGAATCAACATCGATTTTGTGAAACACTGTTAAATATTAAAAATAGACTATAAAAATATTAAAAATAGACTATAATAACATTATGTGTTTTTGATAAAATGATGAAAATAAAATGAAAAATAGATATGAATAGAGGTTTATAGATAGAAAACAATTTTGACAGAGATTCAAGAGTTAAATGAGATGTTTAAAACTACTTAATTAAATTGACAAGGATCGATGTTGATCTAACATGATTGACATCGATTCAGATGAATTGATATCAATTCTATGTGAGAAAACTAAATATTGATTAGACTATAATAACAACCTATAAAACTCATAAAATAAATAAAACTAAATGTCAAATAATGATAATTAGACACAGAAGATGATAGACATGAGAAATTAAATAAAAATAAATTGCAACACTAACCTTTTTTATTGAAAATAAACTTCGCGAGATGATGGAAGAATCTTCACAAAATCCTCTTAATGATTCCTTAAGTTGAGATTCTATAAGTTAAAAAAGCTTTCATAATGTCTATGTACAAACTACAGTGATATTTTGGTAGAGTTTCAAATTCAAAAGTATCGTCACCATCCTCCCAAGCAATGGAGGTCTACTATGTATTTATGAATCAACATCGATTTTAACTGATCGATGCCAATCTCAGAAGATCGACGTCAATTTACCTAGAATGGGTAGAGTCAAAATAAATGTTGTTCTAATAGGTTGACATGGGGTAAAAGAGGGTTAAAATGACCTCTAAGGTTGTTCAGTTTGTTTTAACCATGGAATAAGTTTGTTAAGAGGGAGAGAAAATTTAGATTTTATTTGATTTTTAGATTTTATCATTTTAAGGGTAAAATAAAAGGGATAATTACTATTTAACCATAGTAATTAATTTATTAACCTAGGTGGTAAAGAAAAAAAAGATGGTAAAATGTAATTATAAAAATAATTATGCACGGGGGGGCATTATGACATAACGATACATAATATTAATACAAGGTGTATAAATTTAGCATCTACAGTAATATTCCAAATAAAGCTGCCTATAGAATGACACCTAGAGAAAATTTAAAAAAATCAAGAAGCAAGTTCAAGAATTGTTGAATAAGGGATTGGTCAAAGAAATTTTAAGTCTATAATCACCTAAAAGTGGTAATTGGATGCTAAGAGTGTCACTTGAGTTACCCTACTCCTAGTTTATCCCTAGACCTATCCTAGAGTATTATACACATTTTTCCATTCATTTTATAGACCACATTCACCTACAGTTAGCTAAAACACAATCTCAGAACTATCTTTTCAGATCCCAAACCAACTTCCTCAGTAGCCTGCCAAGTAGACATTAGCACCACATTTGGGACACTACAACCACATAGCGCTAGTGTCCCCAACTGGGTGCTAGTGTCTTTATCCATAGCTCTTTACAACAGACACTTTTTTGAATGTGTGCCCCTCTTAAGGTTGGCGTAAGTATATTTTATTACTCACACAAGCTAAAGAACTCTATAAATACAAGTCTAATTGACCTCTTGTCACTAAATAGAAAATAGATACAAAAATCAAATTCAAACCAAAGGCAAGTTGAGTAAAATTAAGGTATTTGATCCCTATTCTACCCTAATTATACATACTACCATCTACATCAAACCTAAGCCCAATTTTCAAATATTTCAAAGTTTAATCACATTCAAGGCATCCAAATCGACTCTCATTCTAGAATTCACTTGCGCTTGCATCAAGCACTAGGTGGGAAAACTATATCAAGATTGATCCCTTTTTGGAGTATTGGTATGTAGTAAAATATCTTCATAGTGGGGTGTTGAGGATGTCTATCCTATCCTACTAATGAACACACAATTATTTCTCATGCCATAGTTACAAAGAAGTCTAGGGTTTTCACACTAAATTAGGTTTTCCAAGCACAACACAAAGCTTCAAGTTTTGTTTGTGCAAGAATAGGATCTAAAAACACAAGTGTAAGTACTCCTAGAAAATAGGAAAAATCCCACAATGGGGACAATATCACCACCTTGAAGACACTACAAAAACATGGCACTACTATCCATAGGGGGTGTTATTATCCAATGAGGAATCAAATTTTAGAATCCTATTAACAACACTTAGAACTGTCCAAAACTTAGTTTTCAGAACCTAGATCATCTACGAGAGTCACTTATTAGATAAGTCTATATTTATGCCTATTTATTATTATTTTTAAAAATTCAAAGGAATTCAAATGCCATAACAAATCAATACTTAATTATTGTAATTTATTTAACTAATGTAGACATATTGACCCTAAAATCTAAACATAGGATTTACATAGTTAAACCCTAAAAAGGTTAAATCATTTGGTGAACCTATCTTACTTCAAATATTACTTCAAACCCTAGCTTACATTGATCTAAATTTTTGTGTAATAATTTAGGGTTGCCTACTTATTTTTTTGAATTTTTTGGGACAACCTAGCTAATTAAAATCAATTTCATATTAGGGTTTCAATTTATTTTACATATAATTTAAATTGGTGCAAAGAAACCCTAGATTCAAAAAACCCTAACCTTAGATTCTTTTAGGTTTTGTATCCTTTTTCCTGCTATTTTCATTAGCTATTATAAATTTTTCAAAATTCATATATTCTATTGTAGTATCTCTATTTCAGTTTGTTTACTATATGCCATCTAAAATATATATCTCTCTTCCATTATGAAGAAGTGTTAGACTAGGTGGTAATCATATAGAGAATATTCATATTCTCACTATATGAACCCATAACAATGACAAGGAACCTATAAAAACTCCAACTATGAATCCTTCATACATTGATTATGTGGAATTCAATGACAATGCATCTGAAGATGAATCAAATAACCAAGAGAAAGATGAGGTCCACATTGAGAATCAAGACACACTACCTATACTTAGTGTTAATGACATAATTATGAACAAAGATGAGGTATTACAAGGATTTAGAGATAGAATTTGGTAACATCCCCTTTATCATGTACAGATTCTATAGGCCATATTAGAAATAAATAATAAGACAAACAAGGGTCAATATTCAACCCCTCCAGTTAATAATGTTGTTACACCTCCAGTGGGACCAACTCAACCAACTCAAATAACACAACCCAAGATTTTTATTCAACCATTAGTGATAGCTACACCACTTATGGTTAGTTCCTCTACTTTAGATATACAATCTCTTATGTATGAGGTTTTTACTCTACAGTATAAGGTGTTACATCTCGAAAAGGGAGCATCTAGGCCATCACATACCTTGGATTCCAACATTCTCTTGCATACACCTTTAGCACATCACATAGAAGAAACTCCTTTACCATCCAATTTTGTGGCATGCAAGATCACATTATATGATGATATGGGTGACCTAGAGCATCACCTCAAAGCCTTTCATGAAACATGTTTGGACTATGTGTCCAATGATTGGATTCTTATGAATCTATTTTCGTGTAGTTTCAAGGATTATGACTTATAGTGGTTCTATGATTTTCCAAGTCAATCTATCACATCATTAAATCCTTTAGTCGATATGTTCCTAACACACTTCTCTATCAACATTAGTGATAAGATATCATATGCACAAGTGACATAGTTAAAGCAAAAATTAAATGAGCCTATCTCTGATTATGTCTTATGATACAAAATAATATTATCTAAATTGACTAGCCCCATGGTAGACAAAGAGCTTCAGGATATATTTAAACATAGTATATTACCAAAACTACATGAATCTATCATATTCAATAAGTTTCTGACATTTATTGATATTGGACACATAGTCAAGGAAAGAGAGGTTAAGCTCTTATCAATGGGAAAATACAAGTACATAAATGGATCAAAATCAACTATTAAGAGTATAAACAAACCTCCATACAAGATCAGGGCCATAGAAAACAAAAGTGATCAATAAGCCATAGTCAATGCAGCTTCCAAGCTTTTTCCCATATTGGTTTTATCCTCTCCTCAATGAAAAATCTTCACTAATCTTCCAGAGTCACCAACACGAGTTCTATTATAACTATTAGAATGCAATGTCATATCTCTCCCTCACATTAAAGAGGTTGATACGACATGAACTCTTCCAAATAGTTATGATTCAAATACATTCTATGAGTATCACAGGGCACCAGGCCACATGATAAATAGATGCATTAGCATAAAGCACAAGATACAAGATATCATTGAGGCTAATATTATTGATGTACCCATAGAGGCACCAAAACAATTAAAAAAAATGAAGGCTAATGCACTAAATATGTTTTTTGATCCTTTCCTAAAACATACAATGAATGAGGTAGGGGCACATCAAGTGTTCACTATACATACCAGGTGCATACACCACCAGATTCATATCACATAGTTATATAGGAGACACATCCACTACATAACATCATTGGCATGTATCACACTATAGTGCCACCTAGACCACTTATCACATTTTCAGAACAAGAGATTGTGGATGATGATACATATTTACATACACTTTCCATATGAGCATACATAAACCACCATCTTATTCACAATGTTATGGTTGAAAATGGGTCAAACATAAGCATGTGCACCATGACACTCTTACAACACTTGGGCTACACAAAATAGGATATATTCTTCATAAATACATTCATTAGTGGTTTTAGTGGCCACATTCAAATATATACTGGGGAGATTGTGCTTTCATTAAAGGTTGGACTAACACACATAGCCACTTAGTTCGTAATAGTACCTAATGCATGCGTATTTGATATATTATTAGGTAGGCCATGGTTACAATAGCTTTGAGCCATCCCATATATAGTACATGGATGACTGAAGTATATACATGATAATTAGGTGGTTAAAATTAAGGGTGTCCCATATCAATATCTTATACCCATCCCATAGGTAGTTATAGCACAGATTCCAGTCACACTTCCAACATAGATACTAGTTATAGTTCCATCACTATTACCAGATATTACATGGCTATCAATTATTACAAAGAGTAAAACTCCTATGCATACATCATAATGTTTAGTAAAGTCATTAGTGTAGGTCAGGTCTACTCATATGGTATCTATATGCATGCATAATCTACATCAGATAACATTATTAGAGAAACCATTACATCAAAGATATGCCATATATTTTAGAAGACCTTCTACTCAATTTATGTCGAGATTAGTTAAATTGGGTTTTAGGAATTCTCAGTATATGGCACCTACATCACCTAAAACTTCTACTTCTATTAGATGGGTCCCTAAGACCCCTATAGTTCATATGGAATCATAGTCAGTGCCCCATCATCATAGCATCACTATACATGTAGCTTCAGACTTAGGTTATATAACACAACAAATCATGGGCTCACAATTTCCATTTTACAGTGCACACATTATCATAGTTCCCCTATTTGACACAGGTCACAGTGATAGTGAGTCTCCCATGAGAATCATTGGTTAGTATGGTTCTTACCCTTGTACATACTTATTTCTCTCTCTCACTCCTTTTACATAGTTTATTTTCATTTGTTTGCACATAGCTTATACTTAGAAAACATAGAAATAATATAACATGTGAAAATACAAAAACATTCAAATATTTCAAAACACAAATTTTATAGATTATATGCATTATTATATTTACATTTATACTACTTCCTAGATATTTCATATTGATAGTTATCCTAGTATAGTCATTTTTATCATACACATATGCTTCACTTGTTCTTGTCAAGTACTTGTAGATTCCAGATAGGACTTTGGTCCTGTTGACTATTTTGACCACAAGTCAAAATGGGTCAGCCCTCTATAGTCAAGACTTGATATGGGGATAGAAAATAGTGTCATAGGGTGTGTTGTGGTATATTTAATGTCATTTAATTCCATTCTAACCTTAGTCATGATATAGTTTAGTCTTATGTCATTTGAAGTCATCTATGGGGTAAAACTATCATGACATGTCACACAAGAATGAATAGATCAGTTTGCTTATGCATATTACAAGTGTGATTAAAAAACCTTTCAAGCCAAAGAGACTACATGGACATGATTATTTTGGTGCCAAGATCATCCTCTACAGATTTCATGTCTTGATGAGCTTGTTATCTAAAGATATAAGCATTTGAAGTTGGACTAGTAGAGATAGACGTGCACGGGGACATCAAGTTTAAGCCTCATGAAATGACCATTTGGATTCAAATTTTCCTTAGTTTTAATATAGGGTTGACAAGTGGAAATATCTCAAGTTTTTGGATCAGATCTAATGGTGCACATGCAAAGGTGATGTCAATGGGTCTAATAGATTAGATGGTGTGCATTTGATCATGTAGGTAAGATCCAATGGTGAGAAAGAGGTTAAAAAGTCAAAAGATGCTAATTGAACATAATGGTGACATGTGTCATAATCATGAAAAATTGGTAATAGATCAATGCCCTACATTTGATCATAGGTACTAAGATCCAATAATGCATGTTGAGTCAAAGGGTTAAAGGATCCTGAAAAAGCATGTAATACTACAAAATGTCATAATATCAAATGTTGGGTCATAGATCAATGGTTGGTATTGAAATTTTAATTTAAAAGACTCTAGACGAGATTTATAGATCAATTTAGATCAGATTCTAGATGGACAAGATGAGGCTATGTGTCCAAACATGCATATTTTAAAATGGAATGAATGACATGGCAAGGGAATGCCACATAAGTAGCCATGTAAGATCAAAAGATTCTATATTGAAGCAAGCCCTTCAGACTCATACGCCACCATGAAATCTTAGTTGAGATCCAAGATAAACAGTGGCTACTAGAGGCAAAGTGTCAAGGTCCAAAAGACCAATGAATGACTAAATATGGTAAATGCATGTGTCTAGAGGATATCTAGTAGTTAGGAGAACATAATATGACTATCATAGCCTGTTTCAATCTCCCTTGAACAATAAATATGTGTCAAATCTCTCCAATTTAGTTTTAAATGCTTGAGATATGATCCATGATGAAAGGCAGTTTCTTTTACATAATAAAAGGAGTTATATGCCACATTTTAGGAATTTTATGTTTTGAGAGCCATTTGTCCTATTAGACCTTGCATGGTCTATTTATGAATTCATCTTCATGCATGTATAACTCCTCCTATCAATTGGATATGTGTTCTAGTGACCTTTGAACTTCATTATTTTCTCCTTCTCTAGTTTTATAAGTAGATACCATTTTGGAGTTTGTAATCTAATACCACACCATATATGGTGAAGCCTTGCTAGTTTTGACATTGTACTTTGCCTTAGAACAATAAATGCAAGATGTTTTGAGTTCATATCTCATATTATTAAAATATGTGAAGAGATGTATATTGAATACCTAAGTGATATCAATCTATCCTTGCTTTCTCTCAGTCCTTCCATGTTTGATGCAAGTGATTTCAGTCTAGCAGGTCATATGAAGTGTAGTTAAGTGTATGAATTTGTATAATGAGCCTTAGTATCTATAACTGATCTATGGTTTTACTTGGCTTGGATAGTCTCCATGCATCTCACCTTCATATTAAAAAACTAATGCTAGTGCATTATAGGACTCTTAGGCTAGTGTTGTAGGCATTATTTCTTTGTGAAAGAAGTACAATGGTCATGTGGAAGACATATTGGTGCATCACCCTTTTAGAATAGGTTTATTTCATGAAAATTCTATCCCTTTCCCCTCACAACAAAATAGTTATCATAGGTGAAATTACTTCAAGATATATTCAGGTAGCTAGCCCTTAAATCTAGAGGCTCACTTCCACCATAGGTACACCCACATACCTAGAAGTGTTCCCATGTTGCCCAAATCTAGGAGAGGCTTGAACACCCTCTTTTAGGGTACACTATTTGGTGATAAAAAGTCCCTTATACTAATCCAAACAATATATCATCTACCCATTGGTGGCATTTACACTGATCCAGGTTTATACATTTAATACATCTACCCACTTGGGGGCATCTCTTACACAATTTATATAACCAGGTTCTATCTTACATATTATACATTCTAGTTATGCATTGATTTATCTTTATATTGATCATTTCTCCTCATTACTCAGTTTTTTTTGCCAGCTATCACTAGTTAGACTTAGTATATATGCACCCTAGCATCTACATAGTTTTGTACTACATAGTTATACATGCTTTCTGTTGACGACTGGAAAGTGCACCCAGCGGCAGGAACACGGGTTCCTACCCTCTCCCCGCAACATGGAAACCCCTCTCTCGCCTGTGGGACGGCGAAGCAGGAGAGGAGAGTCTCTAGATATGGGCTAGTTCCCTCTGATGTATCTTGTTTGTTTCAGGTAGCGTGAAATATAGGTATATAGGTATATACTGGGGGGGTGAAAAGGGAGAGAGAAAAGCATGAAAACAAATAGCCTACTCTAAAAGAGGTGATACACCAAAAATAGGAGTGACCTTCCGGATCCACTCTCAGAATCAGGGGGAATGCAAGTATACTCTACACTGAAACTTGGTAGAAAAGATCAGGTTGCTGGAATGACAGGGAGGTTTCAGTGAAAGATATAGGAAACAGGGACTCACTAAGATGCTGTGAAATGCATACTGTAAGTGACCTCCTTTGTTCCTGCACCCTAGATGGAACTCTTCACCTGTAAGCTGCAAACTGACATTCTGTAGATAGCTGATACATTAGCATTTAAAACCTGTGAGAGCATTTAAGAGGAAATGACTGAACACAGATTAAACATACAAAACATACACAGAGTATCCATCCAAGAAAGAGGTAAAAACTATATTTTTATTGATTCAGGTGGGAAATTTGCAGAGCAGTGCCCTTTACAAAAGTCAGGAAGATCCCTAGAAAATGACTAAGTCCTTGTATTTATAGCAGGAAAGCCAAGAGAAGTCTCATCGAAAAGCGTGAAAAACATTATTGATGACATCACAAGTCTGCCAAGACCATGCTTGTTGCCTCGTTTTGCATGCTAGTCTTCTCCTCCAGCCGCTGGGCGGGTTTTTTCTTGTGCACTGCAGGTGAATTTTGCCGCCTTTGTAGTGGGCAGCGATTTTGCCACCCTCTGCATGGATTTCATGTAGGATTTATGCCGACGTTGGCCGATAAGCTACCGACGGCGGCAGCCTTGCCGACGTCGGTTTCTTTAAGCTGTCGACGTCGACAGAATTGTGCTTTGCGCGGCAATTTCTCCTTCCCCGCCATGGGGCAGGGTTTTCCATTTCACCGCCTTAGGGCGGGGTTTTTTGATTCACCGCCATAGGGCGGGCTTTTCCAACTTTTGTGCCTGCCTTTGTGCTGCTGACATCGGCGGTTCTGTCGACGTCGGTCTCTGTAAGGTGCCGACGACGGCAGTATTGCCGACGTCGGCCGACGTCTTTCCTTTTCTGTTGTGGGCGGCAAATTTGCTGCCCTCTGCATGTTTGTAAGTGGGCTCATTTTACCCGCCCTTGTAGTGGGCGGCAATTTTGCCACCCTCTACATTTTTTCTGCCTCTTTTTTGACTAAGTGTTGAACACTCTGTTTTTTCCCTTCTTCTCTTGCGGACGTCTGAAGACTCTGTCTTTCGCTGCCTATTCTCTGCAACGGCGCTGTCGAACCCTGAAAGTGGACCTTGCAACCTGAAATGACTGGGCCTGCGAAGCAGGTGTAGGAGGTGATCGAGATTTTGCCTGGGGGGCAAAATTGGGTCAACAAATTGGCGACTCACAGGGGAAGCGTGCCTGCTATGCTTAGAACCCAGTTGCCTTGCATATCCATTGGGTGCGGAGTCGGATGGTGACTTTGAAGTGAGTTCACAACAGCTTTGAAGACTCCAAAATCAAAAATACAGAATTTACCCCCACTGCAAAGGGAAACACACAAGACTAAAAACAACTAACTGTGCAAACTGCACTTAGGGAAAACAGGGAAGAAAATAAGGGAAACTATGTACAGCCGAACCAAAAATTTAGTGACAATGCTTCAGGTGTATCCCATTGACTAGGATACGCAATTCTTCGCTATCTAACTTGGAGAGCTGGAACACGTTATGCTGCTTGCACTGAGTAATCATGTAAGGACCACTCCAGAGGGCATCAAATTTTGCATGTTTTTTGGGCTTAGCTCTATCTTCGTCCCATTTTAAGACAATGTCTCCTTCGACGAAACTCTTTGACGAAGACTTCTTGTCGAAATGTCTTTTCACCTGATGCTGGCGACTGATCATAGAGACCATGGCCTGGTTCCTTACCTCCTGGAGCTCCATTAGTTCACACAATCTGACCTCCATGCTGCTTCCTTCTTCTAGCTGCAGCTGATGTGTGAGGTCCAGCGTTGGCAATTCGAGTGAGATAGGAAGCCTTGCTTCCCTTCCATACACAAGTGTATATGGAGAATTTCCGATTGATCTTTTTGGAGTGATTCGATTGGCCCATAGAGCTATTTTCAACTTGGCATGCCAAGTTCTCTGATTTTCTTCCATGGTCCTCTTTATAATCTTGATCAAATTTTTATTAGTGGACTCAGCTAGTCCATTCCCCTGCGGGTAGTAATTTGACGAAGTGCTGAGGTATATACCATACCTTAGCGCCCATTCACTAGTTTTGGTTCCCAGAAAAGCCAAGGTGTTATCTGAGATTATAGTGGCTGGGACCACAAAACATGTCACTAAGTCCTCATAGAAATTCAAGACTGTGCTCTCATTTGCTTCCTTCAAAGCAATGGCTTCCACCCACTTGGTGAAATAATCTGTAGCAGTCAGGACCCACTTGTGTCCGGTGCTAGAGGGAGGATTGATCATCCCTATGAAATCTAGGCCCCACTGCATGAATGGTTGTTCAACTTGAATGGGCTATAGGGGCATGGCAGCCAATCGCTGCTTTCTGTCAAAGAGTGCACACTTCTGACACTTCCTTACCCAGGCATGGGTATCCTTGAAGAGAGTGGGCCAGAAATAGCCAGCTCTCATTATTTTTGCTGCTGTGGTCTTAGGGGCAAAATGTCCGCCTGCTGGCCCATTGTGAAACTCAGCCAAAACCTTGTCAGTCTGACTGGAGTCAATGCATCTCAGGAAAACCCCAGAGAGATCCTTCCTAAATAATACTCCGTCAATCAAAACATAGGGAAGGGACTGAAGTTTAAAATACCTTCTACCGGCCCTACCGAGACCCTATGGACATTCGCCCGTAAGAAGGAAATGCCTCATGTCCAGTGTCTAATCTCTTATGATAGCTGGTTCTTCTGTAGTGGCTGCATCATGGATCAGCAAGCTGTCTTCATCCTTTTGTCTCAAATCTGCGGCTAGCTATTCACATAGGCCCCTTTCTCTCACCAACTTGGCAATCTTGATATCTATGTCGTACTCCATTACCTTGGTGATCCATCCCGCTCTCTTCTCGTTTAAGTCTCGATTGGTCAGAAAATCCTTGACACCAAGATGTGGAACCATGAGATGGATCTTGCTGTTTGACAACATATATCTAAATTTTTTCAAACTACGCACCACTGCCAGAACTTGCTTTTCTACGTAGGTATACCTGATTTCGAAGTCCTCTAACCCTTGGCTAAAGAAGGCGAGAGGTTGCTCAAGGTTATCACTATTTGCTTGGGTAAGCATGGCAGATATTACTCCTCCGTTACTGAAGGTGTAGAGGTTGAGGTCTTTATTGAAGTCGAGGCTGATTAGAGTGGGAGCCTGGGTCAAAGCCTGTTTGATAGCTTCAAAGCTGTCCTTTCTTGGCGTTGTCCATTTGAATTCTTCACCCTTCTTTAGCAAGGAGGTTAGGGGTTTAACTATTTCAGCAAAATTCGGAATGAACCTCCGAATGAAATTTATCCGGCCAAAGAAACTCTGCAGGCCTTTCTTGTGCTTTGGTAGGGACATCTCCAGAATGGAGCGGACTCTTTCTGGGTCAATAGACAAACCTTCCTTGGACACAATGTGGCCAAGAAGTTTCCCCTCATGAACCACAAATACACATTTCTTTGGATTTAGGGAGATGCCAAAATCCCTACACCTCTCAAAAATCTCCCTGAGGTGCTTCATATGCTGTCCTGCCTCTTTGGAGAAAACTGTTATATCGTCGAGGTACACCAAAACGTTCTTATTTATCAAACCACTGAAAGCCATGTCCATGGCTCGCTGGAAGGTAGCACCAGCATTGGATAGCCTGAAAGGCATCTTCTGGTAGGCGAACGTTCCCCATTTAGTGGTGAAGGCTATTTTGTATTGGTCGCAGTCACGCACCAGAATCTGATTATATCCCGAATAGCCATCCAGGAGGGAGAAGCGTTCGGAACCAGTTACTTTTTGGAGGATCTGCTCCATGTTTGGAAGGGGATAATGATCCTTTAAAGAGACTTTATTAAGGTCTCTGAAGTCGATGCACAGCCTGATCTCCCCATTTTTCTTTCTAACTGGAACCAAATTGGCCAACCATGAGGAATGTTTGATCAAAAATATAATGCCGGACTCAATCAACTTGGCAAATTCTTTCTGCATAAGGAGCTCTACCATCAGGTTAATAGGCCTCTGCTTTTGTGTGACTGGTTTTGTGCCTTCATCTAATTCAATGGTGTGTTGGGCGAGCCTTGGATCGAAGCCTTTCAAGTCGATATAATTCCAGGCGAAGACGTCAGCGAACTCCTGACACAGCAGAATGAAAGTTTGCCTTTCTTGGAACGTGCAGACCTTACCAAGCGCTAGTAACTTGTCCTTGAAGATTTCAACTTTTTCATAATTCTCCTCTTTGGTAGTGATGCATGCTTTGTCATCTCTTAGTTGGTCCTCTCCATTGAAAATACTTTCAAGCGTGACCAGACCCTTAGGGAGTTTATTGTTCTTCAATTGAACAATCTGATTTCCATATTGCTGCTGCAATTTCGCTTGATTGTGGACCACAAACTCAGCTTCCTCCTTCAGGAAAAGGGCTATCTGTTGGTCGCTTTTGAAGACCTGCCAATTTGTAACATTGTCTGGAATTGAAGGCCGGACCACCACTTTTAAATGGCACGAACCACAACCCCTGCTTATCTCTTTTGAAACATCAAATTGGGCACCAACAGTTGCCAATCTGTCAGCCTGCTTATTCTGTTCCCTGGGGATAGAGGTAATGTTAAGAGCAAGGAAATCCTCCATCAAGTCCCAGACTCTGTGCTTGTAAGATTTCAGTAAGGAGTTCTTGGTCAGGTTCAGGCCTCTGATTTGGTTCACTATTAGTTCACTGTCCCCCAGGATTTGCAATTTTTTGATCCCTCTCTTTCTTGCCCACTCAAGTCCATGAATCAAAGACTCATATTTTGCAACGTTACATGTGCAAGAGAACTGGAAATGAAAAGCTGAAAAGTACCTTTCTTTAGAAGGGGAGACTAACATTGCCCCACCACCAGCACCCAGTTTGCTTCTGGAACCGTCGAAGTATAGCTGCCACAGGCCAAGATCTTCTTTGTTTTCCTTCATTATATTGGGCATGACGGCACTCTCTTCATGCAAGCAATAGATGGCAAGGTCTGCCTCCTCAATAAACTTATAAGGATCATGCTCGAAGTTATCACTTCCCCACTCATCCAAGATTAGATCTGCGACTCCTTCAAGAGCAGAAGATGAGGACTTGTCTGTTTGAGAGTCTTCTAGATTAATGATAGTGTAACTGACATTCGCTGCCCTGGGTGAATAGGGCTCTAGGTGGTCCTTGTAGAGTGGCTCAGATTCGATTTTCACTTTGGTCCCATACTTGGTTCTAAAAACCAAGTATGACCAGTTTGCTGCTAGATAACCACCTATCTTGGACGTAAAGTCCCTAGACAAATAGATTGCAAAATATGGAGGAACGTCCGCTACCACTATATCTTGGGGGATTGAGAATGTCAGGCAGGCATGCAATGTTAAACTCAATCCTTTCAGGACTCTGACTGTCTTTGCGGGTGTCTCATCTAGTTGCAAGACTCCTTTGTTCATTGCTTCGTACTTTAACCCCATCTTATTAGCAATGCATTTAGGCATTACTGAAGTGCTGGCCCCGCTATCAATTATGCAATTATGTACTAAGAAATCCCCTATGATCAAAGATACATAAAAAGGGGGAGTCTTTTCTTCTTTTCTTACCTGACCTGGAGCAGAAGGCTGCCCATTCATCATTAGGACATTATTAGTGTCTGTTGGGATGGCCTGGCAATCTAGCTCATGCAATTCTTTCTTCAATACCTCCTTTTGTCCCGGAAGAGACAATGAATCCCATAGAGAAATGCTCACATGCAATTTCTTCATTTGATCAACTATATTAACTTGGGGACTGACTCTTTTCGCGTTTTCCTTTGGGCTGATCCCGATTGGAGCTGTAGACTGAGGAGCTGGAGGTGCAAATGGTTGTCTGGGAATTGGAGCCTTTTGAAAAGGGTGTGGTGGAGGATTCGCTACTGCCTGAGGGGAAGCTTGTACTTCTCCAACTGCTCTTCTTTTAAATCTCGTATTGGCCGCAACGCAATCAGCATGATTGCTTGCAGTGCCCCCGTAATTAATTGCACAGAGCTCACCCTCTTCGTGATTTATCAGGGTAGAATCCGACTGAGTCTGATTGTTACTTGTGATGGTTTGAGCTGGGAACCCAAAAAATTGAGAAAAATTAGCACCCTGATTTTTTGAATTCTAGAAAAAATTCATCATGTCATTCGTGTGGACAGCTTGCTCTTGACCTTGTCCCATGTTTGAACAACCTGGCTGCTCCTGCACTAGATTGTTCTGAGTAGGTACCATGGCTTTAGATGACGAAGGAGGGCCTGAGTTATAATTTTGATAAGGCCTGGTTGTAGTGAGTTGCCCCTGACCTTGGTTATAATTTTGAAAGGGGGGTCTAGGGGCATGGCCATAATTTTGATAACTCTGGTTTGGCTTGTGGCTTTGAGCTTGCTGCCTTTTAAGGGCAACAAGTTCATTTGACATGCTCTGCAACAGGCCCTTAACTTCACTTAATTCATTGGATGGAATAGTAGTTGGCTTCTCAATGACAGGTAGGGGAGCAATTGTGGGAGCGACTGCTTGAATTGGGGGCAGCAGTTCTGGGAAAAGTGGCATATGAGGCCTAGGGGTGATTTTCTCGGCTTGAATTAAGCAATTTTCGGCCGCAATGGCTATGTCATACGCAGCTGGCAGTATGTGTCCCCCCATAGATTGGATCATCATAGCAATGTCACTATTCAATGCTTTTAGATAGTACAAGAAAGCGTAGCTAGGGGTCGGCCTTACCGGGATGGGAATTCTATCCCAAGTCTTTTGAAACCACGTATTGAAGTCCTGCATATACTCGTGCAGAGCTCTCTTTATAGTTGTCAGCTGCTCAGCAAGAGAGAGGCCATCACTTTTTTCCCCAAAATGATTAGTTAAACGAGTGCCCAATTCGTTCCAAGAATGTATGGAATTCACAGGCAAGGTGCCATACCAGTCGAGAGCTTTCCCTTTCAGAGACAAGGCTAACAGTCTGATGGCAATATTTTCTTCTGTTACATTGTGAATATTGCAAAGGTTGGCAATATTTTTGATATGTTCAATAACTGTAATAGGTCCCACTCCATCAAAAGAAGGCACATTCTTCAGAGCTGTTCCGGGGATTGGATCATAGCGTGGGAGGTTTAAGGGGCTCTCACCACGAAAAGCTGCAAAAGGCAATGCCATGGCTGGAACAGGTTGTATTTGTGGCTGAGCTGGGTTGGTGTTCCTAGCAACAGGTCTAGGAGGATTTATCAGTGGATAAGGGCGAGTTCTTCCAAACCTGAGTCTTTTAGCAGAGTTTAAAGGTAGTTCAACGAACTCAAAGGGGACCCTTCTTGAAGCTGACCTGGTGGTAACTTTTGGCATAGAGGTTAAGTAACTAGTCTTAAAAATAAGGAACTGAGCTCTTACCACTGGAGTCACCAGATGCTGGAAATCTTAAAAAAAACACTGTAGCAGGACCAGCATCAATCTTGAAATACTACTGCATTGAAAAAATACTATCCCACCGGGCGTGCCAAAACTGTTGGCAACTGGAAAGTGCACCCAGCGATAGGAACACAGGTTCCTGCCCTCTCCCCGCAACATGGAAACCCCTCTCTCGCCTGTGGGACGGCGAAGTAGGAGAGGAGAGTCTCTAGATATGGGCTAGTTCCCTCTGATGTATCTTGTTTGTTTCAGGTAGCGTGAAATATAGGTATATACTGGGGGGGTGAAAAGGGAGAGAGAAAAGCATGAAAACAAACAGCCTACTCTAAAAGAGGTGATACACCAAAAATAGGAGTGACCTTCTAGATCCACTCTCAGAATCAGGGGGAATGCAAGTATACTCTACACTGAAACTTGGTAGAAAAGATTAGGTTGCTGGAATGACAGGGAGGTTTCAGTGAAAGATATAGGAAACAGGGACTCACTAAGATGCTGTGAAATGCATACTGTAAGTGACCTCCTTTGTTCCTGCACCCTAGATGGAACTCTTCACCTGTAAGCTGCAAACTGACATTCTGTAGATAGCTGATACATTAGCATTTAAAACCTGTGAGAGCATTTAAGAGGAAATGACTGAACACAGATTAAACATACAAAACATACACAGAGTATCCATCCAAGAAAGAGGTAAAAACTGTATTTTTATTGATTCAGGTGGGAAATTTGCAGAGCAGTGCCCTTTACAAAAGTCAGGAAGATCCCTAGAAAATGACTAAGTCCTTGTATTTATAGCAGGAAAGCCAAGAGAAGTCTCATCGAAAAGCGTGAAAAATACTATTGATGACATCACAAGTCTGCCAAGACCATGCTTGTTGCCTCGTTTTGCGTGCTGGTCTTCTCTTCCAGCCGCTGGGCGGGTTTTTTCTTGTGCACTACAGGTGAATTTTGCCGCCCTTGTAGTGGGCGGTGATTTTGCCTCCCTCTGCATGGATTTCATGTAGGATTTATGCCGATGTCGACCGATAAGCTGCCGACGGTGGCAGCCTTGCCGACGTCGGTTTCTTTAAGCTGCCGACGTCGGCAGAATTGTGCTTTGCGCGGCAATTTCTCCTTCCCCGCCATGGGGCGGGGTTTTCCATTTCACCGCCTTAGGGCGGGGTTTTTTGATTCGCCGCCATAGGGCAGGCTTTTCCAACTTTTGTGCCTGCCTTTGTGCTGCCGACGTCGGCGGTTCTGCCGACGTCGGTCTCTGTAAGGTACCGATGACGGCAGTATTGCCGACGTCGGCCAACGTCTTTCCTTTTCTGTTGTGGGCGGCAAATTTGCTGCCCTCTGCATGTTTGTAAGTGGGCTCATTTTACCCGCCCTTGTAGTGGGCGGTGATTTTGCTGCCCTCTGCATTTTTTTTGCCTCTTTTTTGACTAAGTGTTGAACACTCCGTTTTTTCCCTTCTTCTCTTGCGGACAGCTGAAGACTCTGTCTTTCGCTGCCTATTCTCTGCAACGGCGCTATCGAACCTTGAAAGTGGACCTTGCAACCTGAAATGACTGGGCCTGCGAAGCAGGTGTAGGAGGTGACCGAGATTTTGCCTGGGGGGCAAAATTGGGTCAACACTTTCATTTCTAGTTATCCTAGATTAGACTTGATTGTGTTTCTATGTTTCTTCCATCTTCGAGGGCATTTGAATATGCCATTATTTTTTAGGTCTATGCCACTTCTCTATTTGCAAGCCTTAGACATGTTCCCATGTCCCTTATGTTTGATTTCATACTTTTATATGTATATATTTGAATGTCTTTCTATGTGGCTCTACACTAGATTGCTTATTTCTTGCATATGTGGACATTTGAACATGTCCTTGTATGTATTAATTCTTAAATTTAGTCACATGTGCCCATGTCCCTTATATTATGGCCCCATTAGCATACCTTTTTCATGCCTCATGTGCTTGTATGTATGCTTCCTTGTATGATTCTACACCATGACACTTGTATTTAATTTTTACACACACCAATTTTTGATGTCATGAGGGATCTCATGCATCTACCCTTCCTACTTGGGATCCATGATGGACATCATGCTCCATCCTGCTAGGTATTTACTTAGATTTGATGCTATACACATTGATTACATATATATTAACACCATTGTGTAATGTTATATTACAACATACATCTTACATTACCTACTTATGCTTGAATTCATTTACATTCCAATGTTATCTTTGTACATTGTCTTAGAATATCATGTACATGCTCCAACGAACACATTTTGAAGAGCTACTTCTTTTGAGGTCATTTTTTACATAGATTTCAAAACTAACCTCAAAAGAGGGGGAATTCACAAGGGTTTGCATAGAGATCAGGTTTCTACTTTTCTATTCATAGCTAAATTTCAACACACATGCTTAATTTTAGAAATCAGACATAGGGCAAAGATAGAAAAAATAGAGACTTAGATAACAGTTTAAAACACCCACATTTTAGACTAGGTAAGCATTAGTGCCTAGATTGGGACACTAGTGTAACAGGATACTTTCCAATAGACCCTACTTTAGGATAGTTCAAATCACTTAGACTAGTACACCAGGTATAATATAAATTTACTCAAATAAAATCATAGGTTTGACTGTTATGTTCAAAAAAAATTTAGATACATTCATTATAGCTCAGATTCATACTAGTTACTTAGATTTGAGGGCATAATGCATGACATGGTCACTCCCACACTCAATTAAGTTACATAGATTCAATTATTACATACTCAATTTAGATTTAGTATACTCAGATACCAAATTGGGGGCATGCATGTGACACATAATTTCCATATACTTAGCTACACACAATTTAATCAGATGGAATGGTAAACTCCATGTCATTATCTATGTTGTATAGACTTGCTATCATATTCCATGTTATCACTAGATTCATGCCTTACTCCATTTCTAGTGGTTGGCATTCCTGAGTGTCCCAGAGTTGCCTAATATACTTGAGCGGCCATAGAGCCAAAATACATAGTTAGACTTAGTTAAATAATTTCATCACTTTTCACAATATAGTTATATATTCACCTACTTTACACAGGTGGTAAATGATGGAGTCATTACCTACTTGAGTTATTGAGCCACCTATATTAGAGGGTTAGACACACTTATAGTCTTAGCTAAGTTATTCACAGATCAAGATACATCGAGTAGGGGTGGACAATGATGGAGTAAAAACCATACTGAGTTATTGATCCACTCATATGAGGATTGAGAAAACTATCAACTTAATCCAATCTATTCAATGATATGATCACTATGTACACTCACACACATAGGTTGTCACCAGGTTCATGCTTTGGTTCATGTACCCAATGAGGTGTATTCATTCATTTCCTCTTTATTTACTTAGTTACTTTATTTTAACATAGTATTTTTTTTTTTATCATCTCTTAAGTAAGGAATAATTTTTGCATGTTTCATTGCAGGTCATTGTTTTGGTTCATGTTCCACATATGCATACTAAGATTCATGTACTCAGACTCAATTACACGAGATTCACTTCTAAGGTAACTCTATGTACACTTAATTTTCCTTTATACTAGTCATTTCACTTTGCTACATTACCTTCATAAAAGGGGGAAAATTTAATCACCTAAAAAATGTAATTGGATGCCAAGAGTGTCGCTTGAGTTACCTTATTCCTAACTTAGCCATATACCTACCAAGAGTCTTAGACAGACTTTTCCAGTCATTATGCAGATCAAATTCACCTACAATCAGCCAAAACATAGTCCTAAAACTATCTTCTCAGATCCCAAACCAACTTGCTCAACATTTTTCCAAGTGGACATTAGCACCACATTTAGGACACTACATCCACATGATGCTAGTGTCCCCAATTGGGCGCTATTATGCTTATCCCTATCTCTTACCAACATATACTTTTTCAAATGTGTGCACCTCCTAAGGTCAGACTAAGCATATTTTATTATCTTCATAAGATACAAAACTCTATAAATGCAAGTCTAATTGACCTCTATTCACTAGATGGAAAATAGATGTAAAAAACACATTCAAACCAAAGACAAGTTGAGCAAAATTAAGTTATTTGATCCATATTCTGCCCTACTTATGCATACTACCATCTACATCAACCCTAATCCCAATTTTCAAATATTTTAAAGCTTAATCACATTCAAGGCATCCAAGTCCACTCTTATTTTGGAATTTACTTACACTTGCATCAAGCACTAGGTGAGAGAACTACATCGATCTTGATCCCTCTTTGGAGTATTGGTATATAGGCAACTCTCTTCACAATGGGGTGTTGAGGATGTCCAACCTATCCTAATAAAAAATAGACAATTATTGCTTAGGCCATACTTACAAAGAGGATTAGGGTTTATACACTAAATCAAGTTTTCAAAGCACAACACATAGCTCTAGGTTTCATGCACATAGAAATAGGACCTAAAAACACAAGCAACAGTGCTCCCAAAAAATATGAATATTCCTACAAAGGGGAAACTACTACCACATTAAGGACACTATAATAACATGTCACTACTATCCATAGGGGTGCTACTATCCAGTGAGGAAACATACTCCCAAATCTTGTTGATGACACTCAAAACTATCTAGAACCCAATTTTTAGAATCTAAATCATCCATGATAGCCACTTTTTAGATAAGTTTATATTTATGCCTATTTATTACTATTTTTAAAAATTCAAAGGATGTCAAATGCCATAGTAAATTAGTACTTAATTATTGTAATTTATTTAACTAATTTAGACATCTCGTCCCTTTAATCTAAACATAGGATTTACATAGTTAAACCCTTAAAATGTTAAATCAAAGTCCTTGTGCAATACCAACTATTCTCACACCAAATAAATATGGAGGTTAAATAATGTGCACTGATTCAAGGTCTATCAATAAGATCACCATAAATTACAAATTTCCCTTACCTATAATAGATGATTTGATGGATTGTTTGAGTGGTGCTATGTAATTTTATAAAGATAGATCTCAAAAGTGGATATCATCATATTAGAATAAGGGAAGGAGATGAATGTAAAACAACATTTAAAATTAATGATGGTTTGTATGAATGGCTGGTAATGCTATTGGGTTTTAAAAATGCACTAAGTACCTTCATGTGACTCACGAATAAGGTAATTAAGCCATTCATAGGTAAGTCTGTGCTTGTTTATCTTGATAATATCTTAATTTATAATAAATCAAAAGAAGAGCACCTTGAACTTTTTTGAGTAAATTTCAAGAATAAAGGCTACTAATCAACCTCAAAAGTGTATTTTTCTAAAAATAGAGCTAATTTATTTGGGTTTTATTATCTCTCAAGAAGGGTTGGAGATGGATAAGGATAAAGTGAAAGCTATAAAAGAGTGGCCTCCACCAAAGAATGTTTTTGAGTTAAATTTTTTCTATGGTATTGCTAGTTTCTATAGAAAATTCATCAAAAACTTTAGCAGTATTTGTGCCCCTATTATGGAAACTATTAAAGAGAGTAATCAACCATTTACGTGGACTGATATTGCTGATAAAATTTTTCAAATTCTGAAAAAGAAAATTATAGAACAACCTTTGTTATCACTACTTGATTTTGGTAAGTTGTTTCAATTTGAATGTGATTCAAGTGGCACATATATAGGAGTTGTCATAGGTCAAGAAGGTAAACCAGTGACATACTTTAGTGAGAATTTTAATGAATATAGGATAAAAATATTCAACTTATGATTATGAATTTTATGTTATAGTACAGATGTTGATAATTTAGCCTCCCAAGCTAAATTTCAACCCCTAAAATACAAAAAAAATTCATGACACCCCTCTAATATTATACATGGTGGTCTACATGACTTGTTATGTCTTCTTTTAGTCTCATTTTGAGTCTTTTAGCATTGATTAAGGTGTGATTGCATGTGCTAGATATTGCTTGAGGGATCATCATATGACATCCTATTTTGAGTCTTTGGATGATGTACCAAGTTTTCATGGTGGTATTTAGGTGAATGGAAAGATGTCAAATGCCTTTTGAAGCCTAGAGAAGGGCCAAAACCCTATCTAATAAAGTTAAGGTTATTGAGCAGAAATTAAGGTTTTTAGGGAAGTTAAGGTTTCTAGTTCTCATAACATTTATTCCTATTTTAGCCATTTCATGTGGGAGAGACCTTGTAAACAATATGGGGAGGGTTTACAAACCTTATTTAAGTCATAACATGAGGTCTAAGTTGTATTCATGATTTTATTCCATGTTATACTTATTCAAACTTGTTTCAAGCCCTAATTAACCCTCTAAGCCATCATGTACCCTCCAAACATATCATATGAATAAACTATTCAGTTAGAAATCCATTTAGAGAAGGTGTTGTTGATTAATTTGATCCTCTGGTCAAATTAAGTCAACCCCCATGTAAGTTTAAACTTTCATAAGAACCCCTATGTTGAAACATGTCTACCATGGTCATAAAATATGTCCACATATTAGTCACATTTGCCTAAGTTATCCTTATGTCATATTAGGCCACCTTTTGGGTCAGTTTAATGAAATTATATGGTTCATATGAAAGGAAAAGTGTGTCAAAGTGTTATTCAACATGTATGATGTTAGGAAGTGTCAATTGTCAGTTCTGTAACTAAAACCTTGTAGGTTTCATTGAAATCATGAAGATCAGTTGAAAAATAAGAGTTTCAATGGTTTTATAGATTTAAAACATCCCTAAAAGATGTGTAAACTTCAAGAGTGACCCTTAATCTCCCTAAAAATCATCTTCATGCTCAGATTGCCTTGACAAGTCCAAAAATGGAGAAAATTAGTAAATCTTCTCCATTGTTCTTTTGTGCAAGGTCAAATAGGTCATTAGGTTTTTTGATGGTACAAATAGGTCAGGCAGAGTTAAGGGGAATTATTTTAGTGGATGAAATTAATCTCTTTATACTCTCATTCTATGGAATTAGTTTGTATATTGGTGAAATAAGCTTCAAGAATCATCTTCAAGACTTTTGATTCCTCAAAACTGACTGCACATTCCTATCACCTATAGGTTTTCTCATTAGATTGTTTTATTTGGAATTTCTAGGTGGTCTATGTGTTTTATCATAAAATATCCTTCATTTTATGTCATTTACAACTAGTTTTCACATGTGTAACATGTTTGTATAGGCATGATTACCCTTATTGTGTTAAAAATGAGCATGATTGGTCTGTAAGATAAGTTTTGGTAATTACAGAGTTTGTCATCTATGAAATGGCTCTAAATCAAGGTAATACACTTATTAAAAACTCCTTAAATCATGTTTATTAGCTTCTCTATGGAATGCTTGTACTGGAAAACTTGGAAGTTATTTGAAATGAGTTTTTCAAGACAGTGAACAAAGAATTATCAGATCTCTAATGTATATAGCTCTTTATAGTCACCTGTGAGATTTATACAGGTAGTTGGAGAACTATTCAAGTCAATTAAATAGGTTGTATGCAATTCATGGCTTTAAATATGTTTTTCAAGTCACTCATGGCTCATGATGTTCACAAACTACAGTCAAACATCTTCAAGAAATGTCTACAAGATAGTTAGAATTGAAAGTATTGCTAATGGGAACATTTAACTTATTTTTTCCAAATAGGGTCTTTCCCTAATACAAAATACATATGTTGGTGAAGATTATTGAGGTTGGAATAAGTCCAATTTTTAATGCTAGTAGCCTGAGCCTCAAAATAACTTATTAACATGAGGGAAAGGGGTCAGATCAAGAAGAAATGAAGATTGAGTGATTCCCAAGTTAGGAAATTGTTCATTATAGGTATTTAATGAAACATAGTGTTTCTAAATTCAAAAAATCCTATATCTTGTAATGGCATATGCACATTGGAAGTGAGAGAGGAGAACCTAGTTTTCAAGCACAAGATGATTTCATTAAGGTATGAGATTGCCTTATTGGACCTAAAAAGAAGCAAAAGTGTGAAAATATTACTAAAGCATGAATAGGCACCTTTAGGATCCTTTTTAATCCTACTTAATGTATACCTACAGTTGACATACACTATAGACTAGTATAGGCTAAATAAATATGCAAACTTGGCTATTGGGAATATATGAATACATCCACAAGGGAAGGTGTCCTATTGACCTCAAAGTAAGTCAAATAAATGTATCATAATGCTCAAACATTTAAATTATCACATATAGGAGTTCACTTCTTCCTTAAATGCACCTATAGGTTGACACAGTCAGATAGTCCAATTATAGCTCATGCAAGATGCATGTTTGACAAAGTTGGTAGATATACAAGATGGATCACCATGCTAAATCCATCATCACACTTGTATAACACATTTATAGGCAATGAGTAGATCAAAGGTTTGGTTTTGAAATGCCACACTTAGCTTATCTAGATCTTACATACAGTCACTATCAATAGTATCCAGTTTGAGAATTTGAGGTGTTAAGACTGCTAGGGGTGTGATCAAGCCTTGATACTCAATACATAGGTTCAACATAACCCAAAAAATCCCCATATACTTTCAATTCATACATAAAAATAGGGTAGATTCCCTCTATTCTATCTCAAATAGAGGGCACTCTAATTGTAAGCTAATCTACAGATCTTTGAAAAGTTTGTACTCCCTCAACACACCTGATAGAAACCCATAGAGTGACTTCTTCAAAATGCAAACTAGCAACTCTTTGCATCATCCTCTATTTTTCTCTCCATAAGAGAGATAACCATGTAAAAATCACATTGATCCTGTAATAAGTCAATAAAAATGCATGAAATGACAAAATTATAAAATAAGCAGAAGCATTGGATGGATTATATTGATCATAGACCACTTCGAGGGGGAAACCTCCTTTGAGCAAGCTCAATACAAATAATTCATGGATGCCTTAATTGGCCTCAACACTTACTTATATATGAATTATAATCTAAGCAACTACTACTTCCCATAAATGTGGGATAAAACAAAATGATCATAGGATGACTTACAAATCATATGCATCCATAACAACTACTAAACTAGCAAAATAAAGAGAAAAGATATCACGGGTTCATAGCATCCCCTCCCTCTTAGAAAAAGATTTGTCCTCAAATATTTAGATGTGGGAATTGGTGTTGAATCTAAAATAGTGGTTCCCATGTTATATCTTTTGGTTGCATTCTATGCCACTAAATTAAAACCTTAGTGATGGAGTAGGAAAAAAGTTGGCATGTGCGCATGTCCAGGATTACCTTAGACTCAAGAAGAATGGATCTTTCATTATCAATTTCTAGTAAAATAGTTTACACTCTAATATTTGTGCCAAGAAATTTCTTTAGACAAGAGACATGAAATACTCGGTGAACTTGAGAAGAAGGTGGGAGCTCCAACTTATAAGCAACCAACCCAATCTTCTGAAGAACCTTATAAGGCCCATAGAACTTGAAATCTAGCTTATGATACCCTTTGAGTTTTAGGGAGGATTAATTGTAGGGTTGTAGGTGAATAAAACCCATATCACCTACTTGAAAAGTGTACTTGGAATGGTGCTGATATACCTATTATTTTATTCAATTTTGTGCCATATGAAGATTTTATTATAGGGTACTGAGGATCTAATCCTAGATTCGAAGAATCATGTTGACTGCTTGAACTAATGAGCTATTGGGGGTGTACAAAAGGATAATTACTAGTGCTTGACCATAGATGGCTTCATATGGAGTCATTTTTGTTGAAGTGTGGTAGGAGGTATTATACCACACCATGTGGTGAGAGGGAGCCACTTTGCCCACTTATGTTGTTGTTTTGAGGTGAAGTAATGAAGGAAATTTTCCAAGCATTTGTTGATAATTTTAGTCTAGCCATCCATTTGTGGATGATACCCCAAACTCATCTTCATGTTGTGGGCTAGTGCATCAAAATAGTTCTATCCAAAAATGGCTGGTGAAGGTTGCATCACGATTTGAGACAATAGATGAAGGAATGCCATGAGGATGGAAAATATGGTCCAAAAACATTTGTGTAACTGTGGAGCCAGTATAGGGATGGCTGAGGGTATAAAAGTGACTATATTTTAAGAGGAAATCAAACACAACCAAGATCACCATTTTACCTCTATATTTATGGAGCCCCTCAATGAAATCCATAAAAATATATGTCAAGTAACCCAAGGATGAGTATTAGGTATCACATTCAACCACCATCTATTGAATTGTCTTTTTCATTCCCTTCCAAAAGAAGTTACATCATGCCCACTCATAATTTTTGAGAAACCTTGAGTGACCTATGGATGGAGAAGCATGGATTTCATAGAATATAACCCGCTAAAGATCTATGCTCTGGGGAAGCACCAAATGACCCTTATATCTTAGAGAAGCACCATCCCAGGAATAATGCAGTATAATCGAGGGGTTAGTGGCCAACTATTGAATGATTTGAGATAATGAGGAGTCATTAACATACCCTTGCTACAATGTTTCAAACCAATTTATAATAGGCATGGAAATAACTAAAAGGGAAGCTTGATCTGTTAATGTGCAAGACAAAGCATCAACCACAAAATTGTCTTTACCCTTCTTGTAAGTTATCTCATAGTCGTAACCCATGAGTTTGTTGACCCATTTATATTGTGATGGGTTAGATATTCATTGTTTTAGGAAATATTTTAGATTCTGGTGATCAATTTTGATGTAAAAATGATTTCCCAGTAGGTATGGCTGCCACTTTTGTATTATAGGTAAAATAGCCATCATTTCCTTCTCATAAGTAGAGATCACTAGATTCTTGCTAGAAAGGGATTTTCTGGTGAATGCAATGGGGCATCCTTCTTGGAGGAGAACAAAAAAAAGTCCATTTCCACAAGCATCACTCACAATAGTGAAGGTCTTGGAAAAATTTGGTATAGCTAGAATAGGTGTAGTACACATAGCTTGTTTCAATTATTCAAATACATACTTAGTAGCTTGTGTCCAAGTAAAAGCATCCTTTTTCAACATAGATATCAACAGAGCTACAATCTTCTCATAATCCTTGAAAAACTTGTGATAGTATCTAGTCAACCCTAAAAACCATGGAGGCTCTTAAGTGTATGAGGATGCAGCCAATTTGTCATGGTAGCTATTTTTTCAAGATCCACCTAAACCACTTGAGCTGAAACAATATGCTTGAGATACTTTACTTCATCCTGGTCAAAAGTACACTTAGACTATTTTTCACAAAGATGATGGTCAAAGAGAAGTTGTAGTATGAGTTCCAAATGTTGGAGATGCTCAAACCATGTTTTACTATAGATGAGGATATCATCGAAGAAGACTAGAATGAATTTCCACAGGTAGGGTCAAAATATTTTATTCATCGATGCTTGAAATGTTGAAGGAGCATTAGTGAGGCCAAAAGGAATTACTAGGAATTCATAGTGGCCATCATGCATGTGAAAAGCTATCATAGGGATATCATCCTCATGAAGCCAGATCTAGTGATATCTAGAGTGGAGATCCAAATTCGAGAAAAAATGAGTAGCATGAAGCTCATCAATAATAGGGATCGATAACTTATTCTTGATTATGAGGTGATTAAGTGCATGAAAATCAATGCAGAGGCACCATGACCCATCTTTTTTTAGATAAGGAGAACTAGGGAAGAATATAGATTAGTACAGGGGAAAATAATGCCTTGCTTCAGTAAGTCTCAAATGAGCATCTTGGTCTCAATCTTTTACTAAAATGGGTAACAATAAGGCCTGATGTTAGGAGGATCACTTTCAGGAAGGAGTTGAATACAGTGGTCCTTTAGTCATGAACATGGTAATCCCATTGGTTTTGCAAAGACACATGCATGCCTCTATAGAATTGTTTGTAGGTCAGAAAGAGTAGTGGAGACTGTTGATGGTTGCATTTGAATGGAATAGAGCTGGGCAATGACACTATGTGAGTTATTCTTAAGAAGTTTTTATATGTGATGTGAACTTATGATGCTAAAAGATCCTAGTTGTAAGCCTTTTAATGTATGTTTTTTTCCCATTATCTAAAAATTGCATCCAAAGTTTAGAAAAATTCCATAAGATGGGTCTAAGTGTGTGCAACCATTGGGTTTTTAAAACATCATATCCACCCAAGGGAAAGGTAAACATGTTGGAACATAAGTTATAATCTCCAATAAATATAAACACATTATAACACTTCCCTTTGCAAGTTAATGTGCTCCCATTAGCAATCATGACTTCAAAGTTGGAACAAGGATGGATAAAATAATCAGCCTATTTGATGATCTGAGGGTTAATAAAGTTATGAGTCCTACCCAAATCAATAAGTATTGTGAGAGGGAGCTTCCTGAAGTAACCCATAACCTACATGGTTTTTGGGGTAGTGACTCTTGTGAAGGCATAGAGAGAGATCTCTAATTACTCTTCTTGAGAAATAAGTTACATAATCAGTTGGGCTTCTTTCGAATCATCTGTTATATCCTGAACATCTTCCCAATCTTTAGTTTTGGGTAGAGAGTTCACATCTAATAGGTAAAGCTTTTAATCGGCACATCGATGTCCCTAAGTGAATTTATCATCAAAGTTATAACATAATATTTTTTCTCTATGAGCTTACATCTCTGCTTTAATCAAACTCTTGATAGGAGTGGCTCTAGGGGATGACACTATTTGAGATCATGGTGGAGCTGTATTTTTGAATGGAGCAAAAATAGATTTGAATTATTGTTGAGATATGATCTTGTCCTCTAGCAACTTAGCTAACCCTAAAGCTGCCATCATCATGTTGGGTCAAAAAAATTTGACCTCAAATTGAATTTCATCCTTCAATCCATTGACAAAGAAAATCCTAAAGAATTCATCAAACAATCCCTCGATGTGATTGGCTAGTTTTTCAAATTTTGTTGGATATTCTCTCACTATTACTATTTGATGAAGTTTAGTGAGTGCTCTAGTGAAGTCATAGAAAGTAGTAGGGAGAAACTATTGCAAAATGAGGGTGCAAAAATTGGTCCATATGGGTTCATCATGAGCCTTGGTATACCAGTGATACCATTGAAGGCCTTCAAGTTTCAAGTGAAAGGATGCAAGTGGAACCTTGTTGGCATCAAAAGTATTATGTAGACTAAAATATTTTTCTACCTGATAGATCCATCCAGTTGGATCTATGCCATTGAATTGAGGAAAATAAAGCTTTGAACCATGATAATTATTGGAAAAAAAAACCCAGTGTCTGAAGAAGACTCTGGATGTCATCTATTGTTCATGGTGGTATGTTGAAGACTGAGGCTAAGATTTTTTTCATCAAGATCTTTGATGGGGGTCTTGAGGGTGACAACTTTATCCTCCATGTTTTTTTATTTTGTTCGGGTTACTACCATGACCTAAATAACAAAATTTTTATTTGGAATGGGTAGGAAAACTAGAGTTAAGACATGTTTAGTAAGGGGAGTTCTGAATTTGGGGAAAAAATTGGAAGTGGTAAAGGGACTTTTACTAATTTTTTTACATAGTGGGAGAAGGATTGATGAAGGTGAGGGAAATTTTAGGAGTGAAGATGATAAAACTAGAAAATTTATCAAAGAGGGATAAAGGAGTAGAACAAGGAGATGAACACTATGGAAAAATTGGGGCAAACAAAAAAAAACAAAAGTTATGACAAAACCTGAAATATGAGTAAATTGAGATTTACAAGAATTTAGAGTGGAATTGGGATATAAGACCTCAAGGAATAAAATGTGGGGAATAGAATTTTAGGTGTTTGGATAAAATTTGAGGATTAATGGGGCTAAAAATGGAGAGATATGTCAAAAAAACGTTTTTTTTTCTAATTTCTATTTTTTGTAAGTCTTCTGAGAAATTGTAGATAGGTTTCTAAAACTGATAGAATGGAGATTTCCCACTTTCTGTTTCCTATCAATTATCTGGTTGTAAGTCCTCTAACAATCTATGGATACTCCGTTGATGAATTTTTTTGAGTCTACTGGAAATATTTTGAAATGGGCCCCAAGTTTTAATGGTTGCCTAAGGGTTTAAATATATCACTCTGGCCACCAATGCCTTCTAAGCGATTACCGCTCTCCAGAAATGTTTTGGCCATGGGTTTACCTCTGAACAATAGTTCATGGTTTTCCTCACAAATGGGAATTACTCAATCAAGAAGGGGATGTTGCTCATTTTGCTGGCAGGTCCTCTCAATGGGTCAACTACTTGGGGGTTCCTGTGATACTCCTCAAAATGAGTTTTAGGAATTTCACCCAAGCACTTTCCATAGTTATGTAGTCAAGTTTTACCTTGATCCAAAAAAGATTATTGTGATGCAGAATAGAGTTAGGAATTTTTGAGAAAAATATTGTAAAAAAATTATGTAGTAGAACAAAGTTTAAAATTTCTAGAAAAAAATTTGGCCCTAAAAAGTGATCTGATACTAGATGAGAGGATCCTCCTACAACAAGTCAATAAAAATGCATGAAAGGAAAAAAATATAAAATGAGCAGAAGCACTGAATGGATTATATTGATTGCAGACCACTTCAAGGGGGAAACCTCTTTTGAGAAATCTCAATACAAATAATTCATGGATGCCTTCATTGGCCTCAACACTTACTTATATATGAATTCTAATCTAAGCAACTACTACACATAAATTTTGGATAAAATAAAATGTTTGAGGTATGACTTACAAAGCATATGCACCCATAACAACTACTAAACTAACAAAGTAAAGAGAAGAGATATCATGGGTTCATAACAATGAGATTGCCTTATTGGCCCCAAAAAGAAGCAAAAGTGTGAACATATTACTAAAGCATGAATAGGCACTTTCAGGAGCCTTTTGACTCCTACTTAATGTATACCTATAATTGACATACACTATAGACCAACATGGGCTAAATAAAGATGCAAACTTGGCTATCAGGCAGATATGAATACATCCATTAGGGAAGGTGTCTTATTGACCTAAAAAGAAGTCAAATTAATGTATCATAATTCTCAAACATTGAAATGATCACCTATAGGAGTTCACTTCTTCCTTATATGCACTTACAAGTTGACACAGTCAGACAGTCCAATTATAGCTCATGTAAGATGTAATTTTGATAAAGTTGGTAGAGATACAAGTTGGATCACCATGTTAAATGCATACTAACACTTGTATAACACATTTTAGGTGATATTTATAGGCAAGGAATAGATAAAAGGACTGATTTTCAAATGCCACACTTAGCTTATCTAGATCTTGCATATAGTCACTATCACTAGTATCTAGTTTGAGAATTTGAGGTGTTGAGAGTGCTAGGGGTGTGATCAAGCCTTGATACTTGATACATAGGTTTAACATGACCTAAAAAATCCCCCTATGCTTTTAATTCATCCATGAAAATAGGTTATATTCCCTCTATTCTATCTTAGACAAAGGGCACTCTAATTGTAAGCTAATTTATAGATCTTTGAATAGTTTGTACTCTCTTCAAAATGCAAACCAACAACTCTTTGCATCATCCTCTATTTTTATCTCCCTAAGAGAGATAACCATGTACGAATCATATTACTCCAATTCCTTGAACAACAAATAATACACGTAACACCCTCGATATTAATGAGGATAAAATATCTCACAAAAGTCAAAACTAGACTTCTCCACATAACAACCAAGTTATCAACATAGCACAAGTACACTAGACCAATCATAGATATTGGGAAGTCATTTCACTACTTGGTAAATTACTACACCTATCTATTGTTTTATCCCACATCCTAAATGCATCCTAGTCTACTGCATGGCCAAACATACAAACTTCTCCTTCTAGGAACACCAGGTCTCATTTTTTCTTTTACATGTAGCCTTCAACTACCAATCATGCCAAATATGACACAAGTAGACCAATCATAGCTCCAGATAATTTATCATGATACTCAATGCATCAATGTACCTATTAAGTTTTTGATCATATAAAATTCATCCAAAATGCATCACTGCTCTACCACATGTCCAAACACATGACCTCATGCTTCCAGGGACACTAGGTCTCACTTGTTCATCTACATCTTCATCTTCCTTATCCTCATATACTCCAAAATAGGTACAACTCGAGGTTTATTTATACCTCCTTCCTTTGTATGTATTTTTTTGTCTTCAACATCTTAGCTAATAATAGTGGTTAGTAGGATACCACATAATACACCCCTTTCTCTTTGTTTCCAAGAACCACAACAAGGTCATGCCTTGTCCTCAACCTCCTCTAAAGGATACTAGCTTGCTCCTCAAGCTATACAGTTTCTTCATCTTCAACATGAAAATTATGTAGACTGATGACTTGTTTAGCAAAGTTTTTTATCTTCTCTTCCACTCATCTATGGGTTTCTCCTCAGTAACATGAAGAGAATAAGATCTTCACCAAGAGATCCTCCACCTTTCTCCATAGAGAGTTACTTGCCAAAACAATTTTTTTTTCTCTTCCACTCTTGAAATTGGTCTCTCCTCTTATCACAATAACTTCCACTTGCATAAACTAACCAAAAATAGAAAACACTCACACATGGATTTTTTTCACCATGGATCTAATACCCATTGTTAGAGCCATGCACAAAACAACTAAGGATCTAATACCAATTGTTAGGAATAAAATAGATATGATATTACATGATAAGATCAACAAGTTGTATTATACTATGAAAGTAAATAATGGAGAATAAAAAAAGCTACAAAATCATAGACAAGAAAGAATACACATTATGCAGAGATTACATGGAAAACCTTTCCAAACAAGCAAGGGAAAGAACCATAGGAAAAATGGTAGCTTCAAACTTTATAATAATCAACATCAACTCTCTTCAACAACATCTCCTCTAGTAATTCATTTAGTGCTAACAACCAAGCACTTAATTCTTACACCTAAAGAATTTAGGTTATGACCAAGCATACCAATGCCTCTACGATACAACCTTTAAGCATGCAAGCACAATTTTGCATGGATCCTTTAACATGATGAATTACAATGAAGAGATCATGAATATTTATGTATTTACAACAAGAAAGAGAGAGGGGAGAGAAAATGTAATAATGACACCAAAAAATGTGCCACGCTTGGGTGAACAGTGATCCTCAATAGTGGTGCTTGTCCTCATTTGCCAAAAGTCTTCAAAGCATATTCACTTTAGACAAGAATATGTGCCACCTCAATGTGGCTCCAAACCAATTATCCCCTACTCCTCATGTGAGGAAAATATGCAATAGCAATCTTATTATATTCATGCTCAAAGGGTCAAAAAATTAGATCCACTACTTTAAACAAAAGCATTCTACCTCCATGTGCTTTCAAAGATGGCACCCCACTCACACATGTCAGTTCAATAAACAACAATGGTCTTTTATATTATTTTTCCCATGTGCACACAAAGTCCAAAAGGTGTTGTAATCACCTTTTAACTATCTCTAGACATGTGTAATCTTGTATCCACCACATATGGCAATCCACACTTGACCTCTTGACTTTTACACCATTAGATAAAACTCATGTGACTACGAGGGACAAACCCATGTGCCTTGGTGGAGTTTTATGCCCCAATCTCATTAAATCAACTTGATCACATGTTAGAGACCCTTCATGGACCCTACCACATCACCAAAAAACCACATTACTAACCATCCACATCACTAACATGTCACATCACCATGAATAGTGACTTCACACCTAACAAGCTATACAAGAATAGGTAAAGCAAAGACTAAAGATAAGTACAAGAAAGTAAAAAAAGAGATAAAATTTTAAGAGAAGAGAAGAATAATTTGAGGTAGGATATCTTGTTTTAACTCACCTTATAAAATAAATATTTCCAAGAGGGGAATACAATAAGCTAAAATTGAAAAAGATTGGGTCATACGAGGTCCTTAGAAAGTTCTCAATAAATGTTTATGAATTGAAGATTCCAATAGATATTATAATATCACCTATATTTAATGTTTTTGAAATTTATCCTTATAGGAAAGTAGAAGGTCGGGACATAGCATCTGAAGATGAGCAAGATTAGACCATTCTTTGGGAACAATAATTGCCAAAGAAACCACCAGATCAAACTGAGGTAATCCCAGAAAAGAAAGTGATCAAGAAGACAAAATTTAAAGACTAATTTTAGTATTTTATTAAATTTAAAGCTCATACAATTGAATATTCAACTTGGATGTTAGTTTTACAAGTGAATAAGTATGGAAACACTATAGAACAACTCATGAATGGGAGTCCATGACAAGTTCTTTTGTACCCCGATGGTTTGATGTAGGTTCATCTTGAAAACATGTAAATTAAGTCTTATAAGTGGTCTTAAACCTTTTAGGAGGTTTTTTAGGTCATAATAAGCCTTAATTGAGGTAATAATAGTGTGTTCTAAGTCATTTGGAGTCTTTGGAAAGTTTCTCTCCAAAACCTAGAATTTGAGTTTTTGAATAGTTTTCTTGTAAACATTTGAATAAATGTAATTTAGTACGTGTATAGAAGAGTTGTCAAGGTCATGCTAAGTATTTTGGACATAGGTATGTGTCTTAAAGTATTTTCCTAAATTATATTAAAATTCAAGGTCAAATAAAGTGAATGTAACTGTAAGATAATCCTATAAGTTCAGTTTTCTAAGTTAAGCCCATACGAGTAAGGAAAAATCTTGACAACTTTAGTTAATTTAAAGCTTAGCCAAACTATAAAAAATTTATATTATTAAATTCCATAAATAATGAGATGTACAAAGATAATTTCAAGCATAAAAAGGTTGATTTTATTAATTGGTAGGGTTACATACAGTGAGGTACAGAGTTTGCTATAAGCCTACGATGTTTGTGTATGCTTTTGGGAGTATTTTTCATATGTAATTAGAGATTTTCAATCTATATAATTATTTTATAAATGTTTCTTATCCCCATGATTAATATTTAAGTTTTGATACATTGATCCAAAGCTTTTAATCTCGAATTCATCTTTGAAACTCTCTATTTATCTATTTCTACATTTTTAGTTACACACAATGACCTGAAGTTATGTGCAATACTTTGTGTGGGATAAAATAAACTATTAAAAAATTTAGGCGCACCATATAATATCATATTCTAGGTGTTATATCTAGGGAAAAAAATTAAGAGCTTCATAAATAATCATTTATTATTTTTGACCTCTTAATTTTTTGTGCAAACCCAAACTCAAGGTTTTATCACAAAAGCAGTCATAAGTTCTAAAATGTCAAACCAAACAATTTTAAACATTAAATGAAGCCTAGTAAGGGTGTTAAAAAATAATTTTAATCATATAAAATGTCCAAATTGGTAGTTTGAGAGTGGCTTGTCACACCCTATCCATATCTCCTTTTTGCATGCTCATGTGACCCTTCTAGACATCTTTTTGCTCATTGTCAGTCATCTAAAACCCTTTGAATGATGATTCCACCTCAGCTAGACTATATTACATAGGCTAATCCTATTCCCCTAGGTCTTGATCTTTTAGGATATGAGTTCCATACTTGGACTATAGCATTGGACCCTAGGGTGTCCCATTTTTGACGCTCCTGTCCATTTGCATTTTAGACTCAAATGATCATTTTCATCCAATCCCTATCCTTCATTATGTCGGACTAGCATGAATAAATATAACCCATGACCAATGGTTCCATTTAAAAGTCTATCCAAATCTCATTTACAAGGAAGGTGACAAATATTACAAATCAAGCAAGAATACAAATAAAGCACTAAGGTAAACTTCCCTATTCTCTACATATAGTCACCCAACATAGCTGCAAACACACTCAAACCCTCATACTAGTCCCTATCCACCTTAAGCACTCTCAATTTAGAATTTTTACATCTGCATTACACTATTTCACATTAGGTGGGAGAACTACATATGGCTTGATCCCTCTTCAGAGTATTGGTATGTAGGTAGCGTGCCCACATAAGGGGTGTGGATTACCCATTCAGTGCATCTTACACACTAACCCCCCATTTTCTCAAAGTGATTTAAAAATTATTTTATCAAGCATGATGAAGGGTTAGGGGTTGAATATTAAATCATCTCTATAGTGAATTTCATTGATAATCATCACTCAATATTTCATAAACAAGATCACATAAGAACAACACAAAAACCTAGAAAGTTTCAGGTCTATGTGACTAGTTTGGACAATAACAACAGGAGTGGAAAATAGCACTAGACCCCAAAGTGTCATGTTTTTAGCATTCCTATCCTTTCATTGAATTAAATTAAAATTTATATTCATGACACTGTCCCTGTCCTACACAACCAGTTCTAGCCTCTGTATCATCCATCTTAGTCCAGTTTTAAGCTAAGTTACATTTCTCCTTATTTATTGCTATTTTTTAAAGGTAAAAAAGATAAATAAATTATACACATTAGGATTGTATTTATTGTAATATTCCTTACTAATTTATTAATCTAGACCCTTAACTATAATAAGAATAAAACTCTATTATTCCCAAAAAATTTAAATCATTTGGTACAGGACACCATCCATCTCCTTCATACAGGACACAATGATAGGGAGTCTCTTATGAGACTCATCAGTTAGTATAATTTCTTCTCAATATTTCTTGTACATAGCTTCTTTGCACTTAATTTTACATATTTTCCTTATGATTTCTTATACATAGCTTATTTCAAAAATACCAAAAACAATATAACATGTCAAAATACAAAAATATTAAAATAAATCAAAAACACCAAAAATACTTTTTCAATTGTATGCATTATCCATGATTTACATTTCTACTACCATGCTAGACTTACATGTTGTTTTATGATATTATTTTTTGATTTATCTACAATACCATGCTTCAATTGATCTTATTTGAGTGTGTGCAGTGACACCCAGATCCTTGATTTCTTCAGTCTATCCATTGAGGGGGCATCCTAATTTTACATTTGAGACATACATCAACATATCTACCCACCGGGGGCATATTATACATGACTATACCATCCAGGTTATGTCATTCCTACACCACACACTCTAGTTATCATGTTGATATACATTACTTACTAGCTCACATAGATTACTCTATCGACACTCACTAGTATATAACATTATGTATTTTTTAGCATCTACCTAGTCTTGTACTCCATGTCTTACATACTTTCACTTCTTGCTTTGATTAGTTAGATGCAATAGTATTTCTATCATTTACATACTTTCCTTTCTTTATTTGATTAGCTATATGTGATTGCATTTCTCAATTCCTATTTTATTATTTGTGTGTGCCTTAGGACATTTGCCAATGTCTTTTACTTGTACTCTTCTATGTACTTATGGCCCTCATGCCAACCTTTTTTATTTTCAATTGTATGTGTATGTGGCATTTGAACATGCCTTGCATGATTGCTTTCCTAGTTTTAGTGACATGTACCCATGTCCCTTGTTTGTTTGGCCCTTTGGCCTCTTTTGTATAGTTCTTACTTCTTGCCTTGTGTGCTTGTTTACTTGTTTGCTTCTCAATTATTTGCAATGCCATGATCCACATCATGCATTATCTTGCCTTCTTGGATGTCATGATGGACATCATGTTCCATCCCTCCTTGATAACTAATAACTAACCAGATTTCCACTTTCAGTTCATTATACTGCACATGTTATTACATTGTTACATCTATCTAAGCATACCCTTGTTAATATAACAATCTCTAATACAAACTATGATATATCTTGAGACATCTTTTTTATTATCATTGATATATCATGTATTTCACAACATAACACATTTTTAATAATATTTCTTCTGAGGGAAATTATTGTAGGGTCTTCATTCTTACCCTTAGAAGAGGGGGTAATAAACAGGAGCTTTATCACAGAGATTAGAGCCTTCTACCAGTCAAAAATTAGTTTTTATAACACTCAGAAAAACATTCAAAATTTAAATAGGAAAATCAGACCAAAAATATAGTGACAAATACATAATAATGATAAGAAATAGTAAAGGAAAAGATCACCATACTTGGACTACATCGCTAGATAATAGTGTGTCTTGTTTTCAGCATTTCTATCCAAATAGTAAAAAAACTTAGATTTTATAGAAATAGATAGAAAGGTAAGATCAGTTATAGTTTTTAAGTTACAATATAATTTAGAATGAGCAATTTTAGTATAATTTTACTTAGAGTATCCAGATATAGGGGGCATCATGCACGACATGATGGATCTCACTTCAAGTTTTAGATTGGGTAGTTTGTACAAATTCCATATTAGAATCCATGTTATAAACACCAATGATTGGGGGCAATGTGTGTAGCACATTTTCCTTCTTTTCTTTCTAATTAAGTGTATTTCCCAAGTATTCTTAGTAGTTGTGTTATTTATTTCATCTACAAGTGGTTGGCATCATTTTAGAGTGGCTTTCATATAAGCTTAGTTCTCAGATCAGAGTGGCTTCCATACAAGATTAATCTCTACCTTTTGGAGTGGCCAAGATTGGCTTAGTTATTAATACACATTTATCTATCCACACCACATTGTCAAATTATAGAGCATTCATGCGCTTCAGGATCCATCTCATAGGACACACATTCATACTAGTATCAATTCATAACTTTACTTAGTGGCCAATGATGGAGTCAAAGGACTAGCTAGCCTTTCTATTATTAAGCCACCTACTTAGAGAGATTGGACACACAATCTAAAAATTAATTAGCACGTGTATGATCACATAGCTTCACTTAGTGGGAAATGATGGAGACAAAGGACTAACCTTAGTATTCTTAAGCCACTCTCAGCGAATTGAGCACTCAGATCCATTCATGATATTAATCTTGGTACAACACATACCCAACATCACTCAGCATCACTCAACATCACACATATTCATGGGCTTCACCCTTGCAGGTAATTTTAGGTACACTTTCTACTTTCCTTTATCCTAGTATTTCACTTTGTTGCATCACTAGAATAAAGGGAGGGGAAAATGTAGTCATATAAAATGTCCAAATTATTAGTTTGAGAGTGGCTTGTGACACCCTATCCATAGCTATTATGACCCTTTTAGACATCTTTTTTCTCATTGCCAATCATTTAAAACCCTCTGAATGATGATTCCACCTCAACTAGACTATATTTTCCAAGTTAATCCTATTCCCCTAGGTCTCGAGCCTGTAGGACAGGAGCGCCATACTTGAACTATAGCACCAGACCCTAGGGTGTCCCATTTTCAATGCTCCTATCCATTTGTATTTTGAACCCAAATGATTGTTTTCATCTGATCTCTAACCTTCATTATGTCAGCCTAATGTGAACACATCTAACCCATGACCAATGGTTCCCTATAAAAGCCTATCCAAAGCTCATTTACAAGGGATGTGACAAATCTTACAAATCAAGCAAGAATACAAACAAAGAACTAAGAAAAAGTTCCCTATACTCTACATACAATCACCCAACATAGTTGCAAACACACTCAAACCTTCATACTAGTCCCTAGCCACCTTAAGCACTCTCAATTTGGCATTTTTGCATCCACATTACACTATTGCACAAAACACATTAGGTGGGAGAACTACATATAGCTTGATCCCTCTTTAGAGTATTGGTATGTAGGTAGTTTTCCCACACAAGGGGTGTGGATTATATGTTTAATGCATCTTACACACTAACCCCACCTTTTCTCAAAGTGATTCAAACATTATTTTATCAAGCATGATGGAAGGTTAGGGTTTAAAGATTAAATCAGTGCTATAGAAAGTTTTGTTGACAATCAACACTCAAGATTTCATAGGCAGGATTATAGAGGAACAATGCAAAAACCCATAAAGTTTTAGGTCTTTGTGACTAGTTTGGACAACAACGATAGGAATGGATAACAATGTCAGACCCTAAAGTGTCATGTTTTTGGTGCTTCTATCCTTTCATCAAAAAAAATTCAAATTTAAATTTGTGATATTATCTCAGTCCTGCATAGCCAATTTCAACCTCTGTATCATCCATCTTAGTCCATTTTCAAGCTAAGTTATATTTCTCCTTATTTATTTCCTTTTTTAGAAAGTTAAAAAAGATAAATAAATATTACAAATCAAGACTGTATTTATTGTAATATTCCTTACTGATTTATTAATCCAAACCTTTAACTAAAATAGGAATAAAACTCCACTATTTCTAAAAATGTTAAATCACTAATCCAATAAATCTGAAGTTAATACCAACCTTATAAGGTCTATTCTAATGGACTGTATACAAGTTTCATGTAGGTGTACATGCTTGAGGAAATTGTGTTAAGAATTAAGGTGAATTGTCTTTATTTTTGAGTTCTACAATTTGGTGTAAAGCTTGGATCACTTTTTTTATGTCATAAGATCTGAGGAAGTAGGTCTCAAATAATAAAAGATCCATATTATGATTATGACCTATTAAATGGTTAATTAGGCCTAGAGACCAAAATAAACCAGAAAATAGAATTTGAGAACTTGAATCTAAATCTCTTTAAATACCGATAAAGGAATTGGTTTATTGTGTGTTTGGTAAATACATATATGTATTTTGATTGTATAGAGAATTTAAATCATACTCCAAACCAAGATTCAATAAGAGATACCTTGAGGAGTAGACTGAAAGAATGTGTTTTATGTATTGAGAACAAGAATTTATTCAAGGCCATCAAATACCCTAAAGTCATCTAATTTTCAAATGAAACATATCTTAATTGTTGGCCTAAGTGATTTAATGTGAATTAATTATCCAAAGGAATTGTTCCTCACCTACAATACCTAGAAAATAACCTAAGGAAACTTCACAGAAGCATTTAATCAAGCACTCAATAAAGCAAAGCTCCCCTTTTTTATCCTATTTTCATATCAGTCATAGGGACATCACATACACAAGCCTGAAGTAATGAAGAAGTATCCCAAGAGCTCAATTTTTCAAGTTACAAAAAAGGTCATTGTTGTACTTATTTTCCACATATTACATGATTCACACACAATCCAACATGTAGGGGAGAAATACATCAGTCTAAGTCCCTATTCAAATTATTGGCTATGTAGGCAATGCTCATTGATAGATGAGTATTTTGGGTCAGCTCGAAAATGTGTTCTTGCTAACCCATTTCCCCCTAAGGTCACAATGAAGATGAAGAACAAGGGTTTTGTAAATTCATGAGGAGAAGCAGTCTATGACGTAGGTCTAAATGCACTAGAGTGAAGGTTAATACAAATTTAGAAGTATCTAGGTGGTTGCATTCTTTTTTAGTAAGTATTTTGTATAGGACACCTATGTCAGGTTTAGACAGTAGTATTAATGTAATCATCCAAGGGTAAAACTAATTTCTATAGCTCTAGAGGCACCCAATCTCGAATCTGATGACTATTCCAGAATCTTCTTTTAATCTGATTTCTACCTATTATAGATCCAGAACTATGTTAGCATCAAAACTAGCTAAGTGCATTATTTATTTTGTCATTTCTTAACATTTATAGCCTATCTCAATTTAATGAATTCAACATATGTTATCTATGAGTTTAACATCTATTTATCCTATTATAGAGATAATTTATTACACTTGTACCTTAAGCTATCCCTACCCCCTTTAACCCTAGATAACCCCAATCCAATAATTTTAGGGTTAAACATTTACAATGCATAACTAAGACTAGAGGAGTGTCATATGTTAATAATATTGTCATTGTAAATAAATGAGAACATGAAAGGGATGACAACACAAAGCACAAATCACACATAGATGGCTAAATAATAAGATGTAAACAACACCCACTCATAGTAAGACACCTATTTTCATTGAGATGACCCCTGCTTCAATCATTTGTTTGGTAAATGAAACATTTCAATGGAAGTTATAAATTTCATTGGTAGATTTGACATGTCACTGAACTTTTCACATGTATTTACTCAATCTTATTTGTGTCCATCCCTTGAAATCTCCTATCATTACCCCTCACCATCACTACCCAACTCACCTTGAAATCTTTCACCACTTCATATTTTGTATGGCCTTTTCCTTCCCCACCACTTCACAATTTCTCTAAAATTACTCAATGTACAGTTCATTGCCACATTGTATGAAGGGACAAACCACTTAATTTTCCACCATCACGTCCACACAAAAAATGATTAATGTTTCTTAATGCTTCATTCACAAAATTTGAGATGGGATTAGTGGTCATGTGTTTAGAGTGAGGTAAAACAATGAATTTACAATCTTTCACTTTACAAAACCCTTCTTTACCAAAACATAGAATTACATCTCTATTAAGAACTCAAAAGACAATTTAAAATGGAATAGCACCAAGAATGGTAGGTATAGTGTCAAAAACGGTTGTATGACTATAGTTTTCAAAGTTTAAGATTAGGTATGTATGGTAGGTGACCCCTTTGCAGGTCACTGACTACTTAGATATGGGGATTCACTAACTATTTAAATGCGTAGGATTCACTGCAAACTTGAAGACTAAGGGACATTATATGCCTTATCCTTTTTAACCATAGAGTGGTTTCAATAAGTCCATTGAGAGTGGTAGCAAGATGTGTAGGTTTAACAACCCATCCATCATATCACCTCAGTCCCCATAGCTAAACCAGGCTACTTTTGGGATGGCTATTGCTTGTGTTATGAGAGGTGGATTATGCAATCTAGAACTCAGATCTTCAAGAATTATTTTTTAATGAACTGAATGCTTCACCATCAATAGGGCATTATATCTTCTTAGATTCATATGCTAGAGTCAAAATAATATCCTTCTAAGATGGGATGAAATGGGATATCAAAATTTTTGTGGTAGAATGTGATACGTGTTAGCATCACAAGATTGAGATTGCACATACCCTAGGAAATTTAAAAGCATTATTAGCCCCTACCATAGTATGGAATGATATCTCCATGGATATGATTAACAAATTTCCCAAGTTAGGCAAGAAATTGTTGATCTTTGTGTTGGTTGATCATCTCCCTAAATATGACCATTTAGGTTCAATGGCCCACTCATACCAAGCATCAATCATGGCACAAATCTACATGGACCAAAAAAATCTCCTCCAAGGTATGCTCATAACTATTGTCTTTGATCATGATCCAACATTCACTAGTAAATTTTTGAAATAATTGTTTCAACTCTAAGGAACTTAATTCTAAGTGAGCTCAATATATCTCTCGCATAATGATGGTTAGACATAAATGTTCACAAAGTGTTTGGAGATTTACCTACATTATTTAACTTCATAGTATAAAAATCAATAGGATAAATGGATAGCTATTGCTTAATGGTGGTATAATACTTCTTACCACACCACCACTAAGATGGCACAATATGAAGTCATGTATGGCCAACCACCAACATCTCTCACATCCTACCTTCCAAGAAACTTCAAATTTTAGGGAGTCGACTTAACTGTATGCCACCGAGAGACTCTAATCTAGACTCTGAAAGACAACTTGATACAGGCCCAAAATCATATGAAGTAACAAGTAGATCAACACTATTCAGAGTGCTCATTAATTGTAGGGGACATAGATTTTATGTGCCTCTAACCATATAAGAATACTTTTGTGAAGATCAAAGGTATTCAAAACTTAGCTCCTAAATTTTATGGATCTTACTAAGTACTACAACAAATAAGGAATGTCACGTATAAATTGGACCTACCTCCAACTTCCAAGATTCATCTAGTATTCCATGTGTCAAGTTTGAAGGTCATTGGAGAATGTGTTCAATTTTAGATGACCTTTCTTGAGTTGGAGGATCATCCTTGAGACTGAGGTTATTTTAGATAAACATATGTGTGCACTTCACAATTAAAACATTATTGATGTTCTAGTCTAATGGTGGGGCATGTAGTTAGAAGATGCCACTTAGAAACCTCTTTAGCATCTCAAATAAAAATTACCACAACTCAAACTTTGAACTAAAATATTTATGAAGAGGGAGGGCATGTTAGGACCCATACATCCTAACCATCTATTATTATGTTTGCATTGTAATAGTCTTAATTTGTTAATTAGCTCAAGTGCCCTTTTCAATGTAAGGCCAACCCTTGAGTAATAAGAATAGTTATTAATGAACTTAGGTGTTTGTGTAAGGCTCAACTTTGAGTATTATGGTTAGAGTTGAAAGGGTATTAGGGTTAGGGTTATAATGCCTATATAGTGATATTATAAGGAAGAAAAATGAAGTGTCTATATTTTGTAATATGAGCTACGCTTTAAAAGAGGGTTCTCCTTAAAAAAGGCTCGTGATATCTGAATATAAAAAATGTTTGTAATTATTTCTAAGTTCATTGAGTAATTTGTTCCATTTTCACATATTTTTATTCTATTTGGTTTATTTCTACAAAGAGGTTCATAATAGAAAGAGCCTCAGGGTAGAAGTTGCATTGATTTTGGAAAATGGTGTATGAAAAGAGAGAACAACATGATTTGTAAGAGGTGAGGGAGAAGCCAAAACTTGGAGATCATAGATACTCAAAGAAGAAGATTTCTAATAAATTGCATAGTCTCTTATAGTTGCTCCACCAACAAAAGGAAAACAATTAAAGCTTCTAGATTTATTAAAGTGTTTCATACTATTTATAATAATAAGTTCACATGATTCACTCAACTTGATTAGGGTTGGCCAAAAGAGTTCATGGTAGAGTTTGTAAAATATATTTGGACATATGATTCACTCAACTTGATTAGGGTTGGCCACAAGAGTTCATGGTAGAGTTTGTAAAATATATCTGGGGGCCTAATTCATGATGATCAACTTCATAAATTATTACTGGGTCATTGTGAAGATCATGGCTAACACAGTGTAATTAGTCAATCCAAACATTGAAGTCGCCAAGAAGAAGTACCTCACCAATAGTAGAGTACTTTGTAATTTTTTGTTGCAAGTATAAAAAAAGGTGATTCTTCCTCTAGAGCAATAACATACTTAGAGTTCTTTGGGGGGAAGTAACAAGCAATAATGAAAAACATATTTAAAGGAGGTCTTCTTTCTAGTGATATCCATTAAAATCTTATAAATTTATTAGATCTTTCAAGTTGGATAAAGGATTGGAGATGGTCTCTATAGAGGCAAACTACTCTAGCAGAGCCTTTTGTTCCATGTTGGAGCTCTAGTCTATATATTGTTGATGTAAGAGAATATAGGTTCACTTGTAATCCTACATCACAACAAACTCCTCAAGAGCAACAAAATGATGGGTGGGAGCCTCTTACCTTGGATGAAAACCGCCCAACTGACGGGGATGGGGAGGGAAGCCTCAGGGCCCTCCGCTACATCCGTCACCTGTTACCATGTTTGTTGATGCTGCTTAAGGACTTGTTTATTTGTTTTTGCTTTATCATTTTTTGGTTGTTAGTGCACACGTGTTAGACTTTATGGCCGATATGGCCTTCTAGTTGCTTTTGTTGCTTTCTTGGGGCTTCTATAGCTTGGTGTGTGACTTTTCCACCCATTTTTTTGGTATGACTAGCTATATTTTATTTTGTAAAGTTTTTATATAATAAAGTGTGCTTTTCAATTTAAAAAAACTTAGCCTAACACTTAGTAAAAAATAAACGTTTTTCTAATTTACATAAATCTTGAGTTGTACACAAGTTTATTTATGTTGTTTCGCACCACCATTGTGAGGGCACCTATTCTTTGTAATGTTTTGTGTACCTTTCGATGGTGCACTGGTTTGAGTCAGTTTGTAGTTTCTTGTGAAACTTTGTGCAAGATGTTTTTAAGGTCCTTGTTTGGTTCAACGCCAGTATAGAAGATCCACACATAAGTGACACTTGAAGGATTGCAAGTTATAATGCACAAGATTGTGACATGTTATACAAGATGTTGAACATATCATTAGGTTACGAAGTGTTACAACTTAACGTTACAAAATTACAACTTCCACGTAACTTATTTTGTGTGCATATATATATTCTTATGATATATTATAGAGAAATAACTATTACATTTCCTAATTATTTGCATTTAATTCTTTGAACCAAGGGAAATTGTTACAGGTTCATATAATATCATTTTGAGATGTGTTTCCTTATAAGACTTCATATTATGATATATTAAGCTGCATTAAAACAAACATACGATCGGTATCTTAGATATTTAACGTCCGGAAGTCTCGGGGGACTCGGTGCAGAATCGGTAGTTAACGCTGCCAGCAGCACCGATTAGATGTGTAGCTGTCACATCAAAATCAAACTTATGAGCTGGCGTTGAAAGCGACAGCAACTGTAACCTGTCGGTCCTTCCTGTGGAGTCCTCCATCTTTGTTGGCGAAAAGCACTTTACGATGACGCCTCTAATAAAGCGCCGAAAAATTCGGAGTCCACTATTTTGTCCACAGTCTGCGACCCTGGCCAGCCCCAACAGATGTACCTTACTGGAGTTAAAGGCGACTGGTTTGCTCATTCATCAATTTTCTCAATTAATTATGTCGGAGGCGTTTTCTATGGTGAAGTTCAAGCTGAATTTCGTTTAATATATTGTTGGATTCTTTTTCTGTAAGGTTGTTTAAGTAGTTTTTAAAATGACAAGTAGGTATGACCCAAAGAAAGATTTCTTTGTGATCTTTGTATTTATGATACATGTATTTTTGATATTAATATTGATGGTTTATGTATTTGAAAATTGCAAATAAATGAATAATATACAATTATTTGAAAAGAGATTTCTCTAAAAAATTGTGATAAATATTTATTTGCATATCTTTGATTTCATGTGAGAGATCATAAAAATCAATACAAATGAGTCTCAAGTTTTAATTTTTCTAGAGGTTGATAAAATTTAATTAAAGGACACAAAAAATAGCGCTTATGGCAATTAAATTAAACTAATTTCAACTCTGAGATTTAAAGAAGCCTACTGAACATTGCATGCACAAGGTAATTGCATAAATGGAAATGACGTGTTGATAACTTTGCTAAGAATTGAACTCGTGGCCTAAGAAAGAATGATCCAAGGATTGATTCGTCTCCCTTGGTGCTATTGATGTCGTCCTCCAATGACCCTCCATTTATTCTTCTCCCAACACAAAAGTTAAAAAAAAGCTCTCATTATTATAAAAATATTAGTGTTAAAATGTACATTAGCCAACCCATGCATACAAAAAAACACAAAACACACACAAAAAAAAAAAAATCTGAATTCTCACTAGGGGTTAACTTGAATAGATATAGCAATTGTTTGTTTAATCCACGTTGAGGCAAAAGTTGTGTCATTCTCACTTATATATTGTTACTTGTTTCAAAAAAACCAAAACATACAAGGAAAACATATTGCATACTTCATAGAAAATATGGGTGGAATGTTGATCAAACTAGCACCCATATACTACAAAGTAGAGTTTTTTCATGAAATAAGAATGCTTTGGAATGTCGTGTATTGGGAGATGAGCAGTAAAAAATGGGTTAAAAGTGTAAAGTAGAAATCCAAAGCAAGTTAATGCATGCGTTAGTAGAGAAAACCCAAATAACCATAAAGGACACAACGTACTAAGCCTACTCCATCATGGGGTTTTGTAAATGAATTCTAATAAATATTCAAAGAAGGAATACCACTATCAAATCTTCCCATGAGTGTCCCTCCTTCCAAGTACGGCCAAGAAGCGTGATTTTTCCCATATTTGGTGCACCAAGTCTTTATCAATGATGAGTAACAAGCTTCTCCATCATCTCTCAATACACCGATGGTTTAGGCTCATGAATTTGATCAATGTTTGCAAATAGTTGAAGCTTTTCTATTACAATTTCTGCATAAGAAGTTTGCATGAATGAATCTTAAAAATGGTGGTCTTGACCCTCTTATTTATAGCTCTTTGGAAATGATGAGAATCAACCATGACCATCCATCTTAAGATCAACATGTGTGGCTATGAATCAATTCAGTTTTGGAGGCTCAAGTCCCATTAATATTTGGAAGAATGGGACATTAATGAGGCATGAGAGGGCTTAAACCATATATTTATTCCATTAATGGCTTATGGATGCCACCCCACTGATGATGTCACAGGGTGATGTAAAATTGAAGAATGCATTTCCAATTAATAGATTTTTAACTTCCATAGATTTTTCATTTAAGCCCTTGATTTGGTTTAATTTGTTTAAGTGGGTTTAATTAATTTTCTGCAATTCTTTGGAAATTTGTTGTTCACTTAATCAAATTGATCGAAATATCAATTTTTTGAGTTGTAATTTGACCCAAGTATAAGTAGAAGAAGATGTCAGTTGTGTATAGAATAATTCCCCATTTAGAGCATTTTAGATGTGAAATAACACATGCACGTGACGTGTGCTTTTGAATTAAAAAAATTTAGTGGTCTAGGGCATTATTTTATGTGGTCACAATTTAACTTAAAGTGATTCGAGAAAAGATAATAATCACATAAAATGCATTACCCCATTCAGGGATACATTAGCCTAAATCGATACCAGTACGTGACAAACTCGAACCGTTAAGAGCGTTTTAGTGATTTTGGTCCAGAGTATGCATTTTTACAAAATATTATTTAGATTGACAATTTCAACACAATAGTGATAGGAATTGGTTGTCTAAAAAAAGTTGTGCGACATAATACCTAGGCTTTCACGTGTCTTATATTTTGACATGTTTCGATACCTTTGAAGAGTTTTTTATCTCCATTTACATATTATTCTATGATTTCTAAAACTAAGCCCATGGAACCTTTTAATTATGTCGATGCTTGTCACTCTCAAATCCCATAAAGCTTAGAAATCGGTGATTATTTTTACCTTAAGTCTAAAATTTCTTCGTATAAGGTGAAAGTGTCTTAAAAAATACATCTTTTCTCATTAGGCCATAATAAACATGTCTTTTAACAATGAAATAAGGTGCTGAAAAAAACCCAATTACTCTTACTATATATTAATGATAAAAGCAATAAAATATATTACAAAACATGCCAATTCTTTTTATTACAATTGGGTTGATTGGGTTAACTGTGTTAGCTAAAACTTCAAAAATATTTAGGGTTAGATCCAATTATATAAACACATCCTTCACCTCATTTTCATTAGAAAGAGATAGAGCTAATCATTCATTTGCACATCTAATTATCCACCATTTTACTTGAGGAGTCATTGTTTAGGGTTTCATATTTCATTTGGAGAGAAGGATCTTATCTTGTGGAAAAAATCTTTTGGATGCATAGGAGAAGTTGTGTAGCCTAGAGTTGATCTATCTTTGTTATCTTTATGAACCATAACAACCTCTTGGAAATCACCATTAGCTAAAAGAGAGATTGAGGATCAACAGATTCATCTTCAAGGTAAGTATTCCTAACTCTTACTCCTTTTTTATTAGTAGATAGATTTGCATATATTGGCTTAAGAATATATTTCTCTCTCGATGCATTAGGATTACCTCTACATTGATTTGAGTAGAGTTCTTCTTTGCATGTTTACTTTTATGTTTATTATTCCCCATTTGTGCCACAAGCTTTGGTGAGTACTAGATTAGTTTTAATTTACTTTGTTAGAAATCATAAGGCCTAATTAGGGTTATTTTTTGATAATGCTTGACTAGAGGCTTTAAAACCCTCTCTAGTGATGTTGTATAGTAAAATGCCCCTTAGTTACGTATAGCGGATCCATATTGGTCATTATGCCGGTTGTCTAAATGTACCAACAAGGGGAAGGGCTAGTGTGATTTATTTTCTCTGAGCTACGATTGATTTTTAGTTCATCTTCACTTTCCATTATTATACAAACATTTTTTTCTACTTTCATGTCTAAATAGACTTCAGACCGATTTATAGTAAATAATGTAAATTAAGCTTAAAAATCACTAAAAGACCCAAATTCATTTCCATATTGGATGTAAATGCACATAATCATATCAAGGCTTCCTTATTTGAGGTAATACCTTGTACACAATGATAACCTCTCATTGATTAACCCTTAGTCAAAATGTGACCTAACAAATTAACGTTTTTGACCAATAGTGCATGGGAATTAATTAAATTCTAAAAATTGTAAAGAGCCTAATCAAATTCACTTTACTAATTAAATTCAATTAAAAGCTTAAGTGAAAAATTGAAAATACCAACATAAATGAGATAAATATTAGGAATGCTGATCTATACTTCATAAATTCAACCTCTATCGCAAAACATAAATGTATTCAACCTTCCAAACCTAACCCAAGCTTATCCACACATGGGTTGAAATTAGTTAGAAAACTATAAATACCTAAATCCTCACTCACTTTCAACAAGCTTATCAAGCCAAACTTAATATGCATAATTGTTGAGAGGAAACTTCATAATCATTTCATGTGCTAAGCCAAACCACAAGTGAATAAGATGAGATGTTGCACACAAAACACTAGCATTGCTAAAGATTAATTATTCACAAACTAGGCACAAACAAGCTTATATGTCGATTAGAAAGTAAGACTCTCAAGTTTTTAGGATTTTGGCATCTCAACTCAATGGAGAATTACGGGATACAAAATAGATTACCTCATAAAATGGTAAGAGTATGGAAAATGGGTAACCAAGTTGACCTCAGAAATTGAATGTTGCCTACATAGTCTAAATGGACCTCAAATTAATGTATTTCTTCCCAAAAAATGGGAGGGAAGATATTATGAATCAACAGTAGGATTGGAAACATAAATGACATATGAATGGCACTAGATAGGATAACTGGTATAGAAACTGGTATGAATCAACACATGAAAAGTAAGGAATGAAAAAGACAACTTTCATGAACCATCAATCAAGGCAATCATGCATGCATGCATTGAGTTACTTCCTTCAAAGATGTGTTGATGATCACCAAATATGAATATTCTATTAGAAACTTTCCCTTAATTTGGAATTTAAAACTATCCATGATGCTCACTTGAGAAGACATTCAAGGAAAAAAGATATGAATGGGCTCTTGAAAAAGAGAGGGAATTGGGAAGGATGCATTCCCAAACAAGTGTCACACTTTGACCTACCCTGGGATAGGGAAAAAGTGATGGGATTAGAATTTATAAGAATTTTCCCCAATAGGGAAGAGTGAAGGTATAAGCCCCAATCAGGGTGGTCCATGCTGAGAATAATTTGCCTCAGTAGGGTAGATGTAAGTGTTGATTAGACCATATAGATTTTCCATATTAAGGAAAAATGATGAAGATAGATATGAATAATAATGTTTGAATAATGATGTGATTGGTTTATAAGAATGTTAAGATAAAAATAACTTTTTATATACATCAGATGTATCAAGAGGAACATATAAGTTAGTCATGGTGGGTCTATTATTGGGGATTAAGTGAACAATGATAATTTATGTTGTAACATTTCAGAGTAGACTCCCAAATTTATATTTTTGATATATCATGAAATAATGTGCACCATGGTATCAAACACCATGCTAAACTAACTATAATGTCGATAAGGACTGATCCCTGATCCAATAAATAATTGACAACAAAGAACTAATGATAAAGACCATGATGGTAATGTTGATGAATGTCAAGGAATGGACTTAAGTGCAATTGCATGACAAGGAACACCATGATGATGGCCTAGTTATCACAATGGATTGAGTTAAGGTAATAATTAGAGAAATTAAACAAATAAAAAACTAAACAAACACAAAATGAAAAGAAAATTAATAGAAAGCATCAAATAATTTGTAGTACTCTTCAAATTTTATGCTTGTATGATCATGAGGTGTTACGCTTAATTTTTTTGTCAAGATCAGATGGTAAATTAGAACAAGAGGGGAGAATATAAGAATAAAAGGGGTGGTCAAACTTACTCCAAATGTGCTATGCAAGTGGACACTACCTACATAGTCCTATGGATACTAGATCCAATATGAACTTTAGGCCAAATGTAGTTCTACCAAGAAATTGGAGGGACCATAATTGGGAAATAGAAAAGGCAAATAAAAATGATCATGGTTGGATAAGATGTTCCCACTTAGTGAATATAGTAAACCACACCACCCATAATAGAGGTAAAGCCACTAGCGAATAGGATGATAAACCAAGTAAAAATTTTGTGACTTAATATCTTTTGGGGAGATTTTAATTTTTTTTTGTGAACTTTTGGATTTTTAGGTTGTTTTGCTTGGATTTTCAATTTTTTAGGATATTTGCATATAAACTCAATGGAGGATTACAACATACAAAATAGGTTAACTCATAAAATGATGAACGTATGAAAAATGGGTGACCAACCTAACCTCAAAAATTGAGTGCTGCTTGCATAGTCCAAATGGACCTTAGGTCAATATAGATCCTCAAAAGAAATGGGAGGGAAGATATTATGAATCAACAATAGGTTTGGAAACATAAATGGCATATTAATGACACAAGATATGAGAAATGGTACATGAATTGGTACAAATTAGCATAGGATAAACAAGGAATGAAAAAGACACAAATTTCAAGGACCATCAATAAAGGAAATAATGCATGCATGTGCTAAGTTACTTCCTTAAAATATGTGTTGATAATGACCAAATATGAATGTTTTATTGGAAACTTTCCTTAAATCTAGCATCTGAAACCATCTATAGTACTTGTGAACCAAAATCAAGGTTAAACTTGGTACTGGAATAAGGAAATAAGATCAAATAAGAACTGGTATAGGTAAAAAAAATGGGAATGGAGGGAAAGTGTTCAATGATCATGCCCCTGAGAAGGGGTCCTCATAGATAATGGTCATGATGATTAATCATAGAAACATTTGAGGTGGGTAATATTCATAGGCTCGTCTAGTTCTTCTCTTTTTTGTGGAGCCAATCTATATGCTTAGATCCATAATTAGCTATCCCTATAAAATTAACTTAAAAATTTTATTTCTTTTCATGGGTAACATCTTTTGGTTCTCTTTCAGAACAAGATCACCAAGTTTAAAGTCTTTACATTTGATATGCTTGTTGTAGTTGCAACGTAACTTATTCTGATATGCATAGAGATTGTTTAAATCTACTACCCACTTTTCATCAAGTAGCTCCAATTATTATAGTTGAGAAACTCAATATTATTCCTCATCAATGATACCTTTTAATGAAATGTGCAAGGAAGGCAACTTGACATTAATAGGCAAAACAACTTTAGTACCATAAACAAGGTAATATGGAATGACTCCTGTGGGAGTTTGGTGATTGGTATGATAAGACCAAATAATGAGAAATAATTACAAATGTCAATCACATCCAATAATATTAATGGTATTTTTAATAATTTGGGTCAAGGTTTTTTTAAATGCTTTGGCTTTGCCATTGCTTTTAGGGAAAAAGGTAGTGGAAAAGTGTTATGTAATTTGTTACTTGGAACGGAGGGATTTGATATATTTATTTTTAAAGGAATTACCATGTTAGAAATGAGATCATAAGGAATGCCAAAGTGGAATATGAGGTGGTTTATGATGAACTTGGCTATCTACTTTCTTGTAATGTGAGGGGAATGAATTCAACCCACTTAGTAAAGTATTCAATTACAATAAGGATATGTTTATGATCATCAGAATAAATGGGATTAATCTTTCCTATAAGGTCAAGTCCCCATGTGGAAAATGGCCATGATGTTGTGAGCATAAACAATTATTAAGTTGGATTATGAATAAGATTGGTATGCTTTTGACAAGGCACACACTTCTTTACATAGGCATAGGCATCAATTTCCATAGTGGGATAATAATACCTAATACATAGGAGTTCTTAGCAAGGACCAATCTTCTAGTGTGGGCCCCACAAATTCCTTCTTATACTTCACCAAGTGCTAATTTTGACTCTACCAAAGTTAAACAATGAATTAAAATTCCATCATATCCTCTATGATAGAGTGTGTCACCAAGTAGGCTATATGAGAGGTACTATGAATGAAGGCTCTTTATTTTTAATGGGAAAGGTTAGGAGGGATAATGTTATCATGGAGGTAGGCATATGTTATGGTATGCCAAGGCGTAATAGAACCAAAAATATCACATACCATTTTAATAATGGACATTCGTGAGTTAGCCTCAAGAGATGTTCGATAAGAAATTAGTAATCTGATACGAACCTAATATCTCACACACATAAATACATATAAACATTGATTATATTACTAAAATATTCTTTTTTGGTGAGAAAGAATAACTCCACAATCACTTACCACTTTGAGGGGGCTACCTCCTTATCAGAGTATTAAACAGTAATTGATTTATATTTATTTGGATGATCTTATAATGGCCTAAGCCCTCTTATTTATACTATTCTAGTCTACCCAAATCATTATTCTTATGCATGTGGTATTAAATTAATATTCACTATTATATTATTTATCCTACTAATCTATCCCTCCCTAGGTATATTACATTCCATCCCCCTTAAAAATGTTTCATCATCAAAACATGATAAGAAATAGGAGGATGAAGGTTCAACCATACATATTAAAATAGGTTGAAGACCATATAAAAGCCCATCCATGCATTATTTTTTGCTTTCGCTTCTTCCTTTTATGTTGGGAGGTGAACATATACATTAACTTGGTGAACATGAACACCATAACTAAAGATTAAAGTGTAACTTGAAGCATGGCGATCATCACTTCAAAGTGAGAGAAAGGGTGTTCAAAATAGTTTGCCTGATGAACTAATTAAGGATACATGCCATCCCCTTTAGCATTAATCTTGACATACATTTTTGTTGAAGTGGCTAACCTTACCAAAGAATTCATTTAATTATGGAAATCATTAGAAGGAAGAAGAAAAGAAGTTTCTACTATATGTATGGAAGACTCAGTGAATAGAAGACCAAAATCACCCTCATCTAAGTGAAGGAGATCTTCATTCCATGCTCTACAAAGGTCCTCTAATTCCATCCATGTAGTTATTTCCATTTCATATTCTTAAACTATAGAAAATGAATCCACATACCATTCGCTATATTTATACTCCCAATATAACCATATATTAATTTATGCATCATATTATGTGGTTATATGGAAGTGAAGCTCAATTCTATCGAAAATAGCATGAATATTATTTAATGAATGCATTGCTTTAGATAAAATAGAAAGTTCCATGATTTTGATTTTTTTACAAATATTAGTTGGTAAAAATGTGATAAATTATACAATACTAAACAAAATTGAAAAATTCAAACTGTTTAGAAAATTTGAGATAAAGGCACACAAAACCCATTATTTTTTTTTCATGATTCATTATTGTTTGAGATCAATATGCATAATAATAGTCAAGTTATTTTGAGAAAAAACAAAAAATTGCACTTTGAATTAGTAGATTTTGGCTTTATATATCCAACTGGCTCTTCAAAAGCTACATTTTGACAAATATAATTTCCCAATATATCCACAAAAATAAATATCTCAACTCTACAAAAGAATACCACTCTAAAATATTACTCTAAAATCTCTTGCACAAATGCTACAAACCCTTCCTACAAATTTGCAATTACATGAACTACTCAAACCTTAAAATGAAATTTATCCTTGGAAAGTGCTATGATATTAGATGATATGAACCTAATATATCATACATATAAATACACATAAACACTGATTATATTATTAAAATATTCCTTTTTGGTGGGAAGAAATAACTCCACAATCACTTGCCACTTCGAGGGGGCTACCTCCTTATCAGAGTATTAAACTTTAATTTATTTATATTTTCTTGAATGATCTTAAAATAGCCTAAGACCTCTTATTTATACTATTCTAATCTACCTAACTCTTTATTCTTATGCACATGGTATTAAACCACTATTCACTATTCTATTATTTATGATACTAATCTATCCCTCCCTAGGTATATTACATAATCAAGAACATGATCTGCAATTGATATTAATGAACCAATAGTTTCCATTACATTAAAAATCTTATTGTTGGCCCTTGGAATCTGCTCAAACTAAATGTAAACAAAATTCTATATTAGATTATCCATCATTTACTTGTATGGAATGTGTTTGTCATATTGTTCCTAGTACTACTCTATTACCTAATTGATACTCAATTGAGAATCTCCATGAACATGTAGATTCTTAATGTTCCATTTTACTACTAGATGAAGTCTTATGACAAGTGCTTCATATTATGCTATGTTATTTGTACAAGTGAAACTAATATATAATGCCTTGGGAATAAGATCCTTTTGTAGTTTTATGAATAAAATGTTGGCTCCAGATCCTTGAGAAACATAATAACTATCAAAATAGAGTGTCTATTATTTAAGCTCATAAAATGTGTCCTCAAGAGTCATGATGGACTCATCAGGAAAATTGAACATGAGTGGCTTGGTATCTAACAAGGGTGCTTCTACAAGTTGATCAACAAAACTTGCCCGTTAATGGCCTTTTGATGCACATACTTGATTTGAAATTCACTTAAGAGAATTATCCATTTGGACATATGACTTATCAATGATGCCTTGGAAAATAGGTAATTGAGAGGGTCCATTTTAACAATAATAATGGTTTTATTGTTAAGCATATAGTGTCATAATTTTTGGGTAGAAAACACCATTGCTAAGCAAGATTTTTAAATGGTGTGTGATTGTGTTCATATGTGACCAATGTTTGACTCAAGTAGTACACAAATATTTCTTTCCCCTGGTCATTATGTTGTGCTAGGAGTGCCCCCAAGGCATGTTTAGTTGCTGAAATGTAGAGAATAAATAATTTTTCATGTGTAGGTGGAGGTATAATAGGTGGATTAGCTACATAATCCTTTAAATAATTAAAGTCCTTTTGACAATATACATTCCATGAAAAGGTGGTTCATTTATTTTTAAGATGAGTGAAAAGATGGTACCGATCTTCTAGTTGAGATATGAAATTCTTGATAGATTGGACCTTGCCTTATACGTTGTAGAGATATTTTAAATTAGAAGGTGGAGGCATGTCAATAATGGCCTTAACCTTGGATGGATTGAATTCAATTCCCCTTTGAGAGATGATGAATCTTATCAATTTTCCTAAAGTAATGCCAAAAATGCATTTCTCAGGGTTAAGCTTTACTTTGTGTTTATGGAGGCATTCAAATATTTTGTGTAACACCTTTGGATGTCCTGATCTAGTTTTGGATTTTCTTAGGATATCATCAACATAATCCTCAACAATATCATGCATTATGTCATAAAAAATGATGATCATTACATGATTGTATATGAAATTAGCAATATTGAGGCTGAAAGGCATTACCTAATAACAAAATATTCCTTATGGAGTAGTGAATGTTGTTTTGTGTTGGTCCTCAAGTGTGATCTTAATATAGTTATATCTAGAGAAAAAATATATAAGAGACAAAGTATCATACCCATTCATAGAATCTATAATCATATCTATATTAGGAAAAGGAAAGTCATCCTTAGGACATGCCTTATAGATGTATCTAAAATCGATACATGGTAAGATTCCTTGTGGATTTTTGTTGATCGTAACTATGTTAGATATCCAATCTAAATAATCAATAGAATGGATGAATCCCACCTCTAATAGTTTCTCTAATTATTTCTTGATAATAATGGCTATGTAGGGTACATCTTCTCAATTTATATTTGATTGGCTTGGCATCAGGATGTACAATAAGGTGATACATAACCAAGGCGGGGTCCAAGCCTGACATATCAGAATAACAACATGCAAAAATATCTATAAATTCTCAAAGGAGAGCGGTAAGGACTTCACATTACTCTTCAGTGAGGGATGCTCCATCTATGAAGCATTTGGGATCATCAAGTGTTACAATATTGATTTTGGTGGTGTCTTCCATGAGCAATGTGGAACCATCTTCTAAAATAGTTAGTAGAGTGGTACAATGGTCTTCATCTTTATCTCGTGGGTCGACTGGCTTACCAAGTTCTCCAAAGTAAGAAGAGTTTGAATCCCTAAAATCTCTCAAAGGCCATTTATAAAATGCATCTAGATAATCTTGAATAGTTTGATCAAATGTTTATTATTGTTCAAAACTGATTTCAAAATGGCAGGTAATTTTAGAACTGGAAGAGGCCTATGCTTCATTTGAGAGAGGGTGAACTTCCCCATCTAATGGTGCCCAAAATAGATTTTCACCATGGGATTTGTCTTTATTTTTAATTTTACTTTAGTCCAAAAATTCCTCAAAGAGGTTTTCAATTTGGAACCTTAATGTTTGATTTTATTTTTGTTTTTGTTTTTAGCCAAAGAAGTTCACCTACTTTCCAGAATAGGCAACAAGGCCTAGTATAATTTTAAATCCTTTTTTATGATCACCACATGGCACATTATCTCTAAATCTCATGAATTCACATATTACATCATCATTTTAGAAATCATCTAATGGTACATATGTGTATTTTTGGTCTTAGTTGATTAATTAAGGATGATGGAGGAAAAGAGGGGAATATGATGGCATAATAGTAATGGTATAGATAGTGTTAGGGTCAAATAGGTTGGTTTCAACCAAAAATTCATAAATGTAATAATAGGACTCTATGTCACTATCATCATTGTCATCTTTAGATGATAAATTAGATTCACTTAGAGGATCTAACAGTTCACCCCCATATGGTTTGTATCTAATGCCTTAAATTCCTTTATTTTTGGCAAGTGATACTGGCTCAATAGTTCCTTATTGTCTTCTCCCAACCCTTTGCCTTTATAAACATGGTGATCCATTATCCAGTTAGGGATAATATACTTATTTATTTAATAATGGGTAGTAAAGTCATCATTGTACAACTAGGAATCATCATTGGCTTTGATATGCTCTTGTTATTGAGAATTGGCCTTGATAAAAACTAATGGCCCTTTTTGAGGAGAATTATTCTTCTCGTGTCATTCCATTTTGGTAATATGATTTCGAGGCCTACCATATATTTATGGATCTTAGGAAACTTAGTAATGTGGAAAGGATTGCTGAGCTTATATTCCCTAATGCCATTATTTTGAATGATGAACTGATTAGATATTTCTATAGGTGGGGTAGCTAAAGTGGAAGTAATTGTGCTTGAATCCACATAATTGGATTCATGTGGCCAATCAACTACTTCCTTTCCCTTTTTGTGAACTATCTTTATGTTAAAGTGATAGTTATATCTCTCATATTTTTCCTCTAAATGATTATAGAATTGGTTTAATTGTAGGTCACTAGGAAAGGTGAATTCCAACCCAAAATGGGAGAACTTAATGCATTAGTGAAGGGTAGATGGCATGACACACACTTCATGGATCCATGGTCTCCCAAGGAGAAAATCATATAATAATTCCATGTCTAAAACATGGCACAATGTATCATGGGTTAAAGGCCCAAAAAAAATTGGTAAACAAATGGTACCTTATGAATCACACTCCTCATTATCATATGCTTTGATGGTAATGGTGTATGGATAAAGATCCTTAGTTGTGGCCCAAATGTTTGACTATATTCAAAGTTACAATTTTGAACAATGAACCATTTTCTATGAGGACTCATTTGATAGTGTGATGAGTAATTATGGCTTTTATGTATAGTGAGTTATTATGCAAAGGTCCAAGGGGGTGACATGTCCATTTGGTCAAAGGTAAGTTTTTGGCCAAGAGCCAAATGACTTACAATATTTTGAAATTTATTAGGTACACTGCTATTTGGGACCTTTGACTAGATCAAAAGTATATTTAATGTCTTTGTGGACATCAAATGCACACAATAGATATAATATAGAAATCTATGTAGGTATTTTTTATAATTGTTCCATAATATCATAGGGTTTAGCATTGACGATGGCACTTGGCTTAACTATCTGAGGTGGAGGACATTGAATATGATGACTGGAAGAAGGTATAAAACCTTAAATGGTAACCTTGGAACATCGGGTTGTGACTTCATAACCTTGATTTGGTGGAGGGTTATTGTAATTAGATAAAGGTGGATGAGAACCTGGTATGGTAACTCTTGGTTATTGATTAGCATTTGGGTTATTATGAACCAAAGGAGGGTTACCAGAAATTGGAGGTGGAGGTCCAAGAATGGACACAATAATTTTATGGGTACTATTAGTAGGTGGTTTGATCTTAATGATAGATACACATCCACTTGTAATATGACCTATAATATTGTAGTCATAAGGAATGATATTATAGCTGACTTGGAAATCATGACCCTAATTTTAGTTCTATTATTGTTGATTCTATTAGTGCTATTGATTGTTTGGTAGCCTATTTTGATTCTAGTTATTAGAATGATGGTTCTAATTTTGATCATTAGAGTTATGTTTTGGAAAGGGGTTATGATATATACCCATATTTGATTAGATGTTATAGCCACATTATCTAACTCTATTCCACCATTTTCAATGAAGTCTTCAATGAGATGCCGAAGCTATACACATCTATGAATAGTATGTCCTTTAACATGATTATAGTCACAAAAATCATTCTCCCTATACCAATTAGGCTTAGTTTTATTTACAATAAAAAGGTCTTGGTAAAAGAAAAATAATCATGTTTGGATACAACTAATTTTTCAAAGACCATCTCAATAAGCTCATCTAGATTGTTAAAAGGTCTACGACAAGAATGACCCATTCTTGGAGGTGGCCTTTATAAAGTGAGCTATTGAGTAGGAGTTTTTTTTGTACAAGAAGTGGTTGCATCATTTTCACATGTCTAAATTTGGTCAACCCATCTCCTATAATTTTTTTTTTCCTATTAAAGGGTCTAGACTTCTATGATGTACTCACATGTTCTTGTGTATGAATTTGTTCTTGAGCTTTGTTCTACGTTTGGTTTCGAGAGTAAATTTTGATAATTCCATTGTCAATGAGTGTTTAATTAATTTATAGTCCTTTATAAACAATTTATTCAAAGGTGTTGCCATAGTTGAGTTTGAGATTATGAGCCACATCACATTAAAGATTGGCTATGAACATTACAACTATTTTTTTAGGGATATTATGTGAAGTTTGGTTGGCCAACATGCACCACTATTGGAAATAATTGGCCAAAATTTCTCCTCTTCTTTACTTAGCTCGACATGAGGCAACCACAGCCAACTCATGTTATAGATTATAGGATAAATGTTGCATGAATTTATCAGGAAAGTCATCAATGTTATGAACATAATTATTAGGTAGATTCAGTAACCATTATAATGTTTTCCCTACCAAACAATGGGGAAACAAATGAAGTAAGTATATGTTGCTATAAGCAACTTCTTGACATGAGATGAAAAACTATTTTAAATTATCTTTTGGGTCACCTTTCCCTTCATATTTATCAAACTTGGGAATATCAAAGTGATGCAAGAGAGGCACTTGAAGGTAGTTCATGTCAAATGGATAAGAACATATATCATCAAACTTGAATTTTTTTACTCTCATTACCTATTTGAATGGCCAAAATTATATCTTTAACCTCTTAAAAATATTGGAAGGTAGGACTAGAATGAGATTGAGTAGGCACATTTTTTTGGTTGGTCAAAGTTGGATTACCTTGACCTTGGAAAGGAGGTAACATAGACTATTGGTAAATTTGAACATGATTGGCTCTATCAAGAATAGCCACTCTTGGATTAGAGTTGTATTGTTGATATGGTACTTATTGTTGGTATGATACTTAATGAGAATGGTTTTGATTTAGAGGGAACCAAGGCTTGAATAGAGGAATGTTTTGTTGAATATTTAATGGTACTTGTTATAATTGGAAAGTGATATGTTATTTATTGGTAGGAACTTGATGCATCGGAAGAACCTATTATTGACTTGAATAATCCCCTTGCTGAATATAAGAAATAGTTGGTTGGATAATAATACTGCATTATGGATTAGAAAATGTTGGTAGAGGATTGGTCATCACTTGTAATGGCATGTTGGTCTCCACCTATTGAGGTGGTGGATTATTTTGCACCTATCAAAGTGGAGAATTAGCTATGCCTTGTGGAGGTAGGGTACTAGTTTCAACTCAATGGGTTGTATTAATTGGAATTTGTTGTTGTGGCTCAGGTGTGTTAGTAACTTGTTATGTCAAGGTACTTAAAACATTGGAAGAAGGAACTTGTGGGGAAGATGGAACAATATTTTATTATGTTCTAGATAGTACTTGGTGTGGGTTAAATTAGGCCATTTGAGAATTGTCCACCATATGTTGGGTAGAGTATACAAGGACCTCTAAGTTAGGATTAGTTTTTAAGTTGGTTTCAACTATAGGTGTATTAAATATGTCCACAACTAATGTATTTTTAGCAAAGGTATCCAGTTTATACATTGGATAATTTGATAAATCTAATAGTTGTTCTATTAGAAGATTACTTTCTAACAATGTAGAATTTTAAATTTGGAGACTATTAAAGGAGTTAACTATAGTAGTCAAGGTTTTCTTGACCTATTTTATTTGTGAAGTAATAAGTTTGATTTGTGTCATAGGATCAACTAGCTGAATTTTTATTTTGTTTGACACTACTATGGCTTGGTTAAAAGTGGGATCTTGGATAGTAGCTGATTGATTATCTAGTAATGTAAGAGGCGTTTGGCTGGGTACTATAACCATATATCATAAATTTTCCATAGGAAAATATGGAGGAAATTTTGTACCTATTTCAAACAACCTAACAAGATGTTCATCTTTGTTAAATAGTTGTCTAGAGAATTCATCTTTCTTATATTCATCATTAGACAATAAGTTTTCAAGGTACATTGGATTTGGTCTCTATTTAGTGTCAAATGGTACATGTTGGAGGTATTTTTGGCCTTGTTTGGTATGGGTTGGTACACTTGGAAGATATTTTTGGTATTTTTGGCTTTACTTGGTAGTAGTTTATCACAATTGGAAGAAATGGACAATACAATTCAAATTCAATACTCAATGACACATTAACAAGATATGGTTGATCATCCTCATATTTTACATAATATTCATATCCATAGGGGTTGTAAACCACTTCTTCTTCAAATAAGGGGTTATAGATGACCTAACTATAGGTGTACCTATTTGTAGTCATATAAAATGCAAAAATTGGAAACTTGAGCATGGCTAATGACAACCAACCCATAGATCCCTCTTGCTTACTCTCATGACCCTCATAGGCTTGTTTTCACTGATTCCCAATCATCTATAGACTTTTAGACCTGATCCCAGTTGAACTAGTACCCTCTGTTCATGACCAATCCATCCCCTCAGGTCCCATCTACCTAGGATAATAGTGCCACACTAAGATAATAGTGCCAATGCCACTCCTATCTACTTTTGGTGCTATTTTAAAAACTCATTTTTTGCCCCAATGGTCAATTCATTTTGGTTCCCTATCCTTCTCCTTGTCAGCCTTATGTGAGCAAATTCAATTTATGACCAATAGATCCCTATAAAAGCCCATCCAAAGATCATTTGGAAAGGGTTATCAAATATCACAAAACAAGCAAGAATATAAAAAAGACTTCTCAAGCACATTTCCCTATTCTCTGTAAACAACCACAAAATACTATTTCCATATTATTCTAATCCTTACACTAGCCCCTAATCATCTCAAGCATACCCAATTTATCATTTTCTTGAATTATCATGTCAAAATTGCACTAAGCACTTTTAAAGAGAGAATTACATATGGCTTGATCCATCTTTAGAGTATTGGTATGTAGGCAACACACCCACACATGGGGTGTGAAGCACATCTATTTTATTTTACACACATTAACCCTTTTTCCTTATTTGCCAAAGTTTTGTTCAAGTACATTAAAGGCATAAAAACAAAGAAAATCAACTCTATAGGGAGCATTGCTGACAATGGGGCTTCATGAATTCACAGATAGGGTCACACAACCCTATTGAGAAAAACCTAGAAAGCTTGGATCCTTAAGAGAACAACATCAAACAAGGACTATAACACCAATGCCACTCCTATCCACCTTTAGTAGTCCTATCCAATCGAAAATGAAAGTTAGAATCCTATTTGTGATAGTTTCTTAGGCCCATACAATGAATATTAGACCATGTCTCACTTAGATAAGCACAATTTAAGTTAAGTCTTATTTTTCTCCCTCTTATTACTATTTTTAGAAAAGCTCTATATAATTACACAACTAATAAATAACAAATAATGATATGTTCATTTTTAGTTCAGTACATTGCATATGTTATTACATTATTATATCCATCTAGGCATACCCCTATTGATCTAACAATCTCTCAATATAAATCATGCTTTATCTTGAGATATCTTGATGATTATCATTGCTAAATCATGTATCTTTGTAGCATAACACACTTGCAAGGCTATTTATTTTGAGGGTAGTCATTACAAGGGCTTAATTCCTACCCTCAAAGGAGGAAGGAATAAAGAGGGGTTTTGTCATAGAGATCAAAGCTCCTAACAGTCAAAACAAAAATGTTTAGAACACCATGAACAACAACTAAACATCAAACTAGTTAGAACAAACCAAGAAAATAGTCAAGAATCTATAATAGTCATTAGATTTAGCTTGAGGAAACAACGCTAAGACTGGACTAAAGTTATAATGGTGTTACTATCCATTTATAGCACTCCTATCTAACCAACATAGAACAAGATTTTCTAGAAATAGATAGAAAGGTAAGTTTAGTTATAGTTTTATCAGCTACAACTCAGACCAAAATTAGTAGTTTTAGTACAATATTTTCAAAGAATCTAGATATGGGGGGCATCATGCATGGCATGATAGATCTCACTACCAGTTTTGGATAGGGAAATTAGTACAAATTATAGATTAGAATCCATGTTTTAGACACTAGTGATTGGGGGTAATGTGCACAACACATTTGTTTTCTTTATTTCTAAGTTCAACACTACCCAGGCATTCTCAGTAGTTGCATGCCTTAATCCATCTACAAGTGGTTGGAATCATTTTGGTTTGGATTTAATACAAGCCTAACTTTAGATTTCCTAAGTTTTCAAGTTCTTGAGTGGCTTCCACATAAGCTAGATTCTCAGTTTTAGAGTGGCTTTCATATAAGCCTAATCTCCATCTTTTGGAGTGGTCAAGAGTGACCTAGTTTCTAACATACATTTAGCTATCCATGCTAACATTGTTAGATCATAATATATTTAGGGGATTTAAGATACATCTCATATGAAACACATTTCATATCAATATTAGTTTACAACTTCACTTCATGAGGCAATGATGGCACTAAAGGACTAGCTAGCCTTTGTATTCTCAAGCCACCTATTTAGAGGGATTGGACACATAGTCTAAAAATCGATCAACACATGTATGACCACCTCACTTCACTTAGTGGGTGATGATGGAGCCAAAGGGATAGCCTTTACATTCTTGAGCCATTTTTGGGAAATTGAGCACTCAACATTGTTCATGATATTACTCTTGATACAACACACATCTGGTATTACTAAACATCACTCAACATCACAATAGGTTTTGTATTGGTTTGCATACTCGATGAGGTGTATTCATTCCTTTCTATTCCTCTTTTTATCTTACCCAGCTTTAAATGTTCTTATTTTAGATATAGTGTATCAAATAAGAACTGATCTACTCTTTATTTTCATTTATAGATTTACACTTCATAGTGTGCTCTCTCTATGCACACCCAACATCACACAGCTTCATGAGATTCACCATTGCTAGTAAGTTCATGTATACTTTCTATTTTTCTTTTATCATAGTATTTCACTTTGTTTCATCACTAAGATAAAAGGGGGGGAATGTAGTCATATAAAATGCAAAAATTCATAACTTGAGCATGGATAATGACACCCAACCCATAGGTCCCTATTTCTTGCTCTCATGATCCTCATAGGATTATTTTCACTAATTTCCATTCATATATAGCCTTATGGACTTGATCCTAGTTGATCTAGGACCCTCTTTTTAATGACCAATCCATCCTCCTAGGTCTCATCTTCCCAAGATAATAGCACCACACCAGGACAATAGTGCCAATGCCACTCTTGTCCACTTTTGATGCTATTTTCCAAGCTCATTTTTGGTTTTAATGGTCAATTCCTTCTGGTTCCTCATCATTCATCTTGTTAACCTAATGCAAGAAAATTCAATCAATGAGCAATAGATCCTTATAAAATCCCATCCAAAGATCATTTGGAAAGGGTTAGTAAATATCACAAAGAAAGTAAGAATACAAGAAAGACTACTCAAAGCACATTTACCTATTCTCTGGATACAACCATCCAATACTATTTTTAGATTATTCAAATCCTTACACTAGCACCTAGTCATCTCAAGCCCACCTAGTTTAGCATTTCCTTGCATTCTCATATCATAATTACACCAAGCACTTTCAAAGGGAGAAATACATATGGATTGATCCCTCTTCAGAGTATTGGTATGTAGGCAATGTGCCCACACATGGGGTGTGAAGCACATCCAATGCATCTTACACACACTAAACCCTTTTCCCTATTTTCCAAATTTTTGTTCAAGTACATTGAAGGCATAAAAATAAAGAAAATTAGTTTTATAGGGAGCATTGCTGACATCGAGGCTTCACAAATTCATATATAGGGTCATACATACCTACCAAGCAAAACATAGAAAACTTAGATACTTAAGACAATAGCACTAAATAGGAATATAGTGCTAGTGCCACTCCTATCCACATTCAGTGCTCCTATCCAATCAAAAAATGAAAGTCATAATATTTTTTATGATAGTGTCCTAGGCCAGTATAGTGAATATTAGACCTTGTCTCAGTCATATCAACATAGTTTAAGCTAAGTCTTATTTTTCTCCCTCTTATTACTATTTTTAGAAAATCTATAACTACAAATAAATTTCACAAATTAGTAGATTATTTACTGCATATTATTTACTAATTTATCAATCTAGACCCTTTACTAAATTAGGAATAAAACCCCAATATTCCCAAAATTGTTAAATCATTTGGTGAACCTGACTTACTTTGTTTATGCATAAAAACCCTAGAAACCCTAGGGTAAAATTCCTACTAATTTTTCCTATAATTTTTTTAAATTTTTACTTAAATATTTAATCACAAATTCATTTCAAACTTTAAAATTTAGTAGTAAATTTTAAAATAATTTTCTTTCAAACCCTAGTTGCTTTAGGTCCTAGTATTTTTCCAGTTGTTTTCCAATAATTTTTTGAATTTTTACTAGCATATTAAAACCAAAAAATCCATTCAAAATTCAAAATTCAATAGTAATTTCATTTTTTTAATTTTTCTCAAAACCCTAGTTACACATACTAGGTCTTATTCAATCAAGCATTTTTCGATAATTTTTTTAAATTTTAGTTACATATTTAAATAAAAAATTCACTTTCAATTTCAAAATAATTATCTATCAAACCCTAGTTACATATATTAAGCCCCTATTTCTTCTTGAGATACCTTACATGTTTGTGAGCTCCGTATCTTTTTTATGCAATTTCTAGTTAACTATTTTTAGGACTTTACATTTCTTATATTCAATATTTTATTTATATCACACTTTAACTATTACAAATTTTTTCAAAAAAATTCAATCAAATTTCAACTTGTTTTCCTACCCTTAACAATGGCCCAATATATTCATTTTAATGAAACTGATAAAAGGGAACTCCAAGAACTATTAACTAGACATCCTGACATGCAAGATGACATGCTTAAAATACTATAATAAGAACAAAACAGAGTGAAAAATGGTCAATATTCTCAAACCATAGAGGAACCAGTTATAAATAACACTACGGGGGTAACTATGTCTCAATAACCTCCTATAGCAACCCAACTTGCCTCTATGCCACTAGCTATATCTAGTACATCCCTATCTCCTGATGTAACAACCCTTGTGTAAGAGATAAGATACATTAAATTTAAGGTGCTACATCTTGAGCAAGGTACCACTAGACCTACGTAGGCTTTGGATTCTTTTTCTCTTCAGCATACACCATTAACATGTGCTTCTACACCCTTGCCACCAGGTTTTGTTCAACCCAAGCTTACTCTATATGATGGCAAGGGTGATCTAGAGACACACTTGAAATATTTTCATGCAACATGCTTGGACTATGTACCTAATTATTGGTTACTTACCAAACTATTTCTATGAAGCCTAAAGGATTATGCTTTATAATGGTTTTACAGTCTACCAAATCTGTCGATAAATGTATTCAACCCTTTAGCTAGATGTTCCTAGCTCACTTCAGCATCAACATTGGTGATAAGGTTTCATATGCTTAAGTTGCACAATAGAAACAAAGGTCAAATGAACATCTCATAGATTATGTTCTTTGATATAAGACTATCTTGTCTAAGATGACTAGCCCCATGGTCAATCAAGGGTTACATGATATCTTAAAATAGAGTCTTCTACTAGCTTTGCATGAATCAATTGTGTTCAAAATATTCCCTTCACTAAATTGTGTCATATACTAAAGGAAAGAGAGGTCAAGTTAATTTTAATGGGCAAACTCAAGTACACAAATATCTCAAAAACAACCAACAAGAGTAACAAAAACTTCCCATACAAGGTCAAGGTTAATGATAACAAGACTCAAAATCAATAGATAATTAATGTGGCTTTATATCCCCCTCAATGAGTGGTTTTATCAACACCTCCTCGATGAACCTTCACCAATCTACCAGTTTCTCTAGCCAGAGTTTTACAATAGCTATTAGATTGTAACATCATATCTCTCCCTCCTATTAATGAAGTTGACCTAACAAAGCCTCTTCCATAGGGATATGATTATCATGCATTTTATGAGTTTCATAGGGTACCAAGTCATACAATAAATAGATGAATTATTTTGAGACACAAGATACATGATATAATAGATGGTAATCATATTGGTCTTGGCACTTTAGTTGAGCCTTCTTAGGCAAAACAAACACATGATAAAGCATTAGAAATATTCTCTGATCCTTTTCCACAACATTCCAAACAAGAGACAAGGGATCAATCAGGGGTTCACCATGCATATCATGCACATCCCCCACTAGATACATATAGGGCACCTTCAGTTGAGACACATCCTTTGAGAAAAATGATTGGTGTATATAATTCCAAAGTTCCAACTAGACCTTCCATCTCCTTCTTAGAGAAGGAGATCATTGAGGATGATATGGATTATCATGCACTCTTTATTAGAGCTCACATTCATAATCATCCTATTCATAGTGTTATCATAGACAATGGATCTAGTGCGAACATGTGAACTATGACATTATTACAACATTTGGGATATTCAAAGCAGGATATTAAACTGATAGACATAATGATCAATGGATTCAGTGGGCATATATAGATTACATTGGGTGAGATTGTACTTACTTTACAGGTTGGCCCAACACACATGGCCACATCATTTGCTAAAGTACCCAGTGTAGGAGTTTTTAATATGTTACTTGATCGACCATGGATTTAAAAACTTTGAGAAATACCTTTTAAAGTTCATACATGCATGCAATTCATTCATGATAATCAGGTTTTTATAGTTGGTTTAATTTCATATGAGTTACCACTCCACACTTCAGAGCCATCTTCTACAGTACAGTCACCAGTTTCAATTCAGCTTCCAGTTCTAGTTTCTCCACTAGTTATAGTTCCTCTTCTAGTTTTGATTCAGACACAATTGAGGCATCCATCACCAACAAAGAGAGTTCATAAACCTTTATAGCTTCAAAATTTTACACAAATTCTAACTAAAATGTTCAAACCTAGGGTAGTATCATTGAGATCTCATGCATCTACTCACAAAGCACATGTTCAGAGATCTCCTACTACTACCAAATGGGTCCCTAAGAGCCCTATAGTTGCATCCACTTCTTAGAGTTATAAGGGGAATCCACACTTGGTTTCTACTTTAGAGATTTTAGAGCATTTATAAACAAATTTCAGATCTACAGTCTCAACATTTCCATCATGCTTTAATATCATGCATGATTCCTCTCATTGATATAGGACACCATGATAGGGAGACTCATCAGTTAGTATCATCCTTTCCCAACTTACCTATACATAGTTTTTAATGCTTGATTGTACTTAACTTATATCAAAAATACCCAAAACATTAAAATATTTAAAAATACAAAAACAATACAAATATATCAAAACACCAAAAATATTTTGATTATATGCATTATCCATGCTTTACATTTCTACTATCATGCTAGACTTACATTTGCTATTCTATGCTATTGTTTGTCAATTTGTCTACATCACTATGATTCACTTGATCTTCTTTGACTGTGTGCAGTGACATCTAACTCCTTGATTATTTACTCTACCCATTAAAAGGGCATCCTACTTCTACAATTGAGACACACATTGATATACATACCCATTAGGGACATCTTCTACATGACTACAACATCTAGGTTATACCATTCGTACACTACAAACTCTAGTTATCATGTTGATGTACACTATTTACTAGATTACATCGTTTACTCTATCAACACTCACTAGTATATAGCACTTGTGTATTTTTTAGCATATGTCTAGTCTCGTACTACATATCTTGCATATATTCACTTCTTGCTTTGACTAGTTAGATGTGTTTGTACTTCTAGTTTCTTACATGCTTTCCTTTTTGGGTTAGCATAACTTGATGTGATTGCATTTCTCAGTTCTTATTTATCTCTTATATGTGCCTTAAGAAATTTTCTAATGTCCTTTGCTTCTATTCATGTGTGTGCTTTAGGACATTTTCCAATGTCCTTTATCTGTACTATTCTATGTGACTATGGATTTCATTCAAACTTTGCTTATTTAAATTATATGTGTATGTGGCATTTGAACATGCCTTGTATGCTTTCCTTCCAATTTGAGTGACATGTGCCCATGTCCCTAGTTTGCTTGGCCCCTTGGCCACCCTTGTATGCTTCTTACTTCTTGCCTTGTGTGATTGTTGCTTGTTCGATTCTCATTGTTTGGAATTCCATGTTTCACACCATGCATTTATCTTGCTTTCTTAGATGCCATAATGGACATTATGTTCCATCCCTCCAACTAAAAAATGATAACTAACAACTAAAAACTAACCAGACTTTCATTTCTAGTTTAGTACTTTGCACATGTTATTACATTGTTATATCTATCTAGGTATACCCCTATTGATCTAACAATATCTCAATACAAATCATGCTATATCTTTGAGATATCTTGTCAATTATCATTGCTATATCATGTATCTTTGAAGCATAACACACTTGCAAGGCTCTTTATTTTGAGGGTAGTCATTATAGGGTCTTCATTCCTACCGTCAAAAGAGGGGGAAACAAATAAGGGTTTTGCAATAGAGATCAAAGCTCCTAACGGTTGAGATAATAGTGTTATAAACACCTAGAACAATAACCAAACATCAAAATAATCATAATAGACCAGGAAAACATTCAAGAATCTAGAATAGTCATTAGATTTGGCCAAGGAAAACAACACTAAGACTAGACTATAGTACCGGTGGTACTAATATCCATTTCTATCACTTCTATCCAACTAACAAAAAAACCAATTTTTTTAGAAATAGATAGAAAGGTAAGTTTAGTTACAATTTTGTTAGTTACAACTCATACTAGAATTAGTAATTTCAATACAATTTTATCATAGAATATAGATATAAGGGGCATCATGTGTGGCATGATGGATCTCACTTTCAATTTTAGATAGGGAAGTTGGTACAACTTACAGATCAAAATCCATGTTTCAGACACTAGTGATTGGGGGAAATGTGTGTGACACATTTATTTTCTTTCTTTTTGAGTTCAACATTACGCAGGCATTCTTAGCAGTAACATGCCTTCATCCATTTTTAGGTAGTTGGCATCATTTTGGTTTGGATTTAATACAAGCCTAACTTCCAAGTTCCTAATTTCTTGAGTTCCCAAGTGGCTTCCACATAAGCTAGATTCTCAGTTTTAGAGTGGCTTTCATATAAGCCTAATCACCATCTTTTGGAGTGGCCTAGTTTCTAGCATACATTCGGCTATCAATGCCAACATTATTAGATCATAATACATTTAGGGGATTTATGAGCCATCTCATATAACACACATTTCATATCGCTATCAGTTTATAACTTCACTTCATAGGGTAATGATGGAGCTAAAGGACTAGCTAGCCTTTGTATTCTTGAGCCACCTATTTAGAGGGATTAGACACATAGTCCAAACATCGATCAACACACGTATGACCACCTAGCTTCACTTAGTGGGTGATGATGGATCCAAAGGGCCAGCCTTTGCATTCTTGTGGCACTTTTAGGGAATTGAGCACTCAACTCCATTCACGTATTACTCTTAGTACAACATACATCTAGCATTACTTAGCATCACTCAACATCACAATAGGTTTTGTACTGGTTCATGTACCTGGTGAGGTGTATTCATTTCTTTTTCTTCCTCTCTCTCTCTCTCTTACCTATCTTTATATGTTCTTATTTTAGATATATCATATCTAGTAATAACTGATCTACTCTTTGTTTTCATTTATAGATTTACACTTCACAGTGTGCTCTCTCTATGCACACCCGACATCACATAGCTTCATGAGCTTCACCCTTATTGGTATGTTTAGGTATGCTTTTTTTTTTTCCTTTATCATAGTATTTCACTTTACTACATCACTAGAATAAAGGGGGGGTATATGTAGTCATATAAAATGTAAAAATTGGTAACTTGAGCATGGCTAATGACACCCAACCCATAGGTCCCTATTGCTTACTCTCATAACCCTCATAGGCTTGTTTTCACTAATTCCAATTCATATGTAGCCTTTCAGACTTGATCCTAGCTAAGCCAAGACCCTCTTTTTATGACCAATCGATCCCCTTAGGTCCCATCTACCCAAGACAATAGTACCAAACTATGATAATAAAACCAATGCCACTCCTATCTGCTTTTGATGCTATTTTCTAAGATCATTTTTGGTTTCAACAGTCAATTCCTTTTTGTTTCCCATCCTTCTCCTTGTCAGCCTAATGTGAGAAAATTTAATCCATGACCAATATATCCCTATAAAATTCCTTCCAAAGATCATTTGCAGAGGGTTGGAAAATATCACCAAGCATGAAATACCTTTTACAGTTCATACATGCATGAAATTCATTCATGCTAATCAGGTTTTTATAGTTTGTTTAATTTCATATGAGTTACCACTCCACACTTCAGAGCCATCTTCTATAGTAAAGTCACCAGTTTCAATTCAGCTTCCAGTTCTAGTTTCTCCACTAGTTATAGTTCCTCTTCCAGTTTTGATTCAGACACAATTGAGGCATCCATCACCAACAAAGAGAGTTCATAAACCTTTATAGATTCAAAATTTTACACAAATTCTAACTACAATGTTCAAACCTAGGGTAGTATCATTGAGATCTCATGCATCTACTCACAAAGCACATGTTCAGAGATCTCCTACTGCTACCAGATGGGTCCCTAAGAGCCCTATAGTTGCATCCACTTCTTAGAGTTATAAGGGAAATCCACACTTGGTTTCTACTTTAGAGATTTTAGAGCATTTATAAACAAATTTCAGATCTACAGTCTCAACATTTCCATCATGCTTCAATATCATGCATGATTCCTCTCATTGATATAGGACACCATGATAGGGAGACTCATCAGTTAGTATCATCCTTTCCCAGTTTACCTATACATAGTTTTTAATGCTTGATTGTAATTAACTTATATCAAAAATACCCAAAACATTAAAATATTTAAAAATGCAAAAACAATATAAATATATCAAAACACCAAAAATATTTTGATTATATGCATTATCCATGCTTTACATTTCTACTATCATGCTAGACATACATTTGCTATTCTATGCTATTGTTTGTCAATTTTGTCTACATCACTATGATTCACTTGATCTTCTTTGACTGTGTGTAGTGACATCTAACCCCTTGATTATTTACTCTACCCATTAAAAGGGCATCCTACTTCTACAATTGAGACACACATTGATATACATACCCATTAGGGACATCTTCTACATGACTACACCATCTAGGTTATGCCATTCGTATACTACAAACTCTAGTTATCATCTTGATGTACATTATTTACTAGATTACATAGATTACTCTATCAACACTCACTAGTATATAGCACTTGTGTATTTTTTAGCATATGTCTAGTCTCGTACTACATATCTTGCATATATTCACTTCTTACTTTGACTAGTTAGATGTGTTTGTACTTCTAGTTTCTTACATGCTTTCCTTTTTGGGTTAGCATAACTTGATGTGATTGCATTTCTCAGTTCTTATTTATCTCCTATATGTGCCTTAGGAAATTTTCTAATGTCCTTTGCTTCTATTCATGTGTGTGCTTTAGGACATTTTCCAATGTCCTTTATCTGTACTATTCTATGTGACTATGGATTTCATTCAAACTTTGCTTATTTAAATTATATGTGTATGTGGCATTTGAACATGCCTTGTATGCTTTCCTTCCAATTTGAGTGACATGTGCCCATGTCCCTAGTTTGCTTGGCCCCTTGGCCACCCTTGTATGCTTCTTACTTCTTGCCTCGTGTGATTGTTGCTTGTTCGATTCTCATTGTTTGGAATTCCATGTTTCACACCATGCATTTATCTTGCTTTCTTAGATGCCATAATGGACATTATGTTCCATCCCTCCAACTAAAAAATAATAACTAACAACTAAAAAATAACCAGACTTTCATTTCTAGTTTAGTACTTTGCACATGTTATGACATTGTTATATCTATCTAGGTATACCCCTATTGATCTAACAATATCTCAATACCAATCATGATATATCTTTGAGATATCTTGTCAATTATCATTACTATATCATATATCTTTGAAGCATAACACACTTGCAAGGCTCCTTATTTTGAGGGTAGTCATTATAGGGTCTTCATTCCTACCATCAAAAGAGGGGGAAACAAATAAGGGTTTTGTCATAGAGATCAAAGCTCCTAACGGTTGAGATAATAGTGTTCTGAACACCTAGAACAATAACCAAACATCAAAATAATCATAATAGACCAGGAAAACATTCAAGAATCTAGAATAGTCATTAGATTTGGCCAAGGAAAACAACACTAAGACTAGACTATAGTACCGGTGGTACTAATATCCATTTCTATCACTTCTATCCAACTAACAAAAAAACCAAATTTTCTAGAAATAGATAGAAAGGTAAGTTTAGTTACAGTTTTGTTAGTTACAACTCATACTAGAATTAGTAATTTCAATACAATTTTATCATAGAATATAGATATAAGGGGCATCATGTGTGGCATGATGGATCTCACTTTCAATTTTAGATAGGGAAGTTGGTACAACTTACAGATCAAAATCCATGTTTCAGACACTAGTGATTGGGGGAAATGTGTGTGACACATTTATTTTCTTTCTTTTTGAGTTCAACATTACGCAGGCATTCTTAGCAGTAACATGCCTTCATCCATTTGTAGGCAGTTGGCATCATTTTGGTTTGGATTTAATACAAGCCTAACTTCCAAGTTCCTAATTTCTTGAGTTCCCAAGTGGCTTCAACATAAGCTAGATTCTCAGTTTTAGAGTGGCTTTCATATAAGCCTAATCTCCATCTTTTGGAGTGGCCTAGTTTCTAGCATACATTCGGCTATCCATGCCAACATTATTAGATCATAATACATTTAGGGGATTTATGAGCCATCTCATATAACACACATTTCATATCGCTATCAGTTTATAACTTCACTTCATAGGGTAATGATGGAGCTAAAGGACTAGCTAGCCTTTGTATTCTTGAGCCACCTATTTAGAGGGATTAGACACATAGTCCAAACATTGATCAACACACGTATGACCACCTAGCTTCACTTAGTGGGTGATGATGGATCCAAAGGGCCAGCCTTTGCATTCTTGAGGCACTTTTAGGGAATTAAGCACTCAACTCCATTCACATATTACTCTTGGTACAACATACATCTAGCATTACTTAGCATCACTCAACATCATGATAGGTTTTGTACTGGTTCATGTACTTGGTGAGGTGTATTCATTCCTTTCTCTTCATATCTCTCTCTCTCTCTTACCTATCTTTATATGTTCTTATTTTAGATATATCATATTTAGTAATAACTGATCTACTCTATGTTTTCATTTATAGATTTACACTTCACAGTGTGCTCTCTCTATGCACACCTGACATCACACAGCTTCACCCTCATTGGTATGTTTATGTATGCTTTCTATTTTTCCTTTATCCTAGTATTTCACTTTACTACATCACTAGAATAAAGGGGGGGTATATGTAGTCATATAAAATGTAAAAATTGGTAACTTGAGCATGGCTAATGACACCCAACCCATAGGTCCCTATTGCTTACTCTCATAACCCTCATAGGCTTGTTTTCACTAATTCCCATTCATCTGTAGCCTTTCAGACTTGATCCTAGCTAAGCCAAGACCCTCTTTTTATGACCAATCGATCCCCTTAGGTCCCATCTACCCAAAACAATAGTACCAAACTAGGATAATAACACTAATGCCACTCCTATCTGCTTTTGATGCTATTTTCTAAGATCATTTTTGGTTTCAACGGTCAATTCCTTTTTGTTCCCCATCCTTCTTATCAGCCTAATGTGAGAAAATTTAATCCATGACCAATATATCCCTATAAAATCTCATCCAAAGATCATTTGTAGAGGGTTGGAAAATGTCACAAATCAAGCAAGAATACAAGTAAGACTACTCAAGCACATTTCCTTATTCTCTGCATACAACCATCCAATACTATTTATAGATTATTTGAATCCTTACACCAACCCCTAGTCATTCTCAAGCACACCCAGTTTAGCATTTCCTTAAATTCTCAAATCATGTTTACACCAAGCACTTTCAAAAAGAGAACTACATATGGACTGATCCTTCTTTAGAGTATTTGTATGTAGGAAACATGCCCACACATGGGGTGTGAAGCATGTCCAGCGCATCTTACACACATGAACCCTTTTTACATATTTTCTAAAGTTTTGTTCAAATACATTAAAGGTATAAAAATGAAGAAAATCATATCTATAAGGAGCATTTATAATAGCAAAGCTTCACAAATTCATAGATAGGGTCACACAGACCTACCAAGCGAAACCTAGAAAGCTCCGATCCTCAAGACAATAATGTCAGATAAAGACTATAGTGCTAGTGCCACTCGTATCCACCTTTGATGCTCCTATCCAATCAAAAAATGAAATCAAAATCTTGTTTATGATAGTAACCTAGGCCCACATAGTGAATATCAGACCTTGTCTCAGTCGGATCAGCACATTTTAAACTAAGTCTTATTTTTCTCCCTCTTATTACTATTTTTAGAAAATATCTAATTACAAATAAATTTCACAAATCAATATATTATTTACTAATTTAGCAATCCAGACCCTTTAACTAAATTAGAAATAAAACCTTAATATTCCCAAAATTGTTAAATCACTAAGCGTGGTTAAGTCTATGATCTTTATTTTGACAAGAGGTTTGGGCACCTTAAAAACTTAGATAAAATTTGGTAAAAGGCACATGTAAATTGGTCCAAGGTAAAATGTGTTACTTGTGGTTAACATACCACTAAAAGGGTATATCAATGTCAATGATTTCAAAAAGTAAAGGCAAGTTAGTATAAGAGAATGTGTTCACAAATTTGAGTTTTGAAGGTTTTAAATGCACATTGATCAATGAGTAATACCTTGGGAACATATAAATTTAAGGCACTTGTAATTCATAAAGTATTTGCACAAGAATTATAAAATTGATTTTGAAATGTTGAATCAAGATCCAAACTTGGTTTAGATCTTAATCTTCTAAAAGGGCTTGACCTTAACATATATCGAACTAGAATTGGAAGTAATCTTCAAACTCAAAACTTTAAAGTTTGTAGTTTTAACTAGAAGGAAAATTATAATCAAAATTTGGTTGTGAACTAAACTAAATGGTACAACATCATACATTTGATAAAATGTTAGGCACCTAAACTTAAGGACTTGTTTGTTTAGTAATTAGAAGTGAAGGCATATGAGAATGGGTACTTGAACTTGAACTTAGGTAAAGCTCTTAAATAAAATAGAAAGACAACCTAAGTAACATAATATAAATATAAAGAGTAGATCACTCAAGACCAAGTGATAGGTAAGACTCAAGTGTAAAATAATTATATTTAGATCAAAACTTGAAAGTGGACTTCAAATTTGGTTTGAGAGGTATTTGAACTTGTTTGTTTGTGTGAAATTATTTTGAACTCAAGAAATCACATGTAGCACACTCTCCTATCTTAATAAATGACATAAGTTTTTCATCGTATCTACCAAATTATGTCGATATACCCATTCTCAAGAGGAATTAAGTGTTAATCCAATAAATAAAAGTGCATGAAGGTAGAGAGTTTATCCCCCCTATATGTCTTAATAAATTATACATGGCATATAACTTAGAGTGCCAAAGCTACTCATAATTATAAGATAATCCATGGAAAGTGGGGTTTCTTAGTCTAAAATTTTTGAGTTGAATTTATAGATGGTCCACAAGTATTAAAGCATACATGGGTGAAATAAAATATCTACCAAGCATCACTTGTGGCTTGTGTGACTTGTGGAATGAAGGGACTCTTCTAATACTGCCCATGTGTTTGTGATGTCTACTATGTGGGAGATGATTTTTTGAATATACTTTGAGTGGTAGGATGTTGAGTTACTTGGGGATGTGTTAGAGTGGCTTTATACTAACCCAAACTATCTTACACCATCTTCATCTTAGACCTTGTGTGGGCTGCAACTGAATCATCTATTTTAAGCACATTCTACCCCAAGTTTGATACCACTTGATCAAAGGTGTCTTCACCTTCTTAAAATTTTGAAAAGGTGGTATAAGTAGGTGTTTTACTTACATTCCCTCCTTGTTAGATTAATACTTTAGCTAGTATCATGACATGCATATCACCATGAGGCACTGGAGAACCTTGTCGTGGAGGAGGCATGGTGTCATGTACTTGAAATATAGGACCTTGATGCATATAAGAATTATGACATACTTACCCACTTGTGGCCATTACCATCTCACCTAATTACCCCCATGGAGTAGACTATTGAGCTTCTTGTGCAAGGTTATTTTGTGTTGGTACCAATACCCTTTAATTATTGGTAGAGTTAGGGTTATAACTATTGTAAGGTCTGGCCTATGTGATCTACCCTTGTTCTTGGTGATTAGGTGGATAAGGGGGTCTATTGTAAGGATAACATGGATATGGATCTTGATAAGGGGCTTGATAAGGTCCATAAGAAGTATGATGCTACCTCTTTAAGGTTATCAATTTGTTGTTTTGAGCTTTAAGTAACCCCTCAATATTACCAATCCTATCTAATTAGTTGCTATTAGATTGGTATTGATTGTTTAATGGTGGTAAAGGATCAATGGTGGGAGCAGTGGATTAGATTTATGGAAACAGGGGTATGAGGGGCCTATGAGTCAGCTTTCCTTCTTAAATCAAGCAATTTTATACTCTTATATAGATTTCATATGCCTCTGGCAATGTGGTCCCACCCATGGAATATATCATTACAAAAACATTAGAATTAAAGGCCCTTAGATAGTATAGGAAGGTGTAATTAGGTGTAGGCTTGATAATGATAGGGATCCTATCCCAAGTTTTTGAAATCTATAATTAAAATCAACCATAGACTCTTGGGGGGGACTCTTAATTGAGGTGAGTTGATAAACTAATGAAACATGATCACTTATATATTCAAAATGCTTAAAAAAACACTCACAAACTCATCCCACATGTTTATGGAGGTAGGAGTAAGACCCCTATACCACTAAAGAGTTTTATCCCTGAAGGAGATTGTCAAAATTCTCATGGCTATATTTTATTGGGTAATGTTATGTATTGAGCACAAGTTGGCTATATTAGCTATGTGTTCCATAGGAGTGATGGAGTTTTCCCTTATGAATCATGGTATAATATTTAAGTTAGAAGATAGGATATCATTGAATTGATTAAGGTTTAAAGGGCTGCCACCACTAAAGGGTACAAATGCTTGCATTCTAGGCCTTGCCATTGGGATTATAGGACTTGCAATAGGCTATGTATGGACATAATTAGTAGAATTGGGAGACTGAAGAGAATTGGGGGGTGTAGGATTTGGGTTAAATATATGAACCCTCTTTCTTCTTGAAATGTCCAATGATAACTCAACAAATTCAATCTACTTACCTTTTAAAGATGATTTTGTGGACACTTTTTACATGAAACTCCATTCCAATCTACCATTAATTATATTTATCCTTATAAATGTATTTGAACATTGTCAAATCTTGTCAAATCAGGTCTCAAGGCACTTGATATTTGGTCCTATTAGGCTTGCCAAAACTGTTAGGTAACTAGGTTGCACCCTTGTTGAGGAAGACTGTTCACATCCACCTCAAACCTAGACTGACATTGGATTAACTTATAGGTTGTGGGATAACTAAGATGTAAGTAAAACCTATAGTTTTGATGGGTCTATCTCCCCCTTAATTTTTCACTTCAAATATCTCTAAGACCTAATCTTATTGTAATGAAAAGGGAAAAGAGATGAAAACTAGTAATTGAACCTACACTAAAGTGGTGATGCACCAATGATTAAAGATCCTCTCTTAGTCTATCCTTTAAACAAACTAATGAATTTGATGAATATTAAAATTGATAAAACCTCTTGGTAATGTTATAAGAATGAATGTTTCATATGAGGGTTAAAGGACAAGGGTCTAGATCTGCACAAGACACTATTAGCTTATGACACTTGAAAAACACTTCTACTTTTCAACACTTCATACAACTTGCATAGAATAATAACCCAAAATTAGGTGCATGAAAGGACCTATAGATGATAGTAAAACTCATAAATTATACAAATAAACTCTCATGAAACACACTAGCATTCAACCAAGAAATTTGCAAGGATTCTTCTATTGATTCAAAGGAGTACAAGGTAATTATGATAGAGCTTTGCTACACCCAACTGAGGAATGCCAAAAATAGAGTCCAATGCCTACATAAATATAATTTTTTAGAGATAAGAGGGAAGATTAAAGGTAGGGGAGAGGCCATGAATGAGGCCAAGGTGGTGTATGATAGTTACAACAAGCATATTCATCTTTCTAATGTGTTGACACTTCTTCAATGAGCCCACTTTGACATTGAGAAAAGGTGTGGAGGTTGAAACTCCCTTACTTGACTTAATTAAATATCTAACCATGATAAAAATAATCCAATATTATCTCCAATGGTAGTTACATAATGCAAATGGGGTGTGGATAGGCCTTCAAGAGGCATTGAGCAACCTCTCCTTCAATGTGCATGCTAACTTGTCCTTGAAACTAACTCTACCCTATGATAATGGTCTTTAATTTGGGATATGATCACCTAAATGATAGTTAATAATTCCTCAAGGTGATTCATCAATTTCATAATGTTTTTACATGCCCACTAGAGCCTTCCATCTGTAAGTTAAGTAGGCCTATTTACAAGTTCTTCATTTTTTGCATACCCACTATTTGAATGATTAAGGAAATGAAATTAGAACTTCAAAACATCTAAGAGGACTTGAAATATCATTTATCAACTCCCTATATCAATACTTAGGCATTTTATCAACTATATTCCACCTATAAATACATTGACCTTACTAGACTAGGCCTCTCATACCAATTCCATATACTGGCTATTTAGAATGAGATAGAAGAGATACTTGTAGGAAACTTCATGCATAATTATGGTATTATTGAAGTAGAATAAGCTTTGAACTCACCTTTACCATAGTTTGGAACTCTTGGTTAGGATTTGAAACATATTTTATACCCAAAACCCTACAAAATTACACTTTTAGGAGGTGTTCGTACAACCTCTATACCATTAGGTGTCATTGACATGAGCCCCTATGAGATGGAAACATGTATTAGGTGTTGGTCAAGAAATTCTAGAGGGTTTGGATACAATTTTAATTAAACCTCTCTAGTTGAGTGCCTATTAGGGTTTAAGGAGGGTTTAAGAGTGCTTGGGGGTCTTAGGGATGGTTCATAGAGACCAAGGATTGAATCTCTAAAATAATTATACCAAAAACATGTCAATAGAGCTTCCCACCTTCCCTTAAGTGTTGGGATCCCCATGCATATCATCCAAACTATGATGATCATTTTAAGATGATCTTAGGGTGAAAAACATGCTCACTGAGTATCTCCTTATTGGAAGAAGAATTCAAATTATAAAGCTATGCAAGATGTTTGTCTGATATTTGTGTGTTATGTACTTATTTTATCATGTATAAGTCTCTTTTTTCCTATAATCATGACTTGTAATAGGATATAATATGAACAGAATCCACTTTTGATGCCAAATATGAGAATAAGATGAATAGGCATGGACTGGAAATGTCTATATATACCTATGTCTGTAAGAAGAAAAGGGTTCCACTTTTGAAGAGATCAATAGAGATTTATTAAGTTATAGTTACCTATGTGATTTATTACTTTGTTTCTTATGTGTGTTATCATGTATAATGTTTGGTTATTTTTTGTCTAATTATTTTGAATGCTTTATTTCTATTTATGAAACATTGGTTGTTCTTAATTCCTACATAATATAGGATAATTAACACTTACTATGTTTCTATTATCCAAACTCCTAGATGAATATAATACATTATTTTTCACACTTGAAATATCTCATAACTATCCTCATATTTAGCATGTTCTAATGCTTTAGAAACCTTTGGTAACAATGGTATGGTGAGCATAGAACTCTTTTTTGAATGGATTTATTCTAAGATGGTTACCAGGGCAAAGAGATATTGAGATATGTCTATATCAAAAGATATGTAATTTTCTGTAAGAGGAATCAAATTGGACTAGTCTTACCATACATGAAATCATTTGAGAGTATATTTATGGAGAGATATATAAAATTTTATGATGTGAGCTAATTGAATTGCTAGCTAAATGGTTAGACTGATTGGAATATTATTTCTTCAACCCAAGAACATAAGAAACTATAATTTGGGTTGAAGAGAAGTTAGATCGGTTACAGAGATTGGAAACTAACTAGACAAGAGTAATAGATCATTCAATTACTTCTATAGTAGATGGATATATAAATAATTTTTTAGTATAAGGATATATATCTTTCAAATCTATGAAGGAAATATTCATCATATGAATTAGAGGGAATTTTTTACAATGACTACCTATCCTTGTGAAGATGTTGGTTATGGACAATACAACGGTGCCTATTCTAGCTGATATAGAGTAGTCACTTCAGGCATATGGGGGTATGTGTAACATGATAGTAAATGATGATTAGATGATAAGATAAGGCTTGAAATTAAATATATAATGGATAAATGAGGAAGGAAGAGTTAGAAGAGAAGTATGAATTTAGAACATGAATTGTGGCAATATAATAGATGGAGTAAATAGAAGAACACCTAGGTTACTATGAGTAGAGTTAAGAGTAGTAGTAAAATAGATGAAGAATGAATACGAAGATGTGATGAACAAGAATAAATAGATGTATAATGAATAAATATGAGATGAAAAAAAATATGAATGCTGGTTGAAAGAAATAAGTGACAAAGAATGAGAAGAAGAAGGGATGTTTGAAGAGGAAGGTGAGAATAGTTTATAATTAGATCAGTTAGATGATAAATGTAGTGCACAAATAAAATAATGAGTATTATAAAAATAAGGACATGAATTATTAATAAAATAACAAAAAAAAATCATAGATTAATCAAAGGTTCAATCTTAGAATAAGAAGTCATAGGAAAGAATCTTTCACTAGAAGATCACACATCCCCACAACCCAAATTCCTATATTCTCATTGAAATTTTCAACCAAAAAATTAGGTAGGTAGTAGTTGGGAAGTCCCATTTTTGGAAAAAGTGCATAATTGGGGTACTAAAATTGAAATAACATAAATTCATAAGGCATTGAAGGATATAGGGTTTGTTGAAACCAAGTAGAGAAAAGCAAGAAACATAAAAAAATAGAGTGCACAAATTAGCTTTATTCATGTGCAGGAAATCATCATAGTGCATAAATAAGATCACACAAAACACAATATCCCATTGTAATAGCTAAAAAATAGATCCCTTTGACACCATTTTACAAAATGGGTACTGTCGGAGCATTTATCAACCTAGAAATGTATGATGGGTCTGTGGACTCTGAGTAGTACCTACTAACATGTGAGATGAGATGGTAGGCCAAGGGTATTATTGATGAGGTTATAAAAAAGTTAAAATTAATAGGGGCACTAAATGGAAGAGAAATTGAGTTTATATACCATAGATAAATTGTGTGGGAAAGCCTACAGTAGGCTAAGGAATGGTTTATCACAAAATTTAAGATAAAGAAATGTACAAGTCAAATTATTCAAGATCTAAAAGAGATTAGGTAGAATTCAGGAGAATTAGTTTATGATTATGATCATAGGTTCTCTATTGTTATTAATAAGGTGGAGTTTTCCTTAGAAGATAAAGATAAAGCTACATGGTTTGTCAAAGGACTGCATTCTAGAATCAAATTTAATATAGTGCAGACTCAATATGCTACTAAGGCAGATGCTAAAGTTGTTACTCTACAAGTGGAACAAATTGAAGACTATGGAGAAACGCCCATCATGGGTTTTAAGATTGAAAATACATTGAAATATTTTATGAAGAGGATGGAACAATACCATGAAGCAGATAAACCTAAGCTAAATCTATGGTGTATGGAGTGTGGGAAAAAAGGACATCACAAGAATGATTATCCTAAGATCAAGACAAAGTTATGTGAAGTCTATAGAGTACTAGGGAATTCATAATGTAGTTTCATATCCTATAATAGTATGTAAAAATACTATAGAGTTTATATTGTAATTTTTATAAGTCACACAACCATGATGACAAGAATTGTAGGGCTTTACATGAGCTCAAAGAAGACATTACAAAGAATGTATTCAACATCACTGCATAGTAAGTGTCCTTGACAAAACAAATAATTCTAGGACCAAATGTTGATAAGCATTATGTGAACTAAGTAAGTTTGTAATGGATTCCAATTTTTCCTCAGTACCAACCTCAAGGTCTAGCTGGGTGGATCCCTCCTTCACCAAGTTGGACACCACCATCACCACAATACTAGCACACAACACCTTGGAATCCATTAATGATGTAGCAGTAAAAAATTAGTTAGACCCAAATAGTTGTGAAATAAAAATTTGGAATTGGAGATAACACCCAACAACACCAACACTTGAATATGATGTAGTAACAGGGAGGTTATAAAGGAGGTTATCAGTAAAATATAGGAGGATATAAGGGTAGATATAAAGTAGGTTACCAAGGTAGCTAAGGAAATAATTATCAATGTTACCTATGTAGAGAGTATAATCATTGCAACATAATTTCCCTTTGAACCTTCAAAGATAGTCTTATTGCGCATATTGGTGGGTATACGAGTAGCACGAGATAGAAGACTATCCTATATTAAAAAAATAAACGAAAAGGTTGTTAGGAATGTTAACATGGTAAATGCACAACCTAAGGAGGATGCATTCCTAAATTCCATTACAAGACACCAAAATGTAGAGAAAGGATTGCCTCCCCTCAAAATGCCTCAAGACCAGGGAATTCAAAAAGAAAAACAAGACAAATACCTATATTCAACTATAGTAAAGGGGGTCATATATGAAGCTATAAAGACGTTGAAAAATATTCAACACCAAGACACTACTGAAAGAGATGTTGAAGTAATAGATGCCCAAATGTATGGTTAAATCATGCCCATTATGTGACAAGATGGAGTTATTACTATGCTGATAGTTTTACTAAAGTTGCTAAGTACACTAAATAATGAAGACATCTCTTATACCATCACAAACTTGCTACATAATTTACTAAAGTGTGCACACTGAGGGCAATAGAAGACAAAAAAGATTGTTTGGTATGTAAAAATAAAGAAGTGATGAGATGTATATGTATGAATCCACATTAAATTCACAAGATATGAAATTCTAAATGTTGTCTTTAATTTTAGAAGCACAGTCAACATGATCCCTAGGTCTACATGGGAGGCCATTGGATGGCTAGTTCTAAGTTACATTCTAATGACTTTGAGCTTAGAAAACTATGGATAAGTTGAGCCCATTTGTAGATTAGAAGATGTTGAGATCAAAGTTATAGAACTAAGCCTACGAGGTGAATTTGAAGTCATCGATATGAATACAATAGTAACTCATTACCTTGCATTGATTGGCAAAAAATGGGCATATGATGGCCAAATAATTATCAATACTATACAAAATCAAATAGAGGTGCATCAAGGAGATAAGATTATCATCATTCATTTACTTAAGGTTAAAAAACCCTACATCATTCTATCTAAATCATACACTCCTTATGCTACATAATATCCAAGATGGATGAATGTAAACTCTGAAGAGAATCCAAAAGCTTTGCATGCATCTAAGTGTAAATTCTTATATGATCATACTAAACCTCAAGTACGGTCTTTAATCACTTAATAGTTGAAGACATATGAATAATGGAAGTCCAAATTAGTAATTATTTAGCCATTATAACCTTAGTTTGTCATATAAAATTGTGCATCCATCTTTTTTAAATCCCTTACTCGCTCAAAAGTTGATTTTCTCTATCAAGCAAATGATCATATGCAAGATTATATAGATCTAACCAGAGAAGGAAATTTGCCTTGGGAAATAAATTCACCTATCATTGGAGACTAAAATATGCATATACACAATTGGGATCATGGTGATCATGAACTATGACCTATGAGAATGGTCTTCACACATGAGCGATAACTCCCTTTGTACTATGTGACCAAAGATATCAATCAATTCATTATGTGCTTACAATTTCAGGTACCTACCATTAGTTAGTGGATTAAAGGGATTTGTAGAAATATGGTGGGTAATTCATAGAAATGATTATCTTGATTGGGATGTGTAGACACCTAAAACTGGCCACCAATAACCTCCAACTAGGCTTTTGAACAATTTCCATCCAAAATGCACAATTTGGCCTAAAAACACTAAATCATGATAAATGATGTGAAACTAACATATTCAAGTTCTAATTTTAGCTAGGGTATTCCTTAATGGGTCAATGTAATTTATGGGCTAACTAACTTTGATCAGATTATTTTGAGTCAAAATGCTAATTTCACACTTAGGTGCTCTGGATTCTTCTTTCCTATCAAATCTCTTGCACGAGACACATGCCTTTTTTATTTTCTATTGGTAACATCCTAAATGGGATAATGGATCCAATGCATCTAAAATTGAATTCTAATTCCAATCCAGTCAAAAACCAATAACAAGGCATTCTGATCAATTTGAATAATTTGTGCACAAAGTGCTTAATCATGCTTAAGAGCTAATTAATCCAAATCAAGGCATAATTAATAGTTCCATGGAAACTTGTTGAATACTTGTTTTTAGAAATGAATATTTAATATCTACATCATCAAGTGACCACATTTCTTAGGAAGACATCCTTAGGCTATAAATGCCATAAATATTAGGATTCATGCCCTCCATGCCTCATCAATGCCTTCCATGATGCCATCCATGCCTCTTAATTACCCCTTCTTCCAATGTGATGATGAGGATAATTATACACTTAATTATAAAAATTGAATGAATCCTCAACCACACATCTCAATCTCAGGATGAATGGTTCAGGTTGATTCTAGACATTCTCAAAAATATATAAATAGGAGGCCTCACCACATGATTTTAAGTCTTGATAATGAAAATTTAAAATGAAAAATTGATTACAAAGCTTCAAGAAATTAGTGTTACCATGCCAAATTGATTCCAAGCCAAGCCAAGCCATAAGCCACAAGGTGCCAAGGAGAGATGGAGGTAGTCAAGCTTCCATTGCCAAGGACTTCATGAGCACAAGCTGAGCAAGCCACTATAACAAACATTTTGGAGCATTTAAGGAAGGTAAAAGAGGGTTTATTTTGAATTCTAGTTATGTGTTTTATTCATGTTTGTTAATTAAGATATCCCTAGTGTCTAGGCCTACATATGTTATGCTAGTTAGTGTGTTTCTTTCATTTTGTTTTCATTTTGAAACTAACACCATACTAACCATTGTGTCTTAAGTCAAATTCCTATATTCACATATGGCACGCCCGATGGGACAAGACACATCCCACATATGAAGAAGATAATTTTTTAGCTTTAAAAATATTCATTTGGATCATTAAAACTCTTTCAAATTGATTTTATAACTTTGTTTTGCCATTTTTTGTTTGCCACAGGTTTACACAATAACTGACGTTAATTAGTAAAACTAACATCAGTTGGATAGTTATCATTAGTCACATTGGTATAACCGATGTCGGTTAGATAATCGTCATCAATTAACAAATGTAGCCATCATTAGTTATATAACTAACGTCGATCATTGTGTTTTTCTTAAAACATAGACCTGAGAGCTATTTTTTTAAAGTTCATCATTTCAAACCTAAAAGAGCTTCAAGGCTAAAGGACATGCTAACATTTTTGTTGTAGGACCAATCTTGGCATTTGCTAAAAAAATGTTTAGATAACCTTTTTCATGCTTATAATGAATTAGGAAAATTATTTTAGGTGCTTAAATTAATATTTAAATGCTTAAGTGAGTTTTTAGCATTAGTTTTCAAAGTTACAACTAAGACCAAGGGGTCCAATGAACACCACCTCATTTTCCATTTGGGCTTAAAAATGAACTCACCTTTCCAAGTTTTTGTATTTACTTAGTTGTTTAAGTTAAATTTTTGTTTGGAAAAAAGAGGGGTGTGATATGTATGCTCTTCCATTTGTCCCCTTTAGGAAACCTTTAGAATCAAAAGTACCATTCCTATTGCAAATAGCCTAGTCCAAGGTTTAGAAAGAAATTCATCTAAAGCACTCCCCAAAAACTCATCAAAGTTTGGGTGATCTTGAAAATGACCCTAAAGTCTTTCTATTAGTCTTTTATTTCATGCAAACCTGGCTTGTAAGGGGGATGTCATTACCTCCAATGAGTAATTTAGGGAAGCTTTGACCTAGGGTTTCACCTCTTGGCATTGACTTCACTTACTCCTTTGGATCTGCACATGAGATGTATCTACATTTAGACATCTCACTACACTGAGTGAAAAATAAGATGTAATGGTTGTAAAAAGGACTAGACCTTTTTACCACTAGCCAATGCCTTGGTCACCCAATTTCCATGCTTTTATTTTGCATTTTTTGGTGTGAAAGTCATTGTGTAATTGATTCCCTTAGAAACATTCAAAATCTTTCTAGTTTAGTCAACCCCATTTTGCTATACCCTTGCTAGGATTTGGACGATTATACTTAGTGTATTTTGGTCTTTTTTGTTTGGTATGTTTTGAGACTAAAACCTATTTATTTGTTCATAAGCCATGTAAAAACAATGTATTTGAGTTTAGGAGGGTAGTGTTATGCTTCCCAAATCATGTCAAACCATTTGTGTCTTTGAGTCTTTTGAAACATAGCATTGATCACATCATTCGAGTATGTTTACGCTATTAGGCTTCTCAATTTATTTTAAGACTTGTTTCACCTTGTGTCAAAAACCATTTGTTTCAAACCATTTTATGTATACCATTTGGACCTTTGTCTTGTGTCATCATGCTGTCCAATCTTATCTAGATTGTTTGGTCAAATCCTAGTTTTCAATATTGAGTTTTCAATTAACCTTGTTCAGTTTGGATCCAAACATTGATTGATTTATATTAGGCCTTAATTCATGGGATTAATACATAGATATTTTTCTTTTGGGTTGCATAACTTCAATTAATCGATTACCCAAATTTGAAAACTATTGATGGTTTAGTTGTTCAGTACCTATCCTTATCATTATTTGTGCCTTTATTTAGAAAAACATAATATTTCTTCAAAGAGCCTTTTGTCATATGCCTTATGCCAACTGATCATGTTTATGTTTGATTCCATGTTCCAAGGCTATGCCAATGTTGTTTCCAAACTTGTTAGATTAAATTAAATCACATCAACCTTTGTTTCAAGTCTAGCTTTTGACATTGTCTAGCCAAAAGTCCTAGCATATGCCTGTTTGTTTGAGCCAAGCTTTTGACTCCACATTTGGACAAAAGATCTAGAAACTCAACTTTTCCCTTTCCTAGTTTAGACCTTATTTGGAACACTTTGACCTAGAACTTTGACATGCTAGTTTTTATTCAGATGCTTGACCTTTTGTGTGTATGACATTTGATGTTAGACATTTGATATTAGACTATTTTATGCCAAGTCTTATCAGAAATCATTTTGGAGATACAACTCTACTTTTAGACCATATTGGAGATATATCACCACCCCTTTGACCAAGTTAGACCAAGTTTGAACCTTTTGTCCTTTGAAAAGTTTTAAAGAGTTTGTAGAACTCTAAGTCTTTTTATTTTGGAGCTTTCATCATTTATATGAATATGTCTAGCTACACTTATAGTGGAGTCACATACAATCCAAATTATGATAGAATGGTTGCACAAAATCCCACTAGGAACCCCTATAGAGAAATAATTTCTAAGGAGTTTTATTATTTTCCCTATAATAGTCCATATGGGGAACATAGTCAAAATTCATAAAATCCAAATCAAAACCTGGATTGGTATAAAGGGGATTTTGAGGAGGACTTTGAAGACCCAACTATAGATAATGTTGTTTGGGATATGGATCTATACCCTCTTTGAAATAGTTAGTAGTCAAGAAGCAACTTATGAGCCAACTCACAACTAGGATGATATGGTTTATGAGGAAGACTTAGATGACTTGGCTTGTGAAAGTAATCAGGATCCACCACATCATACCATTTCTATTCCAAGAGTACAATATCCAAGGAATACCATTACCATTTTTAGACCTAGCCTTTTAGCTTGTGTGAGAAATCAAGCTCCACAATGGCCCTTCATCATTCTAGGACCTAGTCCTTTGGCTTGTGTGAGCAATCATGCTCCACATAACCCTATCATTACCATGCTACGCCCCTAACCTATCACATGTATGAGGATAGTATTAGCCGACTTGTGGCTTAATTATCCCTCTTTGACATTATATTACATTTATCTATGCTTTCTTTAGATTAGTAAGTCAGCCTATGGAGTAACCATGGCCTAGTTAGACTATATATAGGAGGTAGTGGGTAATCATTTATCATCATAGTGTGAATTCTGCTCTTATTGAAGCTTGTGGAGGTTGCCCCCTCGAAGTGGCTTATCTATTATCATATATTTGGATATATTTTAGTCATATTTGGATATAATTTTGCTGTTATACTTAATTCTTAAAGTAATTTCATTACAAGTGGTATCAGAGCTGCGATTTGGGCAATCTTGTGGGTGAAACACTAAATTTTTAAATTTTGTGATATATAAAAAATGGTTGCAAAATTCTCTTAAAATTTGTTACTGAAGGTGCTAAATCATCACATTAAGCTTCCATTAAAATTTTAGCTAATTTGGATCTATTTTTCAAAAGTTATCACTATTTTATGGTTTTTCATAAAATTGCTCTATCGTGCAAAATTCAAAGAATTTTTCTGAGTTGTTTACATTTTTGGAAAGATTAGAAAAATTTGGCTATGGTTTTTTTTTGTATATTTTGAATTGAAGCTGAAATAATTCCAAAATCTCTTGGTCAAAGTTGGGTCAAAAGTGTTAATAAGGGTCGACATTGTAAAACCCTTTTATGGCAGGTCCACAAACTCGGGGCCAAGGTAAGGGTGCTGAAACTCCAAGAAAAAATCCTAACAAGGATGAGATGGAGTTAGAAGGCCGGTGTAATAGACCCTTAGTACTAGGGTTTTCTGACATAGATCATAAAGTGAGCCAACTTGACTATAGTGTGCAAGGCATTCAGAGTGAGGTGCAAGACATACAATCTAATATGCAATCCATACAAAATAGTTTGGGATATATCATGATGGATTTGAACATTAATCAATCAAATCATCAAGCTAACTCTATTTCACAAACCCACCAGGGTGGTTCTCCTAACCAGTTTACTTCAAATCCAACTCCATGGCCACAAAAGAACCTATTACCAAAAGTGGATATGCAAAAATTCGATGGAAAAGATCCACTCAATTGGCTCAACCAAATGGAGAGTTTTTTTGACCTACATCAGATTCCAAGTGGATAGAAGGTTACCATGGCATCCTTGTATCTTGAACTTGATCAATTCATTTGGTATCGATGGTTGTGTGCTCAAAAGAAAAAGATGAGTCTTAATGTCACCTGGTCAATTTTTATAGAGCAGCTACAATTACACTATGACAATAGTGTGATAGATAATTACTTCAGCCAACTAGCAAAATTGTGACAAACTAGCTCTGTCAAGGATTATATTCATCATTTTTAGAACCTAACCTTACGTGTGGAGATAATTTTTGATGTAAACTGGAATGACCTATTTTTAGGTGGACTCAAGGACCACATTCAACATGAGGTACGCATGTTTAATCCACTTAATTTCTAAATCTATTATTCTAACACGTAGAACTAAGGAAAAATTCATAGCCAACAAGAAGTAGCCATTCACTCACTTCAAAGATTGTAACATATCATCATCAACATTTCCTCCACCTACTAGATTGACCCGTCAGCAAATTAAAGAAAAGCATGCAAAAGGATTATGTTTTGGTTGTGATAGCAAGTGGAGTAAAGGACATAGATGTGCTGAGAAGAAGTTATTCTACATTGAGGGACCAAATGAAGATGAAGAAGTAGATGATGCCTCCAATGATGATGAGGAAGATATAGAGGAGGTACCTGAAGATTCCCAACCTACAATCTCTTGTCATGCACTTGCAGGTATTAGCACTCCACAAACTCTTAAGGTGGTGGATTTCCTCAAGAAATAAAAGGTGACAGTGTTAATTGGTTCAGGGAGCACACATAACTTTATAAACCATACGTTGGCCACTCAATTGAACTATTTCATCTACCTAGCACCATAATTTTAGGTCATGATTGCAGATGGTGGCACAATTAATTGTTTAGGCAAATGCCATAGTATTAAGCTTACTATGGGTGGGTACAATCTTGACTCTCCTATGTTTGCTATTCCCATGGGTAACATAGACATTGTTTTGGGAGTTTAATGGCTCACAACCTTAAGTACCATTGAGATGATCTTCCAAGAATTATTTATGTGCTTTCATTCTGAAGGTAATAAAATTGAACTACATGGATTACATGCAAAATCTCCTCAATTGGTTAGTTCACATCAGATGACCAAGATGCTAAAAAAGGGGGTAGAGGGAATTATTGCACAATTATGCTCCATAGAAGTTCAACCCCCAAAGGTATCTACACATCCTGATCTACAAATAATTCTTGAAGACCACTCATATATTTTTGGGGCCATGCCAAAAGGACTACCACCAAAAAGAGAACATCATCATGCCATTCAACTAATTCTAGGTAGTCAACCACCAAATATCAGACCATATAGATATCCATATGTAGAAAAGAGTGAAATTGAAAAGATGGTCCATGAGATGCTGGAGGCAGGGATCATCAAGCATAGCCAAAGTGCCTATTCATCACCAGTGGTCATGGTGTGAAAGAAGGATGACACATGGAGGATGTGCCCAGATTATAGGGAACTCAACAAGTACACCATCAAAGATAAGTTTCCTATTCCAGTAATTGATGATTTACTTGATGAGTTGCATGGTGCTAATTATTTCACAAAATTAGATCTTCGCTCGGGGTACCATCAAATTAGAATCAACGATGAAGATGTTCATAAAACTACTTTTAGAACACATGAGGGCCATTATGAGTTTTTGGTAATGCCCTTTGGTCTTACAAATGCACCATCTACTTTTCAGAGCTTGATGAACACTATTTTTAGGCCTTTTTTAAGGAAGTTTGTGCTAGTTTTCTTTGATGACATATTGATTTATAGTTAGACATGGGAAGCACATCTGCAACATGTGAAACAGGTGTTGATAGTTTTGGAGAAGCACCAAATTTATGTGAAGCCATCTAAATATGCTTTTGGAGTATAGGAAGTAGAGTACCTTGGTCACATTGTTTCCCATGAAGGGGTCAAAGTTGATCCTCAGAAGATCAAAGCGATAATGGAATGGCCCATACCAAAAACTCTCAAAAACCTTCAAGGTTTTCTTGGACTAACAGGTTACTATAGAAGATTTGTGAAAGGTTATGGCAGCATAGCAGCTCCACTCACTGCATTGTTAAATAAGGATGCTTTCCATTGGAATGATGATGCCACCAAAGCATTTGAGAAAATAAAATTAGCTATGTGCACCACTCCAGTTTTGGCTACTCCAGACTTCTCACAAACATTCACTGTTGAATGTGATGCTTCTGGGTCTGGATTGGGGGCAGTATTAATGCAAGAAGGTAGACCCATTGCATTTGAAAGTCATCAATTCAAAGGTAAGAATCTACAAAACCTATCTATGAGAAAGAAATGATGGCTATTCTTCATGCAGTTAAACAATGGATGCCTTATCTGATGGGTAGACACTTTAAGGTGAAAACAGATCATGATAGTCTCAAATACTTTTTGGAGCAAATATTATCATTTGAGGAACAACAAAAATGGGTAACCAAAATGTTGGGTTATGATTTTGAAATCATCTACAAGAAGGGTAAATATAATGTAGTAGCAAATGCACTATCTAGACGGGATGCATCCATAGAAGCATTACTTTATGCAATGTCCATATTGCAAGTAGATTGGGTGGATGAAGCTAGGTTAGAATGGGAGCAAGACAAGGATACACAGGTTCTAATTTAGAATCTCCAGCAAGGTAATTTATCCTCTGAAAAATTTGAATGGAAAGGTAATGTCCTATGGTATAAGGGTAGGTTATACTTGTGCAAAAATTCAGAGCTTAAGCATAAGATTCTTGCAGAGTTGCGTGCATCTCCACTTGAGGAACACTCAGGATTCTTAAGAACTTATCATAGAATTAAGAAAGAATTATTTTGGGAAGGACTGAAGGGAGATGTGCAAAAGTTTGTCGAAGAATGCATGATATGCCAACAGAATAAAGGTGAAACAGTTAAGACCCCAGGTTTGTTACAACCATTAGCAATTCCTAGTCAAAGGTGGGAGGAGGTTTCCATGGATTTCATCACTGGGTTGCCTTGTTCTAAAGGTAATAATGTTATTTTGGTTATTTTGGATAGGATTACAAAATATTCCCATTTTTGTGCTCTCTCACACCCATTTTTAGCAAGTACAGTCACGACTATTTTTATGGAAGCAGTTCTCAAATTACATGGAACCCCAAAAATAATTGTAAGTGATCGTGATCCTATTTTCACTAGTAATTTTTGGACTGAACTATTTTATTGTTTTGGTACTTAGTTAGCTCATAACTCATCTTACCACCCCCAATCTGATGGACAAACTGAAGTGGTTAACAAATGTTTAGAGGGGTATCTCCATTGTTTTGTATCAGATAAACAATAACATTGGGTTAAATGGCTACCATTTACAGAATGGTGGTATAACACATCTTTCCATACCTCTTCTAAAATGTCTCCATTTCTAGCACTATATGGTTACCATCCACCTTCCATCACTTCTTCATTAAAGGTGCACACCAAGGTTCAAGATGTGGAAGAGCACATTCAACATCAACAAGAGGTTTTGGCTAGTTTGAGAGAGAATTTGGCCTTGGCACAAAATAGGATGAAGCAACAAGCAGATCAACATCAGAGTGAGTGAAATTTTGAGGTGGGTGACTGGGTATTTGTTCATTTGCAACCTTACAAGTAGATGTCCTTGAAGCAATAGAAAAAGGACAACAAACTTGCTCCAAAGTATTATGGCCCTTATCAGGTTCTACAAAAAATTGGAAGTGTGGCTTACAAGCTCAAGTTACCTCATTCATCTCACATACACTTAGTATTTCATGTTTCTTGTTTGAAGAAGGTCATTGGATAGAAACTTTCTGCCCAGACAGAGCTCCCAGAACTAGATGAAGAAGGACGAGTCATTTTGGAACCCGAGAAGATCCTCCAAACACGTACTAAGAGGTTGAGAACTAGAGAGATTAAGGAATATTTGATCAAGTGGAAAAACCAAAGTAGTGAAGATGCAACTTAGGAAGGTGAAGAATCTTTGCAACAACATCCACAGTTGTTCAACATTGAGGACAATGTTGGTTTGAAGGGGAAGGGCATGCTATGCCCCTAACCTATCACATGTATGAGGATAGTATTAGCCAACTTGTGGCTTACTTATCCCTCTTTGACATTATATTACATTTATCTATGCTTTCTTTAGATTAGTAGGTCGGCCTATGGAGTAACCATGGCCTAGTTAGACTATATATAGGAGGTAGTGGGTAATCATTTATCGTCATAGTGTGAATTCTGCTCTTATTGAAGCTTGTGGAGGTTGCCCCCTCGAAGTGGCTTATCTATTATCATATATTTAGATATATTTCAGTCATATTTGGATATAATTTTGCTATTATACTTAATTCTTGAAGTAATTTCATTACATACCATCTCAATATTTTTTCCTTTAGATCATGCAAGTGATCATGCTCCCTAAGACCTTACCATTATCTAATCATAGACCATTCCTCATCCAGTATCAATCCTATCCAAACCTCAACCCATACAAACATTCAAAGACTAAACTATGTTCAAAAATGGTATCTTCCAACTCATTGGAAACCAAGGCCAAAATAACCAACCAATCCAAGACGTTTTTTTTTGAATCAACCATTTGTGATAAGTTAGCCTATGATGAATCACCTATTGATCCTATACTAGTTGTCAAGGAGTCTCACTCTAACGAGCTAGTCTTTGTTGAGTCACTTCTTAATGATTATAATTGCCTTTGGGAAAATCATTACCTTGACCATGTGCTTATTTTTCAAGAGCTTCATATTGACAAGTCAATCTCTGAGGAGTTGTCTCTTGACCTATTTCCCATCCTAGAGGAGTCTCACTTTGACAAACTAGTTTTTGTGGAACCCATTATGCCATCACACGCTATTACTTATCCAAAACCAAATATTCAACAATACATCATTGTAACAAAGTAACCATTGAATGAAGAATCAAAGTTAGAGTTAGGTTCTATTCTTGAATCGACATCAGCTTTACCATCAAAATATAAATCAAAATCAATCTCAACATTAGATTCAAAGTCCCTTGAGTTAGAATCAGATTCAGATGAAGAATATGTTTGTGGTTGTTACAACATTGGTTATGCATGCCTTACAAATCAATTTGAATACATTTGTGATCCTTTTAGGATTTTTAAAGATGAGTACTTTAGCTTCGACACAATTTATCTTAGTATCTTCTACAAGGATTGTAATGCCAACACTTATTCCATTACCATTCCACATGCCATAAAAATCAACCAAAATAGCCATATTATTGACATTCCATCTCCCATAAGTGTTGATTAGGATTGAAAGAATCACACTTTTTTGAATTAAATCCATGGTGACATAGTAGTTAAAGAAGATCAAGGAGGCTAAGAACACATTCATGTAGCAAAAGATCACTCTCCTAGTGAAACCTTTTCAGAGGCAATAGGGGACAATCAAAGTCAGAACTCAACATCTTCTAGTGAAACTTTTTCAAAAGCGCTAGAAGAAAATCAAATTCAAAATCCAATGTTCATTAGTAAAACCTTATTGAAGGTGCTACAAGACAATAAATACAAATTCATTAGTGAAAACATTTTTGAGGCACCAATAGCTAAGCACAAAAGTTCTTTACTACTTGATAAAGATAAAATCAAAGATCAAATCAAAATAGCTTCCAATCTATAGCCTAATCAGATGGTAGCTACTCTCAAGATCAAACAATAGAAAAATATGGTGTTCCTATCAAGATAAAAAGTCTTCAGCCCCACGATAACCAAAATTATGTTGAATCTAGCATCAACAACATTATGTGTGACTAAAAGTCCTAACCTTCATTTGTTTCCTCACCATTCTACATTCCATTATCATCTACCATTCCATTTCACAATCAAGCATACCATCTATTATTTATCCCTATTTACCATCCATGGTCACTCTTTCCTTTACAGAGGCTACAAAGATACCTTGTCTTGACATTTGAAGAAATCAGAATCAACGACTAATGAAGATCACAAAAGCATTATTGACAACCAAATCTATAGGCCATTCTTGACAGAGCAGTTATTCAGATGAGGTATGGGATAGATATTAACATGATCAAGTATTTTGTTTATATCATTTATTAATTAGGATGTGCACCTCCCCATCAATAGGAACAATAGAATCAAAAACCACACCCAAGTCAAAAACATGTACTATATCATTTCACATTGCCATTGCCATTATTACATGCCTATTTACCATTATTTTAGATCCCATCCACTTACCCCATCACCTAGGGGAAAACTTCTTACCATTTTATCCAATTTATTAAACCATCATTATCTTAGAACAAGACCATACCATCCCATCGTTCTATTCCTATCTAGACTAAAGCTTATTTTTAGTCATCCTACCCAATCCTATTTTAATTTTGGTTACTTTGGTTCTTCTCATGCTTTTTGGGGAGGGATTATGATCAATTTTAAAAAATAAATCCAATCCATATTGATAATGACAGTCTATGAAATTAGTGTGATAGTTGATCTGGCAAGATATCTTTATCTTTTATCCTATTAAGTTTGTTTATGTGAGCCTGATTATAACCACCTATGGGCAAATCAATGTTTCACCAGTCTTGATAATAATTATAACCACATATGGGAAAATTAATATCATTTACCTATGTTGTTGTATCCTAGTTATAACTACCTATGGGAAAAATAGGGGCAACACTTATTTACCATGCATTTCCACATTACCTTGCCATTACTATTTTCATTTGACTGGCCATTTGCTCGATTTGAGAACTTATTGGGACCTAGTTGGTTTTTCTTGACCTTTTGTGTGGATGAAATTAATATGACTTGAGATCATTTTAAGACCGTGTGGGTCATTCTCAATTCATGTTGAGGTCACCTCAATCCCCCTTTCCATACACTCACTATTTTGTGAGCAACCTAAGCCATACACTCTCACCGTTTTGTGAGAAACCTAAGCCAAACACTCTTGCCATTTTGTGAGTAGGCATCTTGTCATTCTCTAATGATTTAAGATACCTTAAAATTCCAAAACATTCATAACATTTCAAAAATCCAAAAATATTTATCCTGTCTAAGCCTAGTCAGTTATACTCGATCTACCTTACTAGGGCATTGTCATTATTAGGATGCTTTATTTTGATTTTGTTTTTAGGATTTCTATTTGTTTTTTTTAATTTTAGTTAGTTTTTTTTTTAAATTTGTTTTTTTACTTACCTGTTTGTTTGTTTTCAGCACTATTGCCTTGACTCGGTCTATATGCATTCGTTGGGTGATTCCTCGAGCAAATTATTTTTGAGTCCATCCATATTCATCTATTAACATTATCATCATGGTTTTTATCATTGGTGCATTATTTTCAAGTGTTTATTGGATCAAGAGTCAGTCCTTATGCATATTTTAGCCAAGTCTTTATGGTGTTATATCATGAAGCCTACCAACACATGCTACAACAAAAATTAGCTTCAAGAGGGTCTATAATCAATGGAGCCATTGAAGTTTCTCCTTGGCACCTTGGAAAATCCTTTTATCCCACCCTTAATCAAATTAACCCATTGGCCATTCTAGTTGTATTGTTGCTAATAAGGATGAACATCTCCTCTTGGTAGGTACACTTGAATCATTCACACTAATCAATCTTATTCTTATTTTCATCTCTTTCATCACTTTTTACCCATTCATATTTAATCTATATTCCAAGTTATATCCTTGATTTATGCTTTCTAATCATCCCTAACTGGGGTACCATCAATTATAGCCAATCCAGGTCCTCTTAAAGATTATAACTGCCTATGGGCAAATCACTATTTTGAATTTTAATCTTGATTATAACCACCTTTGGGAAAATTAGTATCCTTTTTACATCAATGCATGCAAGCATTTGCTCATTTGGATTAATCTCAATGATGGATTAATTCCACCTTTCTTCTTTTTTCTTTTTGAGGAATCATCCATCAACAAATGTGACAGCAACTCCCTCAAGGGGGCATCATTATAGGCTTCCCAAAATCATTTGGAGATTTATTATTTAATCATCATCTTCTTGTTGGTGAACATGCCATCTCTCATTATTTGAGAATACATTGCTTTGCCTATGGTGTGCAACATCTTCCCAAATAGGGGCAAACTGTAGACACCTAAAACTGGCCACTGATAACCTCTAACCAGAGTTTTGACAAATTTCCACCCAAAATGTACAATTTGGCCTAGAAAAACTAAAATATGATAAATGATGTGAAACTGACATATTCAAGTGCCAATTTTAGCTAGGGTATCCCTAAATAGGGCAATGTAATTTATGGGCTAGCTAACTTTGATAAGATCATTTCAAGTCAAGATGCAAATTTTGCACCTGGGTGCTCTAGATTGTTCTTTCCTATCAAATATATTACATGAGACATGTGCCTTTGTTATTTTCTATTGGTAACATCCTAAATTGGATAATGGATCTAATGCATTTGACATTGAATTACAATTCTAATCCAATCAAAATTTTGACCAATAACAAGGTATTCTAATCAATTTGAGTAATTTGTACACAAAGTGCTTAATCATGCTTAAGAGATAATTAATCCAAATCAAGGCATAATTAATAATTCTATGGAAACTTGTTGAATACTTATTTTTAGAAATGAATATTGAATATTTGCATCATCAGGTGACCTCATTTCTTAGGAAGACATTCCTAGGCCATAAATGCCATAAATATCAGGATTCATGCCCTCCATGCCTCATTAATGCCTTCCATGCCTCTTAATTTCCCCTTCTTAGAATGTAATTATGAGGATAATTGTAAACTTAATTATAAAAATTTAATTAATCCTCAACCACACATCTCAATCTTAGGATGGATGGTTCAGGTTGATTCTAGACATTCTCAAAAATCTATAAATAGGAGGCCTCACCATCTAAATTTTAAGTCTTGATAATGCAAAGTTATAATGTAGAATTGATTACAAAGCTTCATTAAATTAGTGATACCATGCCAAATTAATTCCAAGCCAAGCCAATCCACAAGGTGCCAAGGAGAGATGGAGGTAGCCAAGCTTCCATTGCCAAGGACTTCATGAGCACAAGTTGACCAAGCCACTACAAAAAGCATTTTAGAGCATCCAAGGAAGGTAAAAGAGGGTTTATTTTGCATTCTAATTGTGTGTTTTATTCATGTTTTTTAAATAAGCTCTCCCTAGTGTCTAGGCCTAGAGATGTTATGCTAATTAGTGTGTTTCTTTCATTTTGTTTTCATTTTGAAACTAACACCATACTAACCATCCTCTCTTGAGTTGAATTCTTAGATTCATAAGATGATGCGTGTAAACTTATGATTAAATTTTTTTAACTATTGTAGGTCATCAAAAGTAATTAGAATTTTTTTAAGGGGGTAAATTACCTAAAATCCATATCCAAAAATTTGTTTAGGTCTATATAAAATAACGTGTGGCACCAAAGTACTGGGTTCACATATTTCATTACATACTTACCCCCTTACCATTAGCATGGTATATGCATCAAGAGTGAATGAGAGATATAAAACATTAGGCACAAGTGTAGAGTGACTTCATAAAAAAATTTGTCTTTAAAGATGAGAATCCTTTGGTTCATAATGTGTTGTTAAAAATCAAACATTTTCTATGCCATGGGTGCCTAGAAGATTTAAGCACCATGACAAAATCTACGGCATAGAAGAACATAGCCTGTGGTCTAAATACAACATTAAAAAGATATAAAGCTACCAAGTTGGAAGAAAAATATCTCATGTAACCATGCCACTGAATCCAAGATGAAGAAGATGAAATTTAAGATTCAGATACTGATAGTGATATTGGTCTCACTAATTTGTTTGCACCTGAACAACTAGTAGAACCAGTAAAGGACCCAGTCGTAGAACCCATTGAAGAAGAAAAAATGCACAACATAAAAATTATAGAATAGGAAGGGAAATAAATGATATAAGAATATATTAATGATAAAAATCATCATATTTATTAGTAGTATATTAAAAACATGTGGAGAACATTGGAAGTGAGGAAATACCTAAATTGGCAAATATAGGTGACTATTGGACTGAATCTAAAGTTTCAAAAATTATGCAACTTTTGCATGATTTTCAAGATGTGTTTCCCACTAAATTTTTAGAGGTCATAAGAATTGATCCATCCCCTATAAAAATGCATATCAACTCAAGGAGTACACATGAACCATAAATAAATGAACATACAAGGTGAATCCAAACATGAAGTTAAAAGTGAAAGATGAATTAGATAGAATGCAAGATGTAGGTATATTTTATCCAGTAAAAAAGGTATATTATGTTATCCCCATGGTAGTGTATCCTAATAAAATAAGGGATATCAGATTATGCTGTGATTATCAAAATTTAAATGATGCCTATGTGAATGATCCATTTGTAATTCCCTTCACAAATGAAGTTTTGGAATCTGTCACTAGTCACAAAGTCTACTTTTTCATGGATGGTTTCAGTGGACATCATCAAATACCCATCATAGAAGAAGACATCACTAAAATGAATTTTGATATGGAATAGGGATCCTTTGCATACAAGGTAATGCCTTTTTGCCTAAACAATGCACCTATAGTTTTTTCTTGAGCAGTAATGACTGTGTTTAAGGATTTCATTCATGACTTCCCAAAAGTCTATCTCAATGATTAAGAAGTATTTTCTTTATTTAAATAAAATTTTTCCAAGTCATGCCTCATGTTAGAACACTATTGATCTCTGTGTAGACACTGAAATCATGTCTATCCCTTGGTCACCCCTTGGTCCCCTTTGGTCCTCTCCTAACCATTTCCTACCCACTCAATTATTAATTTAAAAATAAATTAATAATCCCCCCTTTGCCACCTCACCCCTCCTAGGATACCTCTCCTTGGATACCATTCCTCATCCCATGCCAAGTCTTAAATGCTTAACCCCCACTTTACTTCCCCCACTCATCCTCACGCCTAATAAAACCCACCCTCGATCATTTTCTAATGACCAGCTGACCCCAACAGATGGAAGAATGGAAAAAGGCTATTTTTAGCCCCTTTTTCCTATTCTTTGGCTACCGATGTCGGTTAGTATTCGGTCGATGCTAGTAGTTTCACCAATGTCGGTCCCTTTAAAACTAAATTTCTACTTTCGTTGCTTGGCCCTATGAACATGAATTCCTTTACATCCAAAATCTGACCTCTCTCTCTCCCTCTCTCATAGACGCACACCAAGCATCACAGGCTACAGACACTCTATAGAAATAGCTCCAGACTCTGGGTTAAAGACATTGTAGGTACATCAGTGGCATCAGCAACAAATCTGCTACACTCTTTCTTTAATAGGCCACAGCTAAGTATTTCTTTTGTGTTTTCATTTCAATTATTTAGACTATGTTAGTAATTAGTTTTCTAGTTACGGATTCTAAGTAATATCACCAACCCAAACCCAACTTGCTCTTTGTAGAGAGGCTGAAAAGCCTTCTCTCATCCTTATCTCCCTGTCACCCTATCCTCTATCTAGTCCCCTTTTCAGACCATACTCTCTACCTTGCAGCCCTGTACAGACCTCCAAACAAACTCTCAAACCATTCTGCAGACCATAAACCCATCCAGACCCTGTCCAAGGCCATTGCCCTGACTGACGCCGACCACCAGGCCCATTACCCCTACTGACGATGGCAGATTAACCGATGTCGGCAATTTGACCAACTGACACCGGTAGCATAACCGACATCGATGACTGTGGAAACTAGATTGCCACATACAGGTACACATTTTTTTCTATTTCTTTTGTTCAGTCTTTTATCACTTTTATTTTTGACAACATTCTACCTTTTATCAAATAGTAGACTGTCACCCCTCAAGAAGTCTTTGCACTTCAAGGATCAAGCTTTGCTTGGCAGTCTACCACCTATCTATCTAACACCCTTCTTATTTAAGTCTCTCTTATCTATAGGTGTCATCCTCCACAACCAAAGAGGAGTCCCTTTAATATCTAGATACGGTGTGCTGACTTCATCTGGGTAACATCTAACCCTAGACCATCACTTAGTTTCTTTCATCTCTTGAATGTGGAAAAGCAAAAATTGTTAGAAACATTCTGGCACGCCCGGTGGGACCCTAGGGTCTTCCTTGGGTTTATTTCTTATTTTTCATATAGGTGCATTAGGTCTCTTCTTGCATCTCTTTTCTTCTATCTCTTCCAAAAGACACTATCAACAAAGTTAAAAAGAATCATTCTTTTTCTTTCTTTTCTTGCATCTTAGAGTAGTAAAACTCATACTCTTCAACCTTTTCTCTACTTGTCTGCATTCAAACACACATTTATATTTTGGGCTTAAAATCTATTGCATCTCATTTCTATCTAAATGCATATTTAGTCCACACATCTAGTAATTAAAAACACATTATGAATAAAGCGTAGTCCACTTATGTTACACATCCAAACCACTTTCACAAAATCAAACATTTAAACACACCTGAGACAAGGCCCGACTAAGATTTCATCACCTAGCAGATACCTTACCCATCCCGACAATCCCACTTGGACTTCACTACCAAGGGGAAACCCACTCTGTTCTCTGGCAGAGGATAAACTCTAGGGGAAGTATATATTTTCTAAGTGACCCAGCTTATCTCTTGGCTCGTGAAGTGAGGGGAGCTTGCTCCTTAGCACCAGGCCACGTACGGAACCTAACATAGACTCTTGAGCACCAAAACTAACCTAAAACCAACCTTAGACTGCTTCTTCTAGGACCCATTTTAAAAGCCAACTTCAAAAACACACTTTAAGGTATAAGCCAACACGATCCTAAAAATTTATTCTTAGGAATTTACCATTTAGGGTCTGCTTGTCTTCATCTTCTTTTCTATTCTTATCTGGTTGTTTGAGCTACTCAGGATGTATTCTCTTGCCTTGAATGGTTTTGACATGTAGTCAAACCAAGATTCTTGTCAACCACATGAGGCAACAGCTGCTTTCGCCTTCACCATCCATAACTAGTCCTCTAATGGAGTATCATTCAGAGACCAAATGAACTCCTACCCAACTGACCCCGACTCAGCCTCCCATTGTCCCTGAGGGGGACCAAGACTTTGAAAGATTCTTGGACCTCAATGTCAAAGCCTTGCAACATTATCTCACATGAAGCCAAATGTGAGACTCCTTGGGCAACCTAATTTATGGGATGCCAACCTCCTTAGTCGAGATGGTAGTCATATCAACAGTGTTTGTGGTTTAACCTATAGACACCCAGGCCGTCGCCTCAACTAATGACTAGACCATGACTAATATAATAAGTGTGGCTTCTCCTTCTATCTCTGGGCCCACTTCCATTGGGGTTTCAACCCCCCATCAACTACAGACTATCCAACAAACTTCTACCCCTTTCCAAAATCTAGTTGTCTCCATCCTACCTACTCTCGCCCCCTTCAACACCAGGGTGGCTACTCATCCATTGGCTAGTGTTGCCACTATCCAACCACTTCTGGCAACATCAAGCCTTGTCATGAATTCTACCTTCATGATGTAACCACCCTTGGCTTCCACTTTTGTTCCAATGGCTAGTTATCAATACGTTGCACCCATACAAGCGCAATCGACTATGTCGTATGCCCCTCCCAGCACCTTCCAAGCACCTTACAACCTAGGGGGCACCCCACCTATGAATCTGTCAGCTGATCTAATCAAAATAATGATGGACAAAATGTCTAATCTTGAGACCTCTATTTTGGTTTGTGAAATGTCCTGTCATACGACCAAATTTATAATGAACCCATCCATCCCTCTGTCCCAATCTGGCCGTATCCCAGTCAGTGGGAACTTCCTAAATTTACTCGCTTCTAGAGTAAGGAAGACCCACAACAGCATCTGTGAGCATTCAGACATGCTTGTTATTTGATAGCACATGATGATGTGTTACTTCTACGCATATTCCCCATGTCACTTTCTGGTGCTGCTCTCGATTGGTATAGTTCTCTCACCAGTCACTCTCTTTTCACATTTACCTAGCTAGCCCAACTTTTTCTTGACTACTTTTCAATCAATATCACCAAAAAAGTCTCCATCACAGACCTGTATTCTATCTGACAGTTTGATGATGAATCCATAGCCAATTTTGTTGCTCGTTGGAGAGGCTTAATCAACCAGCTCTCCTTTTCTTTGCCCCAATTTGAGCTCATCAAACTCTTCTCTCAGGCATGTGCCAAACATATTTCCTCTACCTTGTGGGTCCAAACATTCCACACCTTTGACAAAGCTTTCACGATGGTTAGGAAGCTTAAACTACGTGCCGTTGAGGAAAACAAAGTCAAGTTGTAGAGTAAAAACCCCAACCCCAAGTCCAATGACCCTTCCTCTAAACCTTCTTCTTCTAATTCCAAATCTAAGGCATCAGCAAATGCTATAGTCATTAGACCATCATCTTCAACCAACCAATTTAAACCATCCACATCCCAAAGTATCACATGACAATTCCAGCAAAGATATGTGCAGCGTCAGTATACTCCACTAGGAGAGTCATATGCATCTGTGCTAGACAAACTTGTCAAACAGGGAGTTCTTAATCTCCCCTAAATCTGATTGCCCCCTTAATTCGATCCCTCACATGCCATCCCAGCATGGTATAGGGATAACAACTTCTGTAATTATCACTGTGTCAAAGGCTATGACACAGACAACTGTAAGACTCTTAAGAACATCATTCAAGACATACTAGATAAAGGTGACCTCATCTTGGACAACCCAAATGTGTCACCTAATCAAAGCATAGACATCTTTAAACAACCGTTTCCTAACCATCCTCCTAGCCAAAACAATGTGTAGACCATGACCGATGACTCTCAAGAGCATAACATACGCACAGTCAACACTGTTTCTCCTCTTCTCCCTGACCAACCTCTCTCATAGACTCAAGATGTTAGTCAACCCATCAGTCTATCACATGTGGATGAACCTTCTTCTCCTATTATTTCTCCATCAACTTCCCTTATATTGGAGGACACCTCGACTATGCCGGCACCGCTAGCCCCACTGTCCTCCTTGCTACTAATGGAAGACCCTATCCTTCCTACTCCTCAACCGCAGGTAGAAGGCGCAATCATCCCTGCCCTCTATCTTCTTGAGGAGCCACATTCTCCGATTCCTTCTCCACCCAGAGAAGAACTTGTCTCTCTGCCTTCTTCGACTAAAGATGATCCAGTTGTGACTCCCTCATGCCTTGGGTCTAAGATTGCTACACCTAACACATTTTCAACCCCACAACCATCCACATCTTCTGTAGGACCAAAGCCTCATCTAACATCTTTCCAACCATTCTCTCGATTGGCGGAGAAAATAGGACTTCTCCATTCGAGGAAAGTGGAGCATCAAGCATTATGGGAGCGACTCAAAACTCCTCACCTTGCCCATCTCATCTCATCTCATGCCACCAACCCTCCCATCACAAAATCTCTAAAAGTTTCCAACAAAGACCAGACTTCTACTTCTAAACCTTTAAAACCTCAACCATCCACATCAGAACTAAAACCCTCATCCACCATATCAAAACTAATCAAAATCCTCAGTGCTCACCCCGTACCTAACCTCACTCACCCGCAAGTGAAGGTAGACTTGAACTAGGCCTTGCCCAATAGTAGTCCTCAAACCAAACCAAAGAAGACTACTAAACCATGGCGGTGAAATCCTCCTCCACTATCAACATTGCCCTCCATTTTGGGCCCTCATCCTTCTACCATAATAGGAGTGCTCCTTACTCTAACCCCTAACCAAAACAAGTTACTACCATTACTCCCTTTGCCTACCATAAGCCTAACCTCTCTGAAAAATTTGGCACCTCTCACAAAGAAAGTGTCATCTACGCATGTGGCCACACCACCAACCAAAAAGGTGGTACAAAAACCTCCTTTAACACCTCCCAAGCAAAAGTCATCAACACCTCATGCATCAACAAGCACAGACCCTTTAGTGGGTTCACACGCTTTGATATTGCACCAAATTTTGCAAACCTCTAGCATAACCCTTCTGCCTATCAAACCATTCCAACCCCTTAGGTCAAAGCCATCTTGGTTTGATGATACTAAAATTTGCCTATATCATCACATACTGGGACATGATACTGAGAATTGCTGTGCCTTCAAGGTTGTCATTCGCTAATACATGGAGAAAGACACTCTTCTTCTTGAGGACACTGACGACAAACTTCTGACACCTTCCCATATCTCTCAAACCTCTTCGCCATCATCAACATCTCATCAACAGACTATGGTCCCTTCATCCCCTTCATCCCCTCTCTTCAAAATTAACACCATCAGTGTAGCCACTAGGTCACAAAAGGATAAAGCAAAAGAAAAAGCTGCTATTCCTTGGACCTATCCCTTTGTCAAGCCGCCTCAACCACCAAAACCCAAAATTTCTATCTTGGGTGCATCCCAACCCTCTTCTTCAGGGGCAATCCATGACTCTATGTTAAAATAGCTTCACCAAACACCTATGAAGATGACCTTGTATGACCTCATCCAAAGCTCACCCCAACATCGTCAAGCCCTAATCAAAGCCCTACAAGCAGTAGAGGTCCAACCTGAAGACCCCTAACCACTAGCTGCCATGGTCCAGTCATTATCCCCTGTTGCCTCTATCACTTTCAATGATTCTAAAATTCCTACCCCTAACTCAAAAGATTAGGATGCTGCTCTCTTCATCACAGCCTATGTTGATCAAAACCACATTAAGCGAGTTATGATTGATAGAGGTGCTAGCATTAATATCATCTCTACTCATGCCTATGATCAATTGGCCCTCCCCAAGAATTATGTATCAAAAACTAACACAATCCTTCGATCCTTTAATGACACCACTGCCACTACCATTGGCACCATCATCCTCCATATTTGTGTTGGCCCACGCATTGTCCCAGAGCTCTTCTACATCGTCGAGGGAGAGTTCTAATATAACATGTTATTAAGATGACCTTAGATTCGTGCCATGGCTTGTGTTCCTTCTACGCTGCACCGTTGTGTCAAATTTGAACACGACAGGCAAGTCCATGTCATCCCCACTGACCCATCTCCTTTCAAAACATGTAACATGACCTATCGACCAAATGACATTCTCATTCCTCTCAAGACACTAGCCCAGACACTACCTCCATCCATGAAAGCTTCAACTAGTTTGCAAACGATGGTCACCCTTACACCACCTCTTCAAGTGACAACCAAGGACCCCATGGAAGATATCTTCCAATGACTCTCACTTGGAGAATATCATTTAATTACCTTAGACATGTTCCAAACTCTACAAGAGTATGGACAACTTCACCATAGTCCAAGTTATGACCATTGAATCAAAATGATCATTCCTTATGGTCCACCTAACTTTCAAACAAATCTCATCTATGGGGGGCTAGATCAAGCCCCTACTGATGGGAATCCTCTCTCCTCACCTCAGCCATTCACATCTAACTTCTCCTTTCTTGGCAACTCTAACTTTACGCACACCTACCTTTACAGGTGTGCATGGAAGGGTTTTGGTTTCAGGCACTACGAGCAAGGCTCCCATCAGCCCATCAAACTATCAAATGATGACAATGCCAAGAAATGACATGGTCTGGGTTTTTAGGAACCTTCTAAAACCTCTGCCGACCCTTGCCCCAAACCCACCATAGACCAATCTCCTCTAAGCTCGCCTATTCTCCCCCCTTCACCTATAGAGTTGATGGTTTCCATCCCTCCTAGTTTTTTTTGCATAAACACCATCCGCTTGGAGCCCCTAACCTACCAACTAAGTGGGGTATCCAAGTCTCTCCCTCTCATTTATCCTAACATGATAGACGATGAGTCGACAACCATCAACACTGTCCACTATGTAGACGATGACACTATTCTCACCTACATGGGTGCCGATGACTCTTTCATCTAATGCTCCCTTATTTCTAAAATGTAGGTTATGTTAAATGAATCAACCATTGACATTAACCTCCCATCTTCTGATGTTCCTCATGTCTTAAAGATTGGTCAATCTCTAGAGGCTCAAGAGCAGATCGACTACACTAGTTTCCTCTCAAACCATAGCAAGGCCTTTGCCTGGACCTATAGTGACATGCCTGGAATTAACCCCAACATTGCCATTTATAACATCATCACAAAATCAGAGGCTAATCCTGTCAGGTAAAAGCTTTGAAAGATGTATCCTCAAGTTGCACTCCTTTTCAAAGAGGAGCTTCAGCATCTTCTCTCTGTCTCTTTCATCCAGCCCATTAATTATCCATAGTGGGTGTCTAACATCGTCCCTGTCACCAAGGCAATTGGAGGGATCTAAATCTACATGAACTATCACAACCTCAACCTAGCCTATCCCAAGGATGATTTTCCTCTTCCCAACATTGACCAACTTGTTGATCTCACAGCCGGTTATGAGATGCTATCACCCATGGACAGGTTTTCAAGATATAACCAAATCCTGATAGCGCTAGAAGATCAGCACAAGACTACCTTCATCACCCCATGGAGGACTTTTTGCTATCGGGTCATGCCTTTTGGCCAAAAGAATGCAGGCACCACATATCAACGTGCCATGACCTACATTTTTTATGATCTCCTCTACAAAATCATGGAGGACTATGTGGATGACTTGCTAGACAAATCCAAGCTTCACCATGACCATTTGACCATCCTCAAGATCATCTTCTCTTACCTTCTTTAATACAATGTCTACCTTAACCCTAAGAAATGCATCTTTGGGGTCCTCTCAGGCAATCTCCTGGGTTTCATCATTTCTCTCCATGACATCGAGATAGATCTCACCAAAATGCATGCTATTCTCAAGATGCCACCTCTGACCAATCTCAAGCAACTTTGCAGTCTGCAAGGGAAGCTCCAGTCCATCCATCGCTTCATCTCACAGCTTTCTGACCACTGTCAACCCTTTCATCATTTCCTCAAGAAGGACGTCTCCTTTAAATGAGATAAGGACTATCAAGAGGATTTTGAATCCCTCAAACGCTATTTGGTCTCTCCATTAGTCCTCATTCCACCTAAAGATGACTAAGCCTTCTACCTTTACATCTTGGCAACCAACCATTCGTTAGGTGCCATGATCACGCACTGAGATGAGCAACACTGTGAGCAAGCAATTTACTATATAAGTTGAACACTTGTCGACTATGAAACTTGGTATACTCATATCGAGAAACTCTATTTGGCATTAGTCTTTGCCACTACTAAGCTCTACCATTATCTTCTCAATCACAAGAACTTTGTCATCACTCACACTGACCCTCTTAAATACATGCATTCCAAGCCATACTAAAACTAGCGTATGGCTCGTTGGCTCATGCTTCTTACTGAGTTTGACTTAGAATTCATCTAGTAAAAATCCATAAAGGGGAAAACAATCACAGACCAACTGGCAGATGCCCCTCTACCTGACAATCAACCTTTTCAATGCGAGTTCCCTGACGAATCTATCACCGTGCTTTCCATCGATAACACATTTTATCAAATGACAATGTTCTTCGACGGCTCCAAATGTCAACTTGGTGGGGGTGTGGGGGTCATTCTCATCCCACACGAAGGTGAGCCCATGCCCCTATCTTTCAAACTCAACTTTGAATGTACCAATAATATGGCTGAGTATGAAGCCTTAATTTTGAGACTTCAAACCGCCCTTTCTTTAAGTGTCAAGACCATCAACATCTTCGGCGACTCACAACTGGTCGTCAATCAGGTCAACAGTTCATATCTTTGTAAAAATTAAATCTTGTAAAGATATAAACACCATGTGGACACCCTTCTAGCCTCTTTCAACCATTACCTCTTGCAGACTGTTCCTCGATTTATGAATAAGTTTGCTGATACCATGGCTTCTTTTGCCTCGCATATTCCATCTTCGTCATCTTCATCAAGAATTTTTGTTACGATGCATTGTGTGTCATTGCCTTCATACATTTCTCCTAACATCAAGCATGTCAGCACCATAGACTCTAGTCCATGAGATGTTTGGTATAAACAACTTGTGGACCACTTATTTCATTCTATCATTCCTCCCAATCTCTCTAGCAATGCAAAATGAGCTTTTATCAAACACACTATTCGCTATACCATGTTAGGGGGTCTTCTCTATAAAAGAGGTTTCGATGGCCTCCTTCTTCATTGTCTAACCTCCACTGAAGCATCTCATGCCATTAAACAAGTCCACGATGGGATTTGTGGCAAACACTTCAGTGGTAATTCAGTTGCCAAATGCATCCTTCGCCTGGGCTATTATTGGCCCACTCTTCATCAAGACTGTAGTGACTATGTTCAGCATTACATCAAGTGCCAACAACACTCTAACTTGCTTCACCTCCCTAGCCATGCCTTACAAGTCACTCAATATTTCTAGCCTTTCTCACAATGGGGCTTAGATCTCATCGGTGAGATTTGTTAGGGTGTGGAGCTAAAAGCTTCATCAAGGAGCATTCATTATCAGGTTTGGGTCTACACAGACACTGGCATCGGTCAGGAGCGACTGACGTTGATCACAGGTAGTTGCAGAGACGCCGACGTCAGTAAAGGGTCAGCCGACGGTGGTCACAGACAAGTAGTAGGAACCGACGTCGGTTACCTGCGTGTCCAGAAAGCTATTTCCGTGGATAGAAGTGAGTGTTTGCATGATAAGTTTGAGTTGAAGTCTCAAGCTCGCATCTCTATTGTTAGCAATACTATTTTTAGAGCCCTTGTTCAAGTGGCTTAACTGCTTGTTGGGTGTACATGCTCAAGTCTCCTAATTCTATATGTAGAATTAGATCTTCTTAGCTTTGTAGTGAACTATTGTAGCTGGGTGAATTATTGTAATTCATTGTGTGAGAAGAACAGTACAGAATTGAATCAATCTAGGCTTGTTGGAGTTGATTGTTCTTGAGAGAGAGAGATCTTGAGGAATAGAGATCTATACATCTAGGAGAGGTGTGGAAGAAAGAAGCTTTCTTCAATTGTATTCCTTTTGTAAAGAGTTTGTTAATACAAGTTTTCAGGGTGTTTTCTTGTATCTCTTGTTCTTGCTATTATCATTCTAATTACTTGTCAATCTGGTTTAATTTTGCATTTATTGCTGTCACAATTGTAATCTATTGTTGGATTAATCCCCCAACAAGTGGTATCAGAGCCTTGGTTACAGGTTCAAAGCCTAATAATTGGTATCAAAGTTCAGGTTCACTAACAGGTGGTTCAGATCTGTGTAGTGTATATTGATTACAGGTTCTCACAAGAGTTTTTGCAGGGATTTCTGTTTGAGTGGGAGAAGCAATGGTAGATGAAAGTAAATTGAGAATGGAAAAGTTCAATGGCAAAAATTACCAACACTGGAGAATGCAGATAGAGGATTATCTGTATCAGAAAGATCTCTACTTACCATTAGGAGGTGTTGCAAAGAAGCCCAAAGACATGGAGGATGAAGAATGGGAATTTCTTGATAGAAAGGCTCTGGGGTCTATAAGACTGAGTCTAGCATCCACTGTGATATCTAATTTATCACAGGCAAAGTCTACAGTAGAGTTGATGACTATGTTAGCAAATTTGTATGAAAAACCCTCAGCTTCCAATAAGGTATATCTTATGAAGCAGTTATTTAATTTGCATATGAATGAAGGTGGATCTGTTTCTACTCATTTGAATGATTTCAATAGAATTGTGAATCAGTTAAGTTCAGTGAATATAGTGTTTGATGATGAAATAAAAGCTCTTTTGATATTATGTTCTTTACCTGAAAGCTAGCATGGCTTAGTAATGGCAGTAAGTAATACTGCATCTGCATCAAATATTTTGAAAGTAGAGGATGTTGTTAGTGTTATCTTGAATGAGGAAATACGTAGGAAAAGCACAGAAGAGGCATTTAAGAACACTTTAAGTTTTGAGAGCAGGGGAAGGCAGAAAGAGAAGAGCAAGAAAGGCAGATCAAGATCCAAGTCAAAGGGGAAAGGCAGATCTAAATCTAGAAATGGCAGAAAGCCACAGTGCTGGAATTATGGAAAGATGGGGCACATAAGCAGAGATTATTGGTCAAAGCCTAAGGAGGACAATCAGCATGAAGGAAAGGAAGAAGCCAAGATTGCAGGTATTGCACAGGATGCTTTAATTTTCTCTCTGCATAATAATATAGAATCTTGGGTATTAGATTCTGGTGCATCTTTTCATGCTACTCCTAACAGGGAATATTTCAGTGACTATATCCATGGAGATTTTGGAATAGTGTATCTAGGGGATGATGAGCCCTGTAAAATAATTGGCAAAGGTAAAGTGCAGTTGAAGATGCAGAATAGCAACACATGGGTGTTGAGAGATGTGATGCATGTTCCTAGCTTGAAGAGAAATTTGATTTCTGTAGGAAAGTTAGGGGATGAGGGTTGTACAATAACTCTCACAACAGAATCTTGGAAGGTGACCAAGGGTGCACTTGTTATGGCCAGAGGTAAGAGAGAAGGTACTCTCTATTTGTGTAATTGTGTTACTAACAAATCTCCTTCTATATTATCTACTTCAAATGTGGACGCTAAATTGTGGCACTTAAGGCTTGGCCACATGAGTGAGAAGGGGATGTCAATTCTTAAGTCCAAAGGTATGCTTTCAGATTTAAAAGGCATAAATCTGGAATTTTGTGAGCACTGTGTATTTGGAAAATAGAAAAGGTTTAGTTTTCTCAAAACTGGGTCTACTAAGAAGAGACACAAGTTGGAGCTTGTTCACACAGACGTGTGGGGACCAACTCAGGTTGCTTCCATTGCAGGATCAAAGTACTATGTATCTTTCATAGATGATGCCACAAAGAAGGTATGGATCTATTGTATTAGAAGAAAATCTGATGTATTTGAGACTTTTAAAGTTTGGAAAGCTATGGTTGAGAATGAAACATGTAAAAGATTAAAGTGCCTGAGATCAGACAATGGCAGTGAGTTTTGTAGTCATAAGTTCAGAGATTATTGTTACATGCATGGAATCCATAGGCAAAGGATGGTTCCAAGGACACCTCAGCAGAATGGGACTGCTGAAAGGATGAACAGGACAATAATGGAGCGTGCAAGATGTATGAGATTGCATGCCAGTTTGCCCTTACAGTTTTGGGCACAAGCTGTTGACACTGCAGTATACCTGATTAATAGAGGACCCTCTACAGCTCTGGATGGTGGTATTCCAGAAGAGGCATGGACAGGTAAAAAGGTTGATCTCTCATATCTCAAAGTTTTTGGTTGTGAAGCCTTTGTGCATATAGATAAGGAAAATAGAAAGAAGCTTGATGCTAAGTCTATGAGATGCACGTTTATTGGCTATGGCTCAGATGATTTTGGTTACAGATTGTGGAATCTAGAAACTAACAAGGTAATCAGGAGCCGTGATGTTGTTTTCAATAAAAGAGTGATGTATTGTGATCAGCTAAGGAAGTTGAATCAATCTGAGCAGAGCAATGGTGAATTGGATGAGGTGAAAGTCTAAGATGAGCTCGTGGGAAAAAGAAATAATCACTTGCAGGAAAACACAGAGACCGACGTCGGCAGGTTAGGAACCGGTGTCGGCAGGACAGGAACCGGCGTCAGCCATACAGAGACCGACGTCAGTCGTACAAGTACTGAGGTCAGTCAAGCAAAACCGACTTCAGCCAGTAACAAGTCTGGAGGTGACCGAGGTTGGTCACTGTCAGAGAATTTGGGTGGATAGCGTGTTGTAGATGAGTCTCAGACACCCATCAGGAGGTCAAAAAGGGTGAATAAGCCTCCAATTAGATATTCTCCTTCTTTATTTTATTTATTGCTAACTGATGGTGGAGAACCAAAGAGTTTTGAAGAAGCAATACAGGTGGAGTCCAAGAGTCAGTGGGAGCGTGGCATGGTTGAGGAGTTGGAGTCCTTAAGAGAGAACCAAACATGGGATTTGGTTGAATTGCCAGCTGGTAAGAGAACACTTAAGAACAGATGGACCTACAGGTTGAAGGAAGGCGAGAATGGATAGATGAGATATAAGGCCAGATTAGTAGTGAAAGGATTTGCACAAAAGCCAGGTATCGACTTTGGTGAGATTTTCTCTCCTGTTGTTAAAATGACTTTAATAAGGGTTGTATTGTCTTTGGTTGCTTTTGAGGATTTGTATCTTGAGCAGCTAGATGTTAAGACAACATTTCTTCATGGAGATTTGGATGAGGAAATTTATATGGAACAGCCAAAAGGATTCGAGGTCAAGGGTAAGGAGAAGTTTGTGTGCAGGTTGAAGAAAAGCTTGTATGGCCTCAAGCAAGCTCCTAGGCAATGGTACTTAAAATTTGACAGGTTTATGACTGAGCATGGCTATAGTAGGTGTCAATCAGACCATTGTGTGTATTTCAAGAGATTTGATAACGGTAGATATATTATTCTATTGTTGTATGTAGATGATATGCTGGTTGCAGGATCTCACATGTAGGATATCTCAGAGCTTAAGGTGAAATTAGCTCAAACGTTTGCTATGAAGGATTTGGGAGCAGCAAAGAAAATCCTTGGCATGAGCATTAAGAGAGATAGGAAAAATCACAGGTTGATATTGTCTCAAGAATATTATGTGGACAAGGTGTTGAAACGGTTCAATATGCAAGATGCTAAACTGGTAAGCACACCTTTAGCTGGACATTTTAAGTTGAGTAAAGAACAATGTCCTAATTCATATGATGAGGTAGAGTACATGAGTAAGGTTCCATATTCTTCTGCAGTAGGGAGTTTGATGTATGCAATGGTGTGTACTAGACCGGATATTGCCCAAGTAGTGGGAGTGGTAAGTAAGTATATGGCCAATCCAGGAAAGGAACATTGAAAAGTAGTTCAGTGGATCCTTAGATATCTGAGAGGAACCAGCAGTAGGCACTTGTGCTATGGAGGTTCAGATACTTCTTTACATGGTTATGTAGATTTAGATATGGTAGGTGATTTGGATGGTAGGAAGAGCACTACAGGTTATGTTTTTACTGTAGGTGGAACGGCGGTTAGCTGGATATCTAAGTTGCAGAAGGTTGTTGCCTTGTCAACTACAGAAGTAGAGTATATTGCAGCCATAGAAGCTAGCAAGGAGATGATATGGATGACACGGTTCATGGATGAGCTTGGTAGGGAGCATGAGAGTTGCAGATTGTATAGTGACAGTCAGAGTGTAATCCATTTGGCTAAGAATTCAGCCTTTCATTCAAGAACAAAGCACATACAGCTAAGGTATCACTTCATATGATAGGTATTGGAAGATGGTGAGTTGAAGCTAGAAAAGATCCATACAGATAGGAATCCTGCTAATATGTTAACCAAGCCGGTTACAAAGGAGAAGTTGAATCTTCATTCAACTTCTGTTGGTCTTCATGATTGAGTTGAAGATGGAGGAGCTAGAAGATGTTACTGTACAGGTACTGGTGCAGCTGTTTATCTCCAAGTGGGAGATTGTTAGGGTGTGGAGCTAAAAGCTTCACCAAGGAGCATTCATTATCAGGTTTGGGTCTACACAGACACTGGTGTCAGTTAGGAGTGACTGACGTTGGTCACAGGCAGTTGCAGAGACGCTGACGTCGATAGAGGGTCGGCCGACGGCAGTCACAGACAAGAAGTAGGAACTGACGTTGGTTACCTGCGTGTCCAGAAAGCTATTTCTGTGGATAGAAGCGAGTGTTTGCATGATAAGTTTGAGTTGAAGTCTCAAGCTCACGTCTCTATTGTTAGCAATACTATTTTTAGAGCCCTTGTTCAAGTGGCTTAACTGCTTGTTGGGTGTACATGCTTAAGTCTCCTAATTCTATATGTAGAATTAGATCTTCTTAGCTTTGTAGTGAATTATTGTAGTTGGGTGAATTATTGTAATTCATTGTGTGAGAAGAACAGTACAGAATTGAATCAATCTAGGCTTGTTGGAGTTGATTGTTCTTAAGAGAGAGAGCTCTTGAGGAATAGAGATCTATACATCTAGGAGAGGTGTGGAAGAAAGAAGCTTTCTTCAATTGTATTCCTTTTGTAAAGAGTTTGTTAATACAAGTTTTCAGGGTGTTTTCTTGTATCTCTTGTTCTTGCTATTATCATTCTAATTACTTGTCAATCTGGTTTAATTCTGCATTTATTGCTGTCACAATTGTAATCTATTATTGGATTGATCCCCTAACTTGCTTCACCTCCCTAGCCATGCCTTACAAGTCACTCAATATTTCTAGCCTTTCTCACAATGGGGCTTAGATCTCATCGGTGAGATTAACCCTCATTTGTCCCTTTGACATCAGTCCATTATCACCGCCACTGAGTATTTCACTAAATGGGAGGAAGTTATTCCTCTTATCTCCACAAAATCCGACAAAATTTTTGACTTCATCAACACCCACATCATATGTCATTTTGATGTACCTCATAAAATCATCATCGATAACGGTAAGTCATTCAAAAACAAAATTGTCCAAAAACTCTATGACTCATTTGGCATCAAGCTCAACTTCTCTTCGCCTTACTACCCATAAGCAAATGGGTAGGCTGAGGCTTCTAACAAAATATTAACTAAAATTCTCATGAAGGTGGTCAACGACACTGGAAGGGATTGGCACATTCACATTCCCTTTGCCTTGTGGGCCTACCACACTAGCATCCAAACCTCTACGGGTGCTACACCTTTCTTTTTAGTGTACAAAATAGAGGTTGTCCTACCTCTCAAAGTACAAATCCTATCTCTATGCATCTCTCTGCATGACATTCTTTCTAATGATGACTTTCATCAAGATCGCTTAGCTCAACTTGAGTTACTTGATGAACATCGTCTTGCTGCCCTCAACCATCTCCACGTCTATCAAAATCACATCAAGCAAGCCTATGACAAAAATCTGTGAAAAAGAGAGTTCAATATCAGAGACCTTGTCCTCAAAGAAAATCAACATGTGACCAATATGGAAAGAAGTAAATAAGGCAAGTTTGCTCCTAATTGGCTCAAACCTTTCATCATAATGCACAAGTATGGGTCAGGGACTTATCGTCTGTCTTCTCTTGAAGGCCGACCAGAACCTGAGCCTCTTAATGCCTTGCATCTGTGACCATTCTACTGTTAGTCGAGTACTCAATCACTTGACATCTAACTTAAGCTCATCCCTTGAAGAACCCCCATTCTCTTAATCCTTATTCCTTTAACCCTATTCCCCTAAACGAATCCTATGTCACCCTTTTATAAAGTATAGATGCTTTGTCCTAATAAAAGGGAGCCCTTGAACTTTTATAGTCTTGTCCATGACTCCACATTCTATCAAAATAAATTGAGATGTTAAAATATCAAAAGGTCACAAAATCAAAAGATAGACTGCTCCCTCGAAGGACAACTGTACTATCATTGCTATAGCTAATAGACTGCTCCCTCGAAGGACAGCTATTCAAAGCCCTCATAAAAATATAAAGCAAAAATATAGACCACTCCCTTGAAGGATGGCTATGCCTAAATATCTTAGTACAAAAAACACTCTCTTAGAAGCTTCTCACATTGATCAGCTTCACAAATGACCACAAAACAAAATGACATCTCTATGTAGACTTCCCACATTGATCGGTCTACGCAAAAGAAAAAAAATAAAGGGGTCATGGACTTGGCTTGTAGTCGTCTCAGGGTCTCCTATAAAAAGGGGCAAAGTTATCCTTACTCAAAAAGGTTACCCTATCCTCCCATATCACATCACCTACTCAAGGGACTTCGAGCTCATTTTAATGTCAAAGTGATTTGCTTACCTCTCTAACACAACCCATGGTCAACGATGTAATGCGTGAATGGGGATTTTTGTTCTAACAACCCCTATCTATGCTCTCATTCTTGTCCTTGTCAATGAAAGGGCACATCTACCTTTCACTTTTTGCATACACTTTGGTCACATTTAATCACATCATTTGCTACCCAACCCAACCCTTTTCAGACCACTCACATAGCCTATTCACATAAGTTTCTATGGACACCAATACACATGGAAACTGTCGACCACATAATTTATGTTAAGCATAAACCATTACTTGCTAAAGCATAAATAGACTCATTTCATTTTTAGCATACATCCATCACCTAATATGGATAATTGCTAGGGATGAAAACCCCCGACCAATGTTACAGAATACACCATCACACAATATGGCAAAGGCTATAACATCATCTTACCCTCTTCATTTCAAGCATGTACCATCAGACACATGGGAAGTGCTCAGCCATCATCATGACCAAACCCACCTTTCAACCTCTCTAACTCTTCATCTGAACTACATTGGTCTAAGGGCCTAACAACAGGGGGTATGTAGGCAACACTTAGATGACATGGGGTCCTCTGGGGTTAGCTCGACCACATTTATTTGTTCACCTATCTGATGAACAAACCCCTTTTTCTTTCAACCATGACTTAACTTAGTTCACACCAATCCATATGACCAAACCCACTTCTTTGACTCTTTCCTCCCTTTTGGGAGAACTACATTGGCCTGAGGCCCTCAAGACAGGGGCTATGTAGGTAGCACTTAGTTTACATGGAGTCTTCTGGGGTTAGCTCGGCCATTCCTTCTGTCACTTTATCTCGTCACCTGCCAATCACATCATAACTAATCACATATTTCTACAATCATTAGCATAATCATTTACATCATTTTCATCTCATCATAAGCATCATCAAGTAATAATCATCATATAATCATCATTAACATAATCATTTACATCATTCACATCATAATCATTAACCATAAATAATAACATCATCATATCATCATTAGCATCATCATAGACATCATATAATCAATGTACATCCTTAAAACACATAAAGAATCCTAACAACATTAAACATCTAAAAACATTTCCACAACACATCCATGATCAAACATCTCATCATATATATATATCAAAGTTTTTACAAATGGCACAATCTGTGCCTCTCTCTCTCTCTCTCAAAAGAATAATATACATCTCACACCATCAGCTCGTAGGCCAATATATACATCATATCTAAAAAATCTGCCCTCAAGGTTGTGGCTGTGGTGGTGGTGGTGGAAGCTGGGAAGATGCTATATCATCTCTGCCCTCTGATTTGCATCATTTGCAAGACTCTAAAGCCATCACTCGCGACATAGACCGCTATTGGCTCAGCTCTGCCCTCATCTCTGAGTATCACTATATCTGAGGGAACCCCCTAATGGCCCCCTCATAATATGTGATCTCATCCAGTGTAGTGTTGTACCTAATAATAGGTATAGTCTGTGATGGACCCATTAGGCTTGCTACTGTGCCTTGCACTAAACCCTGCAACTGTGAAAATGTTGGCTGCACAGATGCTGACTGTGTGGGCTACTGAACTGACTGCTAAAGTGGATGATGACTCGGGCCTTGTCCTCCCAAAATTTGCCCTACCAATGCCTGTGCTTGGGTTGCGATCAATTGTCCCTATAAAATGATGACCAATCATGTCAGAGCAGCCACTTGCCCTGTCAACCCTACTACCTATCCCATCAAAACTGTGACCTACCCCTATAAAATGGTCACCTAGCCCTGGGCTGCATCCCTCTCATATCTGGCCATGTCCCTCTCCTAGCAAGCTACATTCCACTCTCTAATCATGGCCTCTAGATCTGGCTGTAGCCCCACCTATACACCTGCATACTATCTTGCCCACCATGCCAAGTAGGCCCCTATGTATCCTGGGTCTACTATCCTAGGTCCTGCTGGCAGCTCCTCAAAATTTGGGTCCTCTATCTCCTCTAGCAGTGGGAGCAGTGCCTCTCTGTCATCCCATCTATACTATGGGAAGGTAGGTGGCACATCCTGAAGTAGCCCATACTGGCACCACACTCTCTCTATTGGTACCCTCTCAAGCTCACTGGCTTGCCTGCCCCTGACCCACCTGATGCTCTGCACCCTGACTAGTTGATCTGCCTGATCTCTGAAGGCTAGGTACACCAAGTATGGTATCCAAGTAATATCTATTGGGATCAGGGCCTCTAGTACCCCTCTTAGTGGTCAATGTCTCTGACCACTCCATCCATCTGTGCCTACACCATCATCTCGTGCCATCATCTAAATTTGACCCTAAAGCTAGCCTAAATAGCCACTAGGAGGCCAAGAGGTCATGTGACCATGATATGCTCATAGGCCCAATAGTGCAGGAGGTGGCCCACACACAGACTGTACCACTGCCACCAGCTGATCCCCCATAGCTCTCTGTATACTTGGGCCAAAAAGATAGGTGCCCAGGCAAACACTGTCTACTACTCCACTATCTCCATTAAAACCTTGGTCATAGCAACCAAAAACCTACCTCCCTCTACATCAAGTAGTGTGTAGACTATGATGCGTAGACTATGATGCTTATCATCATCAAGATCGCTAGCCGATGTGCATGCTCATCAGCAGCGTAGAGGGGCTCATAGGCAAAACTCACTGAGTGGTAGCTTGTCTCAGCAACGTGCTCCCCAAATAGTGTCACCATGTGTATGCCATGCACCTCTCTCAAGCACACATACAGGTCTACTCTGTGTACCGATAGCCACAAAATTTGATACACATCCTTGACCATGATAGTCATCTCCCCTATCGACAAGTGGATGGTGTTGGTGGAGTGATCCCATTGCTCGATTAGAGCCACCATTAGGCTCACATCCTTTACCACTCGACAGTAGCGCTGCACCCTATCGAGTCCCACTATGCTCATCTATGCCCACTCCTCCCTGGTAATGTCTCAATGCATTTGCATCAGCAATGATGATAATTAATCCCACAGCATTAGCATCTACCTCACTTACATCCAACTAATCAAACTCATGTTAACAATGTAACTACCAATCCCCATGACTCTTCTTCTCTAGCTAGACCATTTATCCTTTCATCTATCTACTTGATCGTTTATGGCTATCCTGACACCCGAGAAGCCCTTGGTGTAGCTTTGACCCCTTGACTTGGCAATTTTCTAACTCTCTCCGACCAAGCAGCCACTGACATCGATTAGAGTGCGAGTGATGGCACTTACCTAACTGACATCAGTCACTTCATGACCAATGTCAAGAGGTGACTAACTGATGTCGGTCACTGGTCAATTGACGCTGGTGAATCCACTGACATCAATGACTGGTTCAGCTCTAGACTTGAATGGGGCGAGCCCTAAAAATTAGGGCTTCCCCCTTTTGTCCCCCATTTACCCCCAAAACCCTCTTAAATCCCCCTAGCATGACCTACCTACCCTTCCCACCCACCTAACTACCCTTCCTAATCAATTTCTAGTTACAAACATCAAATTTCAAAAATAAAAATCAAATTCAAAATAAGCCAAACAAATTCACAACACCTCCTACCTCATCCCATCATCATCACCGTGGTGGCACGATGGGTGTTGCTAGTGGTGGACCTCCCACCAGTCCTCCTCCACCCTCTGCCATCTCCTCTACCTCACTTTCTTTGTAACCTCCTCTTGGCCCACAATCACCTCTGTAGCCTCCAATCTTCGTCCAACTCACTCCCTCTCTCCACCAATCTCTCTCTGCCACCTCGCACTGCTCAATCGATCAACTTTGAGTTGCTTTCACCCACTCCAATCTAGAGCTCCTTTTTTGACTTTGCCACAATCACAAATGACTTTTGGTAGGTCACCAATCTAGTTTTGTCAGATTTGGCAGGCCGCCAACATTGGCATAATCGTTCCCTAAGCCGCTGACATCGGCCGATTTGCACTGACATCAATCGATTCTGGTCACCAATGTCAGTCAATTCTAGCCACTGACCTCAGTGACCTTTAAACCTCCAGCTTCTTCACAGTGAGCAAAATCATGTCCCCAATCATCCAGTCCTCACAGTAGAAGTTATCTTAGCCTCCTCAGGCACCCTTAAGATCACTTTTACCTCTACCTACCTCGACCATAGACCTTGGAGATTGTGACTATCTCCTCCAACCACTTCTAAGACAACTCTACCTGGGGTGTTTCAATTGCCCTTGCTACCTCATGCCTAGTTAGCAAATTGTCCTTAATCTCCACAAGTAATTAGATCATGCTCCAGTTGATCCTCATGCTTGTGGCCTTTTCATGTTTTCCAAGAGCACTTCTTGAGCCTGAGATACTTGGAACACATTGACCATTAGAGCTACAGCTTGGATCGTTTAACCCCATCAGCTATGACTCAATGCTGGGGCCTAGTTATTTCAATTTTGGCACTCCTCAACCTTTGACCATGACAATTTGACCTACCTATTGCATGATGTGGCATACACGTAATCTCATCCTTTACAACATTCACACTTCAACCTTCACCCTTTCCATCTATCTCTCTATCAAATCGACACCCGATATCAGGTTCTCTTCCCCTAACTCCCGCTTTGAGGGGGGAACACCCTATCCCATACCTGGGGCAACCAACTCCTATTGTTGTCTTACAGTTCATCAAAAACAACCAACAAGATAAAAAGGGGCAAATGTAGACACCAAAATTGTGTCTATCCCTTGGTCACCCCTTGGTCCCCTTTGGTCCCCTCCTAACCATTTTCTACCCACTCAATTATTAATTTAAAAATAAATTAATAATCCCCCCTTTGCCACCTCACCCCTCCTAGGATACCTCTCCTTGGATACCATTCCTCACCCATGCCAAGTCTTAAATGCTTAACCCCTACTTTAATTTCCCCACTCATCTTCACATCTAATAAAACCCACCCTCGACGATTTTCTAACGACCAGCTGACCCCGATAGATGGAAGAACAGGAAAAAGGCTATTTTTAGCCCATTTTTCCTATTCTTTGGCTATCAACATCGGCCAGTATTCGGCTGACACCGATGGTTTCACTGACATCGGTCCCTTTAAAACTAAATTTCTACTTTCATTGCTCGGCCCTACGAACGTGAATTCCTTTGCATCCAAAATTTGACCTCTCTCTCTCCCTCTCTCACAGATGCACACCAAGCATCACAGGCTATAGACACTCTATAGAAATAGCTCTAGACTCTGGGTTAAAGACATTATAGGTACATCAGTGGCATCAACAACAAATCTGCTACACTCTTTCTTCAGCAGGCCACAGCTAAGTATTTCTTCTGTGTTTTCATTTCAATTATTTAGACTATGTTAGTAATTAGTTTTCTAGTTACTGCTTCTAAGTAATATCACCAGCCTAGACCCAACCTGCTCTTCTTGAAGAGGTTGAAAAGCCTTCTCTCATCCTTATCTCCCTATCACCCTGTCCTCTATCTGGTCCCCTTTTCAGACCATACTCTCTACCCTGCAGCCCTGTACAGACCTCTAAAAAGACTCTCAGACCATCCAAATAGACTCTCAGACCATTCTGCAGACCATAAACCCATCCATGCCATTACCCTGACCGATGCCAGCCACTAGGCCCATTGCCCCTACCAACGACAACAGACTAACCAACGTCGGCAACTTGACCAATTGATGCTGGCAGCATAACCAATGTCAGTGACTGTGGAAATGAGATTGCCACATACAGGTATGCATTTGTTTTTATTTCTTTTATTCAATCTTTTATCACTTCTATTTCTAACAACATTCTGCCTTTTATCAAATAGTAGACTGTCACCCCTTAAGAAGTCTTCGCACTTCAGGGATCAAGCTTTGCTTGGCAGTCTACCACCTATCTATCTAACACCCTTCTTATTTAAGTCTCTCTTATCTACAGGTGTCATCCTCCATAGCCAAAGAGGAGTCCCTTCAACATCTGGATATGGTGCGCTGACTTCATCTGGGTAACATCTAACCCTAGACCATCACTTAGTTTCTTTCATCTCTTGAATGTGGAAAAGCAAAAATTGTTAGAAACACTCTGTATATTGCCTTGAATTTGAAAAAGTGCTTATTTTTTACACCTTTTGGTGTCCTGCTAGGTCATTTAGTGTGAAATGAAGGGATTTTGGTAGACTAAGCCAAAATTATAGTCATTTTGGGTATGCATCCACCAATAAGCTCCACATAATTGTGATCCTTTCTTGGACATATGTAGTACTATCAAAAGTTTATCAAGGGATATGCAGTCATTTCATCTCCATTGGAGTATTTACTATGTAAAGATGTGAAGTTTGTTTGGACTTCTAAATGTCAAGTAGCCTTCATAGGAATAAAGTAGAGATTGATCACTATGCCTATTCTTGTATTTTCAAATTAGATCAATCCCTTTTATGTTCACATTGATGCTTTTAGTATTTTAGTTAGTGCTATGCTTGTATAGCTAAGAGATGGTAGACTGGACCACCCCATACATTTTGTAAGCTAAAAGTTATCTGATGCAAAAAAGAGTTACACAACAATTGAAAGAGAAGCACTGACTATAGTGTTCACATTATAGAAATTATGACACTATCTTTTTGTGACACCATTTGAAGTTTTCATAGATCATCAAGATCTGTGTTACCTAGTTAATAAAGCCTATGCCTATAAGATGCATTTAAAGATGGTTGATGCTCTTTCAAGAATTCCAATTTTACATTAATGTCAAACTAGGTAGAGAAAATATTAGACCAAACTGTCTCAATCACATCCAAAATGGCAAAGAATCAAAAAAACTATAAGAAGATTTTGTTGATGCCCATCTCTTTCACATTTTTGCAATCCCTAAAAAATTTGAGGAAATTTCTAATTTCTTAGAACAAGGAGTATTCCCTATGCACTACCAAGAAAGAGATAAGAAAATTTTTGTCACCAAAGCATTTCCATATACTATTGTAAATGGGATCTTGAATCATTTGGGGAAGGATGAAGTACTACATAAGGTAGTTCTAAAACATGAATGACCATAAATCTTATAAGAGGTGCACTAAGGAATAACATGAGGTCATTTTGATAGAGAAGCCACTACAAGGAAATTATTACAGAGTGGGTTATGGTGGTCAAACCTTTTTTAGGATGCGCATAGAGTAGTGCAGCACTACAACCTATGTCAATGCATGGGTAAGCCACTTTAGAAGGATGAAATGCCATTGCAACCTTTGTTAGCCAAATAACCTTTAAATAGTGGGGTATCAATTTTTTAGGACCTATTAATCCTTCATGTAAATTCATCAAAGAAAGGTATATTATCACTATGATAGATTACTTTATCAAATGGGTCAAAGTTGCTATGACACCTGGCTATGGTAAAAAGGATGCAACAAAGTTCCTTTATGAAAATATCATTACAAATTTTAGATGCCCCATCAAACTCATTAGTGATCAAGGGACACACTTCTTGAATAATACTATCAAATTTCTTTTCAGATAATTTATGATTTCTCATCATAAAAGTACAATGTACCATCCACAAGCTAACAACCAAGCTGAGGCTTCTAATAAAGTGTTAAGCAAGATGTTGATAAATATATACGATGTCAAGAGAGATGATTGGGAAGATTGAATTCCTATGATTCTTCATATCACATGTAATATAAAAGGGCTATAGGGTTTACTCCATTCTAGTTAGTCTATGAGCTTGAAGTAGTCATGTTTATGGAATACTTGGTACCCAATCTATGCATTGATATGGTCATGAGACTAAGGGATTATGAGTCTCTTACCACAAAGATTTTTGAATTGAATAGGATGGATGAGTATTTATATAAAACATATTGGATGCAAGAAGTTTAAAAATAGAGCCAAAAATCCTATCATGACATGAATCTGTGTCATAAAGAATTTCATAAATATCAACCCATTTTTTATATGATAGTTGGTTTAGAGAATTTCTAGGTAAACTATAGATTAGATGGAAAGGGAATTATGTTATACATGAAATATAATAGTAAGGAACCATTGTTTTAATATATCTATAGGGAACCATTTTACCAGAGTGAGTGAATGGCTATATGCTTAAGCCCCACCACTAGTAATCTTAATTGATCTCTCTGTGCTAATGGAGTGGGTACTGAGTAGCACTACGTAGAATATAATTTCCCATTTTTTTATGTGTAATCATGTAAAATGTGAAATTATATAGCTTAATTAAGTCTAGGACACTTAATCCATAGGTCTTCCTATTGGCTCACACAACCCTTCTAGGTTACTTCTTTTTACTAATTCCCAGTCATCCAAAGCTTTCTAAACTTAGCCCTTTTAGACCCAGGTAGCCCTTTTAGGCCCAAATCCACCCCCTAGGTCTCATCCCCTTAGGAAAACAATTCCTAAATAGGATAGGAGCATTGGAACCTAGGGTGTCCTATTTTTGATGCTATTGTCTAAGTTCACTTTTGCCTCCAATGGTCAAATTCTTTTAGTTCCTTATCTTTGTATCTATCAGACTCACAAGAATTCATTTAACCCATGATTATTAGTTTCCATATAAAAGGCCATTCAAATTCCATTTAGAAGGGTGGGAATTCATTTACAAGAGAGATGCAAGAATACAAGTAAGTACCCTTGATCACTCTTCCCTATTCTTTACACACAACCTTCCAACATTGTTTCAAGCCTACTCAAGTCATTTCACCAATCCCTAACCAGATGAAGCAAACCTAATTTTGAATTCTAGTTGCATTGATAATACACAAATTGCACCAAGAACTTAAATGGGGGAATAACATTAGCTTGATCCCTCTTTGGAGTATTTGTATGTAGGTGTCATGCCCACACACGGCCTGTGAAGTGCATCTATGATATCCTTTAGCACTAACCCCTTTTCTCTCTTTTCCAAGTTTAAATTCAAGTTCAATAACCAAGAGCTCCTAAGGGTTTTTTAAGATTAAAATATGCACACAATGATCTTTTTATGGTCCCCAAACCTAAAATTTTATTGACAAGATAACATAGGTATTATGAATATAACCCAAAAATATTTCAACCTTAGGACAACAATGATAGAATAAGACTACAATGCTAGAAAATAGGGTGACTTATTCTTGATGCTCCTATAAAATCAAGAAAGGAAGTCTAGAGACTTGTTTTTGACTATTTCTTAGTCCTGCTCCTCCAATATCAGACCTTGTCTCAGTCCATATTAGCTAGAATAAGCTAAGTTCTAATCTCTCTCACTTCCTACTATATTTAGAAAAGGCAACAATACAATATATTTACATAAATTAGTAGGTTAATAAAAGCATATTTATTTACTGATTTAAATATCTCAATCCCTTTATTATTTAGGAATATAAATACAATATTCTAAAAATAATAAAACATTTGGTGAACTTGACTTACTTTGAATTTTTGCACAAAATCCTTAAAAACCCCAGGGCTAATTATTTCTAATTATTTACAATATTTTCATGATTTTTACTAAATTCAAAAATAAAAAACTACAAATTAATTTAAATATTTTCAATAAGTTCACCCAACCCTAGTTTGCACATACTAGGTCCTATTTGTATACAAACACTTTCAAGCCACTAGGAAAAATATATTTCTAATTTTATATATATTTTTAGATTTTTCCTAAATTTTTCAAGCTAAATTATAAAAATTCATAGTAAATTTTTCAAATTATTATACTAATTTAAAAAAAAATTATTTTCAAACCCTAGTTGAATCAACTAGTTTCCAATTATTTTTCAAACATATTGCAATCATTTTTTTGCAATTTTAGTTGCATATCAAACTCAAAAAACTGGTTTCAACATTAATATTTCATAGTATTTTTCACAAATATTTTTGAAAAATATTTATTTGCATATACTAACACCTCTTTGCTTCTTGTGATATCACCTTACATGTTTTGAAGCTCTGTATCCTTTTTATGCATATTTTAGTTCCTTGTTTGGATTATATCAACTTAATAGTTTCTACTATTATCTAAGTTATTTTCCTTATTCCACCTAAGTTCCTTGCATCTCTTCCCTCAAGATGAAGTGCAAGACTTAGTGTAAATCCTCCTAAATTCAGTTAGATTCCTTCAACTTAACCATATATCATGGATAAACAACCAAATTAGATTCATGTTATAGATTCTACACATCCAAATTATACAAATTTTTATGAGGATAACTCTGATCATGAGCAATATGAAAATACCAATGATGATGTACACACCAATGTTCCTACTCCACCACATTGGACTACTGATCCACTTCTACCTATTATATATAATGAAGTCATCCTCAACAAAGAATTTGCTTTAAAAAATTTTAGAGAAAGAATTAAGGAACAACTTAAATATCATACACTCATTTTTTAATCCAACATGGAAATCAAAAAGGCTAAGCAAGTTGAGTCTTCTAGTCATTCAATGCCACTAGTTACAAATGACACTATGGGGGCAACTATGTCTTAACCATCCCCTATAGCATCCCAACCTTCTTCTATTCCACTAGTTGTATCTATTACATCCCTATCTCTTGATGTCATATCCCTTGTGTAAGAGATATGATCTCTTCAATCCAAGGTGAAACATCTTGAGAAAGGTACCACTAGAACTACATAAAATTTGGACTTTTTCTCTTCTACATATACCATTGGCATGCCATATTGCTTTTACACCCTTGCCATAAGGTTTTGTTCAACCCAAGATTACTCTTTATGATGGCAAGGGTGATCTAGAGACATATTTGAGAGATTTTCACATAGCATGCTTGGATTATGTACCCAATGATTGACTACTTACCAAGCTATTTCTATGGAGCCTAAAGGATTATGATTTATAGTGGTTTTATAGTCTACTAAATCAATCAATCATAGCATTCAATCCTTTATCAAACATGTTCCTATCACATTTTAGTATCAACATTGGTGACATGGTTTCATATGCATAGATTGCACAACATAAACAAAGGTCAAATGAGCCCCTCATAGATTATGTTCTTAGATACAAGACTATTATGGATAAGTTAACTAGCCCCATGGATGATATTATCACTTGAACTTGCACCCCTTAAGGAGATGACAAGTCTCTTCTCATTCAAGTGGCATAATGGAACCACCTCAGGGCTATGGGTGACCCAAATTTGAGGTGGATCTCTAGATTAGGGCTAGTTCCCTTGATGTACCAATATAGATAAAACCTACTACTAAATTTTAAGGGGTGAAAAGGGAGAAGCATAACTAAAAACAAATATAATATAGGGGAGGTGATACACCAAATTTATGGTCTATGCACACCACTTACAATCCACTTAGGAGAAGCCTACACATACACTTCATCTAATTAAACACTCCTCTTTTACATCAATGCTTCAATCATGGGGTCTTGAAGAGAGATTAGGCTAGGAGGACTTAGATAATAGGTCTTCTATAAACACTAGTTAATGATATACTCACTATACCTATAATCCACATTAGACACTTCTTGCTGACCTGCAAAAGAGAGCCTTCAACTACATAAGGCATTAAGAAGGATAACATGTCAAGGTAAGTAAAATACACTTGTATAAGACCAACAACCATAACATGCACTTCATGAAGTCATGAATGAAGTAAAACAACATTATTTATTAGTTCAAGGAAAAAATTGAGTGGGGAATTGCCATACTCAAGTGGATAGATGTCTAAAACAACTAAAAAGGCTAGAATATATATCAATTATGAGAAAAGAGAGAGAAGGTGAAGCTCAAGAGTCATTAAGACACTTGTCAAGAAAATCAAGGAGAATGAGTTACAATAACATAAAATCAGGCATGAGATAAGTCCTACAAGGAAAATATGGAAAATATTTTCAAAATCATCAAACTTCTCCATATGTGGCGTAGATGTTTTTTTGATTGCACATGAAATTGCCCTCATGATTTGCCTTCACAAAACTACCTCAGCAATAAATAGGGTCAAGTCTGATGATTCATCTAAGGGGGACGAGTTATTAAAAATCCCTTACATGCATTAAAATGGTCCCTAATCATCCACATTCTTCTATCTATGAGCAATCATCTCCAATAGTTAAAAATTACTCATTCTCATGTACCTCTCATACTTGGCACTAAAAATCCTTCCAATGATATAATATGATTCATGTAAAAGGAGGAATGACACTTTTAAAGAGTGCCCAAGTCATCATGTTCATGAATCAAGCCTTAAATGGCTTCCCAATTAGAGTTTCACCATTTTCACTAAGTGTTCACCACTTGTTCACTGTGACTGAATGAGATGAAGAAGGTAGAAAACTCACTTAGGAGATAAAATATCTCAATAAAATATCATATAGACTTAGAACAAGTCTCAATATCTCTCTTAGAGGTGGTTTCATCATCTAAAACTTCTCCACACCTACAAAACACAAAAATCTATCAAAGAAAGTCATGTTGTACACCATCCATACAAGTAGAGTACAACTCAATCACATGTGGCAGGTCCATGGAGAGTCCTCTATAGCTCTAAGTTGGTTTCATGGTCACTTTAACCCATTTGGATTCTCCATTTGTAGTATCATCTCTATCAGGTTTGAGAGAGGGTTTGTGAGGGTTTTAGAGTCACTTGGACTCTTAGGATTGGTTCATACAGTTGGTACATTAAATTTGTATCTAAATAACACTAAAGGATTCTTATGGATCCTCTCCATCATCCTTGAACACCTTCGAGTCCCATTCATAGTCTCATGAAAGTTATAAGTATTCCAAGTTAGCCATTCGTGCCTCTTCCATGTATTCTATAGGGTCTGAGTATCTTCAAGCCAAGAAATGGATTCTTTATGAAATTTTATGAAAATTTAAGGTTAAATAACATATTTTATATCCCAAGGAACATATATCACATGGTCTTAATTCCCATTTAGTCCAAAAATGATGATGGCCTACTTCTAGGTACTAGGCCTAGATTAGGTATAGTAAGCCTTACTTATAAATTTGGCTCAACCTGACCCTCTAGTGGATTTTATTACATTTTTATGGTTAAAAAACTTTAATAATACCCAATGACATGATAAAAATAATTAAAATGATTTCCAAATGCTAGAACTGGGAGTGGTTTCTCATTTGGGGTTAGGCTTACACCTTACCTAATTACCCTACCTGTAACTCTTGTTGCATGGAGTACCCTATCTAACCTTAGACCTTATTACATAGTTCCTCATGTTATTTAATATGTGTTTTAAATTTTCCAATCATTTTTAAGGGTCTTCTTGACTTTAAGTCCATATTTCATCTCATTTCCTAAAGGTTGCAGGGTTTGAGCACCTAACGAAGTACCCCCTATCTGAGATAAAATAGTGGGTACTTCCCCTATTTTATCCTCAAAATAAAGTGTTGGATGGGAATATACATCTAAAAATTATGTTTTATACCCATTTTTATCACCTAAATCCAAGTATAGGACCTCTAACCTCATCAATGTCTCAAATAAACCTTGCTTATGGACACTATTTGCAAGGTTTTAAAACATTGATTATGTTTTGCATTTTTAACCCTAATATGTACATGTTTCCAATTATATGAAAAAGTAAAAAGGATATTATATTTATGAAAAGGTGTTTTGGCTTTTTTTCCATTACAAACTTCATGCTTCCCTTTATTCATTTTCCTAGTCAAGACTAAACATGTCTTAACCCTGATTGTGACTGAGATACTTTTTTGTAGGTGTCTATTTGCCTCTATTTGGTTTATATATGATGTTTAATAATTATAATTAGACCTATTTATTATCTCTAGAGATGAGAGATTACAATACATGGGATAACATCACCTATTAGAGCCATAAATCTCTAAATTATCATCCAACTAAAGTCATTTCTTAAGACAGATAGTTTTTTGATTTAGACCCTACTATAGGTGTTTATTATTTACTAGGGTGTGATCATGATGAATTAAGACTATCTTGACACCTTATTGAGGTCAAACAATATGGACTTCACCTATACCCAACTTGTTTGTTCAATAATAACTCTAACTATGCCCTTCCCTGACTGAGACCAATTTTCTTCAATACCCTGCTTGTAGATGTAGGTTTTATAGCCTATGTATGAACTGAGGAAAGTGAACATGGGGTTATAAACATAATTATTGAGCCTATTTGATGGTTTTTTAGGTTAAAATATTACCTTTAATTTTTTAGAAGCATTTAGGTAGGCTGATGATGCTATAGTTGTAATTTAGGGTGAAGGAAGGATTTTTTAGGCTCAACTTATAGGTGACACTGAAATAATTCAGTGTGTTTATGGACATATTTGAGGCCCTCAAACATTATGTTCTTTTCATTTTATGACCTTCACCCTTTGAAAAATCTATTTTCGATATTAAAGACAAGAAGATTCACTAATTTAGATGTCTTGAAGAATGTTATGAGAGGCCTATAGAAACCTCTTAGACCTCTATTTCACCATTTTTGGGAAAGTCTCTCAGACTTCAGACTTTTGTCATTAAAACATGTTTCCACCTTTAACTTACCTTTTAAATATCTTGAATAGGCATGTTATGATGAATTCACATGCCTGGGTTTGAAAAGGGGAACCTATCATGCTTTACCATTCTGTATAAACACCTTCAAGGCCCTATGGTACCACCTATAGGTGAATTCTTGTAAACTCAATCAGTAAGTGTAGGATGGAAGCAATAACAAGATAAAAATAGGTCTAAAATCAACTCACATTTATGGTAAACCTTCCAAAATCATGGTTAACATTAAAGAAACCCTGAAATAATTTTAAAAACCTCTTTTTAACAATAAGATCCTTTATGAAAAGGAGAACAGGTTTGCAAGCACAATAATCCCAAGAAAGTCTTATTGAGTTCATGAATCCTCTAAAACCAATAAGATGATGAGGAAACCTATGAGATGCCTTAAGACACATATGAAACCAACAAATTCATCAAACCAAATCAAATTATTCAGAAACTAGATCAAACAAGGACCCCTCATGAATGAATGAGCATAAAAAGCTACCTGGGCTCTTAGTGATGGTTCATAAAAGAGGAGAAATGGAACTAAAACTTCTTTCCATGATTTTTAAGTTGACTTAGACTCCTCTTAACCCCCAAGATCACTCCTCACAACTCCACCTTTACAGATTGTACTATGCATCCAAAGTTGACTCTCCTTAGTTTGGAAAGGCAAAAAAGAAGAAATAAAAGCAAAAACTAATTTTCATTACCTTTTATTTGAAAAAAAATCATGATAAATACCTCAAGGAGATGAAGAGACACTAGTCCCATGTTTTAAGCTGAAGGTGGACTTCCCAAGTTCATACAAGTACCAGTAAGGGGTTGATTTTGAGGAGTTTTCTCTACTTTCATGCATGAAACTACTTCTTGATTGCCATATAACTAATTAATGGCATATTATAACCTTATCCACATTGAAAAATTGCTTGGTTGTAAATTTTCCTCCATAACCAATCTGTACAAATCATTTAATGAGCCAAAAATGTGACAAAAAGGCACTTTTGGCATATAAAACATAACAAAGGGAAAATTTATGACTTAGGAGCACCTTAAAACATTTAAATGACCACATTAGGACATTTTCAAAATAATTTAAGCCTTTTACCATGTTTGACTAGAGTTGACTAGAGTTGACTTTGGTTGACTAGATAAGTAAAAGGAAGATATGCTTAGACCAAGGGTAGAGCAGGGATAGGTAAGATGTTTAGACACATATGAGACCCTATTAGAAATATAAGAGGAACCTTTGAAAAAGTTTCAATACGTAGGGGGTGACCCAATTTAACTGAAATTCAAAATTGGTTAATAATTTTGGCAATTCCTAGGGGTAACATGCTTGCCTATGTTAAGGATCAGTAGCCTTATCCCATCCATTGGGAAAAGGAACTAAAATGCACTCTAAAATAGTAGGATTAGGCTTGATTAACAAGACAACTATGTTTTAGTATTTTTTTTACTTTTTTCAGTGTGGTCTAATTAGCTACTTAAAATAAAGTAAATGTAGGGTTTTAAAGATTACCTAGAGAGAGATCGATTGCACACCATTGATCAAGCTTGTGGGAACTCATCTTTATTTGGGGAGGAATGGCTTGAAAATAACACTAACTCACAAATAGAAAGATAAATGGGCTGCTTGGTAAGAAACTAGTCCCAAGAAGTGATATGCTTCCTTAGGTGGATGTTAGCCCATGTTTAACATTCAAGTTTATAAATAAACATGAAATTATGAAGATATATATGGATAGGATGCAAATAGATAACACCAAAGATATCTAATCTATAACAAGATTGATGCGATCAAAGTAATCATCCTAGAATTCCATAGCTATAACAACATCCTCTTGAATTATAACCAATTATTCATTAATGCTTTCTTGATTAGGTGTGAAAATCATAGTATAAAGACCTAATTTGAATGTAAGGTCACTTTGATCAATGAATAAAGGTTGTGGGACAACAAAGAGATCAAATATGCTAATAATATCATGTGCTAATCTAGGCAGAGTCATCTACATGTAAAAGACAAATTTTTAGAAAACAAAATGCAAATTTTAACAAGTTTTAAGGATTGTGAATCTTATGAAAATAGACTTTAGGGCTATTTTAACAGTTAAGCAGGGATCGATGGTGATCCTGTAGGATCGACATTGATTCAGATGGATCAATTCCAATTCTAAGTAAAATGTTAAACTATGAAAATATAAGATAATAAAAACTTATAATATAGATAAAATGATAAAAATCAAATGTAAATAATGACATAAAGGTGTAGAAGACTGTAAAGTTTAAATGTGAGTAAATCAACATGCAATACTAACCTTGGATGGTTAAAAACACATAGATAAAGAATACTAAAAAAGTAAGCCTAGAAACCTTCAAAATATTTTTGTAATCTCATGAAAAAAGGTTTCATGAGGTAGCAAAATGTGGATAATTTCCATACGTAGGTTCCCTGGATAATTCTAGTAGAGTTTTAAAGTCCAAAAATGCCATCCCAAACCATAGAGGTGCATTGTATATTTATGGATTGACACCATTCCAAGAAGATCAACATCGATCTCAGAGAATCGAAATTGATTTTCCCAAAATAGGTGAAGTTAATCCTTAGGCCATTCAAAAGGGTTGCTTATGGGGGTAAAAAAATGGTTTTATTCAACTTCAAAGTTGTTGAGTTATTTTAACCATGGGATGAGTTTGTTTGGAGGTTGGATGGGTTTTGTTTTTATTTCATTTTAATGAATTTATGGTTAGGGATGGTAAATAGGATTAAATACTATTTGAATATAATAATAGCTTAATTAAATCATATGGTAAAAGTACATGGGTGAGGTGAACACAATTATTTCAAATAATTACGAATGGAGGCCATATTGTTAGAGATGAAATGATAATGTGATGATATACCACGTTAATACACAAGGGTGTATAACATTAGTGTCTATATTTACCCCTTTTTATGGAGTGGTATGCAATAGTGTGCCACAAAAAAAAAACTATAAGGTGCCTAATGCCCCAAGTTTATTGTGAGGAGGTATCCCCCCTCAAACCAAGCACTGAGAAGTGAGATGGAATGGATGATGGGTTTGAAAAAGATAGAAGGTAAAAAAAAATTTGGGCAAGTGTAAATGGACAAGTAGAAGATAGCAAAGGAAAATTAGAAGTGTATATGGCTCAAGGAGGTTCCAAGGTTGTACTTAATGGGATAAAAAGTGATGCAGGCAATAATGCCCCAAAGACCTAAATGAGTAACAAAATGCCATAGCTAAAATAATTGGGCTTAATTAAAGGTTAGCAAGAGAAAAAAGGATAGGAATGGTAGACCATAGCATCCAATGGGCATATGGTGTATGCGTTACCTATAGACAAATGTTCTTAGGACAAAATATACCCTTAAGATATTACATTGGCAAGATATCAAAAAAAAGGGTATGCCTTAAGGAGATTGGGGAACTGACAAAGGTCAATCCTCAAATCTAAAGGGTAATATGACATAAAAATGGGATAGTTGTAGCAAAGGAAAAAAGATGAGGCTTTAGATCTAGACTGGGAGCATGTAAAATGGTCTACAAGTGCAAAATCTAAACAAGCCAAGATAATTGACATTGATCCAAAATGATCGATGTTGATTTGTAGTAATCAACATCGATTAAGTTAATCAATGTTGATCATTGAAAAGGATATAAATAGAAATATAATGTGGCATAAGGCTCATTTGGCTATTTATTAAATAAGAATTTATGAGAAAAAATTGACATGTTTCAACCTTTTAAGCATACGTGAGAGACGATGGAGGTGAGTGAGAGAAAATGATGTGGACTCCACTACGAGGTAGGATAATGCCTTTTTGGTGAAATTTGATGTTTTTATTTTTGCTTAAGAGATTTGTTTTTATAAATTTGTGGGAAGGAGGGAGGGTAGGTTAAAAATGTTTAGCCCAAGGGGGATTTTTTTAGGGGAAGGAATTGATGATGATCTCATAGGATTGACATGTTTCATGTGGATCGACCATGATCCATAAGGATCACTATCAATTTATTTAAATCATCATTGATCCTTAAAGAATTGATAAAAATCCATAATGAAGGTTTGATAATAGAAAACTTAGGATTTTGATTGACCAAACAGTTGTTTTGGATAGGCATGAGAACTACTGATAATGAGGGATAGGGTCCCTCCGCTATTGGAGTAGTTGTAAGAGTTTATGAGTGACAAGAACTGGGCCCATCTAGAGGTTATAGGATTTAGAGGTATTCACCATTATCTCCATGTCCATCGAGACATTAGTATGATAGTGGCTTTGATAGAGTGGTGGGATTATACCACCAAAATTTGTTGGTTATTGACTAATGAGATGACTATTACCATAGAGGACATCCATCAATTCTTATGAATACCAATTCTAGGATCCCTTGTGTATACTATTGATGAGGATAGGTGAGAAATGACATTGACATGACTATATGGCAAGGATGCATTGGATATTTGATTCTTTTTTGGTAGGTTCTCATTTCAACCATTGTATGACCAGGACCCTGAGGAGAGACTAGTACTTATGATGATGATGCTGACATTGACCTACTATGTGCTATCTGATTCTTTAGGAGGGTGACTACCATGGAGTTTCATTGGTGTTATAGAAGACATGGTTGAGTTTAGGACTATTTTTTCTTAGGCACCCACACTATTGGGGTAGATATATAGGGAGTTATGGGGCTGGTGCACTGAGTGCTGATTAGGTCTTGATATCACATTTATATTACATTTCTAGGTGTATGAGCATATTCATGTGATTCACCCCATAGGGATCCCATAGATCAGATTCAAAGACATGGTCTATAGTGTAGGCTTGCTTTGATGGAAGGAAAACCTAGTCATTCTTTATATAGATAGGATAATGCATGATCTAGTGTAATATAAATAGGTTTTTAGTAGCTTGCAGATGGGAGATGTTATTTGGAGGCCTTATGTATGCTTCCCAACATGGCCTAGTTTAGATGTGGAGATAAGGGATCTTTCCCATGAGATATGGGTACATGGATGATGACTTGAGCACATCAAGCTATTCTATTTTGATAGGATCCATCATTAGTTTGGGTTATTTCAAGATGTTCCATTATCCCCATGCTTGTGTAGGTGGGATTATACAAAGCTAGACTAGCCTACCCCTAACACTATAGTTGTTTTGATGGGGCCATAAGAGGATTTTGTGACTATTGACCTAGATGACGTTGGCTATACTGGTGACTGCATAGGTTTGTTTTTAGTTGAGATAGTGAGGAGATAAGAGAGAATAGTGAGACCTTAGCAAGAGGTAGTCATTAAGGAGGTGAGGGAGGAGGGTGAGGATAGAGGAGAGGCTGATTAGGATGTCCTTAGTGAATACATGGAGGAGGTACCATTACAGGATGCACCCACACATGATCCTATAGATATTGCTACAATTGTCACTAAGAGAGACACATTAAGGGGTGAGTGTACTAGTCTAAGGGCAAAGCCACAGGATGGACAAATAGTCGATGATACTTTATAGGATCAGATTACCACATTATAAGGTGATCTTGATAGCTTGAGAGGTCAACATGACTAGGCTATGTAGGAGTGAGATAGGTACCTAGTAGAGCTAGAGTGGATGAGATCTAATTTGGTAGAGAGACCAACCCCAAATATTACAGGATCTAATGCTACTTCTATAGATATTGTACCACTATAAAGGTACAAGGATTTGATTGTTGATATGGGATATTATGAGAAGATAGTATAGAGGCAACTACCAGATGTTCCTTAGTTTATTTCATATGTGGCTACTCATAGCAAATCATGGAGGACCATTGGGGGAAGTACTAGTATAGGGAGCATAACAAGTTGAGGGGATGATGGGGAAGGTGATAGTATTCACCTTAACAAGATCAATTTTACTAAGTAGATTATATTATATGAGCCAAGAGCCCCACCTCATTCATGTTATGACATTTTTATAGACACTTGTTGTGTGTGTGTGTGTGTATAAGTAATGTTTATATATATATATATATATATATATATATATATATATATATATATATATATATATATATATATATATATATATATATATATATATAAACATTACTTATGTTTATGGGTGGATTATGTATGTTTGTTTATGGATTTAATGATACCTATGGATATGTAGTGCTCTTATGGATTATTGATGTGATGGATTATAGATTTAGATGTTATGTATTTTAATTTTGATCATTGCTATTATATTTGTTATGGATGCTTATGGATTATGGCTTTTAGTGATTATAGATTATGGATTTACTCGATATTGACTTGGACCATAACCAAAAGAGAATCTCTCATACACATGGCCTATGCATCCTTAGCTAGATGATAAATATTGACATAACCTTGGTTAGCTAGAGCTTTGACCTTAGTCATTTATTAGGATTATATGTTTTTGGTGGGACTGGGGATGGATTGCTTTAGAGATAAACTTCTACACACCATATTTTGAAATTAGGATTTATCTTTTAGGGATCATTTTTATGCCAATGGGTAGATTGATCAATACGGGAAGCATACAATTAAAAAGATGATTGATATAGGAAGCTTTCTTGGGATATTTCTTTTAACAATTTATTTTATTACTTTGTTACTTTTTAAGGCTTTTAAGCATCATAATTTAAAAATTGATCAATGCAAGAAATTTTCTACTTGGTAGCCATCCTTCAAGGGAATGGTCTACATTCTAATATTTTTTCATAGCTACCCTTTAGGGGATCAGTCTATTATTTGCCTCTATATATTTGATTATAATTATCCTTTGAGGGATCCATCTATTTATTTAGCTCATTTTGATACTTTTGATTTTCACTGCTTACTTGATTTTGGATCCCAAAGATAGTAATGCGAGGAAAAAGTTAATTTGATTTTAAATGATTCACATAGTGCCTAGACTTTCTTATTCTTGAAATATTTTCCATTATCTATTATTATTTTATATGAAATTCCAAAATGATAGATAATGTGATGATGGATAAACTCCACAATCTATTCTACCTTGGTTGAGATAAGTAGCACAACTTCCACCCACTTGGTGAAGTATTCTATAGCAGTAATGATGAAGCTATGATGTTGAGAGGACTTAAGGTTGATTTTCCCTATAGGATCAAGCCCCCATTGGGAGAATGGCCAGAAGTCCCTTGCTACCTACAAGTATTTACTAGGGACATGGGATAAGTTTGTATGTTTCTAACATTTTACACACCACTCAATTTATGCACAATAATCTTGATTCAAAGTGGGCCAATAGTAGCCTAGACATAATATTTTTTTAGCAATTACATAGCCACTAAAGTGTCCACTACATGACCAATTATGTACTTTCTAGATAGATAAGGTAGCTTCATGATTTTGGAGACAATGAAGAAGAATCCCATCAAAACCATGCTTATAAAGAACACCCCCCAGTATAGTATAGTGGGAAGCTTTCTATTGCAAGACACACCTGACACCTTTGGATAGATGGGGAGAAGATAGTCCTATAGAAAAATAGGTAAATATTTGTGCATATCATGGATCCTCTAGGTTTTCATTGATATTATTGATAAATGGAAGATTGGTTCTCATGTAGGAAGGCCAGTTAACTCAATGGATAACGACAAATAGCTTGGACTCTTGAGATGAGGATGGGATAAAAGAGGCAAGAGATGCCATAGTATCAAAAAATTTATTAGTTAATCTAGGAGTAGTTTAGATGGCATAATGTTTGAAAGTGGATAAGAGATGATTAGCTAAGGTCTTATCTCTTTGAAGGATATCATTCTTGTGTTGATATATACTAGTAATTTAATTGACCACTAGCTAAGAATAACTATAGATATTAAGGGATCTAACTCCTAGTGTAAGAGTAGTTTGGAGGCTTATGTTCAATGCTTCTTATTCAGCCATGTTATTGGTACAATCAAAGTCTAATTTAAAAGATAAAGGCATGAGAATACCTTAAGGAGGGATTAATATAATTCCTATGATACCTCCATGCTCACATTTAGACCCATCAAAGAATAGAGCCATTTGATATTTTGGGACTAATTGAGAAGTGGATGTGATAGATTCATCAAGAAATTTATAATTGATTAGTCAGTTTTTGCTAAGAGGTGCTTCAACCAGCTGATCGATAATAAGCTATCCTTTAACAAACTTTTGATGGAGAAATTCTAGATCAAACTTAGCTAGAAGAATAATCCATTTGGCCTTTCATTAATTTTTATAAGGCTTAAAATGCATGAACTTAAGGGTGTCGATAGTATTAATTACGTATGTCTTGTGGTTAAATATGTAATGATGAAGCTTAGAGGCTACAAGGACCAATGTTAGGCATAGTTTTTTGATATACAGATAAAATTTTTCATATTCTATGAGGGTATGATTTATATTATAAATAGCTTGTTCCTTGTGATGCTTGTCTTGATGGGCAAGCATAACACCTAAAGCATAGTCTATAGCTAAGATATACAGGAAGAAAGCTTTCCCCTCCTTAGGTGGAGTGAGGACTGAAGGTGATAGAAGATAATATTTGAGTGAGTTAAAGGATTCTTGATAATTAGAATCCCATAAAAAGTGACTATCCTTATTTAATAGATGGTGGAAAGGTTGACACCAGTTGGAGAGTTGGGAGATAAAATGATGGATAGACTAGAGCTTGCCTTGTAAACTAAAAATCTGCTTAAAGTTGGATAAAGGAGGCATTTCTATAATAGCCTTGATTTTAGTAGGATCCACTTCTATTCCTTGAATAGAAACAATGAAGCCCAAAAGTTTACCCATCAAGACACCAAAAATGCACTTTTTTAGATTTAGATGCACATGATACTAGAGCAGATGATTGAAGATAAACTTAAGTATGGATAGGTGATCCTTGTAGAATTTTGACTTCCCAAGGAGGTCATCTACATAGTCTTCAATAATTTATGGATTATGTCATGATATATATAAGTCATGGCCCACTGATAGGTGGCTCCTATATTTTTTAGGCCAAAGGGCATGACATGGTAGCATAAGTTCCCCTAAGGAGTAAAAAATTTAGCCTTATGTTGATATTTTGGTGTAATAAGTATTTGATTGTAACCCAAAAAACCATCTATAAGGGATAACATTTCATGGCTTGCTGTCAGGTCTACTAATTGGTCAATTTTAGGGAGAGGGAAATCATCTTTTTGACAAGCAAGATTTAAATCATGAAATTTAGTGCAGATGTGAAGTCCCCCTATAGGCTTAGTGATTGGAATGATGTTGGACATCCATTGAGGATAATTAATGGGTTGAATAAAGTTAGCAGATAAGAGGCATCGTAGTTCCTCTTTTATCAGGAGTGTAATGTAGGGATGCATTTTATGGAGCTTTTATTTTATTGGCTTAACATCAAGAAAGGTGATAATATTATGGATATTGATTGTAGGGTCAATACTAGGCATATCACTATAAGACCAGGCAAAGGCCTCGCTACGGTATGATAGAAAAGTTGCAAAATCATAGTTTTCTTAGGGATCTAAGGCTTTACTAACTTTAATAATCCTTGGGGTTTCTTAAGACTTGATATTAATATCAAAAGTGGATTTGTTTAATAAGCTAGATGTTTTAGATGGAAGAGAATTGTGTAAATAAGAGTTTTTAACACCCAAATGAGTCAATATTGACTCATCATTTTGAATTTGAAGAACAAGAATGGTTAGCATATCATGTCCTATTAAGTTAGGATATGCTAAAGGGATGGTTTGGGTTTCACCACCATGATGAAAGATGAGGGGTTATATGGATATTGAATTGACTAAAAAAAAGTTAGAAGGGATGGATACAGTGTCACTAGTTGAGGAAGAGGTATCAAATGATGAAGATTTCACTTATTATTCTAAAAATGTTACAAGAATGGATTTGAGAGAGGATTTATAATATTTTTCAAAGCCTAAGCCATGTTTTTTGTGTGGTTTTCTAAAATCTTCTAATGTGATGTCATGGGGACCCTGTTCATATCTACCCATGCCAAAGCCCTTCCAAGCACAATGATAAAGGTAGGTTTATGAGAATTGGGTTTTATTAAGAAATGAGAAATTAGATATAAAGGGTTTAGCATAGGTGCCATTGTTATGCCCTAGGGTGGTTTGATCTATTCCACCATATATCAAGTGGGATGTAAGAAAGGTGGCCCAAATGGGATGAGCTCACCTAGGTTGGGTGAATACATGGGTTATTTGTCAAGATGACCATATTCCCTAGGAGTGGGTAATGTGTTAAGGGTTAATAGATAGTATTCCCCCATTGAAATATGTTGCATCATGGAATCAATGGACTCTTGAGCTGGTAGTTTTGAAATAAGAATAGTCATGCTAGTTGAGGCTTGATTAGAGGATGAAGATGGGATTATGTTAGGTGAGGGTATTATGACATCGCTTGGTCAAAAAGTGAAGTTGCATGATTTGAAGGGTTGAGAATCGATAGGGATGATGTGGACTTGGTCTTCATGTTCAAACTTAAGGCACTGATGGATGGCAAAGGGGACACATCACATTGCATGAATCCATGGATGTCCTAATAAAATGTTGTATTGGAATTTCCCTTCTATGACATAAAAGAATTTATGGAGGGTGCGAGAACATATTCAAATAGGAAGGATGACTATTCCTAATATGGGTGATATCATGTCATTAAATACATGAAGAATTATTGGGGATTAGGAAACAATGGTTTTTGGTAGCTATAGCTATTGAAAAGTGTGTGAAGAAATAATATTGATACTAGACCCATTATTAATTATAACTCTTTTAATCTAAGTTTGATTTATTTGAGTTGTGATGAAAAGTGGGGGATCTTGATCTTCAGGTGATAAGGGAATGACCTCAAAATCAGTGAAACTAATAGTTGACACCATTTGGAGGGCCCTTATAAATGTTGACAATGGTTGAGGTTCATCTGGTCAGACCTCAATAGCCTAGAGAGCTTCTATCATTGCTTGTCGATGGTGTGGATAGTTTTTGATAAGTTCATACAATGACATTTTTATAGGCATTCAGTGGAGTTATTTTAATATGGAGATTTGTACCAACTCCTTGGCTTCAGTCAAGGTAGTTACTATAATAGAGACTTTAGGATTTTGTCTAGATGGTTTAGGCATATTAGGGGTAGAGGCTCCTATAATTGAAACCTTAGCTTTATTAAGGTTTTGATTTTTAGAGTGAGTGGCCACATGGACAACATTGATGTGTAATAATGGAGGGTCCAAAGAAGCCACTAAATCTTCATTGCTTATAGGATTAGTAGGATTATGGGTGGGTGGAATATTTAGGATGGTGACCTTTTACTTAGGAGTCTTATTATTTAGATCGTCAATTAATAGATCATCATCCTAGACTAGATATTGGATCATGGCCTTAAGGGCATTATAATTTTTTGTATCATGTCCATCTACTCTATGATATGTGCATATCTCGTAATTCCTATACCAAGTAGCTCTCTAGAGGTGAAGGTTAATGGGATATATAGGTGGTAGAATAATGAGGGATTTATCCATTTTTTTTTAAGATTACAGTGTAAGGTCCTTTCAAAGGGTCATTTCGTGGTCTTATAATAGGTTGTGCAATATCTTTTGGCAAAGTATTGATCATTTGGTTTTGACATTTAACTTTTATGGTAGGGATGACCTTAGGCACCTTTTCTTTAAATTTCTCTAATGGGCCCATAACAAAATGTGGTGGATATCGAGATGGAGGTGTGGTTAATAATAGAGGGATACTTTGTATTTTACCACATGTTTGAATGAAAGAACCTATTATAGGGACAATCACTTTGGAAGATGGATGAGGACCTAAAATGGATAATGGAAATGATAAAAATGGGGTTGGACCTTTGTTATTTTATGTGTTAAGAATAAAGGGGGTATTTGAACTAAGGTTTTTGTCTTTAGACATTTGAAAAAGATTGACCTTGACTTGAGGATGGGCTTAGGCTTTTTTTGATGGAATACCAAGATAATTGTCCCAGCTATCAATGATAGGAGATTTACCCTTTCCCTTAGTAGGTTCAGGGTAAGGAGGTGTTATGATGGAAGATGATTTAGAAGGGTCTTGGTATCGAGTGAATTGATAGTATCCCATTATATTGTGATCTAGGTGCATACCATGAAAAGGTTCACCGAGGACCAAAGGGGAGGAATGTTTAACTCTAGGAGTATCAAGATGTTTATTTGTGACATCGTGAGGAGTGGTTTTATTTTCAATTTTAAGAGATTTAGTGTAGGAAGATGAAGGGGATGGATCATATGAATGACCCTATGTAATGATACTGGGGAGCTCTATAGAGGTTTTTGGAGTTATCTCGATAATTTTAGGTTGACTCGCATTGAAATCATCTCTCGTGAGATCCAAGACTGAGAATTTATTTGGAGATTTTTTGGCCAATAACTAGTCATAAATTGTATCAATCATATGTGTAAATTGATTTTGTGTTTCTCCAAGGTTAGCTTGGACTGTGTTTGATGTGGATTGATGGTTTGGAAATGACTATCTAAAAATATCTAAAGACTGGTTGGGAGGAGCATTTGGATTGTCTAACTAAAGGTCCCCCTTATCGATGAGGTTCTGTACCAATCATTTAAAGGATTGACATCATTATATGTCATGTTCTATTACCCTATGATAGGTAAAAAACTCATCAACTTTATACCAAGTGGGTTTAAGATGTGTATCATTGACTGGTTTAATTAGAGGGAACTTAAGAATGGTCTCTTGTAGGAGTTTATCACATATAAAAGTGTAAGGCTCTCCTAGAGGAGTATATTTCCTAGGGGGAAAATGAGTAGGGCCCCTAGGTGGCTATGTTTGAGAAGTGGATGGTCGTAATTTACTAGGTGTTAGAGGGGAGAAGTTTTTAGAATAATATCATTTGCTACAGCTTTTGGTTTAGGATTATTATTATTGCTTTTTGAGGGGTTCAATTTAAAGTTTTTATTGCATAACTTAGCTTTTCCCTCTTCAATGCCATAAGTTTTGAGTTATGTGCCATGGTAAATGATTCATCAAAAGTATTAAATGTTTGAAATTGTAACATGGATGAGATATGTTTTGTATAAAAGCATGAAAATTAATTAATTAATTTAGGCTATGGCATGGAAAAGGTTAACTGGTTGATTAGGCTATGCCAATGAGCTACAAAGTCTGATATGGATTCATTTTAAAATTTTCAAATAGTATATAAATCTATGATAGTCAATTTTTGAGTAATGTTGATCGAGAAGTGATCTAATAAAATTTGGGCCAATTTCCCAAAGGCAAATAACAAATACTGAGGGATGGAGCTATACCAATCTAATGCAACCCCTACTAGCAACATGGGAAATGTCCTAAGTAGTAAGGCATCATCATGTGTTATAAGGTAACACACATCTCAAAATGCTCTTAGATGTTGCAGGGGATCTTCCTTGTTCTTAAACTTAGTAAACTTGGGAAGTTACCATTGTGAGGGATATCATTGAATAGGAACAGATGGGTGGATAAGCTCATTGCAAATTTTCTCATATGTGAGCATAGTATTATGTTCAGAGGTGGAGGCTTCCAAATTAGCCATCCTATTCCTAAGGATGTTTATGAGGTCTTCTTTGATGTTATTCTAAGACACATTCCTTAAGATACCTTCCTGAAGAGTTTGATAATTTGGAAAAGGAGTAGATAAGGGTTGTGAGGAAGGGTATCCAACCATAGTGGACATAATGGGTTGGGATGCCACCACATATTGTGAGATATATAATAGAATATTCTATTGCATGGAAGATTGGAAGTAAGTGGTCACTAATGGCTATGATAGAGCCATGTATTAGGTAGCCAAGGAGACATATTGTTGGGAAGGTTGCATTGGAAGGATTTATTATGTATGTTGTAGAGCTTGAGAATTGTATGCTAAAATCGTTTTGATGGGATGGAGACTTACAGGGATTGATACCACTAATGTTTGGGGAGGAATAGTGGATATAGGCTGAGTGGTATAAGCATTTTGAGCTTAAGTAATAGGTATTAGAGAATTGGTAGATACTATGGGTGGTTGGCTTTCTAAAGGTTGCATCATCTAGATATTAAAACCAAATAGAAGAGAGTCAGTGGAAAAGGATACCATGGACATGGTAAATCCTTTGGTTTTCTCAGTTCTCTTGAAAGGCATCCTATATATATATTGAGAATCTTGGGTATGGGGGGAAATAAGAATGTGTAATGCTCAATTACTAAGGTAGTAATTGAGATCAATAGGGTTATTGTCTAATATTATCATAAAAGAAGGATCTCCTTGAGAATAAAAGTGTGGGAACATAGGATTCTCAAAGGACTCAGGGGTAGAGGAGGGACTAGGTGTATGTTCCATAGGAGAGGATGTGACACCCACTTCAGATTCTTTCTTTGACTATTGCCTAGTCAAAACCATGAGATGGAAAAGAAAAGCAAAAACAAAACAATAATTTCTTTTTGAATTATCTCGCTTTTAATTGTGGATGAAAGATGCACAAACTAAAGTCATTCCAAAAAGTTGTTAGCTATTTTTTTATTTTTATTTATTTTAAGATGTGAAAAGAAACAAAGAAAAAGGATAACAAGGGTATTAAGAAATGGTATCTAAGGATGGTTTCAGGTGTTTTATTTTGGTGCTCAAAGAAATTTGTATTGGTACTGGTACATGGCTTGGTACTTAGGGCTTGTTCCCCTCATATCACAATCCTGTAGCCAGTGTGGGTGCTTAGCCAAAATATTCTAATATTCCAGAGATTATACTCAGCCAGAGAACTGAGTTGGTCCCCCCCTTGGTGGTGAAATCCAAGTGGGATCATTGAGTACAAGATTGTCATGAGGTGATGAAATCCCCATCAGTTTTATTATGTCAAGTGTTTAGATGAGTTTGTTGTCACTATGATTTGGCTTGTGTGTGAAAGAGTGATGACTACTATGAATTTACCACTTAGATTATTCTATGTGAATTAAATAAGTAGGGAAAAATGAATGCAATTTTATTTTAGCCTTAAAAAGGAAACAAAATGCAAACTTGATGTTCTTTGGATGAATTCACACAAAGTAAGGTAAAGAGATAAAATTCAAAAGTTTTGAATTTTAATAAGAAAGATGAGACTTGACCAATCCCACCGGGTGTGCCAAAATGTTTTAGTATTTTTTTTTTCAATGTGGTCTAATTAGCTACTAAAAATAAAGTAAATGCAAGGTTTTAAAGATTACCTGGAGATGTAGATCGGTTACACATTGTTGATAAAGCTTGTGGGAACTCCTCTTTGGTTGGGGAGGAATGACCTACAAATAACACTAACTCACAAAAAAATGGATTAATAGAAAAATGAATGGGCTACCTAGTAAGAAACTAGTCCCAAGAAGTGATATGCTTCCTTAGGTGGATGTCAGCCCATGTTTAACATTCAAGTTTATAAATAAACATGAAATTACAAAGATATATATGGATAAGATGCAAATAGATAACACCAAAGATATCTAATTTATAACAAGATTGATGTGATCAAATTAATCATCCCAGAGTTCTAAAGCTATATCAACATCCTCTTCAATTATAGCCATTAATGCTTTCTTGATTAGGTGTGAAAACCATAGTACAAAGACACAATTCAAATGCAATGTCACTTTGATTAGTGAATAAAGGTTGCGAGACAATGGGGAGATCAAATATGCTAACAATATCATGCACTAATTTGGGCAGAGTCATCTACATGTAAAAGATATATTTTCAGAAAATAGAATGCAAATTTAACAAGTTTTGAGGATTATAAATCTTATAACAATAGAATTTAGGGATAATTTAATAGTTAAGCAGTGATCGACGGTGATCCTACAGGATCGACGTCGATTCAGAGTAAAATGCTAAACTATGAAAACATAAGATAATAATGACTTACAATATTGATAAAATGATGAAAATTGAATGTAAATAATGACACAAAAGTGCAGAAGATTGTAAAGTTTAAATGTGAGTAAATTAACATGCAATACTAACCTTGGATGGCTAAAAAAACACAGATAAAGAATACTACAAAAGTAAGCTTAGAAAACTTCAATATCTTTTTGTAGTCTCATGACCAAAGGTTCCACAAGGTAGAAAAATGTTGATAAGGTTTATACGTAGGTTCCAAGATAATTTTAGTAGAGTTTTGAAGTCCAAAAATGCCATCTCGAGCCATGGAGGCTCATTATGTATTTATGGATTGACACCATTCTGGGTAGATTAACATCAATCTCAGAGAATCGACATCAATTTTCCCAAAATTGGTGAAGTTAATCCTTACACCATTAAAAAAGGTTTGCTTACAGGGGTAAAAAAATGGTTTTAATCAACTTCAAAGTTGTTGAGTTATTTTATCCATGGGATGAGTTTGTTTTGAGGTTGGATGGTTTTTTTTTAATAGGGATGGTAAATAGGATTAAATTACTATTTGACTGTAGTAATAGCTTAATTAAATCATATGGTAAAAGTAAATGAGTCAGGTGAATGTAATTATTTCAAATAATTACAAATGGGGGCCATTATGTTAGAGATGAAATGATAACGTGACAATGCACCATGTTAATACACAAAGGTGTATAAAACTAACATCTATAAACTGATTAAACTCAAAACACACAAAGGAAAGACAACACACACTAAGACAAAGGAAACACACAAAGTAAAGGCACACTTATGCTACCAAGACTTAGGGAACACAAGACACAATAAAAAGGAAACTAATTATGTATATCTAACTAGATATACCTCCCTTCATGGATTAAAAAGAAAGTACCTTAAATCTCCTTCTTCATGAGATGAATGAGGATGCCAAGCATGCTTGCATTTGGATGTAGTATTATATGACTCATGTTTCTCCCTTGTTCCTTGGCTTGGCATGTCCTTTGATGGAGTCATCTCAAACACATATCCAAGGTAGATGAACTCTTTTTGACCTTGGAAACATGCCTCATATTGCTATCCCTTTGTCTCATTATGGAAGATTTGCATCTCCATGAATAGAATAGCTCCTTGAATGTCCATGTCTTCTTGAAAGGTCTCATTACTCCTATTTTTTGTTACTAATTCTTCAAAACCTTCAAGAAGTGTTGTGTTATAGTAATCTAGTAATATTTCTTGTTCAAACTCCTTATTGATGTTTATAGGAACAATTTCACATGTGATTATAGAATGAATTTTTAAACCAATTTTGAAAGATTCATAGTCATCATGGATTAATCCATCATGGTTTAGAGCCTTTTGATGATGATACCTCTCAACACATACTTGCTTCTCAACATCTTGGGTTTATTTTCTTAGATGTCTTGCCTTCTCACTATCTTCATATTCTTTGAACATTTGCATATAAGTATGCCACATGTATTCTTCTTGAAACATGTCATCTTACTTACCATGTCTTGTAGTCAGCTCCAAAGGGCTTGTAGGCTCCTTGGGGCTTTCAACTTCATTGTAAATGTCTTCAAATCTCTGCCACAAGTCATCATCCTATTTTAGGTCAACATCATGAAGGTGAAAAATAAGAGAAACTTCTTCCTCTTTGGAATCCAAAAGAATCTCTTCCAAAGCTCCTTCAACACAAAGAATGCCATCTTCACTATCATCACAATTTGATGTTTCCTAATAAGAAGTCAACCCCTCTTCATCCTCAACCCAATCTGAAATTTCCATCTCCTTCTACCTCTTAGTGGTGCCAATACTAGGAATCTCAAAACCAAGAAATTTAGCCCAAAAAGGCTTCCAAGGAGAAATGCAATCCTCACCATTAGAATCTAATTTCTGCTCAATAAACTAATCCACATTAGGCTCAATGAACTCATTTTTTTAAATCTTTCCTTGCATAGATGAAGATTCTACATTTTGAGTTCTAACTCCTCAATTCTTTTGGAAAGGTTTTCTTGGAAAAGCTTCTCTTTGGGAGAAATAAGATCTTCATTAGGAAAGAAATTAGGAGGAAGTTGAGATGAAGGAAAAAATGCTTCTTGAGGAAGGGTGTGAGGGAATTGAATAGGTTCAAGTTTCTTTTCACTTCTAACTTCTCCACTTAGACATCCTTTATCCTTCTTTCAACAAGCTGCCACTACTTTCCACCTTGGGAAGCTAGGCTTAGAGGGTTCTTCATGGGGTTGAGATGCAAATAGAGGGGAAATGATTAGCTTAAGAAACTTGGGGTTTCCTTGGGATTAGAATCTTGTCTCCCACTTAGGAAAGTAGGCTTAATAACTTCATTTTCTACTGCCATGATGGATTGTGTCAAATGTTGGTTTACCAACTCAATCTCCTTGTCAAGATGGGCCTCCAACATCAACTTTCTTCTCTCAAAATCTTCTCTAATCAAGTTGTGAGATGGATCAAATTACTCAACAATGGTTTCCTCCTTCCTTTGTATGCTTTCTTGGAGGGACCTCCAAAAAGGGAAACTTTAGGGAATGCATGAAGGACTTGGGACATTTTGAAGCATGATTAGATTAGTATTTTGAAAAGGTATAGTTAACACACTTGAAGGCTGATGTGGGGTGTATTGGAGCTACCAAGACTAAGCTAGTTCATGATGTTTAAACCTTTATTCTATGTGGAAAATCAACCCACAAATATCAAGCATTTCACCCATAAGGCCTTGATAATTAGATTTTTCAATGGGCATCCATTCTCTCTTGACTAGCTCTAAAGCATCTTTCACACTCATGATAAAAGCACTAGGGATGACTTGACCACACCCATTTATAGTATCAAGGTCTAACATATATTATTTTTAGCCAATGAGAGTCTTCTTGAAAATTATAATGGACCGACTTGGAGAGGAAATAGGTGGACTAGGTGAAGCACAAGCTTGATAGGGATGATTACAAGACTAATGAAAATCATAGTAGGGATGAATATGGTAATATTGAGACTAATTAGACTGATCAAGGAATTGAATATATTGATAAGGAATAGGAAAATATGGATATGTCTCACCAACTTGTGTTAAGACAAATTAAACATCAAAATTATCCATGAATCATTCATGAGAAGTGTATAGAATAAGAAAACTTCAATTAAAGTACCTAGATTGCTTAACTAGTAGATTTGTGCTTAGAGTCACCATTGGTGCTTAGTGAAATTACCTCCAAAGGCTCATACCTTGAGGAGAACACCAAAAATCCTCAAGGAATCGACTATTCAGTCCCATCGGGTCAAAAACTATTGTCACTTGAACTTGCACCCCTTGAGACAGATTATAGAGTGGGTTTCATGAGGTGTAGATATTATATGCTAATTAGGGTTAGTGGTGGTGCTAGAGACATAGATTGGTTTAGAGATGTTTTGAAGGGATTGGTGGTGGGTGACATAGTGTGGAGTCTATATGTGGGTTGGCCTAGGTAGGCTCACTATAGTTATCACACTTTGTCACTATAAAGCTAGCATTGGATATATGGGAGATGGGATGATGAGACTAAGCTTATCCCATTCAACCAAGTTTGAAGGCAGTTTGGCCTCATGTAGGTGATCCCACTAGATTTTTCAAGATATAAGAGGGAGGACACAAATTTATTGATTTCAAAGCCATAACCATAGGATGTTGCTTTAGATCATGAGGAGCTATCGATGAGAGATGTGATAAATGATGTAGGGGTTGCAGATGGTTATGCAATATGGTACTAGGCCCAATATGTAGTAGTTAGTTTTAGATGGGGTGATAAGGGTCAGTAGCCCATGGATGTGGATCCCACTAGGGTACCAATATAGGGTGGTGTTAAAGATAGATAGACACAACCATCACTTGTAACAACATAGGCCCAAATCACTAGATTATAGGGATAGGTGGCCACCTTATAGGTTTAGATTATCATTTTACAAGGTTAGGTGGTGACATTGATTAGAGAGAAAGATCAAGTGAGGATATCTCTTGGGTTAGTTATGTAGAAGGAATCATTGAGATAGAGGGTAGGAGTAGTGATAACACCAATAGGGGCACCGACATGAGGAACTGATATGATTCCTATGACATGGTATTTAGCCACCATTGAAGAGTTAAGGTATTATGAGGTGATAGTGTTGGCTTAGTTGCCATTAGAGATGAGGTATGGAGAGTACATGGATAGCTTGGTAGGTGTTCCATCTATAGTTACTCCAAGATAGTGGACCTCTACATTGGGTCAGGTAGGGAGATCAAGGGAGCCACCACCAGATGGTAGAGGAGGTGTAGGTGGGGCCAGTGGGAGTGGTAAGCCAAGGGCTTGATATATGAAATTATAGGATGTATATGTTTTTGATTTTGATACTAGCCTATGTGCTGATGATGTGAGATGTATATATGAGAGAGAGATTTATGCATTGATTATATGTATTATTTTATTGCTTGATGATGACTTGATGATTATGTTCTGAAGTTGAGATGTTTATTATGTTTTATGGATACTATTGACCCTATGATGATGATGTGATGATTATTTATGTTCATGAGATGATATGTGGATTGATGGTTTATTTCTTAGAATAGGCATGCAATGATGTTTATTGATGTTCATATTTTTGGCATTTTATGTACATGATTATGGAAGAGTTTTGATGATGGTCATGTAATGATTTTGTTTATGACATGATTATGGATATGTGATAGATGATGTGATTAGGCTATGGGTAATGTTTTTCATTTATTTTTATGCTTTAATCATGGATGGTTTTGATTATTATCATATAATGATGTTATTTATGATAGTATTATGGATATGTGATAGATGATGGCATATATGATGTATATACGTATATATGGTAGGTCACATGGTTTATGTTATTTTTTGATATGATGTGGTTTTTAGATAGGATTATGGAGATGATTGTGGTTTATTTATGGTTCATTAGTTTTGATGTTTATGAATGTGCATGGTGTATGTTTTGATATGAGGAAATGGTAGGAGGCTCATGCCCCATGCTCTATAAGGTGATATGTGGATTTGTAGTTTAGGCATATTATGACATTTTAATGGATAATATGGTTTGTTTTATGTTTTGATAGATATGATGTTGAAGATTATGGATTATTTATGTGATGATAAGATGAGGGAATTAAAATGTGCTTGTGATTTTGAATTTAATATATTAATAGTTTTTTGTGATTATATTGTAGATGATGTGTTTGTTTATGGTCATGATCATGGATAGGATGGTTTGGATTGTGGTTTTGGATGATGTGGTTTATGATATGAGTGATGATGTGATTGATGTTTGGGTACATAGATATGATATGGTTCATAATGTTGTGATGTGTATGGATTAGTGTTTCAGATTAATGTTTTAAATGTTTGGATATGATATGGATTAATGGATTAATATGGATTAATGTTAGGATGAAAATGATGTTGACTATTTGGATATGATATGTGATATTGAGATATAATGAAGACACATAAAGTAAGTGTAGATAGAAAACTAAATGTGGGAAAGGGATAATAATTATCAGACACATGTCTACATGAACTAATAATGATAGGGTAAAAAAAAGGCATGAAATGTTCATTGAAAATGGCCTAACAAAACTGAAGTTGGATGTGAGTTAATGAAAATAAGCCTTTTGAATGCTTACATGAGCATGATTTTATTAAAAAATAAGGTATCATGATCACTTTGTGTCAAGTAAGCTCATAGTCCCTTTATTTTAGAGAGTTTAAGAAGGGAGAGTAGGTGATAGGTAGATGGGTTAAGGGGAAATGGGTGATGTGGTAACTTGATGTGTGTTAGCTTGCCCCTTCTATATATGACCAAAGAATCATAATAGACAAGTCCATGTCTTAATATAATGTATATACTGATTGATGTGGGAAGTCTACTAATGCCATATGTAAAAGCCAATTGTAACTTGCTTTGATTTTGACATAAGGTTATTTGTTGCTTTTGGTGTTTTGAGAGGTTGGTGAAGTTGATCGATGAAATAAGATTCAAATTATTGTGTTTGAAAAATTTAACTTAGCCATCCTTTAAGGGAGTAGTCTAAAGTTAGATTTTTATAGCTGCCCTTTAAGGGAGTAGACTATCTTTAATAAGTTTGGTTGTTGGGTAGTTGTCCTTTAAGGGAATAGTCTGCAATGCTAGAGACATGAACCCAAGTGATATTTTGGGATCCAAATTTGATTTTGAATGATAGTTTTAGACATAGACAAGTCTATTTAGGCTTAGAGGTCTACTTTATAGAGGCAAGACTTTTAGCACAAAAGGTTAATAATAGATGAGGGAAAGTGGTTTGAGAAATAAGTGATCATAGGATTCCATCTGATCAAAGATGAAAAGCATCCATGAGAACCATGCCACAGGTAGAGCCATGGTATCCATGCTTAGGATCTGGCTATAAGTATGATGAATAATCACATGGTCTTATGCTATCATCAATTCTCCTCAAAGGGAGGGGGATCGGTGAATGTGTAAATAAAGTGAAAATATTGTAAACTAAGGGATGAGCTTAAGTTAGACACAAAAGTGAATATGATCCTATTTTAACAAAAGAAAGGATGTAGATGAGAAGCATTGAGAGGCTTAGGTTTTGGTTTGCCTTCAAGAGAAGATAAAAGATAAGCTCCTAATCTATACTTATGGGTTATGATGTAGGGTCCAAGCCAATTGAAATCAAACTTACCTCTTTTGCTTTTCTCCATATTAATTACATGTTGGTTTTATTTAAGGATGAGGTCTTTGATATTGAATTTTTTCTCTTTCATGTGTTTGTTATAAGCATGCTTGATTCGTTCTTGATAGACACAAAGATGATTAAGTGCTATGAGGTGATGTTCATCAAGTAGCTCAAGTTGTGCGAGACATTCTTGATGATAATTACTCTCAAAAATGATCTCGTGCAAGGATATGTGAAGAGAAAGAATCTAGACTTCAAGAAGAAAGACTACCTCTACTCCAAAGATGAGAGAGAAAGGGGTAGAACCCATAGAGGTTTGAATGCTAGTGTGATAGGTCCATAAAAAGAAAGGGATATGCAGGTGTAGTCCTGACCTAAAGTACTTACTAATTTGGTTAACATTTTGGTGAGAGTTTTATTAGAGGATTTTATCTATCCATTTTATTTAGGATGATAGGATTAGGAAAAGTTTAAATTGATTCCAAAATCATCACAAAGACCTTGGACTTTCTTATTTTTAAAGGATTTATCATTATCAGTGATGATCTTATGGGGAAAACCAAAGCAGTAGATGATATGGTGATTGATGAAATAAATAATATTTTTAGCTTTGGTTGAGATAAGAGGAATGGATTCCACCCACTTGGTAAAATATTTTGTAGTGGTAATGATGGATTTTTGTCATTGTGAAGAATGAATATTGATTTCCCTAATAAGATCAAGACCCCATTATGAGAAGGACAAATAGTCTTTGGATACTTAAAGGTTATGGGTCGGTGTGTGATGTAAATTAGCATGATATTGATAATTGACACACTTATTTATATAATCATAATAATCTTGATTATGGGTGGGATAATAGTATCCAAGGTAAAGGATATTTTTAGAGATGGCTAGGCTACTAAAGTGTCCTCTGTAGGTTCTGTAATGTGTTTCCTTGATAGTGTGGGAAGATTTATGACTATGTAGAGAATGGAGGAGGCTATTAAGGACATGTTTATAAAGGATTCCCCCTAATATGGTGTAATGAGATGTACTCTAAACAAAGGATCTTTGGTCATTCCTTAATAGGTTGGGAGGAACAATGTTGAGGTTAAGGTAGTTAAATTTTTGGTCATACCAAATGTTGAAAGGAGATGATTCCACACTAAAAATGTTAGGAAGGTTAGAAATGATATATGAGGGTGTGATAAAATGATGGATGGTGATAAATATTTTATATTTGTCAGGTTGAGATGAGATTTAGGAAGCAAGGGAAGCCATCATGTCCACAAATTTGTTGGTAGATTAAGGAACTAATTTGATAAGGTGGTGATCAAATGATGCTAAGAGTACATCTACGAGTTGTTTTTACTTCAATAGGACATAATATTTGCATTGATATGATCTATTGACCTAGTTGATCACAAGTTAATAATCACTAAAGATCTAATTATCTTGACCCTTAGGGCTAGAGAGATTTAGAGACCTATGACCAGGGCTTCATAATCAACCACATTGTTAGTGCATTTGAAGTCAAGTTTAAAGGAAAGGGGAAGAGGTTCACTATTAAGAGGAATAAGAATAACTCTATCACCTCCACTACTTTGGCATTTAGAGCCATCAAAAAATATGGTCATTTGGTAGGTGGGTTCCTCCCGAGAAAGAGTTGTAATGGACTCATCTAGAAAGTGTTAAGCATGAAATATACTGAGAGGCGGGGGGGGGGGGGGTGAATTGGTATATTATATATATATATTTACTTAATATAATTTATTTTCTTTAATCACTTAATCACACATTCCATATATGCAATAAAATTGAAATAATAACTTGCACCACAAAATAGAGAGAGAGAGAGACACCAAATTTTTACATGGAAAACCAAAGTGGGAAAAACCATGGAGAATAATCTCAAGTATATGAATGAGCACCAACTCAAAATACAAAGTTCACAAGCACTAACTTTCAGGAGCACCAACCCCTTTTCTAAGTACCAACATAACAACTATTTGTGAGCACCAATCCACAAGAACACCAACCCCTTGCAAAGATTTGTGACTAACCCACAGGAGCACCAACCCCTCTTGTGTGTAAAACACAACTATCACTCAATGTTGCTTACTCAACAAATGATATAACTCTAAAATATCTCCTACTTTTCTCTCTTCAAAAACAAATACAAACCATGCACTCTCTTGCATATTAAAAATGGCTTCTCATGCCTTTATTTATAGCTTTCCAAATGAACTTTGGCATTCACCCTTTATGACCCTTCAATCCTCATGGAAAATGGAACCAAACTTGCATGACCCTTTGTATTCTTGCATTTGGAAAGTCATATGGTGACCCTTCATAATCAAAAGCATCCTTTCCTCTTTTGTCTTTATCTTGGTGACTTTTCATATTCTTCAAAGTGTCCCTTCATGGAAAAATATGTCATACCTCTTTTGTCTTCACATGGTGACTCTTGGAATTCCTCAAGATGACTCTTCATGAGAAAATGTATCCCATTCCTCTTTCATCTTTTACCCCATGACTCTTTGACTTCTCCATGGGCCCTCTTTTGACTTATATGCAACCAAAAATATATTCATTAATATTAAATAAATATTAACACACTTTGGCCAAGATATGAATATTAAAAACACCATTAAATGCAACAGGGCCTTTATCACCAATAATGATAGACCTTTGACATCAATGACAATATTTCCAATAATCTCCCCCTTTGTCACCTTAAACTAAAACTACCACATCTTGAAACTTGTAAATACTACAATTTGAAAAACATACAGTAACTCCCCCTTATTATAGAAACCTACACCTATTTATGCACTTGTACCTATACCTATTATTCTCCCCATTTAACATCAATGGAAAAGGGCCTACCTACAGCTAACACTTAGTTCCCCCTCAATTGATGCTGAACCTCAATGGCAGGAAGTAAAATAAATTACTCCCAACTTCTCTCATAGATTCTCAAATGTGTCTTTTGGTAGTGCCTTTGTGAAAATATCTACAATCTACTCTTTAGTACTAATATACTCCATCTTAACGAATTGATATGAAACCTGCTCTCTCAAGAAGTGATATCTAATGGGAATATGTTTTCTTCTTAAATGCATAACCAAATTCTTTGAATTATTAATAACACTTATGTTATCATAAAAAATAAAAATAGGTTCATCATACTTTACCTTGATATCTTCCAAAGTTTGCTTCATCCAAAGCACTTGAGTACAACACAATACCACTACAATATATTTTGCTTTAGCTATAGAAAGTGATATTGAATTCTACTTCTTACTTAGCCATGATACTAAGCTATCACCAAGGAAGAAAGCTCCTCCACTTGTACTCTTTCTATCATCCAAGCACCCTGTCCAATCTAAATTTGTATAAATAACTAAAGTGAAATCTCTACCTGTAGGATACCATAATCTATAATCTAACGTCCCCTTGATATATCTAAATATTCTCTTCACCAGCTAAACATAACTATCTTTTGGAGATGTCTGATATCTTGCAACCATACCTATTACATACATGATGTCTGGCCTTGATGCTATCAAATATAAAAGACTACCAATCATAGATCTATACAAAGATTGATCTGTAATATGTGAATCTTCATCTTTGCTCACCTTATTTCTTGTACACATTGGTGTGCCAATTGGTGCACAATCCTAAAAACTAAATTTATTTAATATTTCCTTGGAATATTTACTTTAAGATATGAAAATTCATTTATCTGATTGAAATAGTTGCAATCCTAAGAAAAATGATAATTCTCCAAGCATAGACATCTCAAATTCTTTTTTTATATTATAAAAAAATTCTTTGATCATCTTTTCAATATTTCCTCCAAAAATAATGTCATCAACATGTACCACAAAAATCAATTGATGTTCACCTTCTATTTTGATGTAGAGATTACTATCAGCAAATCCTCTCTTGAAACCTTGATCTTGTAGGTATTTATCAAATCTTACATACTAAGCTCTAGGAGATTTTTTCAATCCATACAATGCTTTCTTCAATTTGCATACATGGCTAATAATATTTGAGAGAATAAATCCCTTAGGCTGCTCAATGTAGACCTCTTCTTCTAAATTCCCATTTAGGAAAGCAAATTTGACATCCATCTAAAACATTTTGAAAATTTTAAACACTGCATATGCAAGAAATATTCTAATAGCCTCTGACCTTGCCACTGGAGCAAAATTTTCTTCAGAATATATTCCCTCAATCTGAACATTTCTTTTACATACTAATCTTGCTTTATTTCTCATCACTTCTCCATTTTTATTCAACTTATTTCTATAAACCCATTTTTTTCCTATCATATTGTGATCTTTTGGTCTAGGCACTAATTCCTAAGTATCATTTTTTTCTATCTAATTTAATTATTTAGCCATAGCCTTAACCCATTGCTTATCATGTCTAGCTTCTGAAAAAGTTTTAGGCTAAATGTTGGATAACAAAGATAAATTAACTTACTTAGATTTACTTACCATCATTCTTCTGGTGTGAATTCCTTCATTTATGTCCCTAATAATATCACTTTAATTATGATTTCTCTAAACATATTTGGATGGAGTTTTGGCGTCTTTTTTCTCCTTCTTCTCATCTTCATCTGATTCTTCAAAATCTTCCTCTTCAATGATTTTAGGAATGTCTACTGGATCACTAAATCTTTGTGTTCCATCTTCTTCTATCCTGACACTTGCACTTTCAATAATTTTCTTGGTTCTTTTGTTATAACATTTATAATCTTTAATTTTACAAGAATAACCAAGAAATATACTTTCATCTTCTCTAGATTCAAACTTACCAGGTTTTTTATTAGTTCTCTTTATGAAGTATCTACTACCAAAAACTCTAAAATAATCAACTATTGTTGGTTTATCTTTTCATAGATCATAAGGAGTCTTATCACTATTGACTCTCAATAATGCTCTATTTTGAATATGCAATACTATAAAATCTACCTCTCTCTAATATTTATCTGTTATCTTGGATTCATTTACCATTATTCTCACCATCTCCTGAACTATTCTATTTTTCTATTCAACTACTCCATTTTTTTTGTAGAGTTCTAGCTATTGAAAAATGTCTCTTTATTCCATGGTCTTCAAAAAACTCAATAATTTGATCTGACATGAATTCTCCTCCTCAATCTAATCTTAGACACTTAATCTTCAAGCTAGTTTCATTCTAAACTAATGCTTTGAATACTTTCAAATGTCTGAAAGTTTCTAATTTTTTATTTAAAAATATTACCTAAGTCATACATGAAAAATCATCAATAAGAAATGTTGATGTTTAAAATTGCACTTTGTTTCAGACACCAACAATGGGAAGTTTCAAGATGTGGGACATGCGACTTGAAACAACCTCCAAATTTTTAAGAAGCTAGTCTCTTCTTTATATCAAGTGTTTAGGGAAAAGGGATAGGAAATTTAAATAGAAACACAAATGTGAAGAAAGAAAATCTAACTATGGTGATGCACCTGAATGTAATTTTGATCCTTAATCCTAAGCACAGTGAAACTATATGTAAAATTCAATTACATTAAAGAGCAGATGAGGCATGATCAATGTAAAAGATAGAAATAATAGAAATAGAGGCTCACAACTTAGACTACTTTCGTAATGATACAGGAAACAAAGGCACAAAACTTTGTCTTCTCATTAATTCTTCAGCCATATAAAAGGCACAGAAACATGCACAATTACATAAACTTTACAACTTAAGAAAAAAGAATAAAGGCAAATGATATTCCTAATCACAACTCTAGAAAGTATAAAACTCTTTACAATAATTTTCTCAAAATTTTTTTTTCTTATCCCCTTTCTGGTGATCCTTACACTCCTCTTTATAGCCTCGGATTTCTCATTCCATCACCTCCTTTCCCATGCAACTGTCTATTTTGCCTTTATCTCACAGGGCACAAATAGATGATGCTTTCAATGTTTGTAGGCCCCAAAAATCTACCTAGTGAACTGCTCCATCTACTAGAAATAACTCCCACTGAGTTTCCCTCTAGATTGTTCATGCATTCCCAAACTTATGGCCCAAATTGAACTTTAACTAAGCTAGAAGTGTCTATTAGAAGATAGTTTTTAGATTCTGAACATTCTATCTTCTTGTAATCCACTTGTTAAAATGGATACACAGGACCCTCTATTCTGTTAAAATAGAAGAGGACACTTAGTCAATTTCCTAAAAATCTACTTATTTATGAAGAGACACCAGAGAATGACACTTGGCACTTTTCACAACTTTTATCAAAGACATGCAGCACTTTCTGCTTTCCCTATATTCTTACTATATCTTGCTCAGGAATGTTCCACCTTTCACACCTGTCACAATCCACTTCTTTGATACTTAATGACTTAATAGAAATAAACCTCACCACATTTCTTGCCTGAGAAACCTTTAAAATGGGCACATAGACAATTGGCAATCTTCGATACTCTTTTGCTATGCTATGGGAGTGTTCAGGATGCATGCTAGGCTCCTTCAGATGGTGACACTTGGTAGCTTCCAAAAACTTCAAAAATAAAACCTGAGACCCACCACAGTCTTTATTCAGCAATGAAACTCAAAAAAGATCTTTTAGATGTTAACACATGGTGGCTTCTGCTACTTCTGGGAAGATACGTGGCTTCTTCTGCTACTTTTGAGAATGGAGTAAAAAGGGGCTCAGTTGATGACACTTGGCAGCCTCCGCTTGAATGGTTTGGTTGCACCTTACTTGCCCTCTGAAAGGGCACTTTTCCTTTGGTCTTTGGGATGCTCCTTTAAACTGCCTATTGAACCAAAAAAGGTTCAATGGTTCAAAAGTTTAATGGTTCAACACTACGTGCCATTTACACATAACTTGAGGTATGGAACCAAAAATATTGAACCAAGGCATTAAACTACCTTATTGAACCAAGACAATGAACCACTTTATTTTAGATGCTGACACATGGTGACTTCCACTTTTTTTACAAAAATAATCTAGAGCCTTTTGTGATTTCCACTTGGCACTTTCTACCTAATCTTGATACTTAACTTGTTGAAGACTTTCACTAAAAAATAAATGAAATGTGGGTGCCAATATGAAATGCGGATGCCAACTTGTAGGAAAAATGAAAGGTGCCTCAGATGATGCCAATTGGCAGCTTCTACTTGATTTTGATACTTAGCAAAAAATGAAACAAATGAATCAAAAGGGAAATAGAACCCGTGTTCTATTTTTGCACTTTGCCATCAAAGACCAAGGTATGTGAGAACAAAATCTATAGCACGTGACTGAAAATCAAAATACAACATAGAGTAAAAAATTTACTCTACAGTTATTGGCAACCCTAAGGGCTTTTGAGCCTACTCAAAAAACAAAACACACTCCCGTTAGATCAAAATTGCAAAATTTTACAGCTTTAACAATGCTGTCTGGTAGGTGGACCACTCATGGTTAGATAACCCTTGCTTGTTTTGTAATTCATTGAAGGCTAAATCAAGGTTAATAATATCCTTGTGCAAATTTTTAAAAAAAATCTGAACTATAGCCTTCAATTTGAATTTGAGCTAGGAAATAAGAACTAGAATAGCTTTTACTTCTGAGACTAAGGAATCATCCCGTAAGTTTTGAAAAACTATTTGATCATTCTATTTGGCCAGCAACAATGGTTCAATTTGATCAACCATTAGCACCATGTTATCATTAAGAAATGGAGAAGGAAGACCTAATCACACTAGATCTTCAATATGCTATTTCATTTTGTTAATGCCTTCTTTCATGATTTTGAGGAGCTCTCTACAACTGTTGACTGTGGAATTACAACTAAAAACCTCATTAACTCTCTTTATAGTGACCATTCTATCAGTGATTCTTATAGCTACCAATGTCACATCCATTGCATCATAGAGCTTTTACAGTAATGTTTTAGAGTCCATTACTCTGTCAAAAACTGTAGTCAGAGTATTCTTCATTAAATCCCTGACCTTTTCACATAATTTTTGTGCATTTAACAGGAAGGTAAGAGAAGGCTTGAGCTGAATAATCTCTGAAGAGATTCTTTTCCACATGGAATCATAGAGCTCCTTTACCAGTTTTATCACTTTGACATTGCTTGGCCTATTAGCTAGCTCCAATATCAGTTGTGCTGCTCTCTGTTGCTTCGCTTGGAACTAGACTTTAATGGCCACAGTATTATCTTGTTTGATTAGCAGCTTGTGCTGCCATTCTACTTTTTCCCACCTTAGGGTCACCACCACAGCCTTTATCTATGTGAGCTCTACCTTTAAAGAATCATTTTGGGCCTGGACTACTCGGTGAATCTGAAGAGAAACAATCTCTTGCAACTGTTTATTCAAATTTGCTATTTCATTGTCCCTTCTATTGATTTTTGTGGTCAAACTATTACAGTTTGCCTTCTCTTTGGCCAAATTGGCCTCCATCTTTTATAGCCTCCTTGATGTCTTCAAATAGTCTTCAGTGACCACAGAAGTGGATTCAGTCAATAGCTCAATTCTATCTTGGGGCCTAAAAAGGGACATGTTAATGGCCACTGCATTCATTATGTAATCCTTAGGCTGCATCTGCTCAGCTGGCTTGATGACATTTGGTGACAAATGGGTCACTGTCAATTATTGCTGAATTGGGTCAAATTATGACCACAGATGTGTTGTAGCCAGTGCTTTATTTTTCTTTGTCCTTTTTTTCTCTCTTCAGGCTTCCCTTACCTTCCACACAGCTTTTGCTTGGGTCTAGAAGGTAGAAAGAGAGGCAATGTGCCCACCTACAAAAGGATGTCCCTAGGGTAGACTGTATTGAATAGCTAATTGTTGGCTATGGGCAATCTGAGGGGAAATTTTTTTGGGAACAGAGGGGGAGAAATGAGGTAATGTTAAAGCTTGAGGTGGCATAAATGGGGCAAAGTGAGAAATGGGAATGGCATAAGTGGCAAGGGATGTCATCTGGCTAGATGAAATCATCATGCCAATATGAGAAGAAATAGACTAAGAAGGAGAAGGAATGATACTGACATAAGGAGAAATTACGACACTCTATAATTGGTACTGTTGGGTGTCCATCTCCTCTTTTGTAGCCAACTAAAACTGCACCCTCTTTCATTTCTTGGGTGTCTCCTCTTCTGGCTGTGTTCTCTCTCCTTCCACATCTGCTACTATTGTCGAGGATGCTTATGGAGAACTAGGAACTTTAATAACTTTTGATGATGGGGAAGCTTTCGGTGGTGAATGAACCACACTCTTTTGTTTCTCCAAGATGTTGAGAGGTTGGGGCCAAACTGACATAGTTGCTGCAGCTGCAATTTGTTATGAGGTTTGTGGCTCTTGGCTTGGCCTGACTTCCTGCTCTATAATTTGTGTTGGCAAATTAGTTGTCTCTAGGCTAGATGTAGGGGAGAGATGGCACTCATCCCATAGTTCTTCCCATCTCTCGTCTGTATCTACATTTTTAAAAGAATGGGTGGTTTGAGAAATTTCCTGCCTATATTTCCAATAGGCTTCTATCTTCTCTGCATCCCAATCTTTATTCTTTAATGCTCTTCTCAAGCCAGAAGTCATTCTAACTTTGGCATCATAATCCCTCTACTTAACGTAGAAATTTTCCCATGGTCTATTTTGTAGAAGGGGCAAATCTATTAATTCAACAAAAAAATTAGGAGCATCTTCTATAGGGTTTCTCCTAGTCTCCCAAAAAGGGCAGCCCTCATGTGTAATCCTAGTTGCAACCCTGTTAGTCTTTATCTAGGAAGCTATGTAACCATTTGGGTCACATACCCATTTGTCTTCAACTAACATGAACCCCAGAAAGGCTAGATTTCAAAGCAATAAAATTTTAGCATCCTTGGTTTCTAAAACCATGTTGCCTATCATCCATAGGGGATCATACATTTTCCTCTTCCATTTCCCAGAACCATAATCATTGTCTACTACTGACACTTGCCTAGTGACCTCTAAGAATGCTAACCTAAGAGTTAGAATCTTTGGTAGCAACATTGGTTCCCCACAAAAACTATGAACTCTTATAATCATATGGTGGGATACAAAGTAGAAGTCACACAGAATTGGGTAACTGGCCAGGAGGTTTGAAACATTGGGAAATAGTTTGTTCATGACTGGGTTGGGGTTGAGGTGGCAAAAAGCAAGGGTAACAAATAATTCCTAGAAATCATATGGGTCACTGGTCCTTGACAAAATATGTGTCCATGCAGACACAGGAATGGTCCTTTGGGGATCAAAACTTGCGTCATACATGTCCAGATGCATATGTTGGGTGAAGAGGTCAGCGTTCTAGTATAGCATGAGGTGAAACAAATAAGAAGAGTACCTGAACACTCTTTTTGATTTGAATTGGGCCAGTTGCTCCACCATTGTAAAAGCAATTTGCTCTGAAACGTTGAGTCGATATTCTTGGGTCTTGTCGATGATCTTCAACCTGAAGAGGATAGCCATTTGCTCTGCGTAAAATACCATATCATCTTTCATGCCAAAGATGAAAGCCATCATGGATAGTACATCTTGGCTGACTTGTGTGAATTGGGCCCTTCCTATAGGGAGTGTGGGCACAGTAGTGTTGTCATCACCCATTTGCAATTTAGTTCTTAAGAACCTTAACTGAGTATTGATGTTAGCCCATGTCCTTTGCATTTTAACAATAGTGGGAAAATTGATGTACTATCATGGTGTAGGGTTAACAAATATCTGATAGCCTGCAGTGTGATTTTCACCATGAAAGGACCCTATTGAATGGTGCATGAGGGTGCATGGAGCAAGTTTGTACATAATTCAACCAAGTCAGGGCGTGGATGCATAATTAGGACAAGGAACTGTGCCAATTGTGAGGTCCATATCCTCATGGCAAATGTCTCATATTGCCCTAGTTTGGCCCTCTAAAGACACCTTTGATGTGCCCCTTCTCTAAGGGTTTTACTACTGGCTCTTTGAAAGATTGGGTCCATGATTCCATCTGCATAATCCTTTACTTTTGCTGGGTCACTTGCCTGACCAACCTCTAGAATTTTGGTCCTTAGATAGGCTTTCAATGGTTGTGTAGGAGCTAAAGCATATGACTTACTTGCCAAAAAACTATCAAGGGATTCATACATCCTAGCTCCTTGTTGTGAAGATGATGTTCCTTCCATCTCTATGTCCTTTTTATGATAACTGGTATGAACCCTTTGCAAACAAAAACATTCTCACTGAAGCAAATTTACTAGGTGCTAATTTTTTTTGCAAGTAGTAGGATATTTTCTTGTAAATGCAAAAATTCTTGAGAGTTTGTAAACTTTAACTCTTACTAAAAGGTATTTATGGACCTATCAAGTCTCAAAAGGCATTAAACTCAGACAATCGTTAGCGAATCCTACTCAATCTTCCTCAAACAATGAGATAGACATGTTATGCAAGTGGCAGTGCAAAGGTACCTTGGAGATTTCTAAAGATTTGGGAAACTTTCAATGCTTCAAGAATTTGAAGATTTTTGCAAAATTTCTGAGCCACTGACTCTGTGTTTAAAAAACACTTATTTAAACAGAAAGCGGGAAAACAACAATGGAAAAAAATAATAATACGGGAATGGGAAACTATTTAACTATAATACATTAGAGACCCAAGTTAACTAAAATGCTTCAAATAGATTCCATTTATAGGAATATCTTCAGGTTCTCCTTCCATCGATTCCAGCTCTAATGAATTCTTCTACTTGCACGCGCAAATTTTATATGGCCCAGTCCATAATGCTTTAAATTTAGTATGCTGACCCAGCTTGGCGGCTCTTGCATCCCACTTCAAAATAATTGAGCCTACCTCAAAATGAGGATTTAAAGTCCTTTTATCAAAAAAATTCTTAACCATTCCCTGATGCTTAATTAATGAATCATGGGATGTATCCCTCTTCTCTTGAACTTCCAAAAGCTCTACAAGTCTAACCTGCATGGGGCCATTTTCCTCAATTTCAATTTGTTTGATTAGCTCGAGGGCAGGGATTTCCAAGCTTAAGGGGATCACAACAGACTTTCCATATACCAATTCATATGGGGACATTTTGATCACCTATTTAGGCATGATTCTATCAACCCATAGTGCTAAATTAAGCATTTTATGCCATTCTTTGTGATGATTAGTCCCTACCCTTTTTGAGTCTAATTAGGTTTTTGTTAGTCGATTCTGCCAAACCGTTACCTTGAGGGTAATAGTTAGAGGAAGTTTTTAGATATATTCCATGTTTTAATGCAAAGTTGGATACTTTAGACCCTAAGAATGCTTTATCATTATTTGAGATTATGGTGTGAGGAGTTCCAAAGTGAGTAGTGATACTCCCTAGAAAATCTAGGATCAAATTTTCTATTGCTTCCTTAAGTGGGACTACCTCAGTCCATCTAGTGAAATAATCTGTGGCTATTAATATCCTTTTGTAACCCATACTAGACACTGGATTTATCATTCCAATGAAGTCAAGACCCCATTGAGCAAAAGGTTCATCCACAATTATAGGATTAAGGGGCATTGTTGCATTCCTCCTCATCCCCATATAATATTGGCAAGATTGGCACTTTTTAACCAATTAATAACAATCTGCAAATAAAGTAGGCTAGAAATATCCAGCCTCACTTATCTTTATGGCTGTGGGCTTTACAAAAAAATGCCCCCTGATATTCCATGATGCATCTCATGTAGTATTTTCCTAGCCTCAGCTTCTTCTACACATCTTAACAATTTACCACCAAAATTTCTTCTAAAAAAGACCTGTTCAATTAAAACAAAATGAACTCCTTGTATCCTATAGTATCTTCTCTTATTTTGAGGGAGTTTTCTCAAATAAATTCCATACTTCATAAAATGAATCTTGCTTGTGACCTAGGATTCCTGATCAACCTCTTGCATATTTAACACCATCTCTGTCTCTCCTAAATTTGTCTCTTCAGGTACCATCTTTTCAAGCGCTTGGGTCATATAATGGCACAAACTCCTGCCTCTGACTAACTTTTTGGGTATAACCTCTACATCATATTCAAAGATCATAGTAATCTAGTTGGCTCTTTTTTCAGTGATTTCTCCCTCCATGATGTATTCTCTAACGCTTGGGTGAGCTATAAGTACCATAATTTTGCTCCCTGATACCATATGCCTAAATTTATTGAGGGATTTTACTATGGCATATGCTTATTTCTCTACAAAGTTGTACCTAGTTTCATAATCTCTGAGAGTTCTTGAGAAAAAGGCTATTGGGTGTTTTCCCTCCTGTTTATCATCCTTTTGTGTCATGATAGCAGTAATGCTTAACTCTCTTCCATAGACATATATTACAAAAGGCTTGGAAAAATCTAGGTTTTTAGTACTAGGGATATTGAGATAGCCTTCTTGACCCCTTCAAAGGCTTGCCTTCCTTCTGTAGTCCATTTTAAAATTAGGTCTTTCTTTAGCAAGAGTGTTACTAGCCTCACCAAGCCTGTAAAATTGGATATGAACCTACTGACAAAATTAATCTTTCCTAAGAAGGACTGAACTACCTTCTTATTTACTGGAAGAGGTAGGTTCATTATAGATACAATTCTTTTAGGATCTATGGAAAATCCTTATTTAGACACTATATGTCCCAATAATTTGCCTTGAGGCATAACAAAGATGCATTTCTTAGGATTCAGTGATATTCCAAAATCTTGACATTTCTTAAAGACAGATTCTAAATGATCAACAACATTTTTTGAAAAAATAGTGAGGTCATCTAGATAAACTAGGATGATTTTATTTATAAGTTCCCCAAAGGCTACATCCATAACTCTTTGAAAGGTGGCTCCTACATTTGACAGGCCAAATGGCATCTTAGCGTATACAAATGTTCCCCATTTGGTAGTAAAAGTAGTTTTGTATTGGTCTTCATTAGCCAACCAAATCTGATTGTATCCAGACAAACCATCTAGTAAAGAAAATCTCTCTGATCCAGCCAAAATTTGTAGAATTTGTTTCATGGAGGGCAAGGGATAGTGGTCTTTCAGAGATGCTCTATTTAGATCTCTGAAATCTACACAGTCTTACATCTCCATTCTTTTTCCTAACTGGTACTAGATTTGATACCCAGGTTGAGTGTTTGATTGGAAAAATTATTTTGGAATCTAAAATTTTATGTAACTCATCTACCATTAGAGGCTCAATCCTTGGATTTACTGGCCTCTATTTCTATCTGATGGGCTTAGATCCTTTAGTTGGTTCTATTGTGTGCTGAATAATGTCTTTATTGTATCCATGAAGGTCTTCATAGCTCTAGGCTATGACTCTGCCATATTTTTTACACAATTCAATTAGTCTTTCTTTTTCCACTTGAGTTGCAGAATTCCCAACTTTTAGTATTTTCCCTTGACTCACCTCTATTTTAGAATAATCTTCTTTGTCTACCTAGAACCTTTTTTTCTCCAAGCTTACATCCTCTGGATCAAATAAGTTTTCTAAGGTGATCAAGCCCTTAGAGAGATTATTATTCTTCAATTGTATAATCTAATCCCCATATGCTTCCTCAATTTTGGTTTGTAACTAATCAACAAACTCATCTGATTGTTGGAAGAATGAGACTACCTGGGCATCATTTTCAAATACTTGCCAGTTCTCATCATTGTCTAGAATAGTTAGCCTCACTATAACTTGTACTGACTCATTGTTGATTAATAGGCCAATTGCTGGATTAAACTATGAGCCAATCTGGGCCATCCTATCAGCTTCAAAATTTTGACTCCTAGGGACTATCTTGATATTGAAAGCTTCAAAATCTTCTATTAAGTCCCAAATCCTATGTCTTTAGGATCTCATCCTTACATTTTTGGCTGCTACCTTTTCTCTAATTTATTTTACCACTAATTCTAAATCTCCTTTTACTATTAGGTTCTTTATCCCCCTTTTCTTTGCTGACAGGAGCCCATGTACTAAAGATTCATACTCAGCATCATTATTAGTACAAGTAAATTGGAAACGGAGAGCCCTTAAATTTTTTTCACCATTTGGAGCGGTAAGACAAATTCCTGCTCCAGCACCATGCTTACTTCTAGCCCCATCAAAACTTAAGGTCTAGATTCTTGAATTTTGAGATATTGGTGTCTCTTCCCTTAGAACATTTGGGATTTCATGGTCCTCATCAAAAATGACATATGTGCCTAGACCAGTAGAGTCATTGTTTCTATATGGGTCGCTATGCATCATAGCCAACAACTGGTTATTTTCTTCTTCTTGATCATGCTCAGTCCAATCACCTAACTCTTCAACAAAAATCTTTTCTTTCTTATTTAACATAACATGATCTACCTCTAATTTTAATGTTGGTTCATTGGTGATATAATCTTTTGATAGTGGTTCAAATAGAATTTTTATCTTCGAACTGTATCTGGTTCTCAGGATGAGGTGAGACCAATCAAGAGACATATATCCTCCTATTTTTGCTGTAAAGTCTCTGGATAAACATAAACCATAAATAAGAGGTATATCTATGACTACTACATCTTGGTTGACAATTATATTGGGACAAATATATAACTGCAATGGGAGTTGTTTAATTCTCTCTATTGTTTGTACTATTTTGCCATCTAGCTACATAACTCCTTTTGTAAGGGGTTCATATTTTATTTTCAAAGCATTAGCTATTTGCTTGGGCATCACTATAGTACTAGCTCTTGAATCTATCAAGTCATTATGCAAGATTTTCTTTTCAACTATCAGAGTCAAATAGAAATGCTTTGGTTTGGATTTACTTACTTGTGATGCATCATTCACAAAGGCTGTTGTCTTCAGAGGAACTGTATCTTTGAGCTTTTCTTTTCCAAAAGGTCCCTCTTTAGTAACAGTACCTTTGGGCACTACTTGGCCTTATAGAGCTTCTTGTAGTAGTGTTTTCTATTCAAGAATAGCCAATATATCCCATATTGATACTTGTGCTGGAGTCTTCTTCAATTGATCCACTACATTTATCGGTCCTAAAGACTGAGTTTTTTAAACATAAGGATATCTTGTTTTTTCTTGAATTTGGGCAGGAGTCCCTTGATTTTGCACTGATTGAGGCAATTCTTGTCTGACAGTAGTGTTTCTTTGACCTTGAAATGGAGGATTATTCATGACTTGACCATTTACAATCTCAGGCTATTCTACCATTTTCCTCTTTGATCTCGTGTAATAATTAGATTGCACCACTAGTTTTTGGGAGGTAGATCCTTCGTTCAAGAAAAATGACTCTTCTTCTTCACCCATGAGCACAAAGCATGTTCTGGGGCTATTTCTTCCTCTTGTTGTAAGGACATTCCTTGCATCTGAGCCATTAGGACTGAATTCTGTATACCAAGAGACTGGTAGGCTTGATTGTCACTGGAATTGGAAAACTAACCATCCATTCTTCTTTTCTCTACCACCTTTTGTTGTAGATTACCCCTAGGACAATCTCTAGGTGTATGAGCATTATTGTAAGGGAAACACCAGGCATTAGTATCATCTACATAATTATTTTGCCCTAGAATCATCTCCCTATTTGAGTTGGGAGGAATAGTCTGTGAGGGTGTGGGAACTGCAACTAATTGATTCGCTAGTTGATGGTTAGTTTGTTTTGGAGGACCCTGATATTGGTTTGGTTGGGATGAAAATATATTTACTTAATAGCCTTGATAAGGAGGCTTAGAGAAAGTATTCTACTATCTTTTTATATTGATAATCTCATTGGAAAATGTCCTTAGGATATTCTTGATATCATCCATCTCAGATGACTGAGTAGGGACATGTTCTTTCGTAGATGGTTGAGGGTAAGTGTACATAGACATAGGTGGGCTTACATATTTAGGAACTTCTTAAGGTAATGGCAAGGAATTTTTTGGGAACATGGGCATGGGAGGCCTTAGAGGTAACTTTCTAGCATCTATTAAATGATTCTTAGCTCTGACTGCATATTCATAAGCCTCTGGCAAAGTGTGTCCTCCAAGTGACTGAATCATAATAGATATATCTAAATTCAAAGCCTTGAGATAAAACACTATGGCCATACCTGGTAATGGTCTAGTTGTAGCAGGGATTCTATCCCATGTCTTTTGAAATCTAGAATTAAAGTCAGTCATGGATTTTTGTGGTCCCCTTTGAATGGTGATTAACTACTGTAACAAAGAAGACTTATCACCCTTCTCTACAAATCTTTCAAAGAATAGATCTCTGAGCTGATCCCATGTAGATATGGTATTTGGGGTTAAAGACTGATACCATTCTAGAGCCTTCCCTTTAAAAGAAGCTGCTAATAATCTTATGGCCACATTTTATTGTGTGATAATGTGTATAGCACAAACATCTGATACATCTTGAAGATGTTTCGTAGGTGTTTTAGAGTCTTGCCCACTGAATTTGGGCAGAGCTTTTAGGGCATTCACTGGGATATGATCCCAAATGGCTAGTGGTGTTGGGAGGATTAAGGGACTACCAATATTCTAGCTTGCATAATTTCTTGGGGGTATAGGGGCTCCCATATTTGCTCTTGGTATTGGTACAAACTAGTTAGCTCTTCTTATTGGACTTGTTACCAAAGGTAGCAAAAGAATACCTAGATTTGTAGTAGATTGTGATCTGGTGACTAGTCCATAACTTTGACTCCTTATAGCTCTCTGGTTCATACGGTCTTAAAAGAAACTTCAAGACTGGTCCCACTGGGCATGCTAAAAAATTGTTAATGTTTAAAATTGTGCTTTGTTTTAGACACCAACAATGGGAAGTTTCAAGATGTGGGACATGCGACTTGAAACAACCTCAAAATTTTTAAGAAGTTGGTCTCTTCTTTATATCAAGTGTTTGGGGAAAAGGGATAGGGAATTTAAACAAAAACACAAATGTGAAGAAAGAAATTTTAACTATGGTGATGCACCTGAATGTAATTTTGATCCTTAATCCTAAGCACAGTGAAACTATATGTAAGATTCAATTACATTAAAGAGCATACGAGGCATGATCAATGTAAAAGATAGAAACAATAAAAATAGAGGCTCACAGCTTAGACTACTTTTGTAATTATATAGGAAACATCAACAAAGGCAAAAAACTCTATCTTCTCATTAATTCTTCAGCCATATAAAAGGCACAAAAACATGCACAGTTACATAAACTTTACAATTTAAGAAAAAAAGAATAAAGGCAAACAATATTCCTTATCACAACTCTAGAAAGTCTAAAACTCTACAATAATTTTCTTAGAAAATTCTCTCTCCCCTTTTTTTGATCCCCTTTGTGGTGATCCCTACACTCCTCTTTATAGCCTCAGATCTCTCATTCCATCACCTCCTTTCCCACACAACTGTCTATTCTACCTTTATCTCACAGGGGAAAAATAGATGGCACTTTCAATGTTTGCAGGCCCCAAAAATCTACTCAGTGAACTGCTCCATCTATTGGAAATAACTCCTGCTGAGTTTTCCTCTAGATTGTCTATGTGTTCCCAAACTTATGGCTCAAATTGAACTCTAACTAAGCTAGAAGTGTCTATTAGAAGAAGTTTTTAGATTCTAACCATTCTGTCTTCCTACAGTCCACTTATTAAAACAGATACATAGGACCCTTTATTCTGTTGAAACGAAAGAGGACACTTAGTCAATTTCCTATAAATCTACTTATTTCTTAGGAGACACTAGAGAATGACACTTGGCACTTTCTGAAAATTTTATCGAAGACATGCGACACTTTTTGCTTTCCCTATATTCATACTATATCTTGCTCATGAACGTTCTGCCTTTGACACCTGTCACAATCTACTTCTTTGATAGTTAATGACTTAACAGAAATAAGCCTCACCACATTCTTACCTGAGTAACCTTTAAAAGGGGCATGGAGATAGGTGGCAATCTCTACTTCTCTTCAACAAAAGACACGTGGCAATCTCTATTGCTCTTTTGCTATGCTGTGGGAGTGTTTGGGACACATGCTAGGCTCCTACAAATGGTGACACTTGGTAGCTTCCACAGACTTCAAAAATAAAACTCGAGACCCACCACAGTCTTTATTCAGTAATAAAACTTGAAAAAGATCTTTCGAATGTCGACATGTGGTGGCTTCTATTGCTTTTAGGAAGATACGTGGCTTCTTCTACTACTTTTGAGAATTGAGTAGAAAGGGGCTCAGTTGATGACACTCGGCATCCTCTACTTAAATGGTTTGGTTGCACCTTACATGACCTCTGAAAGGGCACTTATCCTTTAGCCTTTGGGATGCTCCTTTGAACTGCTCATTGAACCAAAAATGGTTCAATGGTTTAACAGTTCAACACTGGACACCATTTACACATAACTCGAAGTATTGAACCAAAAATATTGAACCAAGGCATTGAACTGCCTTATTTTAGATGCTGACACATGGTGACTTTCACTTTCTTTTACAAAAACAATCTAGAGCCTTTCGTGATTGGCACTTGGCACTTTCTGCCTAATCTTGATACTTATCTTGTTGAAGAATTTCACTGAAAAATAAATGAAATGTGGGTGCCAATATGAAATACAGATGCCAACACGTGGTGCTTTCCACTGAGTTGCTATTAAACACGTGGCACTTCCCAACCAATTTGTAGGAAAAATGAAAGGTGCCTTGGATGACGCCACTTGGCAGATTCCACTTGATTTTGACACTTAGCCAAAAATGAAACAAATGAATCAAAAGGGAAATAGAACTCATGTTCTGTTTCTACACTTTGCCATCAAAGACCAAGGTATGTGAGAACAAAATATACAGTGCATGACTGAAAATTGGAATGAAACATAGAGTAAAAAATTTACTCTATAAGAAACATGAAATATTTCTCACCTTGAGTGCTTTGAGTTCTCATAGGTCCACATAGATCAGTGTGAACAAGCTCTAGCATCTAAGTGGTCGAGTACTCTTTTGTTTTAAACTGCCTTCTAGCCTATTTCCCATTCTGACAAGGTTCACAAAGCGTGTCAGATGGATTTGTAATCTTTGGAAGATTTCTAAATGCTTGCTTCTTGCTGATGTTGACAAGATTATAAAAAAAAATTTTCCCCATTCTCTTGTGCCATAGCCAATTTCCTTCAATTTGACTCAAACAACATCTTTGACCTTTGATGTCTGATAGCATATACAAATTATTTGTCTATTCTTTGAGTATCTACAACCAACACATCTGAATCTTTTCTTCTAATTTCACAACCTTCTACATAAAAATTTAGTGTGTGCCCTTGATCACACATTTGACTTACACTCAAAATATTATGCTTAAGACCTTCTACATACAAAACATTTTCAATTTTAGTTTTATCATTATCCAAACTTAGTGTACCTTTTTTAGTAATTCTATTAGTAGTATTGTCTCCAAATTTCACTAAGCCACTATTGATCTTCTTCAAGGTTATGAACTTACTCTTGTCTCCTATCATGTGACTCAAACATCCACTGTCAATGAACCATGGCTTTTCTTCATTTCTTGCATGCAAATCTGTCTACACTAATATAGATTTTTTAGGTTGTTTCTTTTGCCATGAACCTGTCTAAACTTTCTTCTTGATGAATGGAACCTTGAAACTCTAGACCTTCTTGATTGACTCAAACATGCTTTTATTACATTGAGCTATGTGTCCAAATTTGTTGCACTTGTAACATATTATGGCCTCTTCATTAAATCTTGATAGAGGAGCAAAATAGTTGTGACTTCTGCTTGACTCTATATGAATTTTTTTCTCCTTATTTATGAAATTGTTAGCCCTTTTTTGACATTCTATTTCCTTTTGACCATATCCATTACAATAAAAATAGTAACCATAAAAATAAGACCTATTTGTGTATCTCTAAACTGATTGCATTTTTTAGCTTTGTTCCCTCTAGCCTTCTTTGTTTGAGATGTCCTTTGTATTCTTAATTTCTTCCCTTTTTCTTTTTTCTTTTGTAAGAGCTTCAACATAGCTCTCTCCTTTTTCTTTGTCTGTGAAAGTAGTGACCTCCACTTTCTCTTTTTCAAATCCAATACCTGTCTTATCTAACATTGATATTTGATTTTCTAATATCTTATTCAACATATTAGTGTGATTCTCAAATTTTGAATGATTAGTTATTCTATCATTTATTTCTTTATTTATTTTCTCAAGATCTACTTTTAAAGAAGCAATTTCAATAACATACCTTTCACATTATTTACTTGCTATTTTCAACTTTGCCATTAGATATTCTTTATTCTTCTTGGCTTCTTCCAAGTGTGTTTGTAGATCTTCAATTATTTCTTGACTCCTTTTCATTTTTCTCGATCTGGAGCATTAATCTATGATTCTTTTTTTCAAGAAATTTTAACTCTTCTAAGGCATAAATGAGTTCTCTTTCCAGATTCACTTTGGCTTCATCTTGTTCTTCTTTTTGATCATCTATACTTTTGAGTATGGAGGCAACTTCATATACGACCATGAATAGAATATCTTCTTCTTCTGAATCACTGACTCTACTATCTTTTGCTGAGCTAGGATCTTTAGAATACAAACTCTTCTTCTTGAATTTACCTTTGAAATTTTTTTGTATATAGACTTTCCTTCTTATTGTCATCATTACCCTTATTTGGGAATTAAGTTACAAAATGTCTAATCTTTCCATAATTAAAACATTTAAAAGGTAATTTTTCTTGATATTTACTTGTGTCTTTTTTTGGCTTGCAAATGAATAGAGCTTCGTTGTCATTTTCATCATTGCTAGAACTATCAATTGATTCTTGAATCTTAGCCTTCTCTTTCTTTGATGTTTTAAAAGTATCTTCTCTCTTTGTAGGTTTATCTTATTCAGTCTGCATCTCATATGCCATAAGAATACTATAAATCTCATCCATCTTTAGCTTGGCTAAAATTTTCATATCTTCAATTGCTGAAACTTTTACATCATATCTCAATGGTAGAGATCTCAAAAAAATTTGAACCATAGTTGATTCTTCTAAATTTTCTCTAAGACCTTGAATTTGATTAACTATTTGATCAACCCACAAAAGATATATTGCTATATTTTCTTCTTCTTCCATCTCCAAACTCTCAAACTATCTTCTAAAAGTCTAAAGCTTAGTTTGCTGAACCTTTCCATCACCTTTGTAAATATTCTCAAGTTTTACCCAAGTTTCATGAGCAAATTTACATTGCATAACTTTAACAAATTTTGATTCACATAAACCACATAAAGTAACATTTAAAGCTTTAACATTATTTTCACTTGCCTTCTTTTCTATCTGAGTACTTACAAGTGTTTGTGGCTCTTCATATTCCTCCACCACTGCTTGCCATATGTCAAATCCAAGGGCCATTAAATAAGTCTTCATCATTATGATCTAAAAAACATAATTCATCCCATCAAACAGAGGTGCCTTATTTTTAGAAAATACTTCATGTGATCTAGCCATCATGCTTTCTTGATTTACGTTCAAGTTGTAAAACTTTTTCAAAAAGAACCTACTCTGATACTAATTGTTAAGCACAAAATATATTGAGAGGGGGGGTGAATCAGTATATTATATATCTTTTTACTTAATCTAATTTCTTATCTTTAACCACTTAATCACACATTCAAGATATGCAATAAAACTAAAACAATAAGTTACACCACATGAGAGAGAGAGAGAGAGAGAGAGAGAGAGAGAGAGAGAGAGAGAGAGAGAGAGAGAGAGAGAGAGAGAGAGAGAGAGAGAGAGAGAGAGAGAGAGAGAGACCAGATTTTTACATGGAAAATCAAAGTGGGAAAAACCATGGAGAACAATCTCAAGTATATGAATGAGCACCAACTCAAAATACAAAATTCACAAGCACCAACTTGTAGGAGCACCAATTTTTTGAGCACTAACACAATAATTATGTGTGAGCACCAACCCCTCTTGTGTATAAAACACAACTCTCTCAATGTTGCTTACTCAACAAATGATAAAAATCTACAATATCTACTACTTTTATCTCTTCGAAAACAAATACAAATCATGCACTCTCTTGTATATTACAAATGGCTTTTCAAGCCTTTATGTATATCTTTCCAAATGACCTTTGGCATTCACCCTTTGTGACCCTTCATATCCTTTCATTTGAAAATTCATATGGTGAGCCTTCATAAAGAAAAGCATCCTTTCCTCTTTTGTCTTTATCTTGGTGACTTTTTGTATTCTTCAAAGTGTCCCTTCATGGAAAAATGTGCCATACCTCTTTTGTCTTCACATGGTGAATCTTATAATTCTTCAAGATGACTCTCCATGAGAAAATGCATCCCATTCCTCTTTCATCTTTTACCCCATTACTCTTTGACTTCTCCATGGGCCCTTTTTTTGACTTATATGCAACCAAAAATATATTCATTACCATTACATAAATATTAACACACATTAGCCAAGATATGAATATTAAAAACACCATTAAATTTAATGAGGCCTTTATCACCAATAATGCTAGACCTTTGACATCAATGACAATATTTCCAACAAAAAGGCAAAAGGAAGTGGTTGATTATTTGGTAGAGGAGCTTTGGCTAATTGATCTATGATGACTAAACCTTTAATGGGCTTTTGCTGAAGGAAATCAAGATCAAACTCAGCTAAGAGCAAGATCAAACTAGCCATATACTGATATTGATATGGTTTAGAGTGCATGTACTTGAGTGGGTTGGTATTAGTGATGACATAGGTTTTATGATTAAGAAGGTAGTGACAGAGTTCAGAGGCCACAAAGACTAAGGTGAGGCAAAGTTTCTTGGGATGAGTATGCTGAGTCTCCTATTCTATAAGGGTACAACTAATGTAGTAGATTGCTTGCTCTTTTTTTTGTTCATCATGATGAGTGAGCATTTCCCCTAAGGAATGGTCCATGGTAGATATATAAAGGTATAAGGGTTGGTCTTCTCTAGGAGGGATAAGGATAGGTGGAGAGACTAGGTACTCTTTGATTGAATCAAAGGCTTGTTGATAATCCTTGGTCCACTTAAAAGAGGTGTCTTTCTTGAGGAGATGGTGAAAGGGTTGACATCTATCTAATAATTGGGAGATGAAGTGATGAATGGATTGGAGTTTCCCCTATAGGATGTGGAGTTGCTTAAGGTTAGTAGGAGGAGGCATCTCCAATATTACTCTAACTTTGGTGGGGTCTATTTTGATCCCTTGAAGAGAGATGATAAAGCCAATAATATTTGTCGATAATACCATAAAAATACATATCTTAGAGTTAAGTTTTACATGATAATGGATTAATCAGTCGAAAATGATTGTGAGAATGATGAAGTGATCCTTGCAGTGTTTATATTTCCCAAGGATATCATCCACATAGTTTTCTATAATTTTATGGATGAGATCATGAAAAATGTATGTCATGGCACATTGATAGGTTGCTCCAGTGTTCTTCAGACCAAAAGACATGACCCTACAATAAAATGTTCCCATGGGGTGATAAAGGAAGTTTTATGTTGATCTTTGTAAGCAATCAAGATCTGATTACATCTTGAGATATAATCCATAAGAGATAAAATTTACTGGTCAACTGTAAGATGAAAAAGTTGGTTGATGTTTGATAAAATAAAGTCATCCTTTGGTCAAGAGATGTTGAGGTCACAAAAGTCAATGTAGAGGTAAATTCTCCCTGTGGGTTTAGTGATGAGAACGATGTTAGAAACCCATTATGAATAGTTGATGGGTTGAATGAAGCTGATGAATAAGAGACGTTAAGGTTCTTTGACAAGAAGGGCTATGTGAGGATGCATCTTATGAATATTTTACCACACTAGCTTAACCTCAAGATGGGTGAAAATGTTATGGAGGGAAATAGAAGGGTCAATTTTGGGCATATATTGATAGGACCAAACAAATGCTATGTTACAGTCATGAAGGAAATAAGGTTAATCTTATTGATCTACATAATTTAAGGATTGGATAATTTTAATGATAAAGGGGTTATCCTAAGTACCCAAGTTGAAATCAATAATGGATTCATTCAACATGGTTTAGTTCTTAGGAGGAAGGGATTTATGAATAAAAGAATCCCCCGCACCAAGGTAGGTGAGAATAGAATCATTATCTTGATGTTAGATGGTGTTGATGGTAGGAGAGTCTTTCTCTATCAATTCAAGATGAATGAGAGGAAGGGTTTTAGTTCTACCATCCTTTTGATAGGTCAGGGGGCCCAAAATAATGGTATTGATAAAAAAAGTTAGATGGGATGATATCAAAGTCTTCAATCTTTGAGGGAGATGGGGTTGGTGAAGATAGAACATCCTCATCGATGGTGGCGGTGGGTTATTATAGTGGTATGAACCCAAGGTAGATTAACTCATGAGGTTTTTGAGTTTTGATTATGGGTAACTCATGGGGTCACTATTCATAATGGCCAAGACAAACCCCTTCAAAGCACACCTATAAAGGTAAGCTTTGGTAAAGGCTAGTTTGTTGAGATAAGAGAATTCAGAAGTGAATGGTTAGATGAGGTAGTGATAGAAGAAAGAAGTGGTTGATGAAGTCCCCCATAGATGAAATTTATTTGATGGTTGGGGAGCCCAAAAGGGATGATGGTTTTGATATTAGGATCATAGGAAGGGTCATATTTGAGGTTCTCATATTCTTGAAAAGTAGGGAAAACACTAAGGCTAAAAGGTGATATTCCCTAAGGGAGAGATGTTGGAATGTGTGTTCTAAGCGGTCCTCTATAGGAATTTGGGAAGGAGAGATAGATGAACTAGTTGAATCTTCATCACTATTGTGGGTGGGAGTGCTATGGGTTTTAGTTGATGGTGAGGTAGTGTTGTTAGTAGTTGATGGTGAGGTGGATGGAGGAATGAGAAAATCATTAGGCTGATAGGTCATATTATAAGAGGCAAAAGTATTAGGGTTAACTTTAATGGTAACAACTTGACCTTCATGCTCAAATTTGACACATAAATGTAAGGTAGAAGGGACACAACTCATGGCATGGATCCAAAGGCATTTGAGTAACACATTATATTAGAACTTGACCTCTATAACATAAAACAATTCAATAATGGTATGAGGTCCTAAGTAGATATGAAGGATAAATGTCTCCAAGGTAGTGGCCATGGTTCATTGAAGGAGTGAAGGACTGTTGTGCTTTATGACATGGTGTTTTTGGGAAGCTAAAGTTTGTCATAAGCATGGGAGGAGATAATGTTTATGCTATATATTCTATCAATCATTACCCTTTTGATGCGGGTTTGATTGATGTACACAATAATAAAGATGGGAGGATCATAATCCTTAGGATGGATAAGAGGTTTTTCAAAATCTTGAAAGGTGATAAAGGTAGAAAGTTGGAGGTCTCCAACAGAGGGTGCAAGAGGTTGAGGGTCATCTAGTTGAACCTATATAGATTATAGAACCTCTATTAGTGCTTGATGATTGTGGGGGAAGGTGTTGATCATTTCATAAAGGCTCATTTTCACCAATGTTTGCTGAAGTTGTTTCAACATGATATGTTGGATGGAGTCAGAAGGGTTGGAGGAAGAGGCTCCCAAAATGGATACTTTAGGTTTTAGTGGTGGTATAGGTGAAGGTGTAGGTGTTTGGGTTTGGTTAGAAGGTTGAGGGTTTGAAGGGTATGTCTAAGGAATGGAGACTTTGTATTTTCCCTTTTTTTTATATTGGGCTTGAGATCAGGTGACCATATGAATAGTGTGGATGGGGGGATTTATCGGGTTTGATGGTTGCTTTGGTTCTTCCTCCTCACTTTCAGGTGAGAGTGGGGTGGTAGGTAAATATTGGGTAGGTTATTTGGGAAGTTGAGTTGGTAATGGGGGTAAAATAATTTAATCTAATAACATATCATCCTCATCATATAGGCTATGAACAAGTGCTTGGAGAGCTTTACAATTATTTGTGTCATGCCCTGGTGCCCTATGGTATGCATAGATCAAATTATCATTGAAGTAGGAGGGTTTGGTATTGGAAGGGAAGAATGGTTTGATACGTGGTAAGCTAATGGAAGAAGTTTACAACAACCTTTGTAGGATGGTTGGATAAGATTCATTCAAAGGTGTTGGAGGTGATGGGTTTATAGTTTTAGGGATGGGAGCCTTCTTAGAAGTATTTTTCACCATAGATGTTATAGGTGGTGGAATGGTTTTAGTTGGTGGTTGGGATTGCTTAGTTATGGTTGGCTTTAGGGTAAATTATTTGAGAGTGGAAGATTTGGATGATGAGGGGTTAGATATAGGTGGTAAAGTGGAGGCCGATAGGTTAGTTAAGAATGATGGATAACTAGATGGCTTGATAGGTGTAGGCATAGGTAGAGAAAAGGGGGATAGTTTACTAGAGGAAGGATATGTAGTTGGGATGGTAAAAGGATGGGGTCCTAAGATAGAAGGTAGGTGGTAAGGAGGTGGTATGGGTCTAGTTTGAGCTATAGGTTTGGGTAACTCTACCATTTTAATTAGTTTGGTTGTGGGTTTCTTTGGTGAACTAGATGGTGTTAAATCCAATTTCAAAGAGGGGTGAGTATGACCAGGTGTGGGAATAATTCCTAGATTCTTGATAGGTTTGGTAAAAGAGGCATAAGGTGATTTAGAAATGTTAAATGGAGGTGGTTGGGATGGTTAAATTATGGTTTTGGAAGAAGAGGTATTCAATGAAGAGGTAATAACAGGTTTAAGGGTGAATGCAAGGGAGGTTGATGATTCATATTTATTATGGTAAGGGAGCCCAAGATGATGCCAAAGAGTGGCTCTATCAAATTTGGGTCGAGAAGTGAAATCTAGACTTTGGACTAGTTTAGAAAAGGGATTGTAGATGGGTTTGGTTCTTGTTCATTGGTTTCAAAAATTAAGCCCTTAGGTGGAGAAGAGGGAATGGTTATTTTGTCCTTATTTTTAATGGAAGGTTCTAAAATTGGTGGTTGGGTGGATGAGGTAATCTCCTCTTATATGATGGTTTCCAAAGAGGGAATGGATGGTTATATGATGGAAGAGGTAGGTATGGTGTCCTCAAGTGAAGGTATGGACATGGTTACTTCCTTTGTTTGAGTGTACAAAGGAATGGAAGGCAGTTCTATCACTTCAAAGGGTAGAGTGGAGGAAGAAGAAATGGTTATAGCAAAGGTTGTCTCCTTTAGTGTTTCCATCAAAGTAGTGATAGATAAAGCTAAGGTATCATCAAGTGTAGAGAGAGGGGTGGTTTATTCCTTTGTTTGGGTATCCAAAGGAGTATAAGGTGAGTCACTATTTTCATGAGTGAAATGGAGGAAGATGTAGTTATGGTAGCGGTCTCTTCAACAATGGGCTCATTACTAACAAAATTAATAGTATGTGCCTCATGAGAGTGAGAGGCTTCTGGTTTGTTGTCATAGTGATGGGTAGAAGGGGTATGATTAGGAAAAGGCTTGTAGAAGATGTTGAGGGATTGATTAAGAGGTACATTGGGATTATCAAATACAAATTCTCCACTTTCAATTAAGCTTTAGACCAAAATTTTGAAGGTATTGCACCTAATAACATCATATCCTATAAATTGGTGAAAATCACAATAGTCATTCTCATTATACCTACAGACATCTAATTCCTAACACTATTTGTGTTAAAATTGTCAATCTTACTTGAATTGCACTCAAATGTGTATTTTAGATCAAAATCCATAAAACATGTTAAATGGTTCAAACTTGTCATTTACAAGTGCCAATTTAGGTCAAAGAATCCCTAAATAGGGAAATGCATTTTATGGGCTAGCTAACTTTGATCATATCATTTTGAGTCAGAATGATAATTTTGCCATTTAGTGCTCTAGATCACTCTTTTCTTCTAATTCATTGGTACATGTCACATAACTTTGTTATTTGGTGTTGTTAACATTCTAAATGGGAATACGGTTCTAACGCATCTAACGTCACCTTCTAATTCTTCTCGAGTCAAATAACAACTTAGTAATATGACTTTCTGACCATTTTGATTAACTGAGGACCAATTTTTAAATAATTACACAAATGTTGATTAAATTTGTTTAAGGCTATTTAATCCAAATCAAGAGCTTATGTGGATTTTCTATGAGAGTTGTTGAATATTTATTTTGAAAATTGATTCCTATTAACTACATCATCAGGTGACATCATTTCTTGGGAAGACATCCTTAGGCCATAAATCCCATAAATATTAGGATTATGGGTCACCCATGCTTAGTTATTGCCTCCCATTCCTCTTCAATGCCCCTTCATCCAAGGTCATGATGAAGATAATTATGGATTTAATTCCAAATATTAGGATTATCCATGGCCACGCATCTCAATCTTGAGATGGATGGTCATGGTTGATCCTAACTAATGTCAAAAATATATAAATAGAGAGGCCATGAACATCATTTATAAGCTATTTTGGTACAAATTTATTATGCTCAAATATCTTCAAAGCTTGATATTTCAAAGTTATAATGTTAAATTGTTTCCATAAGGTTTTTTATTTGATCATAGTTTTTGTTTGCAAGCTTCACTGATAGGCTAGTTTAGTGATTTAGAATCATGAACCTAGGTTGTATGGAGTTTTATTGAGGCATTGAAGGAGCTTACCACCATTATTGACAAAGACAAGGATGCTTGATCAAGGGAGAACATGTTTTTGAGCCACATGGGTGTGGTGAATCCATTTGGGAAGGTAATATGGTGTTGCTTTCTTTCATTTATTTCTTGCTATCCTTTGTAATTCCCATAGGAATAGATAGGTTTGGTTAGTTAGTTATTCATGCATGTTTCATTATTTATAGACTAATGCTTGACTAACTTACTTTGTAATCCTCTCTACATCTTGGCATGCTCGGTGGGATAAGACACATCTCACACCAAAGAAAGATCACTTTGCAACTTTAAAATATCCATTTGGACCCTTAAAACTCATGTAAATTGATTTTCTAACTTTATTTTTCCATTTTTGTTTACCACGGATTCACATAGTAATCGATGTTGGCAAGTGATACCGACATCAGTTACCTAGCTTAATTGACATTGATTAGCAAAATTGACATCAGTTAGGTCCTGATTAGCCAAAGTAACTATCATCGGTTGTAATAACTGACATTGGTCATTGTGTTTTTAAAAAAACATAGACTTGAGAGCTACTTTTTCAAAGTTCATTATTGAAAACTAAAAAGAGCTTCAAATCTAAAGGACATGATGACATTTTTCTATAGGAACAAGCTTTTGATTTGATAAAAACATGTTTAATCACCTCTTGCATGCTTAAAAATGAATTATGAACTTTGTTTTAGGTGTTTAACAAATAATTTAGATGTTTTGGTGAATGTTTTCAAAATTTTCAAATAAGACCATAGGGTCAAATGAACACCACAAAACATTTCATTTGGGTTTAAAATTGAACACACTTGTCAATTCTTATTTGCAATAGTTGTTTACTTAGGTTTTGTTTTGCAAAAAGAGGAATGTTGTATGTATGTTCTTCCATTTGTCCCCTTTAGGGAACCCTTGGAATCAAAAGCACCATTCCTATTTTAAATAGCCTAGTCCAAGGCTTAGAAATAATGTTGCTTAAAGCACTCCCCAAAAACTTGTTTAAGTTTGGGTGATCTTGAAAATGACCCTAAAATCTTTCTATTTTATGCTTTCTTAATTTTCATGTAAACTTGGCTTGTGATGGGGACATCATTACCTACAATGAGTTCTTTAGGGAATATTGATCTAACATTGACTTCATTTGACTCCTTTGGAGTTACACATGGGACATATCTACATTTGGACATTGAACTACACTAAGCGAACAATAGGATGCAGTGGCTGTAAAAAGGACTAGACCTTTTTACAACTAGCCAATGTCATGATCACCTAATTTATGTTATTATCTTTTGCATCATTTGACATGAAATTTATTGTGTAATTGATTCCCATAGAATGATAAAAAACTTGCTAGTTTAGTAGACCCCACTTTGCCATACCTTGTCAGTTTAGACTTAAGACATTTGTTTTTTGACATTGGCTTACTTGGTCTTGATTTGTGTCTAAAACTAATTTTTAACACAATGAACTTAACCAAAACACATTATCCTCAATTTTATTGAACAAGGGAGGCATTACACTATCCAAATGGAAAATTCATATTTTCCTTGTTCAAATTGTTATCAAAAGCTTTGTGTCATGTCATCCACTTTAGCATAGTCATGATACCCAATTGAGTCTAGATATTTTACCCAATTTGTTTAAATATTTCATTTATAATACACATTCAAAATTGAACCTTTTTGAGTTCTAAGGGTTGGTGCATCAAAGTGGGTTCACCATTTATGTACTAAGCTTGTTTTAAATTGTGTTCAATTTTCCATTTAGATTGAAGGTCATTTATTAAGACTCAAAATCACATTATCATCTTAGTGGACTTAAGTCATCTTGCGTATCACTCATGCTTTGGGTCCTATAACATATTTTATCCTACTAGATTCATGTGGTGATGTTGTGTTACCTATTTGGTCCTAGATTTATACTTAGTGATTCATATATGTTTTTACATCTTGAGTTGCTTAGTTCATTTTGTCTTCTTCATAATCCAGAGAGCTTTCCTCTAAAATTATAGGGTCAACTTGTCAAAGTTGAAGCTAGCTTTTACAGTGTGGGTGTATCACAAAGATTTAGGCTTTGGTGTACTAGTTTTCACCTTAGGTCTTTGAGTTACCTCACTCTCTTCTGATCTATATGATTTAAAATTTACTCAAGGTTGAGTAAACTCATGAACCAAATATTATAAATTGTGCGTGGTTTCAAACCACCCTCACTTATAGTCTTCTTGGTACCTTGGTTATTTTTTAAAAAGAGATCCAAATCATACTATGATTGGTTATCGAACATTAGTCTTAAGATTAGTTAAACACAGAGAGCAACTCTTTTTAGACATGAATAAAAGGTTCACTCGTAGTGGGGCCTCTTATGGCCTTAGTTATAAAGGTGAGAAATTTTATGATGGTTAAGATAACCCCATTTTTTTTTATGATATCCCTACAACATTAGGATCTGAAGATGATTACAATGGATATCAACCCTAAGAAGATCAAGATGAAGCCCTTATTAGATTGATAGAATCAGGTGCTAGACTACCTTCTAATTTTCCTATAGAATAATTGCATACCTTAGTTAGAGAAGGAGAATAATGATGACAAGAGAAATATTTTGCACAAATGGACATACCTTCTTCCTCTAAAAAAGGAAAGGAAATACAAATAGAGTCAAAACCCATAAATCTATATCTTCTACCTAAGATCAAGATAATAAGTCAATGATATGCAAATTAACTTGTCGTAGACTTAAAAAATTCCCTAATTACCACTTTAATTCACAATAATGCTTTGAAATAACATGAAGATATGCTTGAAAGTATGCAACAAGTATTGGATGAGAACATTACCATAGTGGATCAAGGAAATCTAAACAAATAGTTAAAGACACAAGAGAACTTATAAAGTGTTCCATTTGTTACAAAACATACATTATTCAATCATCAAGAACCTCAAAATAATTTGGCTTACTCAGAAACCTAAACATTCAATTTGAATTAAGAAATCCCTCAAGACAATTTAGCTAGTTCTTTTCAACCAACCCAAATATTGGTAAATAAACATAAAAATTTCCAAAATCAACAAATTGTAAAACAATCAGATTTAGGGAATGTTTTACAATCCAAGAATCAATGGCCTATGTTCTTAACTCAAGTAAAAAATTAGAATGAAATCATAGATTGAAAGGTATACTCTCCCTATAGATCCACACAAAACCAGTGATACATTCCACCCTAACAACAACAAAACTAGGGACACATTCCACCCCAACAACAAAAAAACTAGGGGTACATTCCACCCCAATAGCAACAAAACCATGGGCACATTCCACCCCAAAAACATCTTATCCAATTCAAAAATGAAACAAATATGCAAGAATGGAATTCTATGAAGGAAATTGTCCAAAGATTAGAGATGAATAATAGAGTCAAAAATTATAAATTTGATGAGATATGCCCATATCCATTTGGTTTATCTATTCTCCAAAACCCATTTCCATCTCATTTTGAGGCACCCAAATTGGACAAGTACAAAGAGAAAGGAGATACATGTGAACACATATAATAATTCGTCATCTTATGTCAAGAGGTTGCTTATAGTAGCGAGTATTTACTATGACTATTTTTGTGAAGTTTAGCAGGACAAGCTCTTGATTGGCTACTTAAACTACCCAAGTGATCAGTTACATATTAGAATTACTTATCAAAAAAATTCATTAACCATTTATCATATAACATTGAACATGAATTAACCATTTTTGACTTATGCAAAGCCAAGCAACATGATGGTGAAAGTTTTGTTGAATATCTACAAAGGTGGAGAATGTTGGCATGCCAATTTCAACACAATTTACTAGATAAATAGAAGGCTGATATCTTTGTATAGAATTTACATCCTAAATTTGTGCATAATCTATGGTTAGCTTATGCTAACTCATTTTAAGAAATTATTGACAAAGGAGTGCAGATTGAGAAGGATCTTATTGCTAAGGGCCTTGTTAAGATATTTACACAAGGTCTAGTATCTAGTCAGACTAAATCACCAAATCAAATAGTTATGCAAGATAAGCCTAAGGGATTTAGAAAAGATAAGAACATGGTTGGAAATGGGGTGATATAAACAAGACATGTACAAATGGTATAGGCTATGCCTCCTCCAAATGTTCAATTAACTCCCTCCAATCCACTACCTACTTTGTAAAGACAACCTCCATGAAGGATGTTTCATAAAAATTTTAGAGTCTTTAACAAGTTAGGAGAATCAATTGAAAAAATGTTACAAAAGCTCATTACAACTAATTTAATTATATGGCTAGTATCAAGGCCATTTCCTCAAGATCAACCAAAACTAGATTGGTATAAAGAAAATGAATGGTGTAACTTTCATCGTGTTGCTAGTAACGATGCATATCATTATATTTAATTGTAACATATTATTGAGGACTTTATTGAAAATGGTGAGCAAAAAATTAAGTTGGCCCCTAATCAGGATATGGGAATCTACAAAGACCCCTTTCCTTGACATGATCCACCACCACCAAGAAACAATCAAAATGGTCACTATCAAGGACAAAGGCAAAATCAGAACCAACAACAAGGTTAGAACCATAATGAGCATAATCAAGATCATAATGCCCACACTAATAATGTGGCTTATAAAAATGTACCTTATGACTATAATAATACTATGGGATGCATTTTTGTAACCCACATTGCCACTGTTAATATAAAACTACATGGCCAATCTTGTGTTCCTTGCAACACATGATCCATTATAATAGGGTCAACACCCTCTCCCCATAATAATATGATGTCAAGTTTGCATCATCATGTTGCTACTCTGTTTGCACAGGTTACTTATCCTAAATAATAGTACCATTCTTCTAAAGGCTCCTTCTTGACCCAAAATTGTCACAATACTATTAATTACTCATAGGTCACCATCCAAGGTCCTTTGCCTCCCTCTTCCAATTATAAAAAATCCTTGCCACCTCTAGGTTGTGTAGTCAAAACTAGAAGTTTGTGAGTTACCATTCAGGGCCCTTCACACACTTTTTTCCATAAACCCAATGAGAACATTATGCCAATAGTTCCAAAGACAAATACTATCCCAATAAAGACTAAACTAGTTAAATCCACAATTCAAAGGCCTTATAGTATAATGGATCAATTATATAACACCCCTACACAAATTTACATATTAGAACTCTTGCAGTCATTTTATGTCCATAGAACCATCTTCAATAAACTTTTACAAGAACCTATTGTGCCTAATGATATATACCTTGATCAGTTCTAGAACCTGGTTGGATATTTATCTTCATTTTGGTAAATCACATTTGATGAAAAGGACATGTCCACCCATAGCCCAAACCATAATAACCCACTATACATTGAGATAATCATTGTGGATCACAAGATCAAGCTAGTTATTATAGATAATGGTTCAGGGCTGAACATCATATCTCTTAAATTGGTGTGATGATTGGGCTACATGGATAAAGACATTCAACCAAAAGCTATTATAATCAAGGCTTATGACAATGTTGAGAGGGCGTCATCTGGTACAATCTGGTTACCAATCATGGTTGGGTCTATTTATCATCACACATTATTCCATATTGTGGATATTAGGCTTCCTTATAACATACTTCTTGGTCATCCTTGGATCCATGAAGTACAAGAAGTTCCATCTACTCTTTACCAATGCCTTAAGTTTCCCCATGATGGGATTGAGGTTACTATTCCCACTAATCAACATCCATACAAACACTGCAAACATCTTAAAATAGAGTTTCATAATTATAACTATTGCCCATGTTCTAAATTTATTACAAAGAATAACAAAGCCATCATTTCTTATCCATCTCCATCTAATTATATAGAACTTAGTGATCTAGCCTCCACTTCAAGTAATCCATTTCCTACAACTCTGGCCAAATAAGTTATTATTAAAGATGCAAGCATTTCCACGTACCATCTAAAGGACATCTTCCATATTGAAAAATTACAAAAATCCCTTAAAAAATTTAGTAAGCCTAAAACTTCCTAGACTCTTAACAGATCTGATCAGATTTGGCAACCAAAGAAGAAGCCACCAAAACCTCCTGTGGTGTTTGTACCTATGATTGGACTGAAGACAGATCAAGAGGCTTTTATCAAGGTAAATTGGTTATATTCTGAAGGCCTTATAGGTCTTTTCAGAATCCAAAGTATCCTATCCCTAATAAGATAATGGATCATCTTGATTTTACAGGGAAAGGTTTTGGCCCATAAGCGCAAGGAATTTTGGAACCCTTATCAGCTGAAGTTATCAATTGGAATCATGGTCTTAGATTTCAACCACCATAAGATGGCCTCATGACATTTAATAGTGAATCTTCCAAAGCAACTAGTAATGAGAATCATAGTAGTGACACAATGCCCCATTATAGCCTTTTTGATGAGATTATTGATTCAAATTTATTTGATTCAAAATCCATATTGACCATAACACCTATTGGAGCTTCCCATCCTGAAGCAAAAACTCATCTTAGTGGTACTTCCCTTCCTAAAGCATGACATTATATCTTTACCATTGGTGCTTCTTGTCCTAAAGTAAACCCTCACTATAACCTATGCCTTTACCATCCTGAACTCATAGATTAGGATAAGCAAAATTTGGTCATATGCCTCGATGAGTTATAAAATGAAGAATAAATTACAGAATACATGGGCCTATGGGATGCATTCCCCATTGGTGATCATAAGTGGGGTTTTGATTTTTAATTAAATTCTTCTACCTACTTTGGAGAGAAGGCAAACTTTCTTAGTCATTATAAAGAATAAACATCAAGATATTTAGGTGAAAACCTCTATTAGGTACTTGTTGATCAAGGAAAAAGTAAAGAAAAAGATAAGCCTTTGAGCGAAAACCTATTTTAGGTGATCCCAGGTGGGAAATTTTGCTCATCCCCTCAGGACATTGAAATTCCATCTAGCCCAAGTTCCATAGCTAGTACAAGCATCTCTTTAGAATAACATCAAATATTTGAGTGTCTTACTCTTGAGTTTCCAGAGGTCTTTGCCAATTGGCCTTTACTTGAGAAGGTAGATTCTGATTCTTCATATTATCTAGATCTTTGGGAGAAAAAATAATAAGATATAGTAGAATAAGATGATCACGACCATACATTGCCTAAAATTCTAGAAGATGGATCTACACTCCTTATGGAGTGTACAATAGAAGTGAATTTGGGAACCCATGAGGATCCCAAAATTGTTTATCTTGGAGCTTCCCTTACTGAAGTAGAATGTAAACATATTATATCCATTTTTAAGGATTATATAGACATATTTGCATGGGCATATTCTGACATGCCAGGCCTGGATCCAAATTTATTTGTGCATCATCTTGTTGTTTACCCTGATGCTAAGCTAGTTAAGCAAAAGTTGAGAAAGATGCATCCATGCATCACCGTTTTGGTTAAGATTGAGTTAGAAAAGTTTTTAGGATCCAATTTTATTAGACCACTGGATTACTCTGAATGGATTCCTAACTTAGTGCTAGTAAGTAAAAAGACCCTAGGTATATGTGTTTATACTGATTTTCATGATATCAACAAAGCATACCCCAAAGATGATTTTATTTTATCCAACATCAACATGATTGTCGACTCAACTATTAGGTATGAGATGCTATCCTTAATGGATGGAATTTTTAGTTATAATCAGATTAAGATAGGCCCTAAAGATCAACATAAAACTGCATTGACCACTCTGTAGGAGACATTCTATTACCAAGTAATGACATTTGATTTGAATAATGTTGGAGCTACATATCAGCATGTAATGACTATCATCTTCCATGACATGATGCATGACATTGTCAAAGACTAGGTTGATGATATACTAGCCAAATCAAGAACAAGAGCAGGACACCCTGGCATTTTATGAAGAATATTTAAGAGGTTTCATACATATAAAGTCCACTTGAATCCAAAGAAATGTGTCTTTTGAGTCACATTAAGAAAATTTCTAGGGTTCATTATATCACAACGAGGGATTGAAGTCGACCCTGCAAAGGTCAATGCTATTATGGAAATGCCTCAACTAAAAAATCTTAAATAGTTGTGAGGTCTAAAAGGCAAGATCCAATCTATACATAGGTTCATTTCTCAATTGGTGGATAGGTGCCACCCATTTACCCACCTCTTAAGGAAAGGGGTAACATTTCAATGGGATGAAGATTGTCAGATAGAATTTGCAAAGCTTAAAACATACTTGGCCAAACCACCAATTTTATGACCTTTGATACAAGGAAAACTATTGCTTCTTTATATATCAACTATGAAACATGTACTGGGGGCACTTTTGGCATATAATGATGATCATGGTAAGGAACACACAATTTATTATTTAATCCACACATTGGTATCCTATGAACATAATTATGTGCCTATTGAGGAGGCATGTTTAGCTATGGTGTTCACCACTCAAAAATTGTAACATTATATGCTAAATAACAAAACTATTATTATCACCAAGGTAGATCCTCTCAAGTTAATTTTATCTAAAGTAACTCTGCAAGGATGCATGGCTAAATGGATTATGATTGTCAGTGAGTTTGATATTGAGTACCAGAATCAAAAGGTAATCAAAGGCCAAGTTCTTGCTAACCAACTTGTAAAAGCTCCTATTACGACCACTCAACCCCTCAACTTTGACCTTTTAGATGATTCCATCATGACAATAGAATAAGCATCACAAGAACCTAAACAGTGGACACTCTATTTTGATGGATCATTCACATCTCGAGGATCTAGAGTTGGCACATTATTGATCATGCCATAGGGGGATTTGATCCCCAAAGCATTCCATATATAATTTTAGTGTACAAATAATATGGCTGAATATGAGGCATTGGTTGCAGGGCTCCATCTTGCCATAGAATTGGATATTCAAAGCTTAAATGTCTATGGAGATTTGTAGCTAATCATAAATTATACAACTGATCAGTATCAAATAAAAGATGTTAAGCTTCTTCCTTACAAGCAAATTATTATAACCTTAAAACACATTTTAAATTTTTATAGTTTAAGTTTCATGAGTCAACAACAGATCTATCGATGCCATGGAAACAATTGGTTCCATTATTCAATTGTATGACAATGCTAAATAATATTAGTTCCTGATTAAAAATCTTCTTCAATCGATACATATTCTATTAGATTCAGAGAAGATATGCACTTTTGCTAATCCTAATCCCTCACCTGAGTTACCATGGTACCAAGATTTTTATAACTATTTCCATAGTCATGTATTTCATGCCAACCTTTCCAAAAACTAATAAAAACTTTTCATTCATCGCTTAACACATTATATCTTCATTTTTTTATCTTTGGGAGAATCTAAGTTAGCACTAAAGGAGGTTCATGAAGGAATGTGTGGGGCCCATACTAATGGTGTAGTCCTAGCAAAGAAACTTCTCAAAATAGGCTATTATTGGCCTAAAATAGAGATAGATGCTTGTAATAATGTAAAGAAGTGTGTTCCTTGTTAGCAGCATGGTAACTTGATACATGCACCTTCCTTACCATTGAAGTCGATTAAAACACCATGGCCATTCTCAACATGGGGTCTTGATCTTATTAGCAAAGTTAACCCAACATCTTCAGAGGGCCATAATCACATTTTGACTACAACCAAGTACTTTACCAATTGGATTGAGGACATTTCTCTCACTTATATTACCAAGAAACAAATAGCCAAATTCATTCATTACCATATCATCTGTCGATATGGCATCCTAGCTCATATTATATTTGATAATGGCAGATCCTTTATGAACCAAGATGTGAAATATATTTGTGAAAAATTCAAGTTCAAACATAAAAAATCCACTCTATATAACCCGCAAGGCAATGGACAAGCTGAGGCATCAAATAAAACCATTCTAGCCATGTTAAAAAGGATTGTTAATGATACTGGCCATAATAGGCATTTAAAACTCTTTCCTACCCTCTAGGATTATAGAACCAATCATTGCACCCTAATTGAAACTACTCTATACTTTCTTATTTTTGGCACTGAAGCTATCATCTTGGTCAAGATTGAGATCTCATCATTAAGAATATCATTGGAGCACAGTGAAGATGATGAAGACTATAGAGCCTCATAGTTGCAAGAACTAAAACTTCTTGATGGTAAGCATTTGGCTGCCCTAGAAAACTTACAGGCCTATCAGAACAAATTATAGAGAAGCTAAAACAAATGCATTCTCCCTTGAGAATTTGAGATTGGTAACTTCGTTTTGAAAGATAAACAGAAGATCATGAATGTTGAACACAAAAATAAAGTCAAGTTTTAGCCTAATTGGTTAGGACCATATATTGTCACAACGAACTATGGATCAGGAGCATACTGACTGGCTAAACCTAGTGGTGAAGAACTTTCAGAGCCCATGAACATCATACACTTTAAGAGGTTCTATGCATGAACAACTTTGAACTATTTTCTATAAGACCCCTAACTTGGGGGCATCTTATGTTTTTGTAATTTTATCCCACCCTTTTATCTTACCTTGGACACATTTTATACTACCCTGGTCCACTTTTCAGGAATCTCGATGGTAAAGGTTTTAAACCCTTGGCACTCTGAACACATTCTTCATCCCATTTTGGATTTCTCTCTTCAAAAGCATATTCTTTGTTATGTCTAAGGCATGTTATAAGCTTGAAATTTTTTTGTCCTTTGACTAATTATGATCTCAATTATGTCTCATGAATATTATGAACATCTTCAATAGTAGTTCTACAAAGCAGTTCAGCCAAGACTGTCTTATGTAGCTTTAGATAGGTAAATAGCTACATCTTCTTAGTATAAGTATTTTCTACTTTTTTGTTTTTATCAAAAACCTCGCTCTCACCAATTTATGAACATGGTCTATTACAGTTGGCTTAGCTATCTTATTGGAACCTCTACTCTTAGGACGTGCATCTCCTTGACTAGATGGTCCCACCTTGTACATATTTCATCTCAAAAACACTAAAAACATTAAAAATACTTTAAAGATACCAAAAAATATTAAAAATACTTTGAAAATACCAAAAACATTAAAAATACTTTAAAAATACCAAAAATATTAGAACATGATCCACAAAAGAACAAAAACATTGTCGCACATTTCTATACATTTGTATATTCCCATTCTACCATCCCAAGCTCTAACCATTTTATGATCAACTATTAAGTTTAAACACTCTTTTTTGTTTTATGAGCAACTGTTAAGTTTGAACGCTCTTGCCATTTTATGAGTAACTATTAAGTTTGAACACTCTTGCCATTTTTTAAGCACAAAAACACTAGTTCATTTCATCTTGTCCCATTCTCTCACTTTTTTATGAGCAACTATTAAGTTTGAATGCTCTTGCCATTTTTTAAGCACAAAAACACCAGTTCATTTCATCTTGTCATATGCACTTGCCATTTTGAAAGATGATTTTTTCTCATCTCATTAGCTTCTTGTTTACCAGACCATTCTCATTTGTTTGTCGTATCTTCCATTTATTCAATAACATTAATCATGCTTTTCTAATCATCATTTTTCTTCTATCCCATTTCCTGAGAGAACTAGATTTGGCTTGAAGTTCATATTAGAACATGCATCCATGGAACTATGTAGGCAACGTCCACCTGTCTTATACATTCAGAGTTAACTGAGCCAATCCCTTTCTTTTCTTCTCTTCCCCCATTTCTTCTATCATTATTTCTCTTTAATTAGGGAATAATTTTCATGTCATTGGTCTTTGTTATGATGTGGTATAAAGTAACACCTCTATCACACATGCATGAACATTTATCTTTAAACTGAACTAATTTGGTTTTTGTTTGTGTGTATTTATTTGACTTTTCTTGGTGTTTTATTGTGTTTTTGCACCTCTCCTTTTATTTCTTCTCCTTTTCTCTTTATATTAATTCTTGTCTCTTCTTGGTCTTGTGTTTCTTTGTCTTGTTTTTCTATTTGATTTTTCTTTTCTCTTTTATGTTCAAGAATGCCTTGATGGTTCACATGGATCTTGATTATTCATATCTCGGTCTCATGTCATTAAGATGTTCTTGCCTTTTGTTTTTAAACATTTTGTTCCTACTTAAGATCATATATTGATTTCAAGTTAGGTTCATTTATGTTTATCTTTTTCTTTATCTTTGCTTTTTTGTTTAAATGTAAATCACTATAACTCTAGTTTTGGTCATTGTTTTACCATTACCCTTGGTTATAGATATTCACATTTGAACTGGCTCAGTGCAATTATAATCTTATGTCATTCTAAGTTAGTCATGATTATGATGCCTAATTTATTTTGCTATAGTAATCACTTTGTGCTCAGGTCTCAACATCTTAACGTCAACATCAGCTCTGATGAACGATTCTCAAGAACACTTTGCAAAACTTAGGATCATGATATGGGATTAGGATTTTAGGTAGTATGCATTTTAGGCTTCTTTCTCTATGGTTAGATGTGCATCTCTTTGCATACATTGTAAGTTTAATAAATTCTTGGTCATTTTTCATCATTTTTCATTCCATTTTCTCCCAAACTTGGGTGAACTACATTGGCCTGAAGTTCATGTTGGAATATGAGTCCATGGAACTATGTATGTAGTAATCAATTTATATTGAGGTCAAATCAACTATCTCCATTATTATTTTCATCTCTCATCACTTTTTGCTTTCTCATATGCTTGGTTTTATATGGCTTTCTAAGCCATTACCCCATTGCATGTATGTTTGTGCCCGCTCGTTTTAACCTATCTTTTGGATTATATCCTTGAGCTATTTTGGTTGCCAATTGCCCATGATAGGGCCCACCATTTGAACAATGTCTAAATCAAATTAGATCTATAGGGGCATATCATTATTTATTCTTTATCAATGATCAAAATTTGCCCTACTAGGGCAAAACTATTTTATCATGATCAAATCTACTTTACTAGAGTACTTATTATCTTATCTTTGAAGACCCTATTCTAGTGGTGCTTCCCTTATTGAAGTAAAACATTCTCTTTTTTCCTCTAATTCTAATCTCTCCATATTAAAGCCCATGATGAAAATATTTAGTGTACAACTTATCTCAAGATTGATCAATGTCATAAGCGCATAGCTTGTACTGTCAAATTTAGTATGTTTACAATGTGTCCCTTAAATTTATGGATTAAATCTTTCCCATTCCCCATGTCTCTAGGGCCTATTATACTTCTAATTATATTTTGATCATTGATGGTAATCACGTGTGCAAGAATTAGATCATCTGGATGTGATCTATTCCATGGGTTAATCTCTCACTTTCTCCCTCTTTTTGAAATTCCATCCTTCTCTTTCATCCTAGTATGTCCTCTCGAGGGGGCATCATGGGTATGATCCAATTTCTTCTTGACAACTCTTTTCTTTGAAAAGATGTTGATTCACCTGAATTTCTCACTATACCTTCTCAAATAGGGGAAAAGTGTAGACATCCAATTCCTAACACCATTTATGTTAAAATTACCAATCTTATTTGAATTGCACTCAAATGCACATTTTAGGCCAAAATGCATAAAATGCTCTAAATGGTTTGAAATTGTCATTTAAAAGTGCCAATTTAGGTCAAAGTGTCCCTAAATAGGGCAATGCATTTTATGGGCAAGCTAACTTTGATCATATCATTTCGAGTCAAAATGATAATTTCACCATTTAGTGCTCTAGATCACTCTTTTATTCTAATTCATTGGTACATATCATGTACCTTTATTATTTGGTGTTTGCAACATCCTAAATGGGAATATGGTTCCAATGCATCTAACATCACCTTCTAATTCTTCCTGAGTCAAATTACAACTCAGTAATATGACTTTCTAACCATTTTGATTAATTGAGGACTAGTTTTCAAAGAATTGCATAAATGTTGATTAACTTTGTTTAAGGCTAATTAATCCAAATCAAGAGCTTAAGTAAGTTTTCCATTAGAGTTGTTTAATATTTATTTTTGAAAATTGATTCTTATTAACTGCATCATCAAGTGACATCATTTTTTTGAAAGACAACTTTAGGCCATAAATGCCACAAATATCAGGATTATGGGTCACCCAGCCTAGTTAATGCCTCCCATGCCTCTTCAATGCCCCTTATTCCAAGGTCATGATGAAGATAATTATAGATTTAATTCTAAATATTAGGATTATCCATGGCCACACATCTCAATCTTAAGATGGATGGTCATGGTTGATCCTGACCAATCTCAAAAATCTATAAATAGAGAGGCCATGAACATCATTTCTAATTTATTTTGGTGCAAGGTTATTATGCTTAAATATCTTCAAAGATTGAATATTGCAAAGTTATAATGTTAAATTATTTCCACAAGGTTTTTTATTTGATCATAGTTTTTGTTTGCAAGCTTCATTAATAGGCTATTTTAGTGATTTAGAATCATGAGCCTAGGTTTTATGGAGTGTTCTTGAGGCATTGGAGGAGATTACCACCATTTTTGACAAAAAAAAGGATGCTTGATCAAGGGAGAACATGTTTTTCAGCCACATGGGTATGGTGAATCCATTTGGGAAGGTAATATGGTGTTGCTTTCTTTTATTTGTTTCTTGTTATCCTTTGTATTCCCATAGGAATAGATAGGCTTGGTTAGTTAGTTCTTTATGCATGTTTCATTATTTATAGACTAATGCTTGACTAACTTGCTTTGTAATCCTCTCTATAGTACCAACCAAGCATGGGGTGAGAAGTATCAAAATTTTGGGGTGGTTTGATAGTTGGAAGTTGAATGAGGTTACCTTTGAGAAATTTATCCAAAATTGAAGCATAAATCTCCCCTATGGAGGTATATTATTTTGGAGGAGCTCAGTTTTGGTTTAAAATTTTTTGGTAGGAAGGATTGGAGGAATTGGTTTGATGGGGTTGGTTGACAGTTGGTGGTGAAACAATTTTTAAGATAACTGAGTTTGTAGATGCTTTTGTCTTGGTATTGGGATGGTTGGATTGGTTAGTGATTTTGATGGAGGTAGGGTCATTGGATTTAAAGCTAGAATTCTTATTCTGTAGTTTCAATGTCCCTTCATTAATGGCTTAGTTTTCAAGTTATCGTGTCATGGTGAATGCCTCATCAAAAGTTCTAAAAGTTTGAACTTTAAGAGTGGGGGTAATATGTTTGGCACAACCCCAAAAGAAGATCTCAATAAACTCAGGTTGGGGTAAGGAGAAAGAAAGTTGGTTGATGAGACCTCTCCATTTGGCTACAAAATTGGTAATTGTTTAGTCATCAAATTGCCTAATAAAATAGAGGTTGGTAATAGAAACATTTTTAGATATATTTATTGAGAAGTGCTATAAAAAGATTTGGACTAGTTAGGAGAATGAAAATATGGAGTGATTGGTAAGAGAACTATACCAATCAAGGGTTGGTCCTGACAAAGACATGGGGAAGGTATGAAGGAGGAGAACATCATCATATGCAATCAAATAACAAGAATGATAAAATGCTCTTAAATGTTTTTGGTGGTCCTCACCTTGAAATTTAGAAAACTTGGGTAATTCCCATTGAGGAAGATAGGAATGGATAGGAATGGATGGATGGATGGGTTAATTATAGATTTGATCATAGGATAAAAGGTTATGAGACCCAAAAATAGATGACTCCAAGTTGGTCATTTTGTCTATTAACATCTTGAATAAATTTGTTTGAGGTTGGAAAGATACATAATTAGGTGGTAAGCTTTGTTGAGGTTGGGTGGAAGCAATGTATGGATGAGTGATAGAGGGTGATGTAGAAGCCACATATTGGTAAGTGGTCATAAGAGGTTGGGATGGTACCACATGAGGGTTGATTGGCACAAATGGTTGGTGGAAGGTGCTATGTATCCTTGTGGGTTAGAAACATATGGGTAAGATGTCATGGATACTTGTTGGGGGGATAATATGGGTTGGTTTAGAGGTACATTTGGGTTGGTAGATGGTGGTTTAGATGTAGATTGGGTTAGAGGTATGAAATTACTAGTTGGTTATTGGTGAGTGGTAATTCTAGTGCTAATAGGTGGAAGTGTTTAAGGTATGGAAATTACCAAAATCTAAAGTAGGGTATAAATTAGTGGGTTGGTTGAACTAAGGGGAATGGTATAAATAGGGGTAGAAGATACCCCCACATTAGAAGGATTATAGGTGACAAGAGGTAAGGTTGATCCAATGTTGGAGGTATTGGTTGGAGTAGTAGGTGTTTGGTTACTGGTTGGGATGTTGGATGGAGTTTGGGGAGTGGTAATAGGTGGGATACTGGAAGAAGAAGAGGCTTGGGTGAGCATGGGTTGGGTTGAGGTGGAACCCACTAAAAGATGGGGAGGCATACCATAGGGAGGATCTGTAGGAGGAACTAAAGCAAAAGGGTTATAGCTAGATAAGGTGTTTAGGTAATGCTAAAAAGCCATGGGGTTGTTATTAAGGAAGGCAGGGAAATATGGATCACCCTCAATAGTAATCAGAGGCTTGGTAAGAGGGGGAGAAAAATGAGGGGAACCCTCAACATCAAAAGTGTAATCTATGGAGGAAGAAGAAGAAGGTAGTTATTGGTTGGTTTGATTCCTCAGCTATTTTCTAGTAAAGACCATGAGAGGAATAGAAAATAAATAATGAAACTCACAACTCGAACATAAAGCAAGCCAAAGGAAAAGATTTCAAAGAAAGCAGACATACACTAAACTGTGTTTAACAACCTAGGTTTTTTTTTTAAATTTATTTTGTTTTATGACTTAGAAAGTGTGAAGAATAAATTTGGTTTGTAGATCAGGGACTAAAGAGGAAATCTAAGATTGGTTTCAAGTTGTGTTTAAGTGCTCAAGAGAGAATATCTATATTGATCTTTAGTACATGGCTTGATATTGGGGCTTACCTCCTCAATTCATACACCATAACAATAAGTGTGTCAGGTGATTAGCCAAGATATACTGAATTTTAGATTTTATACTCAACTAGAGCGTTGAGTTGGTTCTCCCCTTGGTAATGACCTCCAAGTAGGATTATTAGGAAATGGTAAGGTTTACCAGTAGGTGATGAAATCCTAATTGGGCCTTCCCTCAAGTTTGTAATTATGTGGTTTGGGAATAATGTGTGATATCAGAGTGAAAGCTATGATTAATTACTTTGATTTTAAGTTACTAGATGAACTAAATCAAGCAAGCAATCAATGTATGCAAAAGGTTTATTTTAAGTCCAAAATAAATTTCATATTTTGTTGGATGAGCATAAAATAAAGGAAAAAGGGATACAAGGTCCCACTAGGCATGCCAAAATGTTTATCGTATTTTTTTCTCATTTCTTAATTTGAAAGCAAGTAAGAAACTAGTAAAAGGGGTGTGTAAAGAAATACTTGATAAAAGTACATGCATGATCTAGATGATGATGGTAACTCCTCTTTGGCTTGGAAGGAATAACTTAAAGATATGAAATACACTAGAAAAGGGGTTTGTTAGAGAGATAGTTGAGTGGACTGCCTAGCGTGAGCTAGATCCAAGAAGCGTATGCTTGCTGGGAGGTTGTTAACCCATTATTGATAACAATTAAGTTACTATAGATAAAAAGAAAGAATAATTGCATTTAATAACATAAAAGTAAATGCATACAAGAAAATAAGGTAAAATGCTTGTTTAAAAAAATGACTAAATGTAGAAAAAGTGGGTCAACACTCATGCTAAGATTATTGGGATTAGGTTCAAAAAATCAAGGAGGGCTCTATGAATAGGCAAGAACACAAAAAATAGGGTTTGGTTGAGGTAGAGGGATTGAAAATAACTTATTATTTTTACCACAATGACCATTGGTGGTTAGGTGAGCCATCGATGGTTATCCTGACTATCGATGGTTTAGTAATCATCAATGATTGAGGTGACCATTGGTGATTGGGATAACCATCATTAGTTGCTTGTGTATATTTAGAAATGATTAAAAAGGGAATTAAAAATTAGATAAATGGCTAGGGAGGTTTTTGAATATGGGTTCAGTAAAAAGTGGGAGGTTGGGAGATAAGTTTGATTAGGTCAGGAGGGTTAGAAATGAAATCAAAGTAAAGAAACAAGTAAAACGTTACTTATAACTTGCTAGATTACTGATGGTGGAAGTTTGGAGTAATTTGGCCAGAGTGACAGTACTGGGGCCTCAAGAGAAAATTGAATAGATGTTCAAATCTTTGTTGTTGTTTTTGTTTGATTACCGAAGAAGGTTGTATACCTATGTGCAAGAAAATTTGATAGCCTGGGTGTGGATCTATGGATTTTTGGATCCTTTTTACTTCCTACTTCTCTTCTTTTATAGAATGAAGTTACTAATTGTGTAGGAGGAAGTTGTTAATTAGGATGGAAGATAAAGTTGCCTATTACAATGTTTTAAAGCTTGTTATCACTGTATAAGTGAAGTTTCTAAATTGTGCCATGCTTATCTCATACACAACTAGAATTGGCTTTAAAGCAGGTTTGATGACCTGACCATCAACATTTAGGCTAACCATTGATGGTTAGGCTAACTGTCAGCAGTTGTGTGCCTAAGGTAATTTACTCAAGAAAGGGGTGTTTTAAAAGGTTAATTTAAAGGTGTTGAGTTAGTGTTTTGATAGGTTTAAGTTATCAAATGAGTTTAGTTAACTAGGTGGTCAACTAGACTCAAGGTTGGATGAGGGTCAAGGTGCTTTGACATTTAAAATTGTCATGTGTAGTTTTTGAGTATCTATGGGATGAAAAATCCATTGTTGTCCATGATTGAAATGTATCTCTAAGGAGATACCTTGAATGGGAAATCTACTCTTGTTCATGTTTGAAACGTATCTTCTAAGAGATACCTTGAAGATATTACAAAGGACTTTAAAATATCACTCAGTAGTGCCTTTTGTGTAAAGCAAATTTCCACTTGTTCCTTGAAGAAGAAATCCACTCTTTTACTTGTTTGAAAGGTATCTATTAAGAGATAACTTGAAGGGGAAATTCACTCTTGTGCATGTTTTAAAGGTATCTCCCAAGAGATACCTTGAAGGTATTAAAAGGGCATTTAAGATGTCACCCAATGGTGCCTTCCATGTAAAGGAAAATTGTACTTATTCCTTGGATGAAAAATTGAATCTTGTCCATGTCTGAAATGTATCTCTTAAGAGATACCTTAAAGGGGAAATCCACTCTTTTCCATGTTTGAAAGGTATCTTATATGATATACATTGAAGGTACTACATTGGCCTTCTAAATATCACCTAGTAATGCCTTCCATGTAAAGGAAAATTCCACTTATTCTTTGATGTGAGAAATCCACTCTTGTCCATGTTTGAAAGGTATTTCCTAAGAGATACCTTGAAGGGGAAATCCACTCTTGTATATGTTTTAAAGGTATCTCCTAAGAGATACCTTGAATGTATTATAAGGGCCTTTAAAATATCACCCAATAGTGCCTTCCATGTAAATGAAAATTGTACTTGTTCCTTGAAGTAAAAATCCACTCTTGTCTCTATTTGAAACGTATCTCCTAAGAGATACCTTAAAGGGGAAATATAATCTTGTGAATTTTTGAAACATATCTCTTAGGATATATATTGAATGTATTATAGGGGCTTTTATAATATCACCCAATAGTAGCTTCTATGTAAAGGAAATTCTACTTTTTCCTTAAAGGAGAAATCCACTCTTGTGCCTGCCTAAAAGGTATCTTCTAAGAGATACCTTAAAGGGGAAATCCAATCTTGTTCATGTTTTAAAGGTATATCCTATGAGATACCTTGAATATATTATAAAGGCCTTCAAAATATCACCCATTAGTGCCTTCCATGTAAAGGAAAATTCCACTTATTCCTTGAAGGAGAAATCCACTCTTGTACTTATTTGAAAGGTATATCCTAGGAGATACCTTGAAGGGTAAATCCACTCTTGCACATGTTTTAAAGTGTTATAGGATTAATTTAAACCCTTTGAGAGGGTTATTAAATATCTCTCCAACTAAGCTTATAATATTTGGATAACTCCATGCTATGGGTGACCTATGTTCAGGCTAAACCTCTAGAGTAGGCCAGCTTCCTCTTTGATTCTCATCTACGACTAATGCTAAACTAATGTTTCATGGGGAAAGGCGTTAGAAACAGAATAATGGATCGTAATAAATTTAACCAAGTGATGCACCAAACTTGGGAAAATCCCATAATCATGAACCCATACTAGATCAATAGAGGACAATACTTGCTTACACAAACTTAAGATCAAGATAATTTTCATAGAAGAGGTTCGGAATAGAAAACTAATCTAGACTTGAAAATAGCATTGAAAAATACCTAAAAAAGGTTATAAAAAAGGACCATGGATGAGGAATATTCTCATTCACACAATGCCATAATGCATAACTTGCCAAACATAGATTCAAGGTAGAGGATAGGTAAAGAAAGTCTTTATTGAATTAAGAGGTAGTTTTTACAAATGCTTGAAAAGGTTAAGCGTAATCAAGATAAACATACTTTGCATTATCTCAAGGAATGTCTCATCTCTTAGAAAGATTAAAAAAATTCTAAAATCTAAGAACCTCTTACACAATGGAAAGAAAGGGATAATATAGGAGAAGGGGAAGAGAGAGAAAACCCCTTACATAATATTCATGACAATCAATGAACTATCAACTTTCAAGAGATATTTCACCAGGATTTTGGTCCAATCAAAACAAGTCATTATGAACAAGATATTTGTGATTTGCCCAAATAGAATTTGAATCATTCTATTGGCTGAACAAGCTGCACTAGAAGATAATAGTTTGTCAAAAGTGTAAAGTTATGATCTTGCAAGAAATGAATGCTCCAACTACATTTCCAATTCCCCAAGTCTTTTTATAATGGACCTTCCACTTGATCTCATTATGAAACAAAATATTCATATCTTAAAACTACCAAGGGAACATCATGTCTATTCTGAGTAGCAATTTGTCAAGTACATGACTTGGGATGATCTTCTAATTAATCATATATATGATTTTTGCCTTGGATCCTAGACCTAAATAACTATAGGTGAAAACCAATAAAAGGATATTGGTTTTATTATAGTTTTATATATTTATATATCACTTTGTTTAATGTCTAGGCCCATTTGAGTCTACATCAAGCTCTAATTCTTTACTTTTTTTTGTCTACTTGGTTCAAACCTGAGTTCAGGTCCTTTGGCTTTACTTGTCAAGTCAAGTCTATTTTTCTTTGTCAACTTTCATCAAACATCCTAGTTCATCCATTTGCTATTGGTTGTAATAAACTGACCTAAACTATTGACCTTTTTGACTTTACTCTGCTCCATCAAATTTTTGAAATATTATTAAATGTAGACCATGGATATTTTAGACTCACTGCCCTGATCTTAGTTTCTCATTGGTTATTAGGATTTACTGACCATTTCACTTACTCAAGCTCCCATGTGCCTAACACTTGTTAGTCTTGAATTCCATCTCAGGTTTCCAACAAGGATTTTAAATCCAAATGGTCACTTTATAGGTCTTAAAAATGAAATTTGCACAGATGTATACCATAATGCCTAAGCTTTCCTTCCACTAGAAACAAACATCTGGATAAACTCTGGATAAAACAAGTGGATCAAATGAATTCCATGTGTTCCCATTCTTATCCTAAGCACTATATAGGGTCTTTGAAAATCTGGACCAATATTTAGAAATTGTTGAATTACACTTCAAGTTAACCTCAAGTGCTTCATAAGCTTTGTGAGCTTCATTATTTCTCATTTCCGCTCATTCCATCCATATATAGTTCAAACCATTTTGATCATTTGATTAATTAAGAACTCTATCTCTTTCTTTACATCAAGACCATTAGAAATTGGGCACATGATTGGTATGTGGGACAAATATGGCCAACATTTTTGGTAACTCACAAGGAAGCATGCTTGCTATGCTTGAGAACCTAGTTCATTTTTTTTAACTAATCCATTAGGCATGGAGTGACTTCTTTACAACTGAGTTGATCATTAAGATGATGAAAGGTTGCCTCTTTTTTGGAACTTCCTCTTGAAATAAGAAGGAATAAAACAAAATAACAAAGGCAAATGCATGAAAGCAAATGTAGGAAAGAAAGAACAACTAACCTATTAAACAAATGCACATAAGGGAACTTAGAGAAAAACATAAAAAAATAATCTAATATATACAGGCTTATCTTGACCTCCACATTAGGTTTATGAAGGTTATCCTCTTGCTTCTCATTAGGCTCCTCTTTTATGGTGGGAGGGTGAAGAAGTTCACCTTGCTTGTAACCTGGGAGGGTATCCTTTTAGCTAGGTAAGTTGAATGCTCTTTGAAGTGGCTCTTAAACTAAAGAGAGAGTCTCAGAACTCTTGAACACCAAGCTCATTAAGATGAGCTATGATTGTTTGATTATTTTTTGGTACAACCAACCCTTCCTCTACTAGGACTGAATCTTGGACTACTTCAACTAATACTTACTCCTTTTTTATGCCCTTATGGACTATATTTCATGATTTAAATGAGTATAGAATGGATACATTTACTTATTTTTGGATACTTATGGGAGAGGGTGGTAATACAAGAGAGGGAAAAACATAGCCAGGCTGAAATGTTTTAGAAGAGAACCATGATGGTATGACTTCATGTTCTTTATGGGATGACTCAAGAAATCTAGGCACAAATGCTTCCATAAATCTTCAATCTCTTCACTATTTGAGCTAATCTTGATCTCCACACTAGGCTCATGAAGGGTATCCTCTTATTTCTCACCAGGATCATCTTTTATGGTGGGAGGGTGAAGAAGTTCACCTTGCTTGTAACCTAGGAGGGTATATTTCCATCTAGGTACATTGAGTGCTCTTTTAAGTGGCTCTTAAATTGAGGAGAGAGTCTCTAAACTCTTAAACACTAAGCTCATTGAGTTGAGCTATGGTTGTTTGATTTTTTGGTATAACTAACCCTTCTTCTACTAGGATTGACTCTTGGACTACTTCAACTGACACCTTCTCCTTTTTTATGCCCTTTTAGACTATTTTCCATGATGGAAATGAGTATGGAATGAACACTTTTACTTATTTTTGGATGGTTATAGGAGAAGGTGGCCTTATAAGCAAGGAAAAAACATAGCCAAGGTCAAAGGTTTTAGAGAAGATCCATTATGGGATGTCTTCATGTTCATGAGTGGGAAAAGGCATAGGGGGAGGAGAGGGACAAGGGTTATGACATGGCTGATAGGCTATTAGAGGGCCACTTGGGGTGAAAACATAAACATTATATGCCTGATAAGTATGAAGCTTAGCTAGAGAATAAACATTTTTATCAAAATATGACTGATTATGCATACTAGATTATGATGATTAGGCACTTAGTTAGGCTGATTAACCAAATGATAGATGCTCAGAGTCACTATTGATGTTTGAAAACCTACCTCCAAAGGTTGATATGTAGAAGGGAAACACTAAAAATCCTTCCACTACTTTGGACCTAAGTCCCATTGGGCATGCCAAAAATTATTATAGGATTAATTTTCACCCTTGGAGAGGGTTTTTCAAGATCTCTCCAACTAAGCTTACAAGATTGGGATAACCCTAGGCTGTGGGTGACCTATATTGGGGTTGAACCAGTAAGATTATTCTTTGATGCTCACCTAAGACTAATGCTAAACTAATGTTTTATGGGGAAATGGGTTAGAAATAGAATAAGGGATCCTAATAAAGTTAACTAAGAAATGCACTAAAATTTAGATGGAAACTCCCATAAGCTCAAACCCACACTAGATTAGTAGAGGATAATACTAGCATACACAACCTTAAGATCAAGCTAATTTGTATAAGTATTTAATAGAAGAGGTTTAGAATATAACACTAATCTAGACCTACACATAGAATTAAAAACTACCTAAACAAAGTCAAAAAAATGACCATGGATGAGGAAGATTATCCTTCACACAATGCCATAATGCATGGATTGATAAACACAAATTCAAGGCAAAAGATAGGTAAAGAAATTCCTTATTAAATTAAGAGCTAACTCTTACAAATGCTTGATAGGCTCAAGCCTAATCAAGCTAATCATACTTTGTAGTATCTCAAGGAATGTCCCATCTCTCAGAAAGATAAAAAATATAAAATTTGAGAACCGCTTACACAATAGAAAGAAAGGGATAATATAGGAAAAGGGGAAGAGAGAGAGAGAGAGAGAGAAAGGGGGAGCATGTTGTTTATGACAATCAATGAGCTATCATATTTCAAGAGATATTTCACCAAGATTTTGGTCTAATCAAAATAAGTAATTATGAACAAGATATTCATGATCTTGTTGGAAATGAATACTCCAACTACATTTCTAATTCCCCAAGTCCTTTTGCTTTAGCTCTTCCACTTGATCTTATTATGAAGATAAAATCCTCATATCATCAAACTACCAAGGACACATCATGTCTATTCTGAGTGGTGGTTTGTCAAGGACATGACTTGGGATGATCTTCTCATTAATTATATATCTACTATATGCCCTTGGACTAAAATAACTATAAGTAAAAACCAATATAAGGATATTGGTTTTCTTATAGTTTTATATATGTATATAACACTCTATTTAATGTTTAGTCCTATTTGAGTCCACATCGAGCTCCACTCCTTTATTTTTTTTCCAACTTAGGTTGGACCTGAGTTTGGGTCCTTTAGCTTTACTTGTCAAGTCAGGTCCATTTCACTTCATCAAATTTAGTCAAACTTCCTAGCTCTTCCCTTTGTTATTGGTTGTAAGAAATTGAACCAAATTATTGACCTTTTTAACTTTATGCTACTCCATAATATTTTTTAAATTTGATTAAATGTAGACCATGGATATTTGGGACCCATTTCCCTAAGCTCAGTTTCTCATTGGTTCCTAGGATTTGTTGACCATTTCACTTGCTTGAGCTCTCATGTTCCTAACACTTGTCAGCCATACGTTCCTTCTCAGGTTACCACTAAGGATTTTTAATCCAAATAGTCAATTTATGGGTCTTAAAAATGATGTTCATGTAGATGTTTGCCATAATTCTTACTCATCTTTCCTACCATTAGAACCAAACATCTAGACAAGATCTGGATAGAGCGAGTAGACTAGATGAATTCTACACACTCCCATGCTTATCTTAAACACTCTATAGGGTCTCTACAACTCTATATCAGTATTTATAAATTGATGAATACACTTTAATTGAACCTAAAATGCTTCAAAATCTTTGTGAGCTTCATGATTTCTCCATTCCACTCATTCCATCCAGAACTAGTTTAGACCATTTTGATCATTTGATCAATCAGGAACTCTACATCTTTCTAAGCATCAAGACCATTATTAATTGGGCACATGCTTAGTATTTGGGTCAAATATGTCCAACATAAAGGTATCTCCTAGGAGATATATTAAAGGTATTACTTGGCCTTCAAAATATCACCTAGTAGTACCTTCAATGTAAAGGAAAATTACACTTATTCCTTGAATGAGAAATCCACTCTTGTCCATGTTTGAAATGAATATCCTAGTATACAAATTAAAGGTATTATAGGGGTATTCAAAATATCACTTGATAGTGCCTTTTGTATAAATGAAAATTCCACTTATTCCTTAAAGGAGAAAACCAGTCTTGTACCTATTTGAAAGGTATCTCCTAGGAGATACATTGAAGGGGAAATGAACTCTTTTACATGTTCTAAAGGATTGTCCTAGGAGATACCTTTAATATATTACAAGGGCCTTAAAAATATCACTCAATATATCACCATTTGTAATAGAATAGAAGTAATAATAGTTAGCATTTTCTCATTCTTTAACTTTAATAGGTGCCCCTCACAAGTGTGACTGGAAATTTTGTGTGTGCCCTTGAGGCATTTTGTATTCATTTTTCCATATAAAAATAAAGAGGATTGTGATATTTTTTGTCAATTTACATGGGAAACTATTTTTTTAATCTCTTTTCTTCTTCTTCTTCTTCTATAGTATCGATCTTTGCTTTCATTATAGATCTTAATTCATGCTTTATGCTCCTTTATGCTCCGTAGTGTTTAAGGGTTTGATATATTTCATGAAATTATATATTAAGTGAATTAAATATCTTAACACATTGAAAGACCCAACTTGAGGAGGAAGAGTGGGTGCTATTTCAAGTGGCTCTTTAGAAATTATAGGTTTTTGAGCCTTCTTCCTATTTTGAAATTTTGCCTCAACTAGTTTGCACACTAGAGTTTGTGGTTCTCTCATCCATCATGAATGACCTTGTGAGTTACCAAGAAATGTGGATAAAAATACACATTTATTTATTTTAGATCATTTCATCTTTGGCTTTAGACTTACTCGATGTAGCTAGCAGTTCCTTGGTACTATCTAGTAGTTACCCTTTTGGCCTCTTCCTTTCTTAGGGCCCATTTTCAAAAAATTACCTAAGTATCGGCCTTACTCCACTTCTTCCATGTGGCAACCTAACACTCATCCACCTTGAATAATCTCTCTTTTCACTCCAGTTTATCACCAAATTGACATGTGGTATCCCCATACTCTTTAAAGTAATTTCCTTCTGAGTCAGACCTCCAAGTAGTGTTATTGGCCAGTTGATAAATAAATAGGGCCTACCAAGATGTTTAATTTGTGAACACATTATAAAAACATGGTGCCCTCATACTCAACTTTTTAAATAAATTCATTACTTCCCTAGGAGGAGAATCTACTTTACACGTGGTAGCCCCATGCTCAACATTGCCAAAGAAGTGCCCATTTTCTCAAGAGAAGTGCAAGCTAGACACATGTCATCTTCATGATTATACATAAGTAATTTATGTTTATGTTAACTTACAAATACATCATTATACATTTAAAAAAATGAAGGGATCCACTATTTTTCATAAATAGGGGTGTCACCCTTTAGTGCCTTCCATGTAAAGGGAAATTCCACTTGCTCCTTGAGGGAGAAATCCACTCTTGTGCATGTTTTAAAGGTATATCTTAGGAGATAACTTGAAGGGGAAATCCACTCTTGTGCATGTTTTAAAGGTATCTCCTAGGATATACCTTGAAGGTACTACAAGGGCCTTCAAAATATCACCCAATAGGATTTTTTTGAAACACTTATCTTGATGCAAGTAGGATTTGGCTAAGACATTGAATTCCTTTAGAATTTTTGTAGCGGATAAAATGTCTGACCAAAATAGAATTTTAGTATTTTTGAATGAGTCAAAAATCCTAAATACCTATTTCTAATAGACATTATGTTCATGCAAAAAGCCCAAAAAATTCTAGATAAGGACTAAGCCAAGACTAGATTCGAAGGCCCTTCAAGTTATCAATTTATCAACCAATACTGCTTTCAAGGTGAAGGCAATTTACATTGGGAGATACATTAAACATCCATTTAAATGCATGACACCACCCTTTGTGGTGTCTACTAAGAGATTCTTTCAAGGGCCTTCAAGTACACTTGTAATATCATCATGGTTAACTTGAAAGTATCTCCAAATAAATGTCTCGTAAAAATAATTCACTCTTGTGTATGATTGAAAGGTATCTCCTAAAATATACCTTTAAAGTACCTATTTATGGGAGTTTTGACACATATCAAAAACATACTTCCCCTCATCTTTCTCTTTTAAAACAAATGTTTATGGATTCCTTTGCCCATTAGATTATATTGGCTGGTGCACATAATTTATGCCAATCTGCACTCCCACCTTAAAATTATTAATTAGAGTGGGATTATTGAATTTATATGTCATGTATTCCTTTGGGAGAAGCCATAAATTCAACACCTTTTCCATAGTATTATCCTGATTCCATAAAACTAGCCCGTGCTTGTAAAAATAAACATCTAGTGTTGGTAGTGATAAATACCTTTGAAAATATGCTCTAGATATACACACCATAACTATTTGGTTACATATGTAATACATAAAAAACATCATGTATAACATTGCCTACAAATAATAAGTCTCAAACGAGGTCGATGCATGACATCACCTCAAGCTTGGTTGCAGTCAACTGTAATCACTATCTCTTAAGTACTAGCAAGTCTATGATGAATAGTCACTCTAAGGGAGATATATTTCCATCTAGTGAAAACATGTCAATAGAATTGATAACATCCCATAATTCAAAGTAGTTTCCATACCTATTGTCAAAAATGGTGGCATCATAAACTGTGTCCTTGAATTCAGTTGAGTGCTTGATAGAAAATGGTGATGGTAGAAGTGATCTCATGAATACCTTAGATGAAGATTCAATTGAAATTATGTGGAGTGATTGAATTTTATTTATGTTCTCTATGAAAAAATATCCTTTCCACTAGTCTTTTGTTTACTTGCAATAGTCTCATAGGTAGCTAGGGATTTTGTTGTGTAGGATAACAATTAAAGTTTGAATTCATTTGAGATTAATGAAGACATCAACAGATTCATGTCATTTATATAGCCTTTTAAATTTGATTCTAGCTGTTTACAAATAACCAACATTCACATGTTTTATACTTTATACATAGTTCATATCTAGTTAGTTTAGTTGGTAGGTATCCTTAGCAAGTTATCGGGAAGTATATTGATTTATTGGATAAGTATAGAGGACTTTTGGTAGTCAATAATTAGGAGTCAGGTTTTGTGTTGTGATTGAGCCTACAAAATATTTGAACAAAACTTTTGAAAATAAATGTTGATACAAAAAACTTGAATAAAATTGCCAATAAAAGATAACCCTTCAAGTTATCAAGTTATCAACCAATAATGATTTCAAGGTGAAGGAAAGTTCTACTAGGAGATACATTTAATGTCCCTTTGAATGTATGATAAAACCCTTAGAGGTGTCCACTAGGAGATTCCTTCAAAGGCCTTGAAGTACACTTGTAATACCATCATGGTTAACTTAAAGGTATCTCCTATGAGATGTCTTGTAATAAAAATTCACTCTTGTGCATGATTGAAAGGTATCTCCTAGGAGATACCTTGAAAGTACCTTTTGATGAGAATTTTAACACATATTAGAAACATAATTCCCTTCATCTTTCTCCTTTCAAACAAATGTTTATAGATTCCTTTGCCCATCAGATTATATTGGATATCACACATAATTTATTTTTAGTTTGGTCATACCTTATTATTTTAAGTGCAAGTTAATGTATATATTATACAGATTTAATATGTATTTTGTATTATAGTTTAGAATTAAATTTTGTTGATATAAATTTAATCACTACTTACTGATAAAACAAATTCATAAACCGATGCAATATATAATTTGTATTTTATAAAATATCAATATTTAAATCATTTCCTTGCTTTATAGAATGTCTTCGAGTGAAAAAGGAATTTCCACACTTAAAAGGTAGAAGAAGGCCTCAATCAAAGAGAATTTGGATAGAGTACCATTTAAAATACCAAAACTCAAATTGAATACACATCAACATCTTCCATTTTATGGTGGTAACAAAATTCCTCTTGTTGATTGGTATTTTGAATTGTTTAGTCCATCAAACATGCATGCAGATATATACTTATTTAGCACTACATCAGGAAATGAATCTTCTCTGATTGGAATAATCCTTGCCTATGATAAGGATGAACTTGAAGATGCCCTTAAATTCCAATTTAAATTATGGAATGAAGAAGAGAAAATTCTCCATCAAGCTACAACTAATTTAAATAAATTTACACCTAGTAATATAGAATTAATAAATAATATTTTTTTTCCTTCTTGTCAAACATTTGAGTTTAATTTGAATAGCTATGATAACCTTTAAATGTTTGGGTTGATAGACAAAGATAATTTGGTCATTAAAATACAAAATATGTTGAAATAAAAACATGAACAAGGGGAAACAACTTCTTCTACTTGCCACCATGCAAACATGTATTTAAGATACCCTACAATCATGAAATAAAAAATTATTGAAGTAAATAAGAAAACTAAGGGAAACATACTTGTATGTAGATTTGAAAGAGGCCATACAAGTACTCACACCAGTGGAGAAAAACAAGATCCAATAAAATGTTGGAACACTTTTATTGACAAAAACTTCTGATCAGACACAATGAATTTTATACATGGTATATTTCCTATAGCAATTATGCCTTGAACATTCCTATAGAGCTCTGTGAATTGGGAGATGCTAATATCAAAATAATAAATTTGAATGAAATAGGGGTGAATGATATAATTAATTCATTTGTAAAACATAATGAGCTTCCAATGAAGGATGCTTTGTTAATTATTTTTTATCCAAGCAACCCTAAATGCATTATTGAATCAAAGGAAGTCCTATAAGATATGATGGAGAAAAAATTGCAAGGTTCAAAATTGTAGATGGACAATACACAATTATAGTATAATAGAGAATTATTTTGGAGGAAGAATATAATTCACTATAGTTGAGAAATAGATGTTTTGTTAGAAACACAAGATTTATGAAAACTTGTACTCCATTCCATTTTATGCATAAAATATGTAACAAATATAATGAAGCTAGTGTAACAATTTATAAGGCTTAATTTGTAGAAAGAGTATGATCTACATGTGACATTATCAAATTGAGAGGTTGGAATAATCTTAAAAAATGGGGAAAAAAGATAGAAGAAATACATGAACAAGATAGACACTTGTTCACATAAATGAACTATTCATCACAATAACTATAGGAAAGAATGCCTTCTTTTCATGGAATAATCCATTTGGGATTGTTTTGATAAGGCATTCAATTTATTTGAAAGTGGTACTTTACATGGTTTATACAAACAAGATTTAAATCTGATTGGTACAATAGTACTTACAAATATTCAAGGGCTTTTAGACAAATAAAAATTAAAACTAGTAGATTTATTAGAAATAGGGTCTATTTCCTTCTTGAGAACCCTTGGGTACAACAACATGGATACTTGATGCAAAAAGGTGAAGCTAGAAAGTAACATACTATAAAAAATTATAAATTATTTTAGAAACCATGATACAATATTTCCACTAAACAAAATAGTCATACCTGAAGAGGTAATGGAACATTATACAATTTCCACAAAAAGGTTTGATGATTTGTGTGTTTTGAATAAAGGTATTTCAAAAAATAAAAAGGCTAGGAAGCATTATCTCAAGATTCATTAATCATATTGAAAAATTATCTACATAATGATGGTGGTTAGCTTCCTAGGATAGATACAAAAATATTTACTTGCCATTATGGGCCCCCATGTCTTTCACCATCCATTTTAGAAGATTTTAGTGAAATGTTCATTCTTGATCTGAACGAAGACTTGATAATTATTGATCTTTTTAATATCACTAAAGTTTTTAAGGAAGAACATATTCACTTATTTATTTAGGCATTGATTGATAAATTTATTGTTAGGTAATTCAATGTATTCATCATCCATAAACTAGAACATCTGTCTAGAATTTAGACCTCTCTTAAGAATCTGCATGTTGGTGATTTCCATTCCATAAAAGATATAGGTGTCAAACTATGGGATCTATATTGTAATGGATTTGATTGGACACATATTATAGGTATCAATTTTTATCTGGATCCCACTCATTTTTAGTTGTAAGGTTTTAGCCTCTATTCACAAAAAAGTAGATTAGAGGAAGGTTTTGAAATCTATGAAGATGTACCAACATTTGAAATAATTAGCTCAAATAAAATAGGAAGGCCATTCAAAAATGAACTAGATAACATCTTCTAGGAGAAACTTATCTCTACTTTCAATATTTTATATGCATGTGCCATGCTAGGGGTATATATAGGAGATGGATTGGTGCATGCTTGTACAAAATTACAATGAAGTTTATCTTTCATTAAATAAATTGAAGAACAAACAAATTTTAATGTAAAATTTCAAAATTATTTGACAAATTCAGAGTAACCAATACAAGAACAACCACTTTGATCAATATTGGGTGCATAACATTTTAAAATTATTTTATAATCATGCTTCATTTTCCAAATACAACATCTTAACAATATTTTGGTGTGTATGTTTTATTTTTCAAACCTAATAGTTTAGCAATATTTTGGTGTGTAGCAGTAATGGCATTGCATGCAAGTGAATAAATAATAATAATGAAAGATCATATCAACGACCATGACACATTACAAGTTGAAGAAGGTAAGATAAGATCATGCATATTTTTTCAATTATATAATTTTTTATTTATCAACGATTCATAATACTGATAGAATATTTCTTCATTTGTTTATGTCTCAATTAAAACAATTCACAACATAGCTCTAGAACTTTATGTCTCCAACACAATAACCCATGACACAGATCTGTAGGTTGGTGCCTCCACAAAAACAACACAAGGTAAAACTCTACAACAAGACACATTTTTAAAATACAAATATCAAATCAATTGATGATGATAATTTTTTGTTACTACATTATATAATACCTTACATAGAATAAAGAACCAAAGTTTCAATGAAAGAATGCACCCATACAAACTACAAAAAGGAAAAAAAGGTGAAAACTCCTTTCAATAAATGTGTAATTATATAATTTCATAAAAGTCTATAATATTTTAGTTTATTTATTTATTTAAACACATTACAATTGAATTTTTCTTCATGGACAGGAGATTGTAGAAGACAATAAAATATAGACTTGCATTAGCTTGGGATTTGAAAGTGTGGGTTCCTTTTATTGTTATGTAGACTTGAATGTGGTTGTATTTACCCATTAAAATGTTGTTTACATGTTTCATTTACCCATTACAATGTTGTTTACATGTTTAATTTACCCATTTTGAAATAACACAATATGTGCTCACTATGTCTTCAATACAATAAATTTTGATGCAGAGTATCCATGTGTTCTTTATCAATAAAGTATATTGTGCTAGAAATAATTATATTGTTGTTGATTTAATTTTTTTTTAAATTTTATCTGTCTTATTGGAATTATATGAAGAGGGTTCAACTATTAAGGTGTATATTCATTGGAATTTAGTGATAGTGAACTATGGCTTAGAAGAGTAAATTCTATTTTGTAAACTGTGATGGGTTGTATAAACATATAAATATGTATTGATATGCATAAGAACAACTGATACTTTGATTACTATAAGAATATAGATGTTGGTTGATCAATGTTAAATTCATATCAACATCTATCAGAAATGAGTTATGGTAAAATGGGACTATTTTAGAATTTGATAAAGTCATGGTCAAGTTATAAAGATTGAATATGAACATGTATATGTTGGTGATGTAAGCTAAACTGCATATGTATGCAAGTTATGTCCTAGTTATCTATAAACATTTAATTCAATTTATTTTCTTTTAATTTTTGGGATCCTACTATCTACAAAAGATATACCTTTAGACAACTGTAATTTAATGCATTAATAGCTCTTCTTGTATCCTCCACCAACTTCTATATGCATCTAGACTCTCCCAACAAATGTTATACATATATGTATCTACAATGTTATTTGGATGACTAGGATCATCCCACATGAAGCTAGTAGACTATGAGAGAAGCATGCCATCAATGGTAGCTATTAACAACACATCTCTGGCATGAATGAGTGAGTGAGTATTTAGGAAGGATATGTATTTAGCATGGGCCTCAAAATGGCCATGGAAGTTATGTTGTCTGATTGAGCACTGTAGCTCAAAATTGTTCATTTGAAATGTGTTTAATGAATGTTGACTATAATTATTGAATGAGTTTAATAATATGAATGATAAAATAAGTTTCCAGTTCTTATCATTTTTATTTAATATGTGTTTGAAAGGATCTCTGTGTGTTTCAATACTGATGGGTTTGATCGTTATATTTTTATGTTTTCATTCTACTATCATTGGTTATTTGCCCAACTATTTCAATACTGCAAGTGGTTCTATCATTTGGCATTGTAAATGGTTGCCACTCTGAGTGTTCTGTCAGTTCTTGTTAGGGTATGGAGCTAAAAGCTTCACCTATGAGTGAAATGACAACTTGCTGGAACCAAAGTCACCGTCGATGGTCTGGCACAGACCAGAAGCTATCGGCATCGATAACAGGTCGGTCGACGTCGGTCACAAGTAGACTGACAGGGACCAACGTCGGTCACCTGTGTGTGTAGAATCTATTTTTGTGTATGAACAAAATTTTTTCATGTTAAGAACGAACTATTGGTTGTAAGCCCACATTTCTATTTTGAGTAGAACTATTTTTAGAGCCCTTGTTTAGGAGGTGCATCTATTGGTTGTAAGTGCATGCTCATGAGTCTCTATAGTTATATAATAGAGATAGATCTTCATAGTTCATTGAATAATAGGACAATACTGTAGAGTATTATAAACTACTGTAGAAGTAGAATACAAATTGTATATGTGAATCAATCTAGATTGTGGAGTTGATTGTAATTGAGAGAGAGGACTCTTGAGGGAAAGAGATCTAAGAAGAGATCTATACATCTGAGAGAGGTGTGGAAGAAAAGAAGTTTTTTCAATTGTAATTCCTTCTGTAAAGAGTTGAATACAAGTTTTTAGGGTGGTTTCTTGTATCTCTTGTTCTTTGCTAATTCTGATTCTAGTTACTTATCTATCTGGCTTATTTCCACATTTATTGCTTTCATATTGTAATCATATTGTTGATTGATCCCCAAAAAGTGGTATCAGAGCTAGGTTATAGGTTTAGAGCTTGATATCCAATAAGAGGCATCAAAGTTCAGTCTGACTAACAGGTGTTTTTAGATCAAGTTAGTGTGTATTGATTATAGGTTACTCACAGGGATTTCTATTTGAGTGGGAGAAGCAATGGCAGAAGAAAGTAAACTCAAAATGGAGAAGTTTAATGGCAAGAACTATCAATTATGGAGAATGCAGATATAAGATTATCTGTATCAAAAAGATTTATACTTACCATTAGGAGGGACTACAAAGCAGCCCAAAGACATGGATGATGAAGAATGGGAAGTTCTTGATAGAAAGGATCTTAGATCAATAAGATTGAGTCTAGCATCTACTGTGATATCTAATTTATCACAGGCAAAGTCTACGATAGAGTTAATGACTACTTTAGCAAATTTATATGAAAAACCCTCAGCTTTTAATAAGGTATATCTTATGAAGCAGTTATTTAATTTGCAGATGCAAGAAGGTGGATCTGTATCTAATCATCTAAATGATTTCCATGGAATTGTAAATCAATTAAATTTAGTCAAAATAGTGTTTGATGATGAAATTAAAGCTCTATTAATCTTATGCTCTTTACCAGAAAGCTGGCATAGCTTGGTAATGGTAGTTAGTAATACTGCTTCTGCTTCAAATATTTTAAAAGTAGATGATGTGGTTAGTGTAATCTTAAATGAAGAAATTCACAGGAAAAGCACAGAAGAGACATCAGGGAATGCTTTAAGTTTTGAGAGCAGGGGAAGGCAGAAAGAGAAGAGAAAGAAAGGGAGATCAAGATCTAAGTCAAAGATGAGAGGAAGATCCAAATCCAGAAATGGCAGGAAGCCACAATGCTGGAATTGTGGAAAGATTGGGCACATAAGCAAAGATTGCTGGTCAAAGCCTAAAGAGGATAGACAACAGGATGATAAAGAAGAAGCAAAGGTGGCAGGTATTGTTGCACAAGATGCTCTTATATTCTCTATGCATACTAATATAGAATCTTAGGTTTTAGATTCTGGTGCATCTTTCCATGCAACCCCCAATAGAGAATATTTCAGTGACTATGTCCATGGAGATTTTGGAATAGTTAACTTAGGGGATGATGAGCCTTGTAAAATTATTGGCAAAGGTAAAGTGCAGCTGAAAATGCAGAATGGCAACACATGGGTGTTGAGAGATGTCATGCATGTTCCCAGCTTGAAGAGGAATTTGATTTCTATAGGAAAGTTAAGGGATGAGGGTTGTACAGTAACTCTCACAGCTGAATCTTAGAAGGTTTCCAAGAGTGCACTTGTATTGGCCAGAGGTAAGAGAGTAGGTACTCTCTATTTATGTAATTGTATTACTGATAATTCTACTTCTGTCTTATCTACTTCAGATGTAGATGCAAAGTTGTGGCATCAAAGGCTTGGCCACATGAGTGAGAAGGGAATGACAATTCTTAAGTCAAAAGGTATGTTTCTAGATTTGAAAAACATAGATCTAGATTTTTGTGAAGACTGTATTTTTGAAAAATAGAAGAGAGTGAGTTTTCTCAAGACTGGGTCAATAAAGAAGAAGCAAAAATTGTAGCTTGTTCACACAGACGTGTGGGGACCAGCCCAAGTTGCTTCTATTGGAGGATCACAGTACTATGTTTCCTTCACAGATGATGCTACTAGAAAGGTATGGATCTATTGCATTAAGAAGAAATCTGATGTTTTTGACACGTTTAAGATTTGGAAAGCTATGGTTGAGAATGAAACAAGCAAGAGATTGAAGTGCCTGAGATCTGACAATGGTGGTGAGTTATGTAGCCACAAGTTCAATTGGTACTATTATATGCATGGGATTCATAGGCAAAGGACTGTTCCAAGAACAACTTAGCAAAATGGAGTTGCTGAAAGGATGAACAGAACAATCATGGAGCGTGCAAGGTGTATGAGATTGCATGCTGGATTGCCCTTAGAGTTTTGGGCAGAAGCTGTGTATACTGCAATATACTTTATTAACAGAGGACCCTCTACAGCTCTGGATGGTGGAATTCTAGAAGAGGCATGGATAGGTAAAAAGGTAGATCTATCATTTCTCAAAGTTTTTGGTTGTGAAGACTTTGTGCACATTGATAAGGAAAATAGAAAGAAGCTGGATGCTAAGTCTATGAGGTGTACATTTATTGGCTATGGCTCTGATGAGTTTGTATTCAGGTTTTAGAATCTAGGAACTAACAAGATAATTAGGAGCCATGATGTTGTTTTCAATGAAAAAGTGATATATAGTGATCAGTTCAAGAAGTTAGATCAACCTGAGTAGAGCAATGCAAAATTGGATGAGGTGAAGGTTCAAAAAGAGCTTGCGAGAAAGAAAAGTCATAGAAAGGAAAACACAGAGATCAGCATTGGTCAGGTAAGAACTGACATCAGCCGTACAGGGACCGATGTTGGCCGTACAGGAACTGACGTTGGCTAGGAAGGAACCGACGTCGATCAGGCAGAACTGATGATAGTCAACTATAGGCCTGGAAGTGACCGAGGTTAGTCACTGTCAGAGAATTTAGGTGAACAATGTGTTGTGGATGAGTCTCAGTCACCCAACAGGAGGTCAAAAAGGGTAAGTAAACCTCCAATTCGATATTCTCCTTTGTTATTCTATTTATTGCTAACTGATGGTGGAGAACTAGAGAGTTTTGATGAAGCAATACAGGTGGATTCCAAGGTTCAGTGGGAGCTAGGCATGAATGAGGAAATTGATTCCTTGAGAGAGAACTAAACATGGGATTTGGTTGAGTTGCCAGCAGGAAAGAAGACACTGAAGAACAGATGGATCTACAAATTGAAAGAAGGTGAGAATGGATAGATGAGATATAAGGCCAGGTTGGTAGTGAAAGGATTTGCACAGAAACCAGGTATTGACTTTGGTGAGATTTTTTCTCCTGTTGTTAAAATGACTTCTATATGGACTGTACTATCTTTAGTTGCTATTGAGGATTTGCATCTTGAAAAACTTGATGTTAAGACATCGTTTCTTCATGGAGATTTGGATGAAGAAATATATATGGATCAGTCGGAAGGATTTGAGGTCAAAGGTAAGGAGAAGCTAGTGTGCAGATTGAAGAAAAGCTTGTATGGCCTCAAGCAAGCTCCAAGGCAATGGTATTTAAGGTTTGACAGGTTTATGACTGAGCATGGCTATAGTAGATGTCAATTTGACCATTGTGTATATTTTAAGAGATTAGATAATGGTAGATATATTATTCTATTTTTGTATGTAGATGATATGCTAGTTACAGGATCACACATGTAGGATATCTCTGAGTTTAAGGTGAAATTAGCTCACACATTTTCCATGAAAGATTTGGGAGTAGTAAAGAAAATCCTTGGCATGAATATTAAGAGAGACAGGAAAAATCACAGGTTGATTTTATCTCAAGAGGATTATGTGAATAAGGTGTTGAAACGGTTCAATATGCAGGATGCAAAACCGGTAAGCACACCTATGGCTGGACATTTCAAGTTAAGTAAAGAACAATGTCATAATTCACATGATGAGGTAGAGTACATGAGAAAAGTTCCATATGCTTCTACAGTAGGAAGTTTAATGTATGTAATGGTTTGTACTAGGCCTGATATTGCCCAAGTAGTGGGAGTTGTAAGTAAGTATATGGCCAATCTAGGAAAGGAACACTAGAAAGCAGTTCAGTGGATCCTTAGATATCTAAAAGGAACCAACAGTAGGCATTTGTGCTATGGTGGTTCAAATACTTCTCTACATGGTTATGTAGATTCAGATATGGCAGGTGATTTGGATGGCAGGAGAAGCACCACAGGATATGTTTTCACTGTAGGTGGAACGGCGGTTAGCTGGATATCAAAGTTGTAGAAGGTTGTTGCCTTGTCAACTATAGAAGCAAAATATATTGCAGTCATAGAGGCTAGCAAAGAGATGATATGGATGACATGGTTCATGGAAGAGCTTGGAAAGGAGCAAGAGAGGTGTAGACTATACAGTGATAGTTAGAGTGCAATTCATTTGGCTAAGAATTTAGCCTTTCATTCAAGAACAAAGCATATACAGCTTAGGTACCACTTCATTAGACAGGTATTAGAGGATGGTGAGTTGAAGCTGGAGAAAATTCATACAGATAAGAATCCTGCTGATATGTTAACCAAGCCAGTTACAAAGGAGAAGTTGAATCTTCATTCAACTTTCATTGGTCTTCATGATTGAGTTGAAGATGGAGGAACTAGAAGATGTTGCTGTACAGGTACTGGTGCAGCTGTTTATCTCCAAGTGGGAGATTGTTAGGGTATGGAGCTAAAAGCTTTACCTATGAGCAAAATGACAACTTGCTGGAACCACAGTCACCATCGATGGTCTGGCGCAGACCAGAAGCTGCCAGCGTTGGTAGCAGGTCAGCCGACATCGATCACAGGCAGACTGATAGGGACCAACGTCGGTCACCTGTTTGTGTAGAATCTATTTCCGTTCATGAATAGAATGTTTGCATGTTAAGAATGAACTGTTGGTTGTAAGCTCGCATTTCTATTTTGAGTAGAACTGATTTTAGAGCCCTTGTTTAGGAGGTGCATCTATTGGTTGTAAGTGCATGCTCATGAGTCTCTATAGTTATATAATAGAGATAGATCTTCATAGTTCATTGAACAATAGGACAATACTGTAGAGTATTAGACACTATTGTAGAAGTAGAATACAGATTGTATATGTGAATCAATCCCAATTGTGGAGTTAATTGTAATTGAGAGAGAGGACTCTTGAGGGAAAGAGATCTAAGAAGACATCTGTACATCTGAGAGAGGTGTGGAAGAAAAGAAGTTTCTTCAATTGTAATTCCTTATGTAAAGAGTTGAATACAAGTTTTCAGGGTGGTTTCTTGTATCTCTTGTTCTTTGCTAATTCTGATTCTAGTTACTTATCTATTTGGCTTATTTCCGCATTTATTGCTTTCATATTTTAATCATATTGTTGATTGATCCCCAACATAGATGTTATCCACCCCTATATAGTTTTTAGTAGTTATAATTTTCAACCAATAAGCACCAAAATTGAGTTCTCAGACTGTAGCTTCAACTTTGACAATATTTGTTGTCAATGTTTTCATGCACTAGAATAGTAGTGAAAATGCACTTACAAGTGGAATTAGATGTCATGGTCATTGAAATACATGTAATTTGCCTATGTATATTTGTTTTAATATTTTAAAGGTGTTACAAGGGTCAAAAATCTATAAATGGTCTCATATTTTCAAGAGAGTTCATAGATTGGTCAAACCAAGGAGAAATGTCCAAAAAAAGGGGCTACAAGCCTTAGAAACCCAAGATGAGCCTTATATGAGAAATGGGATGTTGGTGAATTGGGTAACTTGAAAAGGGTGAAGATAAGTGTTTTAAAAGGGTGTGGACCATTTTAGGATCTTATTGAAGTTATCAAAGAGTCCATCATGTTATAGAAGAATCAAAGACACCTCAAAGAGTCCTACATTATATGCATATGTATGTTATAAAAGCAACAATAGAAATGGTACATCCATGTATAATGAGTATAGTTACAATGTGCTTGAGCATGTATTTATTTTTATATGAATCTTTATTAGATTTAAGGAAATGCAAAAAAATAAATCAAATGAAATGCATTATGTTTTTATGTTACAATAAGAAATGCAAATTAAAAGTGCATCAATGACTAATCGAGTAACATGTAAAACATTTTCTTAAAAAATTACCATGTTATATTTATTATAATATAATATTGTTAATAAATGATTCCTTTATTTTTTAATAAATTATAGACATTTAAAAGGAGGAGCTAAAACTAACTTCTAAAAAATTATTTTTTTGGGGTTGGATGACTTATTATTTGTTATGCACAAAACAAAAGATATGTAAATACATGATACGGGAAAAAAAGAAGATTATAAAATAGAAAATATGTCATACATCATTTGATATCATTCCAAAGAAGTTTTGAAAGTGGAACTACAGCCTTTTTTTTATGTTGGCATTTGGTCAATGATAGAGGACAATCATTTGAGGATACTCATTTAAGCCATGGGTTACATAAGTTCAAATTTCATGTTTGTTTGGGGGAAAGGATATTATAATCCATTCAATATAAACATAAATAAATTGGATGAATTTATTTTTAAAGTGACCTTTAGAGATGATTTTTCAATTGATAACATGTTGTTGGGTTTGTGCACAAAGTTGGGGGACAATTATGTGGACATACCCAACAATGCATACATGTTATAACATAACACGTACACATTATTTTTATAACACATACATGTTATGACTCAAAATACTTGAGCCATACTATGTACATGTTATAAAAATAAAATGTATGCATTATTTTTATATATATAAATGTGTACATGGTCATATATATAAAGATAACACTTATGCATTATCTAAACTATACAAAAAAAGTATTGAATTCTCTCATTTCTATTCTACTTAGAAATCATGTTTTAGTACTTTGCATTCATATTTTCCCTTATAGATCTTCCTTTTTCCCTCCAGCTCTTGTTTTATCCTCTAGATTGCATGGAAATCATTACTTTTACACTTACATTTATAAGATCGACAATGTCACTATGAATAAGAGGTAAGTGTTGTAGATTAAATCAATTTTTTTGAATTTTTTGTGAATGTTTTCAATAGTTTGATTTATAATTTTTCTCTAATAGGTTGGCATGATCCACCTAACCCTCCCCCTAATCCTCTACCTAACCCTTTATCCAACCCTCCTAACCCTTCACCTAACCCTCCTAACCCTCTACCTAACCCTTTGCCTAACCCTCCTATAGTTCTACTAGATCCCCCAGGTAGTCAGGAGGATTAGTTGCTCACATAATGGAGAGAAAAATTGAAATTGAGTAGATAATTTTGAGAATGAGGGAGCCCAGTTCTATGATTACCCATTGTACCTATTTGGCCAATACCTTAGAGTTAGTATTAGGCCAAGTTGACTTGATAATGAGTCGAATTGATAGATGAAGGTCATATAGAGATATCTATAGGGATTACTATACTAAAAATTTCCTAACATCTGAGGTGAAGAAGAAAGATATAACAAAAGATCAAATTTGTAACTTATTTATCAATGCAACCACCAATGCCCCATTTCCCATAATGATCAAATGTTTCCCAATCCATTGATGCCAACCCAATTCAATTAGAGCCAATTTTTAGCAGTAATGGTGGATGGTATTTGAATATCCACCTTGTAATAACCATGAGGTCCCTTTATACTTTTTGAGGAAACTTTATTATGAGTTTTTTCTCAATGAAATTGCAAACTAATTTGACTATGGTGAGTTTCAGGGTCGAGGGAAATGCTCTAAACAAGATCAACAAGGTGCACATCATGCACCTAATTAACCTACAAGGATCCCTACCCAAAAGTCACTTCATTTGAATATTCCCTCTATGGTGAAGGAGGTTGTAAAGATATACACTTTTCATGTGATTAGTGTGCTTCATGATACACTAGTTCATCATATGAGTAGACTTTCAGAGACAAATGATTGAGATATTCTAGCTAGTGGTCATACTCAACCCAACCCATATAGATGATGTGGTGTTATATGCACTAGACCTTCAGATGATGATGGTGGCACTTAAGGGGGATTGGATTATATGGTCTTGACTAATGAGTTGTTGGCACACACATTTAGTTTGGATACGTTGGGAGTCTTTACACACATGCAGGAATCTTTTATATAAATTTCATGTTAAATTTTTAAGTTATATTTGTAAATATAAAAGTTAAAAATTAATTTACAGGTTTAAATTGAATAATATATATATGTATATTTTTGTGTTCCAGGAGGAGATTTTACCTTTGACATCATAACTAGGTAGTGGGCCAACCCCTACTACATCTATCTGTGTCAATACGACACCATATACATTTATAGAGGTAAAATTTCAAGTGAATCTTATATACTCTAGATGTACATTCATGCACCTTAATTGCATCATTAGTAATTTTATGTAAGAAAATATAAAATACCTAATATAATTTTTTTGGACTTTTTATTGTTTGATGTATTAACATGGATTGGCGTAGTGTTAGAAACTCATCCTTCATCTCAACTTTTTTTCTTTTATTTTGACTTTCAAACCATGTTTTCAATAACCAAAATAGTGATTTGAACATTTTCTTGATATCCCATTATATGTAGTTCCCATAGTGGGTCAATCCCAATTAGTAGGATTGGATATATATATATATATATATATATATATATAGAATTCATTTGATAAAAGTTGTTTGGTTAAATATATTTCTATCAATTTCCTAATCGAGCATAGAATGTATTCATAAATATGTACACCAATCCTTTTAAATATTGGCCTCATATCTAACCACTTGATTCCTTGTTATCCTAATCACATATTTTGGTTCAATCTCTATGATCAATATTCAAAATGGTCATATCTAGCAATTAAATTCCCATCAATTCCAATCGAGCATAAAAATTTCATCTCTATCTATGGAGTTATAAATTTAGATGGCATAACCTCTTGATCCCATTGTACCTAGTCAATTCCATTAGTTTTTTTGAGAGCATCTATTAGATCCCATTGGTTTGTTGGGAGAGCTTTGACTATAAACTATATCGTATATGTATATGGCATAGGTCTTGCAACCATATACAAATAGGGGACCTCAACCCCATATAGATAGATAGAGTTGAGTAGTTTTTTACAAAAACCTACTATATCTAGTTGGGGGAGAGGACTTATCTATATCCATGCACTTTCATCACTCGAGTAACATGCTGACTCTTTATGACTACAACAACTTTCATCAAGAAAGTCCCCCTAAAATGAATATTAAGTGTTGACAAGACTATAACACCCTTTATTGACCTCAACCTACTTGCACTATATACATATAGACCTTCCCTTGAAAAAATTGAGGGAAATCTAAGGATAGATAGTCAACCTAAAGCCATCTATATGGAAACAAAAATAATGCACTTGTAAAGAAGATTGTGCACTCACTCTTATCTCTACAATATTTAGTTATATTTTATATATGTTTCTTTAGATTTTGATGAGACATATTTTATAAGGTTATAGAAAATCTTAAAAGGATCAATTAGAGATGTCCCCCATAAAAGTAACCTATCACTCTAGGTGTCTTGACCTGATTAAAACTTAGTTTACAAACTTTTCAACAAATACCTATACAGGTTACTTATCTTATCACAATGATTGTTTCTAAGGTCTTTTTGATCACACCAATACTTAGTTGGAATGAAAAGTAATGAATGTCTGTAAGAAAATTATTCAAGGTGTTAACATTATCAAAATTTCAAAACAAATCAATTTAGACACCATAACTAATAGGACTATCCTCAACTATACCAAGTCACTGCTTTAAGACAATTAGGCCTAATAACCAAGTAATCAGGTCAAAATATGAAATACACCTTATTAAAGCTATACAATAATCCAAACCAATGTATATAGGTATATATCAAAGATCTTTCAACACCTAACTTGCATTCAATGACTCAATTTCACAAAATTCACTAAAAAATCCTCCCTCATTATCTTGTCTTTCTCCCTCATGAAATTGACATTTATTGCCTTCAGTGTGGTGTTACAAGTCACATGTTACACATATCCACTTGTCACATTCATGCTTCCCATATTATTATATATTTTTCATATCTTATGTAAGACTAAATTTGTTATTAACTTGTTTAATCAATGAATTGTCCAAGTTATTAATTATTAGGTTGTTTGTTCAACTAATGACTAGGGTGGACACTCTTCCATCATTACAAGTTAAGATAGACTCAAGCATTATTAATATAATGTCATTTTGACAAGCACTCATTGAGGTATGTATATTCACTTGTAATTTTTAATTGTAATTTAGTACTTTTATTTTAATAATTTTACTATATACTTTGGCAAATATAACTTATATGCACGAATGTATTATGTATGCAAGGCTGTCATATGACATTTGATAGTCTAATTTAGATGAATATTATGATATCTCCTCATGTTTATTCATCATTTGACATGCATGTTCATGTAGTTAAATTTGGAACTAACCTAGTTGAGCATCAACATCAAATTGAGGAGGACCATGAGATTGTGGTAAGTGCATGTTTAAATGATTTTTTAATTATAGTTTAAAACATGAGTTTTTTTAACTTGGTTTCATGTATAATTATTAAGTTTATAATGATTTTTATATTGGAATAGGTTCAACTGTAAGTGAGATATGAGTGTAATACCCACAGTCAAACCTTGGATCAATCTAAGGTATTTGAGATATCTCCATCTACAAGCAGAACATCCCAAGGAGAGTCTTCTTTGAAGAAGGTAAAGAGAGGGAGACTATTTGATGATTAGGATGTTGTAGATGATGTACTTATTTTTATTCCTATATGGTAATATATGCATTTTTGGCATTGTACATTTATATATGATGTATTCACCCAACATTAAATACTATGTTGTTAGACATGATGTAATTTTTTGCATGCCTATATGAAAATGCATGTATTATTGACATTGTATGCCTATATATGGAATTCTTACATGGCATTCTTATTTTGTACATGAATATTTAAGAAAACAAATGAAGTAAATCTTGTTTGAATCACTTATGTTTAGAGTATAATGAATGATTGGTTTTGAAGTATTCTTAAGGTTTACTGATGTTATGAGATTGAGATTAACTTTTTAGGATAATGTTGCAAATCAAACCATTATAATAAATAAAGAATATCAGTGATTGTATTCAAATTATGTTTTTATGTTGATGCAGAGGTATGGAGGGGAAATCTACAAAAACATCATTAGTTGGTTCTAAACCCAACTGATCAAATTCACTTTCTATGGTTTGATTTGAATCTTCTTTCACAAGATAGCTCCTCTTTTGACTCTTTGGGCTTAATTTAACTTATTACAACTAGTACTTATTCCTTATACTCTTAGTATCATCTCCTTGATGGCATTGACCTCTATCCATACATTCACAACACATCCTTTACCTCATTCCATTCATGTCTCATTCACAAACTTCCTGTCAATCTCTTTCTAGTTTCTTCCTAGGCACATTATTTGGGTCTCAAGGACATAATATTGGTCTATGTTTCAATAGATTAACATGTTTTCAAATATGGTCTTATATGATCATAAAATACCTGATATAACCCCCTTAAGGTAATCAAACAATCTTTGACTCTCATTCCATATCTTATGGACACAATGCTCTCTTAAGGCTTGTAGCCTTTTTTTACTATATTTTACCTTATATGTAGAAGTTATGATTTTTCAAGAGATTATAATGGCATTTATAGGTACACTCCATCATTTTCCATGTCTATGTCAAATTTCATGTCCCAACTCTAACTCCACCTCTAACTATCACTTCTTTCATTAGCCTACCCTTATTTAGGCCTAATTATCCCTATTCCAAACCCTCAGTCCTATAATATATACATATCCATAAAATCTTAGGTTAAAATTTTTTAATTCACCTTATACATGTATAGGGGAGCAATATTATAAAGTTTCATTAAATTCCCATGGCTAAACTTCTCAAAAATACCCAAACCCTAATCTAGGGTTTCCCATGCCCTGTACATACTCTCTAAAGGAAATTTTTTAAAACATCCTCATTACATATAAAATATCTCATAACACCTTTCCAATGATTAAAAAAACAACTTTTCCTTTATGTCTTTGAGACTGCATGTGGGGATTTGAGCTTACCTATGGGGATTACAAGAATTTTGGAATGTGAACACCATTTAAAGGTTTTTAATAGGTTTAAACCCATATTAACATGCTTATAAAATACTTCACTAAGATTTTAACCCTCAAAAACACCTTAAAACTCCAAAAAGTATGCCTTCATGAATAGTGACCATTATGAGACATGGAGGGGACTGTGACAAAACAATGAGAACTTTCACTTATCATATTACCCTAAAAATATTATTTATATTTATATTAGGTCATTAATACCAATATTACCAAATTTAAATTCATTTTTATATGTACTTTGTCCTATAGACACTTTTTACCAAAATTTACCTTTAGTTGCCTACATGCTTCCATCATGCCAAAACTTGTCTTTCTTCAAACTTTTGCATGAAAACCATAAATTTGATCAGTTATATAGGAAAAAATATGTTTAAAACATCATATTATATGGTTTTAATACCTCTATAATGCCTAAACTAATTCTTAGAATCTAGAACTGATAAAACTTCCAAAAATCAACAATGGTTGCCTTCTTGACTGCAAGAGGACTGTGTCAAAATAGTGGGCACTTTCACTCTTTTTAGGAAATTTTGGATGGAATGGTATGTTTTTTAAGGTCATGTGTACCATTATTACCAAATTTCATTCTTTGAATCAACTTGTAGATGCTCCAACTGATCAATTTCTCCAAGGTAGGCTCCAATGTTGATTGTGATTTAACATAGGGTTGACTATACTAAAATAGTGAATATTTACCATTGTCAAAAATACTCAAAATTATATTTAATGGGTATATTATGTCATAATTATCCTCTCCACCAAATTTCATGTTTAGATCCAACATATTTTGGCTTATAAGCCCATTTTGGCAAAAGCTAGTGACACATGTCTGCTTGGTCAAATTTCACAGATTAGTCATCATCCTCTTTTGCCTTGGTTTATGTCTTATCATGATTATTTTTCCTCTAAAATATCATGGAACCTCTCCTTTCATGATTCTACCCTTCATTTTCTATCTCACAATATTTCATGTCACCTTTTACCTTCTAAAAAAACCTCATATGACTGCATGCCAATAATACCTCAAGCTTTATGTTATGAGAAAAGGGATTATTTGGTCTAATTCACACCCATTTATCCCCATGAGGACTGTTACTTCATTGGAAACCACCTTTCAACCTTCCTCTAATATTATTTGAGGGCATAATTGTAGTTATTCTTTAGAAGCCTCTCCTAGCATGCTTAACTTTGTAGAAGCCCACCTCTCACCTTGGACACCACCATCCCACCATGGAATTAATCAAGATGACCCACTATCCTATCTATGTACACTAACCTAACATATGGATTGTAGGTGGAATATTTTGACTTTGACTAAAGCATTAGGTATTCAATAACATTTATCAAATGATCCAAGACCCCACTGATCTTGAATGCTCATGGAACCTTAATGAAACACCATAATTGGCAAGGAAACCTTCATTTAATCTTTCTCCTTGGTTTGGAAACTAATGAAAACCTATGAGGTGTCTTTGATTCTTCTATAACATGATGGACTCTTTGATAACTTCAATAAGATCCTAAAATGGTCCACACCCTTTTAAAACACTTGTCTTCACCCCTTTCAAGTTATCCAATTCACCAACATCCCATTTCTCATATAAGGCTCATCTTGGGTTTCTAAGGCTTGTAGCCCCTCTTTTTGGACATTTCTCCTTGGTTTGACCAATCTATGAACTCTCTTGAAAATATGAGACCATTTATATATTTTTGACCCTTGTAACACCTTTAAAATATTCAAACAAATATACATAGGCAAATTACATGTATTTCAATGACCATGACATCTAATTCCACTTGTAAGTGCATTTTCACTACTATTCTAGTGCATGAAAACATTGACAACAAATATTGTCAAAGTTGAAGCTACAGTCTGAGAACTCAATTTTGGTGCTTATTGGTTGAAAATTAGAACTAATAAAAACTATATAGGGGTGGATAACATCTAGGACTGGGTTTTTGGCCTCCCATCTGGGCCGGTCAACAAACTTACCACTCATTTTGAGCTCAAGAAGGCCCTTCCCAATACAAGACATATGCTAATTTTAGCCTAACTTCAGGAATGCATTAAAAAAACTATACATCATATGGAGGAACCTTAAGATAAATATTATGCATGATAAATCACTCTAATTTCATGTTGAATATAGTCTAAATAACCTTTAATAACAATTTAGGGCAAAAGTTGCAGTAACAGGTCCTAAAATGTAACTTTTTGGCAATGAAGAGATAACTTGTTCACCTCCAACTAGCAATTTTGCCTCTGAGACTAGTAGGTGAAAATAAACCACTTTGAGAACATATATATAGGCAAATTACATGTGCTCAAATTACCATGACATCTAATTATACTCGTAAGTACATTTTCACTACTATTTTGGAGCATGAAAATGCTAACAAAAAATGTTGTCAAAGTTGAAGTTACAGTCAAAGAACTCAATTTTTAGTGCTTGTTGGTTGGAAAATGTGATTAAAATTATGTTAAAAGGGATGGATAAAATATAATTCTAGGTTCTTGGCCTCTCATTTGGCCCGGTTGACAAACCCATCACCCATTCTAGGCTCAAGAATGCGCTTCCCAAGATAAGAAAGATGTTAATTTTTAGCCTAATTTTAGGCATGCATTAAACCAAAAATCTAAGTAAATGGAGGAAATTTAAGATCCCTCATATGTGTGGTAAATACCTATAATTTCACCTTGAATCACCTCTAAGAGAAATTTGTCGTAGAAGTTATAGTAATGGGTCTTAAAATATAACTTTTTGGCAGTGAAGAGACAACTTGTTGACCTCCAACTAGAAATTTTGCCTCCAAGATCGTCAGGTGAAAATACACCACTTAAATTACATATATATAGGTAAATTACATGTTATTCAATGATCATGACATCAAATTCCACCCCTAAGTGCATTTTCACTACTATTCTGGAGCATGAAAACACTAACAATAAATGTTGTCAAAGTTGAAGCTATGGTCCAATAACTCAATTTTTAGTGCTTATTAGCTAAAAAATAGCACTACCAACATGTCTATATGGTAAGAGAAAATATAATACTATGTTTTTAGCCTCCCATCTGGCTTGGTCAACAAACCCACCACCCATTTTGGGCTTAAGAATGCCCTTCCCAATACAAGAAAGATGTTGATTTTAGCCTAACTTCGAGCATGCATAAAACCAAAAATGTAAGTCATATGGAGTAATCATAAGATCCTTAATTTTCATGGGAAATCCCTCTAATTTCACCTTAAATATATTTTTAATCACCTCTAAGAGAAATCTATGGTAAAAGTTGTAGTAATGGGTCCTAAAATGTAACTTTTTGGTAGTGAAGAGATAACTTGTTGACCTTCAACTAGCAATTTCACCTCTAAGATTGGTAGGTGAAAATCCATCAATTTAAGCAAATATATATAGTAAAATTACATATTTTTCAATGAATGTGACAACTAATTCCATATGCAAGTGCATTTTTAGTACTATTTTAGAGCATGGAAACACTAATAACAAATATTGTCAAAGTTGAAGCTATGATCCGAGAATTCAATTCTTGATGTTTATTGGATAAAAAATGGCACTTTAAACATGTCAATAGGGGTGGATAATGTCTAATACTAGGTTCTTGGCCTCCCATCTAGCCCAATCGACAAACCCACCAACCATTCTGGGCTCAAGAACGCCCTTCTGAATACAAGAAAGATGTTGATTTTTAGCCTAAATTTAGGCATGAATAAAACCAAAAATGTAATTCGTATGGAGGAACCATAAGATCATTAATGTGTGTGGTAAATCCATATAATTTCACCTTGAATATATTCCAAATCAACTCTAATATAAATCCATGGTATAAGTTGTAGTAACAGGTCCTAAAATGCAACTTTTTGGTGGTGAAGAGACAACTTATTGACCTCCAACTAACAATTTCACCTCCAGGACTAGTAGGTAAAAATATACCACTTTAATCATGTTTATATAGGTAAATTACATGTTTTCCAATGACCATGACATCCAATTCTACTCGCAAGTGCATTTTCACTAATGTTCTAGAGCATAGAAATATTGACAATAAATGTTATCAAAGTTGAAGCTACGGTCTGAGAACTCAATTTTTTATGCTTGTTAGCTAAGAATTGGCACTAACAATATGTCTAAAGGGGAGGATAATTTATATTACTAGGTATTTAGCCTCCCATCTAGCCTAGTCAACAAACCCACCACCCATTCTGGGCTCAAAAATGTCCTTCCTAATACAAGAAAGAAGTTGATTTTTAGCTTAACTTTAGGCATGCATAAAACCAAAACTGTAAGTCATATGGAGGAATCATAAGATCCCTCTTATGCATGGTAAAGCACTATAATTTAACCCTAAATATATTCTAAATCACCTCTAATATCAATCCATGGAAGAAGTTATAGTAATGGGTCCTAAAATACAACTTTTTAGCAGTGAAGAGACTTGACCTCTAATTAGTAATTTTGCCTTTAAGACTGGTAGGTGAAAATTCACCACATCAACCACATCTATATAGGAAAATTACACATGATCCAATGAATATGACATCCAATTTGATCCACAAGTACATTTTCACTACTATTTTGGGACATAAAAACATTGATAAAAAATGTGTTTGGAAGGCTACAAGGAGAAATAAATTTGTCATGGGTAATTGTTCAGGAGTGTGAAAATGCCAATTGATTTTAGTAAGCTTATATTAGCTTCAAGAATATGAAATTATTTACTAACGGTGATAAACATGTGAAGGTGGAATCTCATTTGGCACCACTAACCTACAAAAAAATGTTAGTAACTAATTAAATATGAAATTTATGCATGTACTACCTAAAAAATCAAAAACATTTGGTAAAATTGATTACATCTACATTTTAAAAGTCAATATACTTTTGTATTTCAATTCAATTAACCACTTGGATCTACTCTAATCTTGATAGTATCAAGAATAGCTTCATGGTCTGACTCACAAACTTTCCATAGATTCTTGTTTCTTGGCCTCCCATGATAGTTTTACAATTGAATATTCATTACAAGAACCAAATTTGAATAGTTTAGTATCTTCTTGTGAGTTTCAAAGTCTTCAAATAACCATAAATTTGAATTTTTTATAGGATATCATTGAAGCCAAGTTCTAGTGACTACCACAGACCTAGTGAGATAATTAATGATTTCTCCATATACGATTGGGGAAGTCAATTTTTTATTTCTATCTATACTTCGACATAAGTAGTAATGTGTTCCCTCTTCATTGTCCTCATTTGAAATAACTACAAAAACATGGCTTGTATCATAAAAAAACAATTTTTAATGACATTATGAAGATAGATTATGAGAATAAATAGTAATTAAAGATTAATCTTCTACTTGGCTATACTAGATCATATATATGGTCAAATTCATGTGACGATGTCATGTATGTAAGTTAAAATGCTAGTGGAACCTAATATGTGTTGATTGGAATTAGAGGTCTAGAATGCCAACCATCCACCCACTCTTGTGACTCACACTCATTCCAAACAAATTCCATGCATGCAGAACAAAATCATGCCAAGTGTCACATATGAATAGTCCAAGAACCTAGATTTGAGCTATGAAATGAGTAGAGCTCACTTGAAATTTTTTGTCATACAGTACTCATAGTTTTCCAAGTCTTTTCCCTCCATTAAACAAAAATTTCTATGAATGGTACAATTTTATTGAGCACCATGACATATATTCTCATTACACCATTCAACCACATCTTTTGTATTAATCAAATTAGCAACATTATCAAATTTTAACTCCTCCCTTGCAATGACTCTTTTTACACATGCTTCAACACCATCATGCTCCCCTTTTCCATGGATAGCCTTAATGAAACTCCAAATATTTTCTAAACAAGTGGTAACATGCATCTTATTCAACCAATAAAATATCCATACATTCTTGAATTACGATGTGCAATTGTTTGACCAAATGTAATGTTGTTTAAAAATAATGTTCCTCTGAGTCAACTATCCATAAAAATTCTCAAAACAACCTTGCACATACTCTATACAATGTGATCAGTCATCACTGATATAGAAATGGTACTCCCTTAATATTTTTTGATCTTTTTTTATACTATCATGTGCATACATGAATATGGCAGTTTGTGTTGAGTTGTAATACTATGATTGAACTTTCATTTATGGTTTGAATGTGTAATTTTTAGCAAAGTTGAATACTGAAACAATATAATCAATTGGAAATGTGTCCTTGCTTAGATTTAAATGTTCATCCAACCATTTTTTCCTATGTGTGTGCCTTGCCTACTCATAAATAATTTTCTCCATGAATCTGACCATAAATTCTGAAATAGGTATATCTTTTATAATAAGCTCACACCTTTTAAATTCTTTGTCATCTTTTACTTGATAATTCATAGATTTGTATTTGCTCAAACTAACTCATTCCTGTCCAATTTCACTTTTACGCTCCTCATGAATAATTATTTTTTAATTTTGGCAATTCATCACAAATGTTACAATTTCCATCCAAATATGTTTTCTTATAAAAGAACTATCCATCTGGTCTTTCACAAATAATATTTGAAATAAATTTCTTGGATGATTTTGATAGAACTATACCAAAATCTTATAAAATGATGTTAGTATGTAAAGTACAATGAATATGGAGAAAAACATCATAGTGCATTGAAAATTCAACATGTTGCCTACAACAAGTGGTGCATGTGTGATTTATTTTTATATAAAAAAGTTTGGTCATCTCAAAAAATATTTGACTTATAGCAATTTGTGGATGTTTTTCCAAAAAATTCGAGTACAATTATATTTGAATCATATCCAAGAAATGTTTCAGATGTGGTTCATGATTATGATAACCAAATTTTATTTTCACTACATCTCTTACATTGGGTGAAACTATTGTATTATCTTTCCAAAATTGTGCAAGTAAGTCTTTCAAAGCATCAAATATAGCCTCTTCCTTTCATGGAAGTTTACTAGAGAATGCCCAAAGCTCTTTCATATTGAGTTCATTAAGTCTTTCACATCTTGTAATTTATTTCATTAATGTTTTTCTATTTATATCAAGTGTTCGAATCATTTTTGAAATCAATCATTTTTTCCCCATTTCAGCACTTACTGCATAAGTTGTCATTATATGTCAAGTAGAATTACAATCTTTATTGCATGATTTTAGGCCTATAATATGATATGAAGCATGCATATTTTTAATAATTACATCATTTTCATCATCCATGTTAGATATTATTAGTCCTAATGTGTACATTATAGGTCTCATCTTAACTGATTTCATCAACAAAACAAATAATTGACATATTTAACTATCATACTGCAATTTATGAAAGAAATTATTCTAATTTTCTTGAGCCAATCTTCTTGAATGTTGTAAGATAATTTGTTATCCATTAATTATTGGAAACATTGTCATTGATGTCAAATTAGGATTTAATGTTGAAAGGTGTTTTTAATGTTTATATCTTGGCTAAAATTGTGTTAATATTAATTAAATATTAATGAATATATTTTTGGTTGCATAAAGACAAAAGGGGGCCCATGAGGAAGTCGAAGAGTCATCACTAAAGAAATAAGAGGAAAAGGATGCATTTTTCCATGAAGGGTCACCTTAAGGAATATGAAGAGTAATCACTAAAGACAAAAAAAGGAAAATACATATTTTCCCATGAAGGGTCACCTTGAGGAATTTAAAGAGTCACCAAGTAAAGACAAATAAAGAATTCAAAGGGTCATGCAAGGGTGAATACCAAAGGTTATTTGGAAATATATAAAAGGAGGCTTGGAAATCCATTTAGATATATGGAAGAAAATGATTTTATCTAGCTGAGAAGAGTAGAGGAGAGCAGAGAAAAGAGAAGATATATTATAATGTGCTATCATTTGTTGAGAAAGCAACATTGAGAGATATTTGTGTGGTATACATAATAGGGGTTTATGCTCACAAATTAGTTGTGTGTTGGTGCTCAACAAAGGGGCTGGTGCTCCTAAAATTTAGTGCTTGTGAATATTATAGTTTGAGTTGGTGCTCATTCATATACTTGAGATTATTCTCTATGTTTTTTTCCACATTGGGTTTCCACGTTAAAATCTGGTGTGTCTCTCTCTCTTGTGTGGTGTTTATTGTTTCAATTTTATTGCATTTCTTGAATGTATGATTAAGTGGAATTTTATTAAGTTAAAGTTTATAAGATATATGATATATTGATTCACCTCCCCTCTTAGCATATCCCATGTTTAATAATTGGTATCAGAGCAGGTTCCTTCAAAAAGAGTTTAACAACTTGAAGGTAAATCGGGGAAAGCATGATGGTTGGACCATATAGAGATTTTTATACAACTAAGGCACCTTTATTTGATGAGTCAAATTATGTATTTTGGAGCATAAGGATGAGGAATTACTTGATGGCCCTTGGATTCAACATTTGACAAGAAGTGTTGGAGGAATACGAAGAGACATAGACACTAGTAACTACTTCGATAGAATAGAAGGTAAGTCAAAATAATGCTAAAGAATTAAATGATATTTTATGTGGTTTATGTGAATTAGAATTTGTTAAATTTATGTAATGTAAATCTACTCATGAGACTTCGGCAAAGCTTAAGAATATTTACAAAGGTGATGAAAAGGTTTAGCGGGCTAAGTTTCAGACTTTTAGAAGATAGTTTAAGAGTTTGAATATGGAAGAGGAAGAAAATATAGAACATTATATTTTGTGGGTTGATAAAATAGTAAATCAAATTCAAGGTCTTAGAGAAAATTTAGAAGAGTCAATAGTGGTATAAAAGGTTTTGAGATCTCTATCAATGAGATATAATGCAAAGGTTTTGGTAATCGAGGTGATGAAGGATCTTGCCAAGCTAAAGATGGATGAACTACATGGGATTCTTATGGAATATGAGATGTGAACTAAACAAGAGAAACCCTCAAAAAGGGAAGATACTTTCAAGACATAAAATAAAGACAAGGCTAAGATTCAAGAATCAAGTGACAACTCCAGTGATGATGAAGATGACAATGTAGCTCTTTTCATTTGTAAACCAAAAAGGGGCATACGTAAATATCAAGGAAAATTTCCATTTAAATGTTATAAATGTGGTAAGATTGGACATTTTATAGATAGATGCCCAAATAAGAATAATGATGATAATGAAGAAGGAAAGTCTACATACAAGAAACACTTCAAAGGCAAATACAAGAAGAGATTCAAGAAGAAGGGTGAATGCCAAAGGCTATTTGGAAAGCTATAAAAGGAGGAATGGGAAGCCATTTAGATATATGGATGTGAATGATTTTATCTAGCTAAAAAGAGCAGATAAAAGAGAAGAGATATAATAGTGTGCTATTATTTGTTGAGAAAGTAACATTGAGAGATCGTGGTGTTTTATACACAAGAGGGGTTGGTGCTCCTGTGGGTGGGTGCTCACGAATCATTGTTGTGTTGGTTCTTAGCAAAGGGGTTGGTGCTCCTACAAATTGGTGCTCATTTATATACTTGAGATTGTTCTCTATGGTTTTTTCCACTTTGGGTTTCCATGTAAAATCTAGTGTCTCTCTCTCTCTCTCTCTCTCATGTGGTGCATGTTATTGCTTTAAGTTTTATTACATATATTGAATGTATGATTAAGTGTTTAAAGAAAAAGGAATTTGATTAAGTAAAAGAAATATCTCATGCTTAAAAATTGGTATCAGATTAGGTTCCTTCAAAAAGAGTTTAACATCTTTAAGGTAGATCAGGAAAAACATGATGGCCAAGCAGCTAAAGAAGGAGAATTAAGAGTTGAAATTTTTGGTTGAAGATCTTAAAGAACATGTATGTATCTTGGATTATAAGTTGGCTATAGAAGCAAAATAAGATAAGATGTTTATTTAGAATCTTAAGAATCAGCTAGAGGTTGTAAATTCAAGTTTGAAATCAAGAGAAGAAGAGTGTAATAAATTGAAGGTTGAGTTAGGTTCTTTGAAGGATAAGCATGAGAGGCTCATAATCAAAGTTGAGAAAAAACATGAAATATCAATCCAAGGTAAGAAGGATGCAAGTTTTAAAGGCAAATTAAAGAAGCCAATCAAGCATCCCAATGCTTTTAGGTTTTCAAATTCTTTTCATGGCCATTGTTTTGTTTGTCAACATGTTGGTCATAGGGCAAGAGACTATACGAGGAGAAGAAATTAGTCAAAGGGAGATCTTAGTCACATTCAAGAAGAAGGTATGAGAAATGTTGTTTATTTTTGTTGTCATAAGGTTGGCCATATTGATAAATTATGTCTAAATAGAGTAAAGAGATCTTCAAGGTATGGCAAAGGATGCAGAGCCCTTAGAAGATATGAGAAGAGCCAAATTTAGGTTTGGAGACCTAAGATAGTAAAGGTTGATCAGGGTGAGTTTAAGAGTGAGAATAAATTACTTTATACAGTGGATAAAGAATTAGATAGGAAGGACTGTGAAGAATCTCTAGTTACATTTAAGCATGAGCCTTGTCAAGATAAGACAGTTATAAGATTTGAGAAGATTAACAACATCATGAATGTTGAGGTTAGAAAGTCAAATAAGCTAGACATGCTTAAATGGATTCTAAGAGAAAGACACAAGAAGATCAAGTAATAGAGGAGATGTGGGAATTTATTGAGATTATGTTCTAGGACATTTTGTGTGGGGTGTCTCTTATAGGATTCAAGGAGACATTTTAAAGAAAAATTGAAACATAGTGGATGCTATTAAGTCTTATTTATGTTGCATGACAAGAAGGTGAGTTGATAAATTAATTTATATATCAGTTGAGGAGGAGATAAGTTTAAGCCACAGGTATAAGAACAAGTATAGGGAACAAGTGTCAAAATAGGTATGAGAATAGATTCAAGAAATAGGATGCTATATTAAGGGGGAGTTACTATATATTTCTAGTTGGTTCAGTTTACATGTCTTAGTTTCAGGTTGGCATGTGCAATACAAGTTTTTAGAATTGGTGATAGTTTCAAGTTGCCATCAAAGACAAAAGGGGAGATTTTTGGAAATATTTTCATTGATGTCAAATTAGCATTTAATGTCTAAAGGTGTTTTTAATGTTTATATCTTGGCTAAAAGTGTGTTAATATTAATTAAATATTAACGAATATATTTTCGGTTACATAAAGAGAAAAGAGGGCCCATGAGGAAGTCAAAGAGTCATCACTAAAGACAAAAGAGGAAAAAGATGAATTTATCCATGAAGGGTCACCTTGAGGAATATGAAGAATCATCACTAAAGATAAAAGAGGGGAAAGACATATTTTCCCATGAAAAGTCACCTTGAGGAATTCGAAGAGTCACCAGGTAAAGACAAATAAAGAATTCAAAGGGTCATGCAAGGTTGAATGCCAAAGGTTATTTAGAAAGATATAAAAGGAGGATTGGGAATCCATTTAGATATATGGAGGCAAATGATTTTATCTAGCTAAGAAGAATAGAGGAGAACAGAGAAAAGAGAAGAGATATAGTAGTGTGATATCATTTGTTGAGAATGCAACATTGAGAGATAGTGGTGTTTTATACACAAGAGGGGTTGGTGCTCCTATGGGTGGGTGCTCATAAATTATTGTTGTATTGATTTGTTTCTAACTATTTTTTTGCTTGTTTACATTTAGAAGAAATAAGAAACTGAGATAAATGGTCAGGGGTTAGATGATACCCAAATGAGGTTGCGTACCATATCCAGATGATTGAAGGAGATCCTCTTTGGCTATGGAGGAAGACACCTGTAGAGAAAATAAGACTTAAATAGAAAAATGTTAGAGACAGATGTGGTGGACTGCCAAGCACATGCTCAGTCCCAGAAGTGCAAAGACTTCCTTGAGGGATGACAGTCCACTTTTTGATAAAAAGATTGTTGCTAGAAAAGAAATAGTGAAAGACTAAACAAAAGAAATAGAGATAATGTGTACTTGTATTCTGCAGTCGGTCTTCCATAGTCACCGATGTCAGTTAGTCTACCGGCATTGGTTGGTCAAGGTTGCCAATGTCAATTTTTCTGCTGACGTCGATAGGGGCAATGGTCTTTAGATGGGTTTCAGAGAAAGTCTGTGGTTGGCAGAGGGACTCTATGGGTTTAAAAGGTCTATGTAAGGTTGCAGGGAGACAAGATAAGGTTTAAGGAAGGAGTCAGGTAGAGGTTAGGTTGTCAAAAAGGGTAAGGGTGAGAGGAAGACTTCTCAGCCTCTCCAGGGAGAAAACCAGGTCTAGTTGAAGGTCGGGTCTAGTCTGGTAGTATTTAGAAATAGAAAATTGACTAATTATCAATGTTTTCTAAATTATTGAAATGAAAGGGCAAAAGAAATACTTAGCTCTGGTGAGATGAAGAACCAAGGTGTCAAACACTTGTGCCTGTTACGGCTGATGTCCAGGTCTGCGTGCAATGCTTCGGTTCAATTTGGAGCTACTAGTGTAGAGTTTCTGAAGCCTAGAGAATGTTAATTGAAGTCTAATGCCTGGGGATGTCTCAGAGTCTGAGAGGAAGAGAGAGAGAGAGCTAGATCCCAGAGAGAAGTTGATTTGTCAGTCCCAGAGCCAAGTGAGATTGATTAAAAGCATCTAAGAGGTTAACTCAGCATTAGACATCAGTTTATGTAACTGATGTCAGTGATCTCGCTAATGTTGGCTGACAGTTGACTGATGTCAGTGAGTGGAGAATGAGTAAAAGGGCTAAGAAGCCTATTTTCCATCTGCCAAGTGCATAGTCTATTGGAGAATTGTCAAAGGTCGGGCTAAATATGCACAAGAGTTGGTTAGAGAATAAATAGAGGGTGAGTGTTTCTAACTATTTTTGCTTTTCCACATTTAGAAGATGAGAGAAACTAAAATAATGGTCAGGGGTTAGATGATACCTAGATGAAGTTTACGCACTCTATCCAGACATTGAAGGGAATCCTATTTGGCTGTGGAGGATGACACCTGTAGATAAGATAAACTTAAATAAAGAAACTGTTAGATAGATAGATAGTGGACTGCCAAGCAAAGCTTGGTCCTAGAAGTGCAAAGACTTCATGGAGGGATGACAGTCCACTAGTTGATAAATGAATGTTAACAAAAAAAATGATAAAAGACTGAATAAAATAAATAGAGATAATGCATACCTATTTTTGGCAATCTATCTTCCATAGTTGCCGACGTCGATAGTTTTGCTAGCGTCAGTCAATAAGGTTGTTGACATCGGTTATGTTGTCGATGTCGGTAGGGGAAATAGGCCTGGATGCCAATGTCAGTTGGGGCAATGAGCCTGAGATAGGTTTTTGGTCTGTCTATGGTCAATCAGAATGGTCTGGGAGGTCTGTGGGAGTTTTAATAGTTTGTGCTGGGTTTTGTAGGATAGAGAGTGTGGCCTGAAAAAGGGACCAGACAGAGGACAAGGGTAAAAGGGAGATAAGGATGAGAGAAGGCTTTTCAACCTCTCTGAGAAGAACATAATGGGTTATGTCAATAGTGCTTGGAAATGGACAATGGGCTGATTGCAAATGTATCCTAAGAGCACTGAAATAAAAACCAGTAGAAATACTTAGCTATTATAGAGAACCAGAAGTGCAGAAGGCCTGTTTCCATTGTGGTTGATGCGAGAGATTTCATGTAACCTTCAATCTGGTGTGGAATGGCTGATGCAAGATTTTTGAGCCTGGAGAGTGCTGTTGAGATGCTGATGCCTGCAAGAGGTTGAGGAGCAAGAGGACTTGGAGCCTAGAGTAGGAAAATTCATGTTCATGGGGGGGTGAACAGAAGCTAAAATTCAATTTTAAAGGAACTGATGTCATTGATACTGCTGGCGTCAATCGACTACTGACTGATGTCAGTGGCTAAAGAATGGGAAAAGAGGCTATTTTTAGCCTTTTGCCCATTCTTCCAACTACCAGGTCTAATTGTTATTGGAAAATGGTCTAAAGGTAGATTAAATGAGTGTGAGAGGTTAGTGGGAGGGATGAAATGGGGTTTAATTAATTAAGATTTGGCATGGGGTGACAGAGGAATCCAAAGAGAGGTATCCAAGGTGGTGTGAGGTGTCATGGGTGATGTGTCAAGGGTAGTATTATTAATTTAAAATGATTAATTTATTTTAAATTAATAAGTGTATGGGTTATAAATGTCTTAAAGCGAACCAAGGGGACCAAGGGGGAGGATGACCAAAGAAATAGACATGATTTTGGTGTCTACATTTGCCCTTTTTTATCTTGTTGGTTGTTCTTAATGAACTGCAAGACAAAAATAGGAGTAAGCTGCCCCAAGTATGGGATGAGGTGTTCCCCCCTCAAAGCGGGAGTCGAAAGAAGGGAACTTGAGATCGGGTGTTGATTTGATAGAGAGTGAATGGATAGGGGGAAGTTTGAGTGTAAACACTGTAAAAGTGTGTGATTACACGTATACCACTTCACGTGATAGATAGGTCAAATTGTCATGGTCAAAGGTCAAGGAGTGCTAAAATTGAAATAATCGGTCCCCAGCATTTAGTCATAGCTGATTAGGTTAAATGATTCAAGCTGTAGCTCTAATGGTCATCATGTTCCAAGTATCCCAGGCTTAGGAAGTGCTCTTGGAAAACATGAAAAGGTCACAAGTAGGGGGAATCAGCTGGAGCACGATCCAATACTTGTGGGGGTCATGGATAATTTACTAACTAGTCGTGAGGTAGCAGAGGCAATCAAAACAACCAAGGTAGAGTTGTCTTGAAAGTGGTTGTGGTCAAAGGAGATAGGCGTGATCTCCAAAGTCTGTGGTCGAGTCAGGTGGAGGTAAAAGTGATCTCAAGTGTGCCCTAGGAGGCTAAGATGACTTTTACTATGAGGGTTGGCTGGGTAGGGCATGATTTTGGTCATTTTGAAGAGGTTTGATGTTTTGAGGCTGTCAATGTCAGTTATAAAACTGATGTTGGTGGCCAAAAAGGCTGACATCGATGGAAATCAATTGATGTTAGTGGCCTAGGGCACACCTTTGCCGACATCGATGGCCTGCTGACAAAACTGAATTAGCGGCCCACCAAAAGTCATTTGTGACATGTGAAGATTTGAAAAAGTGAGCTTTGAGACTATTCAATGAAAGTGACCCCAAGTTAACCGGTGTAGTAGCGTGAGGTGCTAGAGTGTGATTGGTGGAGAGAGGGAGTGAAGTAGAGCATGATTGGAGGTTATAGAGGTGGTTGTGGGCCAACAGGAGGTTATAAAGAAAGTGAGACAGAGGAGATGGCAGAGGGTAGAGGAGGCCCCGTGGGAGGACCACCACTAGTGGCACCCATTGTGCCACTACGATGGCATCGACATGGTGAGGTAAGGGGCGTATTTGGTTATTTTTAGTTTGTTTTTGAATTTGTTTTGTTTTTGAAATTTTTAGTGTTTTTTAGCTAGAAATTGAGGGGGAGGGTAGGTAAAAGGGTGGGTAAACTAGGTAGGGTAGGGTAGGAGGTTTTTAGGGGGTTTTGGGGGGTTAAAAGGGGGGAAAATAGGGGAAGCCCTAATTTTAAGGCTTGCCCCATTTGGCCCTAGGGCCGAACTAGTCACAAATGTCAGCGGGTTTGTTAGCGTCAATCGATCAATGATTGACGTCAGTCACTTACCTGTCGACGTCAGTCACTAAGTGACTGACATCAGTTAGATAAGCGCCATCATTAGCATGCTAACCAATGTCGATGGCTACTTAGTTAGAAAAGATTTTGAAAAATGCCAAGTCGAAGGGTCGAAGCTGTGCCAAGGGCTTCCCAAGTGTCAAGATAGGCATAAAGGAGGAGGTAGATGGTTAATTGTTTGTTAACATGAGTTTACGTGTGTTGGTTGGATGCAGGTGAGGTAGAAGTTAATGCTATGAGATCAACTACCGACATTGTTGACGTGGATGCATCGAGACATCACTGGGGAGGAGTGGGCCTATATGACCATAGTAGGACTAGGAGGGCTTCGATACTACTATTGGGTGGTTAGGGATGTGAGCCTGATGGTGGCTCTGATCGAGTGGTGGGATCACTCCACCAACACCTTCCACTTGTTGATAGGAGAGATGACTATGACTATTGAAGATGTGTACCAGATTTTGTAGCTATCGATACACAAAGCAGAGTTGTATGCATGTTGGAGAGAGGTGCATGACATTCAGATGGTTACACTATTTGGAGAGCACACGGTTGAGGCGAGTTACCACTCAACCAGTTTTGCCTATGAGTTGTTATATGCTATAGATGAGGATGTGCATTGGCTGGCCATCCTAATGATGATCGACATTATAGTCTATGCGCTGCCTAATGTAGAGGGAGGCAAGTTTCTAGTTACTATGACTGAAGTTTTGATGGAGATGATTGAGACATAAATAGTGTTTGCCTAGGCACCCATCTTTTTGGCCTAGGTGTACAAAGAGCTGTGGGGTATCAGTCGATGGTGATGGTATAGCTTGTGCATAGGCCACCTCCTGCATTACTGGGCATATGAGCATATTATGGTTACATGACCTCTTGGCCTCCCAGTGGTGATTTAGGCTAGTTTCAAGGTCAAGTTCAGGTGATGGCACGAGGTGATGGCTCAGATACACATGGATGGGGTAGTCAGAGATATTGACTACTATAGAGGGATATTAGAGGGCTTGATCCCTGTGGACATCATTTGGAGACCATACTTGGTGTATCTAGCCTTTAAAGACTAGGTAGAGTAGCTAGTCAGAGTGCAGAGCTTGAGATGGGTCAGGGGTAGATGAGTCAGTGAGCTTGAGAGGGTGCCAGTAAAGAGAGTGCAGCGCCAGTATGGGCTACTTTAGGATGTGCCGCCTACCTTCCCACTGTACAGGTGAGATGATATAGAGGTGCCACTCCCACTGCTAGAGGAGACATAGGGGCCTAATTTTGAGGAGTTGCCAGTAGGACTTGGGATAGCAGATCCAAGATGTTCAGAGGCTTACTCAGCATGGTGGGCAAAGCGGTACATAGGTGTGCAAGTGGGACCATAGCCTAATTTGTAGGCAGTGATTTGGGATAGGGATGCAACTTGCCAGGAGAGAGAGATGTGGTGATCTAGGAGAGGGATGCAGCCTAGGGACAGGTAACCATTTTTCACGGGCAGGTCATAGTTTTGACAGGTCAAGTGGTAGGTTTGATGGGTTAGGTGGTTGCTTTGACAGGTCAGATCACCATTTTATAGGGGCAGTTGGCTGCAGCCTAGGCCCAAGTTTTGGCAGGTCAAGTTTTTAGAGGGCAAGGCCCTATTCAGCATCCACTTCAATAGCTAGTTTAGTAGCCAGCACAGTCAACATCTGTGTAACTAGCTCAGTCACAACCACAAGGTTTAGGGTAGGGCGCAGTAGTAGGGTTGATGGGTCCACTGCAGACTGTACCTATTTCTAGGTACAATACTATGCTGGATGAGATCGCCTATTATGAGGGGGCCATCAGGGGGTTCTCTCAAATATAATGATACTCTAAGATGAGGGTAGAGTAGAGCCAGTTGAGATCTGTGTCATGAGTGACTACTTCTAGTTCTCGTAGACGGCGTAGATCAGAGGGTGGAGATGATATAGCATCTTCATGGCCGCCACCACCACCGCCACAACCACAACCTTGAGGCCAGATTTGGCATTATGTATATACTAGCCTGCGAGCCGTTGATGTGAGATGTACTATATATATTTGAAAAAGAGAGGCACAAATTGGTGCCATTATAAAATTTTGATATATATATGATGAGATTTTGGCTATTGATGTGTTATGAAAAGGTTGTGGATATTAGCATTTTTAGCATTATTCATGTGTTTAATGATATATGCTAGGATATGATGTTTATAATGATTATGTTAATGATGTAGATGATGATGCTATGTTTAATAATTATAAATGATGTGAATGCTTAATGTGATGATATTTTATGATGACATGATGATGTTTAATAATTATGTGAATGATTATGATGATGATGTTTTTTGATTATATGATGATGATGCTTGATGATGATGCTAATGATTAGGTTATGATGATGCATTTTTCATTATGATGTACGCTGTAATATTAGTTTGCATCTTGGTTGTTAGTTTCCATGGGTATTGTTTTCATAAAAACTAATGTGATTAGCATGATATTGTTATTGGGGTTAGGAATATGTGATTAGTTGTGATGAAGGAAATGGTATGTGACGAAAGAATAGCTGAGCTAACCTCAGAAGACTCCATGTCAACTGAGTGCTGCCTACATAGCCCCTGTTCTAAGGGCCTCAGGCCAATGTAGTTCTCCCGAAAGGGAGGAAAGGGTCAAAGTGGAAAAGAGGTTGGTTTGGTCATGATAATGGTTTAGCACTTCCCATATGTCTGATGGTACATGCTTGAAATAATGAGGGGTAAGATGATGTTACAACCTTTTCCATATTGTGTAATGGTGTATTCTGTAACATTGGTTGGTTTTTCATCCCTAGCAAGTTCCATATTGGTGATGGTGTATGCTAAAAATGAAATGAGTCTATTTATGCTTCGGCAAGTAATGGTTTATGCTTGACATAAATTGTGTGGTCGATAGTTTATTATGTGTATTGGTTTTCATAGAAACTTGTGTGAAAAAAGTGTTGGTTGGTTTGGTTTGGTTGCAAATGATTAGATTGCATGTGACAAAGGTATGTAGGAAGTGAAAGGCAGTTTTACCCTTTCATTGACAAGGACCATAATGATAGCATAGGTAGGGGTTGTTAGAAACAAAAGTCCTATTCATTCATTACATAGTTGACCATTGGTTATGTGAGAGAAGTAATTGAATCACTTTGACATTAAAATGAGCTCAAAATCCCTTGAGTAGGTTATGTGATATGCTAGGATAGGGTAACCCCTTTTAGTAGGAATAACTTTGCCCCTTTTTATAGGAGACCCTGAGAACAACTACAAGTCAAGTCCATGACCCCCCCCTTTTTTTTAGGGTAGACTGATCAATGCAGGAAGTCTATGAGAGATGTCATTTTGTTTTTGTGGTCATTTGTGAAATTGATCGATGTGGAAAGCTTCTGAGAGAGTGCTATTTGTAGCAAGATTTTAGGCACAGCCATCCTTTAAGGAAGTGGTTTATATTTTTGCTTTATATATTTTTGAGGGTTTTGAATAGTTGTCCTTCGAGGGAGCAGTCTATTAGCTACAGCAATGATGAGGCAGTTGTCCTTCGAGGGAGCAGTCTACATTTAATGTGTATGACCTTTTGATATTTTGACATCCCCGTTTATTTTTTTGATAGAATTTTTAGTCATAGACAAGACTATAGAAGTTTAAGGGCTCCCTTTTATTAGGAAAAAGCATTCATACTTTATAAAAGGGTTACATAGTGTTTGTTTAGGGGAAACAAAGTTGAAAGGAATGAAGATTAAAATGACAGAGATTGCTCAAGGGATGAGCTCAAGTTAAATGTCGAGTGAATGAGTACGTGACTGATAGTAGAATGGTCACAGATGTAAGGCATTAAGGGGTTCAAGTTCTAGTTGGCCTTCAAGAGAAGACAAACGATAAGTCCCTGATCCATATTTGTGCGTGATGATGTAAGGTCCAAGCCAATTAGGAGAAAACTTACCTCGTTTACTTCATTTCATATTGGTCACATGTTGGTTCTCTTTAAGGATGAGGTCTCTAATTTTGAAATCTCATTCTCTTAGATTTTTGTCATAGGCACATTTGATATGATTTTGATAATATGGAGATGGTTGAGGGTAGTAAGATGACGTTCATTAAGTAACTCAAGTTGAGCTAAGCAATCTTGATGAAAGTCATCGTTAAAGAGAATGTCATGCAAAGAGATGTGCAGAGACAAGATCTGTACTTCAAGAGGTAGGATGGCCTTTATTTCATACACTAGAAAGAAAAGTGTAGCACCTATAGGGGTTCAGATGCTAGTGTGGTAGGCCCACAAGGCAAAGGGAATGTGAAGTGCCAATCCCTTCTAGTGTCGTTGACCACCTTCATTAGAATTTTGGTTAAGATTTTGTTGGAAGCCTCAGCCTGCCCATTTTCTTGTGGGTAGTAAGGCGAGGAGAAGCTGAGCTTGATGCCAAATGAGTCACAAAGTTTTTAGACAATCTTATTTTTGAATGATTTTCCATTGTCAATGATGATTTTGTGAGGTACACCGAAATGACAGATGATGTGGGTGTTGATGAAGTTGACAATTTTGTTGGCTTTTGTGAAGATGAGAGGAATAGCTTCCACCCATTTAGTGAAGTATTCAGTTGCGGTGATAATGGACTGATGTCAAAGAGACGAATGGGGGTTAATCTCACCGATGAGATCTAAGCCCCATTGTGAAAAGGGCCAAAAATCTTGAGCAACCTATAGAGTGTGGCTAGGGGTGTGAAGCACCTTAGCGTGTTGTTGGCATTATATGCAATGCTGAACATAGTCGTTATAGTCTTGGTGAACAGTGGGCCAATTATAGCCCAGGTGAAGGATGCACTTGGTGACTGAGTTACCACTGAAGTGTCTACCACAAATCCTATTATGGACTTGTTTGATGGCATGAGATGCTTCAGTGGAGGTTAGACATTGAAGAAGGAGGCCATCAAAGCCTCTTTTGTAGAGAAGACCCCCTAGCATGGTATATCGAGCAGTACTTTTGATAAAAGCCTATTGTGCATTGCTAGAGAGGTCAGGAGGAATGGTAGAAAAGGTTAAGTAGTCCACAAGTTGTTTATACCAAACATCCCATGGACTAGAGTCAATGGTGTTGATGAGGTTGATGTTAGTGGAAATATATGAAGGCAATGGCACACAATGCACTGTGACATAAATTTTTGATGAAGATAATGAAGATGGAATATGCAAAGCGAGAGAAGCCATGGTGTCATAAAACTTATTCATAGATCGAGGAATAGTTTACAAGAGGTAATGGTCGAAAGATGCTAGCAAGGTGTCAACACGGTGTTTGTACCTTTGCAAAATTTTGTTTTTACAAAGATATAAACTATTGATTTAATTGATGACTAGTTGTGAGTCGCTAAAGATGTTGATGGTCTTGATGTCTAAGAGAAGGGTGGTTTGAAGTCCCAAAATTAAGGCTTCATATTCAAACATGTTGTTGGTACATTCAAAGTCAAGTTTGAAAGACAGGGGCATAGGCTCACCTTTGTGCGGGATGAGAATGACCCCTGCGCCCCCACCGAGTTGACATTTGGAGCCATCGAAGAACATTGTCATTTGATAGAAAATATCATTAGTGAAAAGTGTGGCGATAGATTCATCGAGAAATTCATAATGAGAAGGTTGGTTGTTAGGTAGAGGGGCATCTGCTAGTTGGTCAGTGATTGTTTACCTCTTTATAGATTTTTGCTGGATAAATTCCAAATCGAACTCAGCAAGAAGCATGAGCCAACGGGCCATATGTTGGTTTTGGTATGGCTTGAAATGCATATATTTGAGAGGGTCAGTGTGAGTGATGACATAGGTTTTGTGATTGAGAAGATAATGGCAGAGTTTGGTAGCGACAAAGACTAATGCCAAACAGAGTTTCTCGGTATGAGTATACTGAGTTTCATAGTCAACAAGTGTTCAGCTTATATAGTAAACCACTTGCTCATGGTGTTGCTTGTCTCGGTGTGCGATCATGGCACCTAACAAATGATTTATTGCTGAGATGTAGAGGTAGAAGGGTTGGTCGTCTTTAGGTGGAATAAGGACTGGTGGAGAGACGAGATAGCATTTAAGGGCTTCAAGAGCCTCTTGGCAATCCTTATCCCAATTAAAGGAGACATCCTTCTTGAGGAGGTGATGAAAGGGTTGACATCGGTCAGAAAGCTATGAGATGAAGCGATGAATGGATTGGAGCTTCCCTTGCAGACTATGAAGTTACTTCAGATTGGTCAGTGGCGACATCTTGAGTATAGCTCAAATTTTAGCGGGATCAATCTCAATGCCATGAAGAGAAATGATGAACCCCAAGAGCTTCCCTAAGAGAACCCCAAAGACACATTTCTTGGGGTTAAGGCAAATATTGTATTGAAGAAGGTGGGTGAAGATTATTTTAAGGATGGTTAAATGGTCACGACAAAGCTTAGATTTTCCTAGTAGGTCATCCACATAGTCCTCCATGATTTTATGGAGGAGGTTGTGAAAAATGTAAATCATGGCACACTGATATGTGGCACCTACATTTTTTATGCCAAAAGGCATGACCTTATAGAAAAAAGTCCCCCATGGGGTGATGAAGGTAGTCTTGTGTTGATCTTCTGGTGCAATTAGGATTTGGTTGTACCCTAAAAACCTGTCCATGAGTGATAGCATCTCATGACCGGACGTAAGATCAACAAGCTGGTCGATGTTGGGTAGAGGAAAATCATCTTTTGGATAAGCCAGGTTAAGGTCATGAAAGTCAGTGCAGATTCAGATCCCCCCAGTTGCTTTGGTGATAGGGATGATATTTGACACCCATTACAGATAATCAATGGATTGTATGAAGGAGACAGAGAGAAGATGTTGAAGCTCCTCTTTGACAAGGAGTGCAACTCAAGGATGCATCTTATGAATTTTTTGCTTGACAAGTTTAGCCTCTGGGTTTGTGACGATGTTATGAATGGCAATGTTAGGGTCGATGTCGGGCATGTCACTATAGGTCCAGGCAAAGGCTTTGCTATGGTCTGAAAGGAATTTGGTGTAGTCGATCTATTTTTGGGCATCCAAAGATTGACCAATCTTTAAAACATGAAGAACATCAGAAGATGGAAGGTTAATGTCAATGGTTAATTCATTTAACATAACCTGCATTTTAGAAGGAAGGGAGCGTTGAATGAAAGAGTCATCGACACCCATGTAGGTGAGAATAGCGTCATCGTCTACGTAGTGGATAGTGTTGATGGTTGTAGATTCATCGTCTATCATGTTTGGATAAACAAGAGGGAGAGACCTAAATACCCCACCTAGTTGATAGGTTAGGGGTTCCAAGCGGATGGTGTTTATGCAAAAAAACTAGGAGGGATGGAAACCACTGACTCTATAGGTGAAGATGGGGGAATAGGCGAGCTTGGATGGGATTGGTTTATAATGGGTTCGGGGCAAAGGTTTATAGAAGCTTTAGTAGGTTCTTTAAAACCTAGGCCATGTCACTTCTTGGCATTCTTTATGGCTTTGTCCTTTGGTGGTTCGATGGGCTGGTGGGAGCCTTGTTCGTAGCACCCAAAGCCAAAGCCTTTTCATGCACACCTATAAAGATAGGTATGGGCAAAGTTGGGTTTGCCAAGAAAATAAAAGTTGGATATGAACAACTGAGGTGATGAAAGAGGATTCCCATCGATGGGAGCTCGATCTAGCCCTCCATAGATGAGATTTGTTTGAAGATTGGGAGGGCCATAAAGGACAACCATTTTGATACGATGGTCATAACTAGGACTGTGATGAAGTTGTCCATACTCTTACAGAGTCTAGAACATGTCCAAGGTGAGTAAGTGATACTCCCCAAGTGAAAGACGTTGGAAGATATCTTCTATAGGGTCTTTTGTTGTCACTTGAGGAGGTGGTGTAGGTGTGACTACTATTTATGTACTTGTTGAAGCTTCTGCGGGTGGAGGTGGTGTTTGGGTCGATGTCTTGAGAGGAATGAGAATGTCTTTGGGCTGATATGTCATGTTGCACATCTTGAAAGGGGATGGGTCTGTGAGAATGACATGGACTTGATCATCGTGTTCAAATTTGACACAACGGTGCAATGTAGAAGGGACACAGGCCATGGCATAGATCCAAGGTCATCCTAATAATATGTTGTATTATAACTCTCCCTCGATGATGTTGAAGAGCTCTTGGACTATTTGTGGACCAACATGAATATGTAAGACGATGGTGCCAATGGTAGTGGCAGTGGTGTCATTAAAGGATCGAAGGATTGCATCAATTTTTGATACGCAATTCTTTGGGAGGGCCAATTAGTCATAGGCATGGGTGGAAATAATATTGATGCTAGTGCCTCCATCAATAATAACTCACTTGATGCGAGTTCGATCAACGTAGGCTGTGATGAAAAGGGTAGCATCCTGATCTTTTGAGTTAGAGGCAAGAATTTCAGAATTGTTGAAGGTGATAGAAGTGACGGGGGCTAAGGATTGGACTAGGGTAGCTAGTGGTTGGGGGTCCTTGGGTTGGACCTCCACTACCTGTAAAGCTCTGATTAGAGTTTGACAATGTTGTGGAGAGCTTTGGATGAGGTCATATAAGGTCATCTTCATGGGTGTTTGGTGAAGCTATTTTATCATAGAATCACAGATTACCTCTGAAGAACTAGGTTGGGATGTACCCAAGATTGAGATTTTGGGTTTTGGTGGTTGAGGAGGTTTGACAAATGGGTAGGTCCAAGGAATAGTAGCTTTCTCTTTTGCTTTATCCTTTTGTGACCTAGTGTCTACGTGGATGGTGTTAATTTCAAAGAGAGGAGGTGAAAGAGGTGAAGGGACCATAGTCTGTTGATGAGATGCTGATGAAGGTGAAGAGATTTGAGAGATATGGGATGGTGTCAGAGGTTTGTCGACAGTATCCTTAAGAAGAAGGGTGCCTTTCTTCATGTATTGGCGAATGACAACCTTGAGGGCACAACAATTCTCGATATCATGTCCTAGTGTGCGATGATATAGGCAAATTTTAGTATCATTGAATCAAGATAGTTTTGATTTGAGAGGCTGAAATGGTTTAATAGGTGGAAGGGTTATGCTAGAAGTTTGTAAAAGTCAGTGTAGTATCAAAGCATATGAACCCACTAAAGGGTCCGTGATTATTGATGTATGAGGTGTTGATGACTTTTGCTTGGGAGGTGTTGAAGGAGACTTTTGTACCACCTTCTAGGTTGGTGATGCGGCCACTTGCATAGACGACACTTTCTTTGTGAGGGGTGCCAAATTTTTTAGAAGAGGTAAGTTTGTGGTGGGTAAAGGAAGTAGTGGAGATAACTTGTTTTGGGTAGGGGTTGGAGTAGGGAGCACTCCTATTAATGTGGAAGGATAAGGGCCCAAAATGGAGGGCAATGATGATGGTGGAGGAAGAGTTCACTGACGTGTCTTAGTAGCCTTCTTTAGTTTGGTTTGAGGACTACTATTAGGTGAGGCAAGGTTCAAGTTTACCTTCACTTGCGGGTGAGTGAGGTTAGGTATGGGGAAAACACCGAGGGATTTAATCGGTTTTGATATGGTGGATGTTTGTGATGTTTTAAGTTTAGATGTGGATGGTTGAGCTTTTGAAGGTTTGGAAGTAGAAGCCTAGTCCTCATTGGAGACTTTTGGAGATTTTGTCACAGAAGGGTTGACAGCACGAGATGAGGTGGGATGTGTAAGGTGAAGAGCTTTGAGTCACTCCCATAATGCCTTATGTTCTGATTTCCTCAAATGGAGAAGTCCTAATTTCTCCACCAATCGAGAGAATGGTTGGGAAGATGTTGGATGAGGCTTTGGTCCTTCAGAAGATGTGGGCGGTTGTGGGGCCAAAAATGTGATAGATGCAACGATGTCAGACCCAAGGTGTGAGGGAGTCATAACTGGATTGTCTTTGGTCGGAGAAGGCAAAGAGATAGGTTCTTCTCTTGGTGGAGAAGAAATTGGAGAATGTGGCTCCTCAAGAGGATAGAGGGCAAGGATGATTGTGCCTTCTACTTGTGGTTGAGGAGTAGGAAGGGTAAGGTCCTCCATTGGTAGCAGAAAGGATGAAGGTGGGGCTAGTGGCGTCAGTATGGTCAAAGCATCCTCTAATATAAGGGAAGTTGATGAAGAACTAACAGAAGAAGAAGGTGTGTCCACCTGTGGAAGAGAGATGGGAGAAGAAGACTATTCCACTTGCGAAGGGCCAATAGGTTGACTAACCTGTTTAGACTGTGAGAGAGGTTGGTTAGGCATAAGAGGAGAGACCATGTTGACTATGCATATATTATGCTCTTGGGAGTCATTAGCCATGGTCTGGACGTTGTTTTGGCTAGGAGGATGGTTAGGAAAAGATTGTCTAAAGATGTCTATGTTTTGATTGGGTGGCACATTCAGGTTATCCAAGACAAGATCACCTTTATCTAGCATGTCCTGAATGATGTTCTTGAGGGTCTTACAATTGTCTGTGTCATGGCCTTTGACATGGTGATAATTGCAGAAGTCATTCTCCCTATACCATGCAAGGATGGCATGCGAGAGATCAAATTGAGAGGGTGGTCAAATTTGGGGGAGATTGAGGACTCCTTATTTGACAAGTTTATCCAACATAGATGCGTATGATTCTCCTATTAGAGTATAGTAACGCTGCATGTATCATTGTTGGAATTGTCATGTGATACTTTGAGATGTGGAAGGTTCAAATTGGTTGGTTATTGTTGAAGATGATGGTCTAATGACTACAACATTTGTTAATCTCTTAGATTTGGAATTAGAAGAAGAAGATTTAGATGAAGGGTCATTTGACTTTGCATTGGAGTTTTTACTCTATAATTTGAATTTGTTTTCCTCGACGGCACGTAGTTCAAGCTTCCTAGCCATCGTGAAAGCTTCATCAAATGTGCAGAATGTTTGAACCCACAAAGTAGATGAAATATGTTTGGCACATGCCTGTGAAAAGAGCTCAATGAGCTCGGGTTGAGGTAAAGAAAAGGAGAGTTGGTTGATTAAGCCTCTCCAACGGGCGATGAAATCTGCTATTGATTCATCTTCAAATTGTCTAATAGAGTAGAGGTCTGTGATTGAAACTTTTTTAGTGATATTGATCGAAAAGTGGTCAAGGAAAAGTTGAGTCAGCTGGGTGAATGTGAAAAGAGAGTGACTGGTGATAGAACTATACCAATCGAGGGCAGCGCTAGAAAGTGACATGGGGAATGTGCATAGCAGTAATGCATCATCATGTGCTATGAGGTAACAAGCATGTTTGAATGCTTGCAAATGCTGTTGTGGGTCTTCCTTACTCTAAAAGTGAGTAAACTTGGGAAGTTCCCACTGACTGGGATATGGTTGGAATGGGATAGAAGGATGAATGGGTTCATTACAAATTTGTTCATATGAGAGAACATTTCTTGAACTCGAAATGGATGTCTCAAGATTAGACATTTTGTCCATCAACATTTTTATTAGATCGGTTGATGGATTTGTAGGTGGGGTGCCCCTAGGTTGTAAGGTGCTTGGAAGGTGTTAGGAGGGGCGTATGATGTAGTTGGTTGCACTTGTATAGGCGCAACATATTGGTAACTAGTCATAGAGACTAATGTGGAAGCCAAGGGTGGTTGTGTCATTAAGCTAGAAGGCACAACTTGACTTGATGTTGCCCAAGGTGGTTGGATGGTGGAAACACTAGCCAAAGGATGAGTAGCCACCCTTGTGTTGATGGGTGTAAGAGTAGGCGGGATGGAGACAACTAGGTTTTGGAATGGTGTAGAATTTTGTTGAATAGTCTGTGGTTGATGGGAGGCCACAAATCCAATGAAAATAGGTCCAAAAATAGAAGGAGAAGCCATACTTTGAAGATTAGTCATGGTCGGGTTATTAGTTGAGGCGACGGCCTGGGTGTCTATGGGTTGAATTACTGATGCTGTTGATATGGCTATCGTCTTGACTAAGGAGGTTGGCATCCCATAAATTGGGTTGCCTAAAGAGTCTCACGTTTGAATTCTCATGAGATAGTGCTAAAGGGCCTTGACATTAAGATCAAGGAACCTTTCAAAGTCTTGGTCCCCTTCAGGAACAATAGGGGGCTGAGTTGGGGTTGGTTGGGTAGGAGTTCGTTCAGCCTCTGAATGATACTTCATTAGAGGACTTGTTATGGAAGGTGAAGGCGAGAGTGGTTATTGCCTTGCGTGGTCAACGAGAGTTTTGGTTTGAATACATGTCAAAACCATTCAAGGCAAGATAATATGTCCTTATTAGCTCAAAAAACTAGATAAAAATAGAAAAGAAGATGAAGACAAGCAGACCCTAAACATTAAATTCTTAAGAATAAATTTTTAGAGTCGTGTTGGCTTATGCCTTAGAGTGTGTTTAAGAAGTTGGCTTTTAGAATGGGTCCTAAAAAAAGTAGTCTAAGGTTGGTTTCAGGTTAGTTTTGGTGCTCAAGATCTCTATTAGGTTCCGTATGTGGCCTGGTGCTAAGGAGCTATCTCCCCTCACTTCACGAGTCCAGAGATAAGCTGGGTCACTTAGCCAGTATATACTTCTCCTAGAGTTTATACTCTGCTAGAGAACATAGTGGGTTCTCCCCTTGGTAGTGAAGTCCAAGTGGGATTGCCGAGAAGGGTAAGGTATCTGCTAGGTGATGAAATCCTAGTCGGACCTTATCTTAGGTATGTTTAGATGTTTGATTTATGAATGTGGTTTGGTCGTGTAACATAAGTGCACTATGATTTATTCATAATGCATTTTAATTACTAGATGAGTGGACTAAATATGCATTCAAGCAAAAATGAAATGCAATAGATTTTAAGCCCAAATTAAAATGTGTGTTCAGATGTAGACAAGTTGAGAAAAGGTTAAGAGTATGACTTTCACTACTCTAAGATGCAAGAAGAAAATGACAAGAAGAAAAAGAAAGTGGTACTTTTTAACTTTGCTGATGGTGTCTTTTTGAAAGAGATAGAAGAAAAGGATGCAAGAAGAGATCTAATGCACCTATATGAAAAGTTTGCTTTCAGAAGAAAAAGTATGAACCCAAGGAAAACTCCAGGGTCTCATCGGGCGTGCCAGAATGTTTCTAACTATTTTTGCTTTTCCATATTTAGAAGATGAGAGAAACTAAAATAATGGTTAGGGGTTAGATGATACCTGGATGAAGTTTGCGCACCGTATTTAGATGTTGAAGGGACTCCTCTTTAGTTGTGGAGGATGACACCTGTAGATAAGATAGACTTAAACAAAGAAACTGTTAGATAGATAGATAGTGGACTGCCAAGCAAAGCTTGGTCCTAGAAGTGCAAATACTTCTTGGAGGGATGACAGTCCACTAGTTGATAAATGAATGTTGATAGAAAAAGAAATGATAAAAGACTGAACAAAAGAAATAGAGACAATGCGTACCTATTTTTGGCAATCTATCTTCCACAGTCGCTGATCTCGGTAGTTCTATTGGCATTGGTCAGTAAGGTTGCCAACATCGGTTATGCTGCTGACATTGATAGGGGCAATAGGCCTGGATACCGATGTCAGCTGAGGCAATGAGCCTGAGACAGGTTTCTAGTTTATCTATGGTCAATCAGAATGGTCTAGGAGGTCTGTGGGAGTTTTAATGGTTTGTGCTAGGTTTTGCAGGACAGAGAGTGTGGCTTGAAAGAGGGACTAGACAGAGGACAAGGGTAAAAGGGAGATAAGGATGAGAGAAGGCTTTTCAGCCTCTCCGAGAAGAATAGAATGGGTTATGTCAACAGTGCTTAGAAATGGACAATGGGCTGATTGCAAATGTATCCTAAGAGCACTGAAATAAAAACTAGTAGAAATACTTAGCTTTTGTAGAGAACCAGAAGTGCAGAAGGCCTGTTTCCATTGTGGTTGATGCCAGAGATTTTGTGCAACCTTCAATCCGGTGTGGAATGGCTGATGTAAGATTTTTGAGCTTGGAGAGTGATGTTGAGATGTTGATGCCTGCAAGAGGTTGAGGAGCAAGAGGACTTAGAGCCTGGAGCAGAAAAATTCATGTTCATGGGCAAGGGGGTGAATAGAAGCTAAAATTTAGTTTTAAAGGAATCGATGTCGGCGATACCGCTGGTGTCAGTTGACTACTGACAGACGTCAGCAGCTAAAGAATGGGAAAAGAGGCTATTTTTAGCCTTTTGCCCATTCTTCCAATTGTAAGGTCTAATTATCATTGGAAAATGGTCCAAAGGTAGATTAAATGAGTGTGAGAGGTTAGTGGGAGGGATGAAATGGGGTTTAAGTAATTAAGATTTGGCATGGGGTGACGGAGGAATCTAAGGAGAGGTATCCAAGGTGGGGTTAGGTGTCATGGGTGATGTGTCAAGGGTAGTATTATTAATTTAAAATGATTAATTTATTTTAAATTAATAAGTGTATGGGTTAGAAATGTCTAGAAGCGGACCAAGGGGACCAAGGGTGAGGATGACCAAAGAAATAGACATGATTTTGGTGTCTACAATGAGAATAAGTCTTAGGTGAGTCATGAGGTGAGAAATAGTCTAAGGGCGAGGTGTCCAAGGTGATGTCGAGGTGATGTCATTAATTTAAAATAAGTAATTTATTTTAAATTAATGAAGTGTGTAAGGGTCCAAAGGGGAGTCGACACAATTTAGGTGTCTACATTTGCCCCTTTTTGTCTTGTTGGTTGTTCTTAACAAACTGCAAGATAAAAATAAGAGTAGATGCCCCAGGTATGGGATAAGTCTTTTTTATCTTGTTGGTTGTTCTGACGAACTGCAAGACAAAAATAAGGTGTTGTCACAGGTGTGGAATGAGGTATTCCACCTCAAAGTGGGAGTCAAGGGAAGGTCACCTAATATCAGGTGCTAATTTGATAGGTAATGGATGGATATGATGAAGTTTGAGTGTGAACATTGCAAAAGTTGAGATTGCACGTATACCACTTCATGTGATAGGTAGGTCAAATTGTCGCAGTCAAAGGTCAAGGAGTGCTAAAATTGAAATAACCGGTCCCCAACATTTAGTCGTAGCTGATTGGGTTAAATGATCAAAGCTATAGCTCCAATGGTCATCATGTTCCAAGTATCTTGGGCTTGGGAAGTGCTCCTAGAAAACATGAAAATGTCATAAGTAGTGGGAATCAACTTGGGCGTGATCTGATACTTGTGAGGGTTGTAATATGAGGTGTGAAAAATTTTGCTAACTATTCGTGAGGTAGCATAAATACAATCAAAAAACCAAGGCAGAGTTATCTCGAAAGTGGTTATGGTTAGGGGAGATAGTTGTGATCTCCAATGTGCCCCATGAGAAGTCAAAAGTGACTTCTACATTGTTACGGCTGGTTGTTTGGTTATGATCTTAGACTAAGTTTAGTAATGGTTAAAGGTTATATGGTTTGTCCATCAAGTAGATGAATGAATAAATGGTCATCGTCATTAGGGAGATGAACGGGGGAATGGCTGAGCCAACCTCAGAAGACTGAGTGCTACCTACATAGCCCTTATTTGAAGGGTCTTAGGCCAATGTAGTTTTGATAAGGGTCAAAGTGGTCGACAGTTATTTTGGTCAAGTTAGTTGTTTTGGTCAGGTATGATGATGTTACAACCTTTTTCATATTATGTGATGGTGTATTATGTAACATTGGTTATGTCTGGTCGATAGTCTCCATGTGTATTGTTATCCCTAGAAACTAGTGTGAATGGGCTATGTCATGTTAATGGTCCAAAAATGTTTGGGTTTGGTTTGGTTTGGTTTAGTCGGGTTGGGTTATAAAATGATTTGGTTGTATGTGACCAAAGTGTGTAAGAAGTGAAAGGCACATTGCTCTTTCATTGAAAAGGACTGTAATGCTAACATAGATAAGGTTTGTACAAATAAAAGCCCCATTCATGCATTACATCATTGACCATTGGTTTATATTAGAGAAATAGTCAAATCACTTGACGTTAAGTGAGCTCAAAATCCCTTGAGTATGTTGGGGTGATAGACATGATTATGTGATATGAGGATGGGGTAACCCTTTTGGCAGGAACAATTTTGCCACTTTTATAGGTGACCCTGAAAATGACTATAGACAAGTCCATGACTTTATAGTTTGTTAGTATTTTTTTTTTTGGTAGACTAATCAATGCGGGAAGTCCACGTGGGGATGTTGTCTTGTTTTATGGTCATGTTGTGCTGTATATGTAGCAAAATTTAGGCATAACCATCCTTCGAGGGAGTGGTCTATATTTTTCCTTGTATATTTGTATGGCTTTTGAATATTTATCCTTCAAGGGAGCAGTCTATTAATTATAGCAATGATACAACTATCTTTCAAGGGAGCAGTCTACATTTATAGCTTATGACCTTTGATTAGGCATCCCAATTTTACGTCTTTATTTGTTTTTGACTGAATTTTTGGTCATGGACTTGACTATAGAGGTTGAAGGGTTTCCATTTTATTAGGACAAAGCATTCGCACTTGACAAAAGGGTTGATTAATGTTTATAGGGTTGAAAGGGATAGGAATGACGATGATGGGGGTTGCTCAAGGGATGAGCTCAAGTTAAATGCCAAGTAAATAATTACTTGACTAACAGTAGAATGGTCGTAGATGTAAGGCATTAAGGGGCTCAAGTTCTGGTCAATCTTCGAGAGAAGACAAAAAATAAGTCCCTGATCCATGCTTGTGTCATGATGTAAGGTTCAAATCAATTAGGAGAAAACTTGCACCATTTGTTTCATTCCAAATTGGTCACATGTTTGTTGTCTTTAAGGATGAGATCTCTGATTCTGAAATCTCATTCTTTCAAAATATGGTTGTATGCATGGTTTGGTTGATGTTGGACGTGAAGGTGATTGGTATGTTGTTGGCATTGGATAAGGAGGCCGTCGAGACCTCATTTGTAAAGAAGTCCCCCTAGCATGGTGTAGCGAGTAGTGCATTTGATAAAATCTCATCGTACATTACTAGAGAGATTAGGAGGCATGATTGAATATGTCAAATAGTCAACATGTCACTTAAACCAAATGTCATGTGGACTAGTGAGGTTAGGATGAATTTCTCCTAGTGATGTTGGTCGAGACATGTCCAAGATAGAAATCTTGGGTTGTGTTGGTTGAGAGGTCTTGACGAATAATGGATATGTTAAAGGGGTAGAAGTCTAGTGTTTTCCTTTATTCTTCATAGTTTAGGGCCTGGTGGCCACATCAATTGTGTTAATTTTGAATAAAGGAGGGGCAGGTGGTTGAGGGACCATAGTCTTGTGTGGGGATCCTGATTTAGGTGAAGAGGTTCGTGAAGTGTGGGATGGTATCAGTGATTAGTTAGAAAAGTGGTCAAAAGAAGCCTCAATGTGAGGGGTGTCCTTTTTTAGGTGTCGATGAATTACAATCTTAAGGGCATAGCAATGCTTAGTATCATGACCAGGTGTGTGATGATACCAGCATATTTTAGTGTTGTTGAACCAAGATGGTTTTGGTCCGAGAGGTTGATATGGTTTAATAGGTGGAAGAGTGATGCTAGACAATTGCAACAATTGACATAACATCGACGCATAGGATCCCCCTAATGGCTTTATGCTTATTGTTGTAGGTGGGGTTGGCAACTTCTTTTTAGGAGTTGTTTGAGGAGTTTGTCGTGTCATATTTTTAGTTGGCTGTGTGGCCACGTGCGAAGATGACACTTTCTTGATAGGTATTGAATGTTTTGGAGGAAGTATGTTTGTGTTAGGTTGAGAGAGTAATGGAGGCAATTTGCCTCTATGAGATGTGGGAGTAGGAAGCATTCCTATTAAGGTGGACGAGTGTGGGCCCAAAATAGAGGGCAATGGTGATGGTGGGGGAGGAATTCTTCGATGTAGTTTAGCAGCCTTCTTTGGTTTAGTGCGAGGACTACTATTGGGCGAGGCGAGGTTCAAGTCTACCTTCACTTTTGGGTGAGTGAGGTTTGAGAGGCATGGGATGGTCATGGGTTCTATGTGTGGTCGAGTAGCGGGGAAAGTATGATCCCCCATTGATGATAAGAAGGATGGAGGCATTGCCACTGGCGTTGGTGTTGTGAAAACATCCTCCAATATGGGAGAGGTCAAAGTAGACTCTCCCATGTGTGAAAGGTGGTTGGATGAAGGACAAATAAGAGAAGAAGGCTCTTCTACCTATGATTGACAAATAAGAGAAGAGAGTTCTTCTACCTGTGGTGAAGGAATAGGTTGATTAACCTCTTCAGACTGTGGAAGAGGTTGGCTAAAAACCATGTTGATCGTGCGTGTATTATGCTCTTAAAGGTCATCGGTTATAGTCTGAATATTATGCTAACTGGGGGGATGGTTAGGGAATTCTTGCCTAAAGACATCCATGTTTTGGTTGGCCAAAGTGTTTGGGTTATCTAAAACAAGATCCCCCTTGTATAACATGTCTTGGATAATGTTTTTGAAGGTTTTACAGTTGTCTATGTCATGGCCCTTGACACGATGATTGTTGCAGAAGTCATTTTCCCTATACCATATAGGGATGGCTTTTGAAGGGTCAAATTGAGGTGGTTGAATTTGAGGGAGATTAAGGACTCCCTGCTTGATGAGTTTATCCAACATGGAAGCATATGATTCTCTTATTGGAGTGTATTGACGCTGTATGTATCATTGTTGGAATTGTTTATTGACGTATTTTGATGTGGAGGGTTGAGATTGGTTGGTTGTTGTTAAAGATGATGGTCTAAGGACCATAGTGTTTGCCACTCCTTTAGACTTGGAGTGGGAAGAAGAGGGTTTGGATGAAGAAGGGTCATTGGATTTTGCATTGGTACGCAATTTGACCTTGTCTTCTTTGACTGCGCAGAGTTCAAGCTTTCTGGCCATGGTGAAAGCTTCGTCAAATGTGCGAAATGTTTGGACCCACAAAGTGGATGAGATGTGCTTGGCACACGCTCTTGAAAAGAGCTCAATGAGCTCAATTTGAGGTAAAAAAAAGGAAAGTTGGTTGATCAATCCTCTCCAACAAGCGACGAAGTTAGCTATTGATTCATCGTCAAATTATTTAATAGAATAGAGGTCTGTAATAGAGACCTTCTTGGTGATGTTAATTGAAAAGTGGTCTAGAAATAGTTGGGTGAGTTGAGTGAAAGAAAAGAGTGAATGACTGGCTATAGAGCTATACCAGTCAAGGGCGGTGCCAGACAGTGACATGGGAAATGTGTGCAGTAATAACGCATCATCGTGGGCTATAAGGTAGCAAGCATATCTAAATGCTCGTAGATGTTGTTGTGGGTCCTCTTTACTCTAAAATCAAGTAAATTTGGGGAGTTCCCATTGGTTAGGATATGGTCAAATGGGCACCAAAGGGTGTATGGATTCATTGCAAATTTGTTCGTATGAAAGAACATTGCTTGAACCAGAAATGGATGTCTCAAGGTTAGACATATTATCCATCAGCATCTTTATGAGATCGGCTAATGGATTGATAGGTGGAGCACCCCCTAGGTTGTAAGGTACTTGGAAGGCATTAGGAGGGGCATATGATGTACTCGGTTGTGTTTGTATAGGCACAACATATTGGTAGTTCATCATAGGGACTGAGGTTGAGGTCAAGGGGGGTTGTGCCATGTAGTTGGAAGGCACAAGTTGACTAGGTGTCACCAAAGGTGGTTGAGTAGTGGAGACATTAGTTATAGGGTAGGTAGGCACTCTTGTATTTATGGGTGCAAAAGTGTGTGGGGTTGAGACAACCAAGTTCTGAAAAGGTGTAGAACTTGGTTGAATTATTTGTGGTTGAGGGGGTATGGAAACCCCGATGGAGGTAGGTCCAAAAATGGACGGGGAGGACAAACCTTGGACATTGGTCATGGTTGGGTTATTGGTCGGGGCACTAGCCTGAGTGAGTATAGGTTGGGTAGCGAAAGGTGTTGTTATCATTGCTGCTTCAACCAAGGTAGTTGGCAGCCCATGAATAGGATTCCCTGAATGGTCTCACGTTTAGCTTCTCACGAGATAGTGTTGGAGAGCCTTGACGTTGTGATCAAGGAATCTCTCAATGTTGTGATCCTCTTTAAGAACAATTAGATGTTGGTCAGGGGTAGGTTGGACAGGAGTACGTTCAGTAACTGAAGTATACTCCATTTGGGGACTTGGCATGAAGGGCGAAGGCAGAAGTGGCTGTTGCTTTGCGTTGTCGATAAGAGATTTGGCTCGACTACATGTCAAATCCATCCATGGTGAAAAGGGTCTAAGTTCTAGAAACTATGTTTTTTAGTTTTAGAAAACTAGAAGTGTGTTTTAATAGCAAGAAAGTTTAGGTTTTAAGCTTGCTATTTTGGAAAAAGTTTAATGACAGTGACCGATGTTGGTTTAAAAACCCGATATCGGTGAAGATAAGTTATCGACGTCAGTGGAAAAACCGATGTTGGTGAGATAAGTTGCTGACGTCGGTGGAAAAATTGATGTCGGTGAGATAAGGTTACCAACGTTAGTGGAAAAATTGATGTCGGTGTCTGTGTGTTTCCAAAAACTCAAAAAACTGAAATTTTTTGGAAGAAAAGAGAAATTCTAAGTTGTTTAAGAACTCAAAATAATGTTTCCTCACCAGCTCAAAAAACTAGATAAAAACATCAAAAGTGATGAATGCAAGTAACCTCTAAATGTTAAATTCCTAAGAATACATTTTAGAGTTGTGGCGGCTTATGCCTTAGAAGAATATGTTTGGAAAAGGGGATTTTAGAATGGGTCCTAAAAGAGGCAGTCTATGGTTGGTTTTGGGTTAGTTTTGGTGCTCAAAATGTTTGTGTTAGGTTTTGTACGTGGCTTGGTGCTAGGGGATTGCTCCCTTCACTTCACGAGCCTAGAGCCAAGCTAGGCCGCTTAGCCAGTATATACTTCCCCTAGAGTTTATACTCTGCCAGAGAATAGAGTGGGTCCTCCCCTTGGTTGTGAAGTCCAAGTAGGATCACCGGGAAGGGTAAGCTATCTGCTAGGTGGTGAAATCCTAGTCGGGCCTTGTCTCAAGTATGTTTAGATGTGTAACATAAGTTCACTATGATTTATTCATAATGTGGTTTAATTACTAGATGAGCTAAATATGCATTCAAGTAGGAGTGAAATGCATTTAACTTTTAGCGCAAATTGAAATGTGTGTTCGGATTCAGACAAGTGAGAAGAGGTTTAAGAGCATGAACTTTCACTACTCTAAAATGCAGGGAAAAAGTGACAAGAGGAAAAAGAAAGTTCTTTTTAACTTGCACTTATGGTTTCTTTTCAAAATAAAAAGAAAGAAGAGGAAGGATGTAAGAAGAAAATCTAATGCATCTATATGAATGTTGCCTTTAGAAGAAAAGGATGAACCCAAGGAAAACTCTAGGGGTCCCACCGGGCATGCCAGAATGTTTCTAGCTATTTTTTTGCTTGTTTACATTTAGAAGAAATAAGAAACTGAGATAAATGGTCAGGGGTTAGATGATACCCGAATGAGGTTACGCACCGTATCCAGATGATTGAAGGAGCTCCTCTTTGGTTGTGGAGGAAGACACCTATAGAGAAAATAAGACTTAAACATAAAAATGTTAGAGACAGATGTGGTGGACTGCCAAGCACAAGCTCAGTCCCAGAAGTGCAAAGACTTCCTTGAGGGATGACAGTCCACTTTTTGATAAAAAGATTGTTGCTAGAAAAGAAATAGTGAAAGACTAAACAAAAGAAATAGAGATAATGTGTACTTGTATTCTACAGTCGGTCTTCCATAGTTGCCAACGTCGGTTAGTCTACTAGTGTCGGTTGGTCAAGGTTGCCGACGTCGATTATTCTACCAACGTCGGTAGGTGCAATGGTCTTTGGATGGGTTTCAGAGAAAGTCTGTGGTTGGCAGATGGACTCGGTGGGTTTAAAATGTCTGTGCAAGGTTGTAGGGAGACAAGATAAGGTTTAAGGAAGGAGTCAGGTAGAGGTTAGGTTGTCAAAAAGGGTAAGGGTGAGAAAAAAACTTCTCAGCCTCTCCAGGGAGAAAATTGGGTCTGGTTGAAGGTCAGGTCTAGTAGTATTTAGAAATAGCAAATTGACTAATTATCAATGTTTTCTAAATTACTAAAATGAAAGGGCAGAAGAAATACTTAGCTCTGGTGAGATGAAGAACTAAGGTGTCAAACACTTGTGCCTGTTACAGCTGATGTCCAGGTCTGCGTGTAATGCTTCGGTCCAATCTGGAGATACTAGTGTAGAGTTTTTGAAGCCTGGAGAATGTTAATTGAAGTTTGATTCCTGGTGATTCTCATAGTCTAAGAGGAAGAGAGAGAGAGATAGATCCTAGAGAGAAGTCAATTTTTTAGTCCCAGAGCCAAGTGAGATTGATTAGAAGCATCTAAGAGGTTAACTCAGCGTTAGACATCAGTTTATGTAACTAACATTAGCAATCCCACCGGCGTCAGTCGACAGTTGACCGACGTCAGCAGGTGGAGAATGAGTAAAAGGGCTAAGAAGCCTGTTCTCCATCCACCAAGTGCATATTCTATTGGAGAATTGTCAAAGGTCAGACTAAATATGCATGAGAGTTGGTTAGGGAATAAATAGAGGGTGAGAATAAGTCTTAGGTGAGTCATGAGGTGAGAAATAGTCTAAGGGTGAGGTGTCCAAGGTGATGTCATTAATTTAAAATAAGTAATTTATTTTAAATTAATGAAGTGTGTAAGGGTCCAAAGGGGAGTCGACACAATTTAGGTGTCTACATGGTTCTCAGTAAAGGGGTTGGTGCTCCTAAAAGTTGGTGCTTGAAAACTTTGTAACTTGAGTTGGTGCTCATTTATATACTTGAGATTTTTCTCCATGGTTTTTCCCACTTTGGGTTTCCACGTAAAAATTGCTCTCTCTCTCTCTCTCTCTCTCTCTCTCTCTCTCTCTCTCTCTCTCTCTCTCTCTCTCTCTCTCTCTCTCTCTCTCTCTCTCTCTCTCTCTCTCTCTCTCTCTCTCTCGGTGCATGTTATTGCTTTGAGTTTTATTGCATATCTTGCATGTATGATTAAGTGGTTAAATCAAAAGGAATTTTATTAAGAAAAAGATATATTTAGTGCTTAACATTGGTTTCAAAATATTTTCAACTTTAATTAAGTACTTATCTTTTCTATACATAATTCTTGGAGGTGTTGTTATTGGTGAAATCTGTTCAAAGGGTGTTTCAACTTCATTATATGTTTCTATGAAATTTTCTTCATTTTTAATTTCATCATTATTTGAGTCCATTAAATTTTATTCATTTTTGTGGGTAAAGTATCATGCATAGGCTCTTCATCAACAAAATCAAAAAATTTAAACTTTGAATGTGAATTTCTAATATTATCTAATTTCTTATTGTCAATTTCATCATAATTCAATTCATTATTGTGAATATCATCATAATTCAATTTAGTATGGTTAGTTTCATCATTATTGTCAATTTCCTCATTATCTAAGGCATTTGGGTCAGCAGGATTAGTGTTTGTACCTTGTTTAGAATGAAATGCTTGCATTCCTACCTTGTTTTTTCTCTCAAATATTTTAATTGATTTGGTGTTTTATTCTTCAACTTATTCCTCTTCCTTGAACATGAACCAAAGCCCATTTTGACAAATGTAACCAAAAAAGTACTTCAAATGTGGGGTCCAAAAAAAAATTGCAACCAAGAAATTACATAGAATATGCAGAGTACATAGGGAATGTTTGTGGGGACATCGATCTTGATTAGGGATAAAAATAGACATCGAAATGCAAGTTTTTGTTTTTACTTCAAGGAATGTGTACATGTTATATAAAATTGTACGTGTTATAAGAACATGTATGTGTTACTATAACTCGTATGCGTTCCTTGAAGTATAGGTATATATTATTAAAACAAGCAAAAAGGCTCATATTCAATTCATAAAATCCACTATAATACTATAATATGATGTATAAATCCCTAATATTATGTAATAAGACTATCAAATGTTATAATAATGGTATCTTATGATGTAGTAAGGCTCAATATAATGTAACAAGACTATCATACGATGCAATAAGACTATCATACAATGAAATAAGACTATCATATGATGTAATAAGACTATCATATGTTGAAATAAGACTATCATACGATCCAATAAATCTCCAATATGATGTAATAAGCCTATCATATGATGTAATAAGGCTCAATATGATGCATAATTCCCCAATATGATGCATAAATTTCCAATACATGATGCAATAAGACTCTTGATAAGATTATGAAGTAATAATACTAATGAATGATGTAATAAGGCTCAATATGTATGATGAAATGAACTAAGTTTTCCCAAAATCCCATCATATGTCCTTACAAAACTAGGTGAATAATGGGTTCATAAATTGGCACTAAAAAAGTTCATGAATTTATGCATTTGTGATGAAATCAAGGAACTTAGGGGTTGTTTTTATTATAAAATTAGGATTAGGGTTAGGGGTTTAGTGTAATGGGTTTATATATGTATATATGTAATGAAAGGTTTAGGGGAATTGTACATGTTCAAGTGATAAAATTAGGGTTTAAAATCAACATGTCATAAATCATGACCTAATTTAGCCCTTTCAATCACATTGTAGACTCCAATTTATGTTCAATGGGTTGAAATTAACCACATTTACATTTGTATTTATATTTATAATTAAATTAGGGTTAGTTAAGCCATACATATTGCATCTAGAATATATAATTGATTAGGATATAAATTTGGTTTAGGGGCTCAATTTTACCCAAATCACATCCCTAATTGAACCAATTGACTAACTAGTTCAATTCATGATAAATATCTAATCTACTTAATTTTGTCGCAAATCATATATCATGATCTTATAGTTATGTTAAGAAGGGGTACAAATTGGCCTCCCATGCCTCCTCGATTGAATTATCCCTATAATTTAACCTTGTTGTGCCATGTGTGTACCTCGTACACCTAAAAGTGTTAAAGCTATCAAAGATGCATCAAGTCCTAGATGTTTTAAAGTTGATAATGCCCTAGGAGGCCAAATCTAATTACATATCACCATGTGTACCCTGTATGTGCTTGAAAGTGTCAACGCCGTTAGAGGTGTTAGATCTTAGAAGCATTAAAGAGATATCATATCCCTATGAGGCCCGATCTAATTAGATACATCACCATGTGTGTATCTTGTACACACATATATTTACGTTAGATATCTAACTGTCACTTGTCCTAGAAGCATCAGATTTGTCAAAGCCTTAGGATGCCCAATCTAATCATATATTTTAACATGTGTAGGTCTAGTACACCTAGAAAAGTGATAGAGTTGTTAGATATGCACATCTTTGATACCTATAGATGTCCCATCACCTCTAACCAATTCAAATAAGGATTATTCACAAATTTATCATACATAAATATAAGCCAATCATGTTTAAAAATTGACATTGATCCAATCAACTCATGTCTAGTAAATAATTCACATGAGATCCCATTAAGGTCCCATTATTTTACAAAAATTGTCATGTAGATCCCTTTAAGGTCCCATCCAAATTGATCAAGCACCAAATGTTATCATTTTTTATGTATGTATTCAAATCATTTATATCCCTCTACCTTGAATTACCTCTAGATCCCAAAGTACATTCAAATTAAGTCCTACACGTAGGAGAGAAAATAATTTAGAAATGAACTCCTCAACCTCAAATCCTAAGCTGGAGTAATAATTCTAAGATGTACTACTTTATTATAGTCCACATCATAAGGTTTAAGCTCATTATAATGAAATATGAACAAGATGATTAAAGATATATGTATAAAATATATAATCTTGAAACCTTCTGTAAGGGGGTTCACATTGGTATTCAATTATAATCAACCATCTATATGAGGTGATCAATTCATCATCCACATGAAAAATTATTGGGTCCCTATGTTTAACATCATCCTTGAGGGGAGGTAGGTCTCATATTTAAGGGACATTGTCACCTTTAATGTATCTTGAATAAGCTCAATAGAGTTTGATTTTGGGTAACTTATACATATGTCATACTTGGCCAATGTTATGTCTATGCTACCCTGTATTGATAAAGCATATAGCCATACCTTAATGGTTTTAAACAAAGTCCCTAGTGTATTTAGATATTTTCTAAGCTATGCATTCATCACTACAAGTACCAAATCTTAAAATAACATCTTAAAACCACATAATCACTAATCAATATATGTGACCATTTCAAGTTTATTGTGTTAAGTTATGGAGCTAAAAGCTTCACTGATGCAAATGGTGGAGGTTGCTGAGTGTTAAAGTAACCGACGTTGGTCTGATCAACTGACATCAGTCATATTTAGTTACACAGTAATCAACATCGGTTAGGGGTCAGCCGGCATCGGTCAGACAGGAATCGACGTTGGTAACCTGTGTGTTTCTAGAATTAGATTTGTCTAATTTTAGATGAACAGTCAATTTGCATGTAAAGACTAATTTTAGTCTTGAGTCTGCATTTCTAATTATTTTTTATTTTTGGATCTATTTAATAGACCCATGGGGCTGTATTGTAATCAAGGACAAAGGACTAAAAAGGTTTAGATCCTTCACTTGAAGGCAAGAACAACAATTGTGTTGGTTGTCTCGAGGGGTGTAAGATCAGTTGATCTATGGGTAGCAAGATCAGGGAGATCTAAATGGTAAGTAAGATTAGTTAGATCTGTAGGTGTGCAAGATCAAGTAGATCTACTTGGAGTACTTGGAGTAATTGGTGGATTGGCAGTAGGCAACAACAACCATTGGGTTGATTGTCACTGACTGGTGGAGGGAACAACTCTGTGTTTGAGTTGGTTTGTAATTGATTGAGAGAGAGAACTCTTTAGGGAGAATTACTGTACGCCCAAGAGGTGTGGGAAGAGTGTGATTTCTTCATTGTATTTCCTTTTGGAAGAGTGTTAATACAGATTGTATTGTTTCTCGTATCTCATATTCTGTGTTATTTCTGAATTCTAGTTGCATGTTACTTCTGGTTTAATTCCATGTTTAGTTGCTTATACAAAGGTAATCAATTGTGCTCTAAGGAGGAACTTGACAAGTGGTATAGAGCTTTGTGTTCTAGATCCTGATAAGTGGTATCAGAGCCTGGTTCAGAGCAGGTTAGTGTTTGTTGATTACAGGTTCACTCTCAGGGGTTTCTGATTGAGTGGGAGTAAAGCAATGGCAGAAGAAAGTGCACTAAGAATAGAGAATTTCAATGGCAAGAATTATCAATTATGGAATTGTGGAAAGAAAGGGCATGCAAAGAAAGATTGTTGGTTGGTAGAAGATCAGCATGAAGGAAATAAAGAAGCAAATGATGCAGGTATTGTTACATGGGATGCTCTTATATGTTCCTTGGATAGAGTGGAATCTTGGGTTTTAGATTCTGGTGCCTCTTTCCATGCAACCCCAAATAGAGTATTTTTCCATGATTATGTCCATGGAGACTTTGGAAAGATTTATTTAGGGGATGGTGAGCCTTGTCAAATGGTTGGCAAAGGGGAAGTGCAGCTGAAATTGTAGAGTGACAACATATGGGTGTTGAAGGATGTCATGCATGTCCCAGTCTTGAAGAGGAGTCTAATTTCTGTAGGAAAGTTGGGTGATGGGGGTTGCTCAGTAACTCTCACAGTGGAATCTTGGAAAGTTTTCAAGGGTGCACTTGTATTAGCAAGAGGTAAGAAAGTAGGTACACTTTATCTATCTACTTGTATTACTGATTCTCCTTCTATTTTATCTACTTCAGATGTAGATGCAAAGATGTGGCTTTGTAGGCTTGGTCACATGAGTGAGAAGGGAATGGATGTTCTTAAGTCAAATGGTAAGCTTTCAATTTTGAAAAGCAAAGATCAAGATTTTTGTAAGCAATAGAAGAAAGTGAGGTTTCTTGAAACTGGGTCAACAAAGAAGAAGGTAGCTTCTATTAGAGGATCACAGTATTGCATAAAGAGGAAATCTGATGTTTTTGACAAAGTTAAGAACTGAAAAGCCTTGGTTTTCAAGGAGAAGATGATGGATAGAGATGAGGCTAAATAATTTTGAGTAGGGAAGTGTTGATTTGGACAAGTTTATGATCCAAAATGAGCTCATGGGTAAAAATCATCACTCACAAGAAAACACAGTTATTGACATCAGTCAGGTGAGAACCGACATCAATCAGGCAAGAACTGACATCGGTCATGTGCAGACCAAAGTTGGTGATGTCAGGCAAGTGGACACTAACATCAGTCAGGGAACTGATGTCGGTGATCAGGAGGAATTGACATCGATCGGGTGCAGACTGAGGTCAACCAAAGGTGACTAAGATCGGTCACTATTAAAACAAATTTTGGGCAAACAACAAGCTGTCAAGGAGTCTCAAATGCCCATGTGGAGGTCTGAAGGGGTAAGTAAGCCTCAAATTCATTATTCCCCTTCTTTATACTACTTGTTTCTCATTGATGGTGGAAAACCAAGAAGTTTTGAAGAGGTAATGCAGGTAGAATCTAGGAAACAGTGGGAGCATGGCATGAATGAGGAAATTGATTCCTTGGAAGAGAACCAAATGTGGGATTTGGTAGAGTTTCCAGTTGGGATGAAAGCACTGAAAGACGAATGGATTTATAGGTTAAAGAAAGGAGAGAATGGATAGGTGAGATAGAAGGCCAGGTTATATGGTCTTGAGCAAGCTACAGGACAATGGTGTTTAAGGTTTGATAGGTATATGATAAAGCATGGCTTTAGTCAATGTCAATGTGACCATTGTGTTTATTTTACTAGGTTGGATAATATTAGATACATTATCCTATTACTATATGTAGTGTATATGCTTGTTGCAAGGTCACACATGCAGGAGATTGATGAGCTAAAGGTAAAATTAGTTCAGAGGTTTGCCATGAAGGATTTGGAAGCAAAAAAGAAATTCTCTGGCATGAGTTTTTCTAAAGATAGGGAAAGTCACAAGTTGATTTTGTCTCCAGAAGATTATGTGAATAAGGTAGTGGAGAGGTTCAATATGTAGGATGCAAAACCAGTTAACACACCTATGGTTGGATAGTTGACAAAAAAGTGTCTTAAATCACATGATGAGGTTGAGTACATGAGTACTAGACCTGATATTGCCCAAGCAGTGGGAGTTGTCAGCAAGTTTATGGCCAGTCCAGGAAAGGAGCACTAGAATGTAGTTCAGTGGATTCTCAGGTATCTGAGAGGGACCAACAATAGGTTTTCATGCTATGCAGGGTCAAGCACTTCTCTACATGGGTACGTAGATTCAGATATGGCATGTTACTTGGATGATAGGAGAAGCACCATAGGATATGTGTTCACTGTTGGTGGAATGGCAGTTAGTTGGATTTCAGAGTTGTAGAAGGTTATTGCAGTCACAGTGGCTAGCAAGGATAAGAACCTTGCAGATATGTTAACAAAGTTGGGAACAAAGGAGAAGTTGAATATTCATTCAACTTCTGTTGGTCTTCAAGATTTAACTTGAAGATGGGGATACAAGCCAATAAACAAAATTAGAAGATGTACAGGTACAGGTACAGGAGTAGCTATTTATCTCCAAGTGAGAGATTGTAAAATTGTGGAGCTAAAAGCTTCACTGATGTAAATGGTGGAGGTTACTAAGTGTTAAAGTAACTGACATTAGTCTAATCAACCGACGTTGGTCATATTTAGTTACACAATAACCAACATCGGTTAGGGGTTGGCCGGCATCGATCAGATAGGAACTGATGTTGGCAACCTGTGTGTTTCCAGAATTAGATTTGTCTAATTTTAGATGAATAGTCAGTTTGCATGTAAAGACTAATTTTAGTCTTGAGTCTACATTTCTAATTATTGTTTGTTTTGGGATCTATTTAATAGACCCATGGGGCTATATTGTAATCAAGGACAAAGGACTAAAAAGGTTTAGATCCTTCACTTGAAGGCAAGAACAACAATTGTGTTGGTTGTCTCAAGGGGTGTAAGATCAGTTGATTTGCAGGTAGCAAGATCAGTGAGATCTACATGGTAAGTAAGATCAGTTAGATCTGTAGGTGTGCAAGATCAAGGAGATCTACTTAGAGTACTTGGAGTACTTGGTGGACTGGTAGTAGGTAACAACAACCATTGGGTTGATTGTCACTAACTGGTGGAGGGAACAACTCTATGTTTGAGTTGGTTTGTAATTGATTGAGAGAGAGAACTCTTGAGGGAGAATTACTATGCGCCTAAGAGGTGTGGGAAGAGTGTGATTTCTTCAATGTATTTCCTTCTGGAAGAGTGTTAATACAGATTGTATTATTTCTCGTATCTCATATTCTGTGCTATTTTTGAATTCTAGTTACATGTTACTTCTGGTTTAATTTCGTGTTTAGTTACTTATACAAAGGTAATCAATTATGCTCTAAGGAGGAACTTGACAAGTGGTATAGAGCTTTGTGTTTTATATCCTGACATATTGAGCTCAAAACCACATCTTATACAAATCAAAATGTGTACCAACTTGACCAAAATATTTAAGAAAAACATGTACATACCTTATACCCATCATCCCAATTTCTTATCTTACCATCCCAATTACATAGTAAGGTATAGAATTCTATAGTATTGATAAGCACCAAGTATTGTCTAGCTTGTTTTTAAGCTTACAATTGTTGCATCCATGGTACGGTTAGGACACTCTTGTGTCAAAGACACACTCTTATAATGACGTGGGAATGGATAGAGTGGTTGATGGTTGTCCCATGTGTGATGGAGGGGTAGATGAAGGAGGTTCATGAAATGGAGGATTAACCATATTTTCACAAGAGATATTAATTTTAGGCAAAATTTGAATAATGTATTTGAATACATTACGTGAATCTTGAATAATTTTAACAATAGAACACTCTTTTTAGAATTTCAATTAGGACCTCAAAATGCACTTATTAAATTAGATGTACTAAGTGGCATTGGAAGAAAGTTAAGGTAATTTATTCAACACATTTTAGGAATGTTTTTGGGATAATCCAAGGCATGATTCATAGGTATTGGGCTCTTAGATGACATTCTTGAAATAGATATCCAAGAGATGCATTGTTACACCAAGGGCTCAATTCTTATTTTTACTTATACAATATTATCTAAACTACATAGTCTAATTCAATGGGTTTACCACTTAAAAAAATTAGTTTAAAATTTATAAATAAAGGGGTCTGGTCAAAGATATCAAAGAAATAATAAAATTTTAAGATAAGATTTTAGGCTAGTAAGATAATATCAATAAGAACATGAAATTTAAGGGCAAGTAGGATTTTAAGCAAGTAAGGTAGTAAGGTATGTCCTTTCCCTACTAGGGGAAAGGTCCCAATAGCTGTGCATGTTCCAATTGTCGAATAAGGCTTTTGTTAACATGTGTTATATTGATGAAACATATTGGTGTATATAAATAATAAAGTGCACCAGAAGCTAAACATGCAATATCTAATACTTGTTTAACATTTATTCTATAAAATTAAAAGTAACCAATCATATATTGACAAGTAAGAGTCAAGTATTAATACTCTAATGCACAATGATTAGTACTCTAAAGTTTAAGTTTTGATCACAGGTTCAAAAATGCATTTTATGACCTCTCATGATAAAATCGGTTATATTTTAAAATGTATAATGTGTTAGACCTTTAAACCTTAGTTATAAGTATTTAAAATGACATATTAAAATGGTTAAAATTTTCAAAGTCTAATGTGATGTTATGACACCTTAATTTACTATCCAAAGCAACACAAAATTTGACCTTTCCCCTATAAGTATGCATGGCTAATGGGACCTTTCCCCTATAAAAAAGACAAAATTTATTTATTTTGTGTTATTTCAAAGCAATAGCTATGTGTTATATAACATATACACATTGTATATTATGTTATATAATGTGTATGAATTATATAATGCATACACATTATTTGAATTTGAATTCTAAATTGAGCCTTTAGGCTCAAAAATGGCTTTGATTTCTGAGCCAAAGGCTTATGACTGTGCATCTGCAGTTGAGACTGAGAGTTTTGAGAAAAACCAACAACTTTCAACTCCAATAAGAAAATGCGCTATAGATTTCAACATCAAAATTCAAAAAAATATTAACATCACGATGAACACATTGTCTTCTTTCTAAATATATGATTTTTATAACTTTTGAGCTATTTTAAGGGTTCAAACTATATTTATTTCTAAGAACACCTTTTTTAGGCCACTACATGCCACACCTATACATGCTTATCCATGTTTATCTAATTTTTGTTGTTGATCCAAGTGCAAAATAAATTATATGGTAACAAACTAGACCTAATTCTACACACATTTTTAAAAAATCATTTTTTGTTTTTTTTGAGGTAGTTAGGGTGGGCTGCATGACCGACTATCAATTTTTTTGTTAGTTTTTAGGATCTACTTAATTTCAAAATTAATTAAAAAAAATATCTTCATCAAAAAAATATAAAAAAAGTTTGTAATACACTAGAAGATCTTATCTAAATATTCACCAAAGGGTTTCAAACAATATTTAATGATGTTTAAAAAATGGTGGGATGCATGACCATCTATCTACTATGTTTTCTTAAAACAATAGGAGGTCATATTCAAATTTTAGATCTTTGACCTATTTATACTTAACCATTTTTCAAAAAAAAAAGTTTTTTACAAACTAGACTCAAAATACTAAAATTAATGTTTTTATACCATCTTCAAATTTTGAGTGTGGCCATCTCAAATTATCTGTAGAATTTCACATTTATGAAATTTAAAAAAAATTATGTCCATGGGTAGGCCATGTTTTGTCCCCCAAATGTGTGCACTTACCTTGTTCATTGATTGTAATTCTCAGAATTGTGTTACAAATCAAAAATTGAAAGTGAGTTATATTACATCAAGTAGATATACTATAAATGGAAGTCAGAAAGATGAAAAGGATTGGAGAATCAAAATGATGTCTATCATCACATTCTTGGGAGAAAGCAAAAAAGCCATACCAACAATTGTGAACCAATGTTTAGAAAGATGTAACTTCGGCATATTATGATTCTTTCAAGTGTATTTATTAATTATAAACTATAATTATAGTAATAAACATTATCATCAATTTCATACAAATAAATTCTAAATTATCTCAAATACAATTCAATTAATTTCAAATTAATCAATTCTAATTTAGAATTACTTTGATCTGGTTAAGTGTAGTGCAAGTGGATACTCCATAGATTTATATTGAAATTGACAAACTTGATCCATTAGTATATTGATAAGTTCTCATGAATATCTTCCTAGTGAACAACAAACAATTGTGAAGATATTTTATTATGTAGATGAACTAGATTTCATAATATGTTTTCATCCATAATTTGGTCATTCAAACAGTGCCATGTGTCCCAAAAAGGAAGGTACTTCAAAGGATCAATTATCAATATGAAGGCCTAAAAGGGTGCCATGAGTTCAAAATAGTCCAATCTATTCAAAATGATCTGCTCACAAATGGTTTGAAATAATTCGATTTATTTGGAATATAGGAAACATATTCATGAATAAAATATTATCCAATCCATTTTAGTGGGTATAATTTCAAAATATTTAAAATAGCCCAATTTAATCAAAATGATCTATGCTCAAATGGTTTGAAACAGTCTAAATTATTTGTAATAAATAAAATTTATTTTTGTAGAAAATCTTCTTCACTCCATTATATAGGTGTAAGGCTAAATTATTCAAAATAGCCTTACTTATTCAAAATGATCTATGCCCAAATGCTCTGAAATAGTCCAATTTGTTTCGAATATAACAAACTTATTTTTTGGAGAAAATTCTCTTCACTCCACTTTTGTGGGTATAAGTCCATATTATTTAAAATATCCCAATTTATTGGAAATGATCTATGACCAAATGGTTTGAAACACTCTAATTTATTTGGAATATAGGAAATTTATTTTTTGGAGAAAATTTTATCCACTCCACTTTAGTGGGTATAAGTCCAAATTATTCAAAATAGTCCAATTCATTCAAAATGATCTATGCTCAAATAGTTTGAAACATTCCAATTTATTTAGAATATAAGATATTTATTTTTTAGAGAAAATTTTATCTACTCCATAAGTCCTAATTATTCAAAATAGTCTAATTCATTCAAAATGATCTATGCCCAAATGGTTTGAAACAATTAAATTTATTTGAAATATGAGCAAATTTTATCCACTCCACTTTAGTAGGTATAAGTCTAAATTATTCAAAATTATCCTTGTGATATGTATCTGAAACTGCCTATAGAGATTTATCTATGAAGGTGACTAAACTAGCCTATGAACTGTGGTGTATTTGGTAATCCATTTGGTAGAATAAATTATAACTGGTGTGTATGTTCTCTATTTTAACACTAATCTATCTGGTGGTGGAGAGAGAGGTTCTCTAAAATCCACATCATGTATCTGACATAGGGGTCTCTCTAATAAAGGTCTCCATAGGAATGTATGCATGTGTGGTAATATTGTAGGATTAGACCTCACCTACACTGGTGGCTCAACTAACATCTGGAGTGTGCTAATAAAATTTGTGCCTAGAATTGTAATTGGTGACTATTGTATAAGTGGTTGTGGAATATGTAAAGGATACTCATATGGAAGGCCCTCAACTATAACAACCTGATTAGCATGTATATACTTTAGACATCTATGTATAGTGGATGAAATAACTCAAAGTTGGTGTATCTAAGGCCTACCCAATAACATATCAAGCATGACTGTAGTAGGTACTACTATGATCTGGTGTCCACATGTGTTGGCCCAGCTTGTAATGGAAGTACAATCTCCCCAATAAAACTCTAGATGTGGCCACTAAAGCCACAAATAATTGTATATGTTTGATAAATATCTTACTCTGAATAACCCAAGTGATGTAGAAGTGTCATAGTAAACATGTTTACACTTGACCCATTATCAACCATAAAAATCTGAATAGGATGATGATCAATGTAGACTCGTACAAAGAGTGTGTATAAATATGTGTCATCATCAACTATGTCCTACTTTGAAAAGGTGATGAGAGGTCTAGCTAGCAATGTAGTATGATACACCCAATGATATTATGTAGAGGATGTGGATCCACTATATGAGTTTGATAAGATACTAGTGGTGGATGTGCCTGATAAGTATAGCGAACACCTGAATTACTTGATGTTGTTAGGTTGTGGAGCTAAAAGCTTCAAGTTTGCAGACATGGAGGAGGTTGTTGAGTTCCAGGGGTACCGGTGTTGGTAGTGTAACTGACGTCGATCATCCATAGTGCAGAAGAGAAATCGACATCAATAGGAGTCAGTCGACGTCGGTCACCTCCAGTCAGACAGGGACCAACATCGGTCACCCGTGCGGTTCCAGAACTATTTGTTGCATGAACAGTTAGTTCGTTAAACTGAGTGTTTGCATGTAAAGGCTATTTTTGGTCTTAGTTGCATGTCTAATTATTGTAAATTAGAATTCTAAATTATTTTTTAGTATGGGAGCTATTTATAGACCCATTGGCATGTATTGTAATTAGTGAAAAATAGAGGAAGGCAAGGAAGTTCCTTCCAAGTGTAAGATCATTGATTTGCAGGTTGTTGCAAGATCAAGGAGAAGATCTACATGGTAAGTTAGATCATTGAATTGCAGGTTGTTTCAAGCTCATGGGAGATCTACTTGAAGTACTTTGAGTACTTGTGTACTGGTAGGGTTATTACTGACCAGTTGGAGGTGAACACTAATTTTGTGTTTGAGTTGTGTGTTGGGACCATTTTGGTAGGAGAGTGAACTCTTGATTGAATTACTATACACTTGAGGTGTGGGAATCCTTTGAGAGGTGTGGAGAAGAAGTGGCATCTTCTTTATTGTATTTTCCTTTTGTATGAGTATTAATACAAGATTGTGTATTGTCTCTCATATTCTATGCTATGTGTGAATTCTAGTTACTTGTTCAATCTGGTATAATTCTGTGTTTAGTTGCTTATATAAGGTAATCATATATATACTCTTATTGGTGGAGTAGGATCTTGACAAGTGGTATCAGAGCTTTTGGTTGGGTTTACTAATAGGTTGTGTGAGATCTAGTTAGTGTGTTGATTACAGGTTACTCACAAGGGTTTCTATTTGAGTGGGAGTATAGTAATGGTAGATGAAAGTAAGCTACGAATGGAGAAGTTTAATGGCAAGAACTACCAATTATGGAGGATGCAGATAGAAGATTATCTATATCAAAAAGATTTGTACTTACTGTTGGGTGGGGTTGCTAGCAAGCCCACAGATATGAAAGATGAAGAATGGAACGTTCTTGATCAAAAAACTCTGGGATCTATAAGATTGAGTCTTGCATCGTCTGTGATTTCCAACTTATCACAGTGTAAGACAATGGTAGAGTTGATGAAATCTTTGGCAAATTTATATGAAAAAACCCTCTGCTTCAAATAAGGTATTTCTTATGAAGCAATTATTTAATTTGAAAATGATGGATGTCATCTTAGTGATTTCCATGGTTTGGTAAACCAGTTAAGTTCAGTCAATATTGTTTTTGATGATGAAATTAAAGCTCTCTTAATCTTGTGCTCATTACCTAAAAGCTAGGAGAGTTTGGTAATGGCAGTTAGCAATACTGCGTCTGCTTCTAAAATCTTAAAAGTGGATGATGTTGTTAGTGTAATCTTGAATGAAGAGATTCGCAGGAAAATCATAGGTGAATCATCAGGAAATGCTTTGAGTTTTGAAAGTAGGGGAAGGCAAAGAGAGAAGATCGAGCATGGGAGATCAAGGTCGAAGGTAGGTAGGAGATCCAAATCTAGGTATGGCAAAATAACCTGTTAAAAGTGTGGAAAGCAAGGGCACTTAAAGAGAGATTGCAGGTCGGTTGTAGATCAGCATGAAGGACATGAAAAAGAAGCAGATATTGTAGATTATGTTACACAAGATGCTCTGGTATGTTCCTTGGATAAAGTAAAATCTTGGATTTTAGATTTTGGTGCCTCTTTTCATGCATCCCCAAATAGGGAATTTTTTCATGAGTATGTCCAAGGAGACTTTGGAGAAATTTATTTAGGGGATGGTAAGCCTTGTCAAACAGTTGGCAAAGGGAAATTGAAGCTGAATTTGCAGACGGGCAACACATAGGTGTTGAAGGAGGTCATGCATGTCCCAGTCCTAAAGCAGAGTTTGATTTCTATTGGAAGTTTGGGTGATGAGGGTTGCACAGTAACTCTCACAATGGATTCTTGGAAAGTTTCCAAGGGTGCACTTATTGTAGCTAGAGGTAAGAAAGTAGGTATGCTTTATCTATCTACTTATATTACTGATTCTCCTTTTGGTTTATCTACTTTAGCTGTAGATTCAGAGCTGTGGCTTAATGGGCTTGGTCACATGAATAAGAAGGAGATGCATGTTCTCGAGTCAAAGGGTATGCTTTCAATTTTGAGAAGCATGGATCATGATTTATATATGCAGAAGAAGAAAGTTACATTTCTTGAGAAATTTGATGTTCATGACAAGAACAGGAAAGCCTTGGTTTTTAAAGAGAAGATGATGAACAGGTATCAGTCAAAGGGGCTAAGGAATTTTGAGCAGAGCAAGGATGATTTGGACAAGGTTTTGTTCTAAAAGGAGCTCATGGGAAAAAGTCATTTCTCACAAGCAAAACACAGAGACTGATGTTGATTAGAAAACTAACATCGGTGTCCAGACAGGGACTGATGTTGGCTATGTGCATATTGACATCAGTGACTTAGGGTAGGTAAAAACCACCATCAGCTAGGGGAAACCAATGTCGGCAGGGTGGCAGTCACATGGAACCGACATCAGTTGGGTGCAGACTAAAATGTGACCGGCATCAGTCACTGAGACAGATTTTGGGTGGACAACAAGTTGTTAAGGAGTCTCAAGCACCCATATGGAGGACTAAAAGGGTAAGTAAGTCTTAAATTTGTCATTTCCCTTATTTACACTACTTGTTGCTCACTGATGGTCAAGAACCAGGAAGTTGTTAAAGAAGTAGAGCAGGTAGATCTAGGATATAATGGGAGCATGGCATGACTCAGAGATGTGATTCCTTGGAGAAGGACCAAATGGGAGTGTTTGGTATAGTTTCAAGCTGGAAGAAAGCACTGAGAGACGAATGGATGTTCAGGATGAAGAAGAGTGGAAATGAACATGTGAGATGGAAGGCCAGGGTATATGGTCTTGAGTTAGCTGCAGGACAATGGAGGTTTGACCATTGTGTTTCTCTTTACCAGGTTGGATAATATTAGCTACATTATCATGTTATTGTATTGTGTGCTTGTTGCAGGATTACACATACAGGGAGTTACTAAACTAAAGGTAAAGTTAGTTTAGAGGTGTGTCATGAGGAATTTGGGAGTAGCAAGATTCTTTGGCATGAGTGTGTTCTAGGGACATGGAAGGTCACAGATTGATTTTGTCTCTAGATGATTGTGTGAAATTGGTTAGCACGCCGATGGTTGGACAGTTCACTGAACAGGGTCATGATTCACATAATGAGGTTAAGTGCATGGTATGTACTAAACTTGAGTTTTCCCAAGCAGTGGGAGCTATCAAAAAGTTTGGAGCCAATTTGGGAAAGAAGCACTGGAGGGAAGTTCAGTGGATTCTCAGGTATTTGAGAGGGACCAGCAGCAGGTGCACATGCTATGCAGGGTCAAGTTTCTTTTCTACATGGTTTGTAGATGCAGATGTGGTAGGTGATTTGGATGACAGGAGGTTCACCACAATATTTGTGTTGGTTGGTCTTCAAGAGTGATTTTGAAGATGGATACATAGCCAGGGAAAAAATTAGATGATGTACAGGTATAGGTACAGTTGCAGCTATTTATCTCCAAGTGGGAGATTGTTAGGTTATGGAGCTAAAAGCTTCAAGTTTGTAGACATGGAGGAGGTTGTTGAGTTTTAGGGGTACCAACGTTAGTAGTGTAACCGATGTTGGTCATCTATAGTGTAGAAGAGCAATCAACATCGACAAGAGTCGGTCGACATCGGTCACCTCTAGTCAGACAGGGACCGACATTGGTTACTTGTGCAGTTCTAGAACTGTTCATTGCACAAACAGTGAGTTCGTTAAATCGTATGTTTGCATGTAAAGGCTATTTTTGGTCTTAGCTACATGTATAATTATTGTAAATTAGAATTCTAAGTTATTTTTTAGTATGGGAGCTATTTATAGACCCATTGGCATGTATTGTAATTAGTGAAAAATAGAGGAAGGCAAGGAAGTTCCTTCCAAGTGTAAGATCATTGATTTACAGGTTGTTGCAAGATCAAGGAGAAGATCTACATGGTAAGTTAGATCATTGAATTTCAGGTTGTTGCAAGCTCATGGGAGATCTAATTGAAGTACTTTGAGTACTTGTGTACTGGCAGGGTTATTACTGACCAGTTGGAGGTGAACACCAATTCTGTGTTTGAGTTGTGTGTTGGGACCGTTTTGGTAGGAGAGTGAACTCTTGATTGAATTACTATACACTTGAGGTGTGGTAATCCTCTAAGAGGTGTGGAGAAGAAGTGGCATCTTCTTTATTGTATTTTCTTTCTGTATGAGTATTAATACAAGATTGTGTATTGTCTCTCATATTCTATGCTATGTGTGAATTCTAGTTACTTGTTCAATCTGGTATAATTCCGTGTTTAGTTGCTTATACAAGGTAATCATATATATACTCTTATTGGTGGAGTAGGATCTTGACAGATGTCTCATTAGTCATGTGATTTAAAAATGGGTCTAAAAATATTTTTAATGTTTTTTCTTTTGTTGATTGTGGTCTAAGAGCTTTTGTAGGAGTGTTGATAACAATGATATTAGCTTCTATAAAATCTTGTATTTTATGTTTCAAGATAATGCATTTGTCTATAGTATGGCTTGGTGCCCTATGATAGTCTTAAAATGCATTGGCATCATAATTCCTTGGAAGAGGCCTAATCATATCAACCTCTTTAATGGGATGGAGAGATATGACATTGCATTCTAAGTTCTATTGTATAACTTGTGTTGGTGACTGAGGAAGAGTCATAAAATGTATCCTTTGAAGAGATAATAAAACCATGTGAGGAGGTGGCTCTAAATCTACATTAACTATTATTTTTGAATCATTCTTGTTCTCATTAGGCTTTACCTTGTATGGGGTCTTATTAAAACTCTTAGTAGTTGAATCTGATCTAGTTATGTACTTTAATTTGTCCATGAAGATAAACATGGCTTCCCATTATTTCACTATATGACAAAGATATGTGAATTATGGAAACTTCTTAAATATGATATATACATGCAATGTTGGTAATAAACTCTGCTTGAATATGTCTTGGATTTCTCTTTGATAATATAGTTTTATATCACAAGACATATCTAGTTATTAGCTCATTAGAATTTTGTTTGAGTTGAGAAAATTGAGCATAAGAAACCTTGTCACTGATGTTGATTGAAACGTGTGCCAAAAATATATATGTTAGTGTATTAAATGCTATGATGGATTGATTAGTAAGATCATAGAACCATTGTAATTCATAGTCCTTTAAACTATGAGGGACCAACAAAGTGAGTATCCAATAATTGGACACATAGTCCAAACTTATTTCTTAGAAAGCTCAGAGATGGTGTTCTAGGTCACCCTTATCATCATAGAAAGTAAGCTTGGGTGCCATGAATATGGATGGCAAAGGAGTTTCTACTATATGTTGTGCCAAAGGTGTATGTAAAAGAACATGAGAATCCAAGGTATGTGTAGACACTATAAAACTATACACAAGTAGTTCTAGATGTCTGAATGCCTTGGGCCCACCCTAGGGACCACCTAAACCTTCTTGACCCTTAACCTAACTGTCTTAACCTAGCCAACAACACTATTAACCTATCACTATTCACATAGTACTATTCAAATGTACTATTTAAAATTACTATTCACTATCACTATTCATGATGACATGACATGTAATTATTCATAGTGACATGGTAGGTGACAGGACAAGTGACATGCAAGTGACTCAACATTGATATAACAAGTGATATGGCAATTGACATGACTTGAAAGTAAGGTGGCTTGAAGTGGGACATCATACCCCACTTAGAACTCTTATCAAAGGTGCCTAATGACCTCATTAAGCACCATTAGGTCCACCCTTGGAAGTATGGTGATTTTTTTCCTATGGGGCCATCCTAAATCATGTAATTTTATCTTCATACATGAAATTCATTCCAAAATGGGGTTCTCACTTATCTAGTGCTTTGGAAAGGACCAAATGGGCATTATCTCCACCCATTTTGGACTCATTATCAAGGTGGGAGACACACCAACCAAGTGGGAGACCCATTAGCAAAATCAGAATCCCACCACCCTTACCCCTTGACTCATTTATGAACCCACATGTAAAATGGCACCACATTTTATGGGACACCTTTCTAAGTGCTTGGGGTAAGACAAAAAAGCTTGGTGGAAAGTATTTTGGACTCATTTGGGTCCATGGGCATTATCTCAACTTATTTTGGACATATTGGCAAGGTGGGAGACACATTATGAAAGTGAAAGACACACTTTGTGAAGTGGAAATCCCACCACCCTTGTTCTTAATGCCCACTTATGAGCCCACTTGAAAAATGGTGCCACATTTCATTATTTCACTCCTTTGTCATGTTTTTTGGCATGAAATGCTATAAATATGACCCCATTTCATCTATTGGGGGGGTTTTTTTTGGTTGGAAGCATTTCATCTTGTAAGTTGTTCCCACGTATCAAGAAGGTCATCCATTCTAGAGGAGAGGAGCTCAAAGTAGCCAAACTCTATCAAAATTGTAAGCCATCATCAACATCAATAACATCTTCAAGCATGAGGTAAATTGTTAAGTTTTTAGTTTCAATTTCTTCACCCCTTGACCTCTTCTTTATTGACCTCCAAACCTCTATCTCTTTGGCCTTCTTCTTTTATTGACCTCTAAACCCCTACCTCTTAACCTCTTCTTTTCTTTACCCTCTTGACCATTTACCCCTTTACCTCTTTACCATCTTGACCTCTTGACCATTTACCCCTTTATCTTTTTTCCATCTTACCATCTTGACCATTTATCCCCTTGCCTTTCTACCATCTTGACCCTTTACCCCCTTTTTTTTTTAAACTATTTTTATCCCTATACTCCTTTACCTTTCTACCAACTTGAGGATCTACTAACCCCAACCAAACCATATTTTCTTAGCCCTTGTCATATTACCAAATCAAAACCACAACTTTGACTTGACCAACTTTAGCATTAACATTGAAAAACTATTGCTTTATTTAGTCATTTCATTAGCAAGCTTTCTTGTATTTAATTTTATTTATCATCTATTATTTAATTTAAATACTTACTTTGTCATTATAAAAATTAATTTTTTAAATTAGGTGGATTGAAAACCTCCTAGGAAGAACTTGCTTCTAGGATCTAGCTCACGCTAGGAAATCCACCCAACTACTTATCTAACAAATAAGTTTTGTTAGTGATTTCTTATTTGTAGGTCATCCTCCCAAGACAAAGAGGATCTCTTCACAATCATCTAGACTTCAACAAGTGCATGATCAAATAGGTATGCCTACCACACTTATAATTAGTTTCTTTCTTCCAAAAATTAAGAAATGAGGAAAAAATCATAGAAACATTTTGGCATGCCCGATGGGACCCTTGAGCTATTTATTGGGTTCATAGTTTTTGGATATTTAGTTGCATTATTTTCTAAAAATTAAATATTATTTCTTCCTTTCCAAAATGCAAGTTCTATTTTTTTTTGCTTTCTTAAAAAAATTTAAAATAATCATTTTACTTTCATACTTAAAGAAAATAAAAAAGCACTCATCCTAGGATTAGGACTTGTATCATCATACCACATTTAGGTGCATCATAATTGTGCTTGTATCCATTTGAAAAGAAATCAAAATTTTCCTTTGGGACTAAAATTAACTTGCATCCATTGATTACTTGCTTATTTAGTTCACATATCTTAATTAATCAAGTAAATTAATCACGGTCTCACTTGTTATCACACATAAACCAAACCACCTTCATCAATCTAAACATACTTGAGACAAGGCCTAAGTGGGATTTCATCACCCAATGGTAAACCTTACCCTACCTAGTAATCCTACTTGGAGGTCATTGCCAAGGGTAGATCCCACTCAGTTCTCTAATTGAGTATAAACTCTAGATAAATAGTATATCAGCTAAGCACCCGACTCTACTACAGGACCTTAAAGTGAGGGTGGAAATCCCAAAGTACCAAGCCACGTACCTGATCTAATATAAATCTCTCTCTTGAGCACCTAAATACAACTTGAAACTAGACATAGACTTCTTTCTAGGACCTATTCTATAAGCCAAATTTTTTCTTCATACTTTCTAAGGCATAAGCCAAAAGAGAGGTAATTAAAATTCTAAGACTTAATGCATATTAGTGTATGTTTTGATTGCTTTTCTATTTTTCTTTGTTTTCTTTGAGTTTGAGGTGTGAGTTTGTATCATTTATTTCCTAGTTTTCCACATGGTCTTTACTAAATAGTAGTTGATAAATCAAACTAACCAAATACTACCTTCCTCTTCTTCCTCCTCCACTATGGAGTATATTTTAGATGTTGAGGGTTCACCTCATCATTCTTCCCCTTCTACCATGCCTTGAATAGTTGTTAAAGGTGATGTGTATTTTTCCACATTCCTTGATAACTACCTCATAACCCTTCAATATTACCTTAACACTTTAGCTCATCATACCCTTGTTACTTTGGTTCCTCCTATGGATCCATTTTATGGCATGCCTCACCCTCTTATGGTTGGTGTTACCTCCACCCAAATTTTGATCATCGAATCCTCTTCCTATACCAATATCTCAACCACCACCACCATTGAAACCCAATCTAACATTCCAACATATAACCAAATCCCTCCTACACTAACCAATACTTCTAATGTAGGGACAACCTAATCTCTTTTTACCTATACCCCATCTACCATAGGGTTAACTTCTATCCATATTTCTACCCTTCCTCTTTTTACTACCAACCCACTAATTTCTACCCCACTCAAAAGTTTGGTGCTTTCCATACCTTCTACCCTTCCACCCATTACTATAAGGGTTACCACCCAAACTTAACCTACCAATTCAAACTTACCTCCAAACCAAACCATATCAATCCCTCAAAAAACACCATGACCTCATACCAATATGTTCCTAATCCACAAGGGTACATACCACCTTCCACCCAACCTTTTATACCCACATACCAATATGTGGCACCATCCCAACCTTCCATGACCACATACCAATATGTGGCATCTTCTCAACCTTCCACCTCTCATTTATACATTGTAACCACCCAACCTCAACCAAACTTATCACTCAATTATGGAGCTCCCCAACTTCAAATAGATTTAGTTAAAATGTTGATGGATAAAATGTCCAATCTTGAATCATCCATTTCAAGGGCTCATAACCTTTTATCTTATGATCAAATCTACAATGAACCCATTCAACGATCTATTCTTATCTAACCTTATCCTTCTTAATGGAAACTACCCAAATTTTCCAAGTTCCAAGGCAAGGAGGATCCCCAACAACAATTTAGAGCATTTTTTCATTCTTCTTATTGTATTGCACATGATGATGCTCTCCTCCTTTGCACCTTCCCCATGTCTTTATCAAGATCAACCATTGATTGGTATAGTTCCCTTACCAATCACTACATATTTTCATTTGGATAACTTGTCTAAATATTTTTAGAGCATTTTTCAATAAATATAACTAAAAAAGTTTCCATTACCGACCTCTATTCTATTAGGTAATTTGATGACAAATCACTTTTCAATTTCATAGCTAGATAGAGAGGTCTCATCAATCAAATTTCTTTCTCATTACCCTAACCTGAACTTATTAAACTCTTCTCTTAGGGTTGTGTCAAACATATCTCTCCACCTCTTCAAGTTAAAACTTTTATAACCTTTGATGAAGCATTCACCATAACACACAAGCTTAAAATCCAAGACATTGATGAGGGTAAATTGAAATTACATAACAATAATTCTAGATTTAAACCCAATGACCCTTCCTCCACCAAAACCACTAATCAACCCAACATAAAAACAAAAGCATTGGTAAACTCAGTTGTCCTAAAAATTACTCCACCACTGACTGTCAACCAACACCATAAAAATAATTCTTTCAACTTTTCCCACCAATAAAATCAAAACCGAAATCAAGATACTCTAAAATAATACACTCCCATAGGGGAATATTATGCCTCCATTTTGGATAAATTGCTCAAAGATAACATAATCCAACTTACACCTATCAAACCACTCTAATAAGTTGATGCTTCTTGCCTTGTACCCAGATGGTACAATGAGAATGACCATTGTGCCTTTCATCAAGTTATTAGACATGACATAGGTAGATGTAATACCTTCAAAAGTCTTGTCCAAATCTTAATTGATAGTGGAGAACAAGAATTTGACAATCCCAATGCACCTCCTAATCATTCCTTTAACATCTTCCACAAGCCTTTTCCCAATCATGCTTCTTCTACCCATCACCATAATGACAAACCTGAATCATCTCACTCTCAAGAGACACATACTATTAATGTTATTATTGATGAACCCATTATTGAAAAAACCACTACCTTAACTACCTCTTCTTCCACCCCACTTATTGAAGTGATGGAATCCCTCTATTCCTTTAGACAACAAAACAAGGAAGAAACCTCCTCTCTTTTAATTGATGAAAACATTAACCTACCTACCTCTCCTTTTATATAAATACCAAAGGAGGAAACCATTACTTCAACTACACCTCCACTCTACTTATTGAAGTGGTGGAATCACCACCCATTATTTTAGACATCTAAATAAAGGAATCAACCACTTCCTTCCTTAGCTACCATGGAACTAATCACTCCCTCTTTAGAAACCACTCCAAAAGAAGAAATCATCTCCTCTATTCTTTCCATACAGACACATTTTCCCAAGCCATAGAACCTTCCACCCAAGACAAAGGTAAATAAACTTTTCCCACACCTCAACCTATGGGATTAATCTTTGAAACCAATGACAAAATAATCAAACCCATTCACAAACCTTTTTCTAGATTAGTCCAAATCCTAGAGTTCACTTCTCAACCAAATCCTGATAGAGCCACTTTTTGGCATTGTCTTCAGCTCCCCTATCAAAATAAATAAGAACCCTTAACTTCACTTGTGTCCACCCTCAAACCTATTAGTACTTCAACCTCACCCTTAGATACTTCTTCATCCACAACCATAGGATAACTCTCCAAACCACTTCCATCTAAAACTATCAAATCCCCTTACTCTTCTTTAACTAAACCTATCAAAAACCTAGGTATACTCCCTACACCTAGCCTTGCTCATTCATCTTTTAAGTTAGACTTAACCGCATCAATTGCACTAAATAAACCATTAACCAAATGAAATAAGAAGGTAAAGCCACCTAAGCTCCCACCTAAAACCAAACCCATACCACCACCTTCTCATTTACATTCTATCTTAGGGCCTCATCCCTCTACTATCCCTATCACTTATTCCTCATCTACTAAACCTTCTCCTTTCACCCTACATTAACCTACCTCCATAAAATAATAAAACTCCCCATCATCCTTTAAAAATTTGTCTACCTCTACCTTCCCACCTATCAACAAACCTTCACCCTCCACCTCTAAACCAACCATAGTCAAATAAAATCCAACTAAAACCACCTACCAAAACCATTCCACAACCTACAACTTCCAAGGTGAAGCCTACTCCTAAGATAGCTCCCACTCTTAAAACCAAAAACCTATCACCTCCAACACCTTTTCTTGAATCTTATTCAACCATTTTACAAAGGTTGTTGCAAACCTCATCCTTGAGCCTATGACCCATTAAACCCTTTGACCCTTCATACCTAAAACTATCATGGTTTAATGACAACTTGATTTGCTTATACCATAGGACATTGGGACATGATACAGAGAGCTACAAAGCTCTCCAAAAACTTATCCATAACATATGGGATGAGGATGATTTATTACTAGATGAACCTCCTTTGAGCCCATTACCAACCCAACCACCAATCCAACCTACTCAACACTTACCTTCTCTACTTTCACCCAAAAGTGAGGAGGAATCAAAGCAAAAATTTAAACCAATATTTCCTCTTATCCACACCATCCATATGGTTACTCAATCACATTTCGAACAAAAAGATAAGGGAAAAGCAAAAGTGTCCATACCATGGACATACCCTTCCACCCCTCAACCATCTAACCAAACTCAAACACCTTCACCTTCACCATTACCAAAACCCAAAGTATCTATTTTGGATGCATCTCCTTCCAAACCTTTGGAATCCATTTGGTGTATAGTGATAAAACAACTTCACCAAAATCTAGTAAAGATGAGCTTATATGAATTAATCAACACCTCACCTCCTCATCGACAAATAATGATAGAGATACTACAATCTATAGAGGTTAAAACTGAAGATCCTCAATCCCTTGTAGCCTTTATTATATCCCTTCAAATTTCCACCCTTATCATTTTTAAGGATTCAAAAATACCTTTTATTCATCTTGAATATCTTGATCTTCCCCTCTTCATTATGGCATACACTAATCAAACCCACATCAAAAGGGTAATGATTGATGGAGGAGCTAGTATCAACATTATCTCTTCCCAATTTTATGACAAACTTCAACTACCTAAGAACATCATGTCTAAGAAAACAATAGTCTTTCACTCTTTTAATGATACTATGGCCACCACCTTGGGAACAAGTTTTCTCCATATTTTTTTAGGACCTCACACCATTCCATAGCTCATCTATGTGGTAGAGGGTGAGTTCTAATACAACATCTTGTTTGGATTCCCTTGGATCCATGCCATGAGTTGTGTCCAATTCAAATTAAATTGATGTGTCAAATTTGAACATGAAGGTCATGTTATCACCATACAAACTGACCCTAGTCCTTTTACATCTTGCAATATGACATATCAACCTATTGATATTCTCATTCTTCTCTCATCTACTTCATAACTAACTACTAGCAACACTACCTCATGACCAACTAAAACCCATAACACTTCCACCCCTAACATTGATTAAGCCTCAACTAGCTCCTCTATCCCTTCATCCCAGATTCCCATTGAGGACCCCTTGGTATACACATTTCAATGTCTCTCCCTTGGGAAGTATCGCCTTCTAGCCTTGAATGCTTTCCCTACTCCTCAAGATTATGAGAACCTCAAACATGACCCTTCCTACAACCCTAACATCAGAACCATCATCCCCTTTAGGCTCCCCAACCATCAAACAAATTTCATCTATGGGGGACTTGATTGACCACTTCTTGCTCCCACCACTACCGCTTCTATCCAACCATCTACCACTGACTTTCCTATCTTGGAAAACTAGCATTTGCTAAATTATACCTTCACAAATGTTCTTGAAAAGGATTTGGCCTTGGTCTTTATGAATAGGGACCTCATGATTTACTCAACATCAAAACCCATAAACTCATGAGTCATTTTCACTTGGGTTTGTACCACCACAAGAACCAACTGATTCACCTAAACCCATTGCCACCATTGATGAGGATATACCATCCTCACCAATCCCATCTCCTTCAAAGTCTAAGGATTTTGAAATCATCCCTCCTAACTTTTTTTTAGTCAATACTATTAGTTTGGGCCCTCTAACCTATCAAAAGGATGACCAAACTAAAACCCTTCCTCTTATTCATCTTGAAATGATAGAAAATGATTCTCCTACCATCAACACCATCCAACATCACAATAATGATTCCATTATTACCTACCTCAATGTGGGGGATTCTTATATCCATAAATCCCCTCTTCCTAAGAACTAAACCATGTTGAATGAATCCACTATTGATGTCAACTTGGGTACTTTAGATAACCCCTACATTGCCAAAATAGGTCTATCTTTAAATTCCATAAAACAACAAGATTACTCTTCTTTCCTTCATGACCAAAGCATAGAATTTTCTTGGTCCTATCAAGATATGCCCAGAATTGATCCTTCTATTTCCCTCCATAACATTGTCACTCATCTTAACATTTAGCCTATTTGGCAAAAAAAAGTTAGGATACACCCTCACATCGCCCTTCTAGTCAAGGAAGAGCTTTAATGCCTCTTATCTATCAATTTCATCCAACCCATTTACTATTCCCAATGGGTTTCTAACATCATTCCCATTACCAAACCTACTAGGGGAATTTAACTCTATATTGAATTTTGTAACCTCAACCAGGCTTGTCTAAAGGATGGCTTCCCTTTGCCTAGCATCGACCAACTTATTGATCTTACAATTAGACACAAGATGTTATCACTCATGGATAGTTTCTCAAGATATAATTAGATTTTGATTACTCCTAAAGATTAGTATAAGACTTATTTCATTATCCCATGGGGAACCTTTTTCTATAGGGTCATGCCATTTGATCTAAAAAAATGTTGGAGCAACCTACCAGCGTGCGATGACCTACATATTCCATGATCTCATCCACACCATTGTAGAGGACTATGTCAATGATCTCTTGGGAAAATCTAAATCTCACAAAGATCATCTAAATTTTTTTGGCATTATCTTTGAGTGCCTAATCCATTTCCATGTCTGACTTAACCCAAAGAAATGCATTTTGGGGGTCCTTTTAGGAAAACTTTTTGGATTTATCATCTCTCTTTGAGGAATTGAAGTAGATCCCACCAAAGTCAAAACAATTCTTGAAATTCCACCTGCAACCCACCTTAAGCAACTCCATAGCCTACATGGGAAACTCCATTCCATCCATCACTTCATATCTCAATTATCAGATAGATGTCAACCCTTTCACCATATTTTTAGGAAGGATACCTCTTTTAAATGTACCAAGGTTGCCAACAAGCCTTCAATTCACTCAAAGAACATATCCTTTCTCCACCCATTCTTATCCCTCCTAAAGAGGACCGACCCTTCTACCTTCACATCTCCATCACTGACTATTCCCTAGGGGAAATGCTCACTCACTGTGATGAACAAAATAAGGAACAAGTTGTCTACTATATAAGTTTAACACTTATAGAGTACGAGACTAGGTACACCCATACTGAGAAAATTTGCATTGACTTAGTTGTTGTGGCTTCCAAACTATGCCATTACCTTCTCAATCACAAAACCTTTGTCATCACTAACACTGGCCCACTCAAGTATATGCACTCTAAACCATACCAAAACTAGTGTATGGTTAAGTGGCTCATTGCTCCTAGCTAAGTTTAACCTTGAGTTCCTCTAGCAGAAGTCAATTAAAAGTCAAGTCATTACCAACCAATTACATGATGTTCTTTCACTAGATAACCAACCACTTCCTCTTTCATTTCTAGACAAATCCATCATTAATATTTCCTAAAAGGACATAACCTACCAAATGACTCTATTCTTTGATGGCTCAAAGTGCTAATGAGGTGGGGTATCAGGATTATTCTCATTCCCCTTGATGGCAAACCCTTTCCTTTTTATTTCAAGCTTGATTTTGAGTGTGCCAATAATATGGCTGAGTATGAAGCCCTAGTCATTGGTCTCCAAACCACTCTATCCTTGGGAATTGAGACAATCAATGTCTTTGGTGATTCCCAACTCATGGTCAACTAGGTCAGTGACTCCTATTAATGTAAAAATGATGTCTTTCAAAAGTAGAAATAGCTAGTAGGTATACTCTTAACATCATTTGATCATTACCATATCCAATCTATTCCTCGATCTACCAAAAAATTCATTGATACAATGGCTTCCCTTACTTTTGAGATCCCTTCTTAGCCTTCCAATTCTAAAATATTTGTCACCATTCATCATTTTACCACACCCTCTTATAACCAATCTGACCTCCCTATCATTTATAGTGTGGAGGAATCCCCATCAGACATTTGGTACCAACAAACCTTTGACTACCTCAACCTCAACAGCATTCCTCCCAACCTCTCTAAGAAAACCCAAAGAGCCTTTGTCCAGTGTACCTCTCATTACACCCTACTAGGGGGAATCCTTTACAAACATGGTTTTGACAGTCTCCTTCTTTGTTGCTTATGTAGCCATGAAGCTTCCCATGCTATCAGGTAAATGCATGAAGGGATCTATGGGGGACACTTTAGCAGTCTAGATATTGCTAAATGTATCCTTTGCCTTGGTTACTATTGGCCCACACTCAACCAAGACTATTATGATTATGTAAAGAAGTGTGTTAAATGTCAACAACATGCTAATCCACATCATGCACCAACCAATGGCCTCTAATTATCCAAGGATTTTTGCCCTTTCTCACAATAGGGACTCGATCGCATTGGGGAAATAAATTTGCATTCTTCACAGCAGCATAGCTCCATCATCACAACCACCAAATATTTTACCAAGTGGGTGGAAGTTATTCCTCTCATCATGAACAAAGTCGATAAGATAGTCAACTTCATCAATCACCATATCATCTGTCACTTCAAATTTTACTATAAAATCATCATCAATAATGGAAAATATTTCTAGAACAACAAGTCCAAGGTTTGTGTGATGCATTTGGCATCAAGTTAAGCTTTTCCTCACCTTACCATCCATAAGCAAATGGATAGGCAAAAGCCTCTAACAAAACTCTCAACAAAATGCTAACTAAAGTAGTTAGTGCTTTAGGTTAGGATTGGCATTTTCACATCTCCTTCACTTTATGGGCTTATCACACTAGCATTTGAACCTCTATGGGTGATACCCCTTTTTCTCTATTCTTTGAAGCAGAGGCAGTCTTGGCTCTCAAAGTCTAAATTCATCTCTTCACATATCCTTGTGAGACATAATTTTTGAGAGTGACTATCATTAAGAATGTCTAACACAACTAGGACTCCTCTACAAACATCAACTTGTAGTACTTAACCATCTTTGTGTCTATCAAAAATGAATCAAGCACGCTTATAATAAGCACCTCAAAGAATAAGAATTTAATATGAAAGACCTCATCCTAAAGGAAAATCAACATGCCACCAATATGGAGAAAAGCAAGCGGGGAAAGTTTGCTTTCAATTGGCTTGGACCTTATATCATAACCCATAAGTATGGATTAGTAGCCTACCGGTTGTCTTCTCTCAAAGGCTACCTAGAACCTGAGCCCCTCATTGCTTCACATCTACACCCATTATTTTGTTAAGAAGTATCAAGTCTACTTTTTTTTTAACTTAAGTTCATTTCTTGATATCCACCTACACTCATCTCCCCATTTTAAGGGAAACTAATTAAAATTGAATCATGTGATTAGTTGTCACCAGCATAACCTTATCTTAAACAATGGATATCACGACTCTACCCATGACATGATTCTCATGGTACTTTGCACCCCTTTTCATGATGGATCCCCATGATCATTGTCACCTAAACCTTTTACACCTAATCCACTTTCTTGTGCTTATATTTTTTCCTTCATAATGGTGAGCCACCAAGTCATCCTAAGCAAGTTTATGCCAATTAGAATCAAATAATTCCTATCACTAGTAATCATGGGTCATTCCTAGCATTCATAGACTATTCCCTCAAAGGATAGATGTTGAAAATTTATTTGAAAATTTCACATATAAGGTAAATTGTTCTTGTGAAGGATAGATATCAATGACATCAAACAAAGCACATAAACTTAGACCACTCTCTTTAAGGATGGTTGAGTATAACATTTGTCAAAAGCATAACAATTTATTAAAAGCTTCCTACATCGATCAACTTCCCATATACAATAATACAACAAAAGACCCATTATCAAAAATCAAACACAAAAGAAAAAAATTTAAATAGAGAAATAATCAGCCCTCAAGCAACATATTAAGGTAGAAACCATAATTGGCTTTCACAAGTAGGCCTCTCACATCGATCAGTCTACGTAATTTTGACATAGACTTGTTTATAACTGACTCTTTAGGCACCTATAAAAGAGGCATGATAGTCTCATAATAGGGTTCAATTTTCACCCATCTCCCCTTTACACTATATACAAGGGAATTTTGAGCTTACTTAACCTTATGTAGACAAGACACCTTTTCAACCAACTAATGATTGCTCATGTGAAGCATTTGAAGGGATTATGTTCATTAAACCAATCCCACTTTGGGTCTATTTTTAGTCCTTTTCAAAGAAGAAGCATTGTGCACTCTTCTTATCCTCATGTGCTTAGTTGATATTTTCATTATGATATTTGTCTCTTGATTATATTCTTTGTTTTACCATCTAGTGTTGTTTGTTTCCTTACCTCACATGATTTACCTTAAGCAAGATAACAATAACCATAAACAACATCCCTCATAATATTTAACACATTTTGTACATGTTTAAAACAAACTATGAAATATTTTATTTAAGATGAGAGGAGTTGCATATCACATATAATGTCATTAGCTTACACACAGATCATCTAAGGCACATACATACATTATTTTACTACTTAGGCATTGCACTAATTATTCAATGAATCTAGATTTATGTCAAGCCATCTTCTTTGTTGATTGCTTGTTAAGCTAGTCTCAACAACATTCCCTGTGTAATCAGTCATTGAGGGGATTATTTTTTTCCCCTCTTTCATGTTCCTCTCCATAAGATGGGAATCAAATTCCACTCTATGTCTTTCTCCTTGCTTAGCCATCACAACCATTTCATCCCTCCACTCCAGCTATATATGTAATATCCTAGGTTATAAAACTTCCTACTAGTAGGGCCTCTTCTAGTAGAACTCAAGGTCATTAGTTCTGAGGTATTGGGATAGAGGATGCAGACATGGACAACTTTTGTCCAAACTAGCTATGTAGCTCTTGAGTTAGGCACAATCCATCCTCTATCACTCACCATGCTACTAATTTTCTATCATGTGGAATTTGCTAAACCTTGAAAGAAAATCTTTATAGGTCATCACTTCATTACTTCCCATAAAACTTGGCTTGTACCTGGCTCTGATACCATTTGTTAGGATCTATCAAGATAATTGATTACTTTTGTGTAAGCAACTAAACATGAAATTAAACAAGAATAATAAGTAACTAGAATCAGAAACAACAAAGAATATGAGATATAAGAAACAACCCAAAAACTTGTATTAAACTCTTCCAGAAAGAAATATAATGAAGAAATCTCTCTTTCTTCCACACCTCTTAGATGTATAGATCTCTTTCCCTCAAGAGTTCTCTCTCAATTACAACCAACTCCAATACCTGGATTGATTCACATATACATGTATGTTCTACTTCTACAGTACTATTCAATAAGCTATGAAGATCTAACCCTATTATATAACACTAGGATTCATGAGCATGCATTCTCCACCGTTAGATATATCTCCTAATCAAAGGTTCAAATCAGTCCTGCCAAAAATAGAAATGTAGACTTACAACTAATAGCTACACTTATCATGCAAACAATCTATTCTGCCCATGAAAATAGACTTTCTGGATACACAGGTGACTGACGTCGATCCCTGCCTGTCTGCCTATGACTGACGTCAGCCGATCCATGACTGACGTTGACAGTCTTTAGTCGACTCTTGACCGGCATCGATGACTGTAAACTCCAACAACTTCTACATACGCTCATCTGGTGAAGCATTTAGCTTCACAACTCAACAATCTCCCACTTGGAGATAAACAGTTGTACCTGTACCTGTACAGCAACATCTTCTAGCTCATCCATCTTCAAGCTCAATCTTGAAGACCTACAAAAGTTGAATGAAGATTCAACTTCTCCTTTATTACCGGCTTTGTTAACATATCAACAGGGTTCCTATCTGTACGGATCTTCTCCAGCTTCAACTCACCATCCTCCAATACCTGTATAATGAAGTGGAACCTAAGCTGTATATGTTTGGTTCTTGAATGAAAGGCTGAATTCTTTGCCAAATGAATTACACTTTGACTATCACTATATAATTTGCAACTCTTCTGCTCCTTTCCCAACTCTTCCATGAACCGTGTCATCCATATCATTTCTTTGCTAGCCTCTATGACTGCAATGTATTCTGCCTCTATGGTTGACAAGGCAACAACCTTCTACAACTTTGAAATCTAGCTAACTATCGTTTCACCAACAGTGAAAACATATCCTGTGGTGTTTCTTCTGCCATCCAAGTCACCTGCCATATCTGAATCTACATATCCATGTAGAGAAGTGTTTGACCCTCCATAGCATAAATGCCTACTATTGGTCCCTCTTAGATATCTGAGAATCCACTGAACTGCTTTCCAGTGTTCCTTCCCTGGATTGGCCATAAACTTGCTGACAACTCCCACTCCTTGGGCTATATCAGGTCTAGTACATACCATGGCATACATTAAGCTTCCAACTGCTGAAGCATATGGAACTTTACTTATGTACTCTACCTCATCATGTGATTTAGGACACTATTCTTTTCTCAACTTGAAGTGTCCAGCCATAAGTGTAGATACTGGTTTTGCATCTTACATATTGAACCTCTTCAACACCTTGTTCACATAATCCTCTTGAGACAAAATCAAACTATGATTTTTCCTATCTCTCTTGATACTCATGCCAAGGATTTTCTTTGCTACTCCCAAATCTTTCATGGCAAATGTGAGAGCCAATTTCACCTTAAGCTCATTAATATCTTGCATGTGTGAACCTGCAACAAGCATATTATATACATACAGCAACAAGATAATATAACTACCATTATCCAATCTTTTGAAATAAACACAATGGTCAGACTGACATCTACAGAAGCCATGCTCTGTCATAAACCTGTCAAATTTCAAATACCATTGTCTAGGAGCTTGCTTAAGACCATATAAGCTTTTCTTCAACCTGCACACAAGCTTCTCCTTACCTTTGACCTCAAAACCTTCTGGCTGATCCATATATATTTCTTCATCCAAATCTCCATGAAGAAATGTTGTCTTAACATCAAGCTGCTCAAGATGCAAATCCTTAATAGCAACTAAAGACAATACAGTCTGAATAGAAGTCATTTTTACTACAGGAGAAAAAATTTCACCAAAGTCAATACCTGGTTTTTGTGCAAATCCTTTCACTACCAACCTGGCCTTATGTCTCATCTTTCCATTCTCACCTTCCTTTACCCTATAAACCCATTTGTTTTTCAGTGTTCTCATTCTAGCTAGCAACTCAACCAAATCCCATGTTTGGTTCTCTATCAAGGAATCAATTTCCTCATTCATGCCAAGCTCCCACTATTTTTGGGTTTCCACTTGCATTGCCTCATCAAAACTTTTTGGTTCTCCACCATCAGTGAGCAATAAGTAGAATAAAGAAGGGTAATATCAAATCAGAGGTTTACTTACCCTTTTTGACCTCCTTATAGGTGTCTGAGACTCATTCACTGCTTGCTATCCACCCAAATTCCTCTCTATCAGTGACCAATCTCGGTCATCTCCTAGTCTGTGCCTGACTGACATCAGTTCCTTGTGACCAACATCGGTTCCTGTGTGGCCGACATCGATCACTGGCTGACTAACATCAGTTCCTCCTTGACTAACATCAGTTCTTGTGTGATCAACGTCAGTGTCTGTATTTTCCTATCTGTGATTATATTTTCCCATGAGCTCATTCTAGATCATCACCTCATCCAAATCACCATTGCTCTACTCAGTATTATTCAGCTTCTTGAGCTGATCACTATACATCACCTTCTCATTGAAAATGACATCACAGCTTCTAATAATTTTGTTAGTTCCTAAATTCCACAATTGGAATCCAAAATCTTCAGAGCCATAACCAATAAAAGTGCACCTCATATATTTAGCATCCAGCTTCTTTTTATTTTCTTTATCAACATGTATAAAAGCTTCAGAACCAAAAACTCTGAGAAATGAAAGATCTACCATCTAGAGTAGTAGAGGGCCCTTTGTTAATTAGGTAAACTATAGTATCTACAACTTCTACCCAAAATTGTAAGGGCAAACCAGCATGCAACCTCATACTCCGTGCACGCTCCATTATTGTCCTATTCATCCTTTCAGCAACACCATTTTGCTGAGGTGTCTTAGAACCATCCTTTCCCTATGTATTCCATACATAGAATAGTAATTTCTAAACTTATTGCTGTAATACTCACCACCATTGTCAAATCTAAGACATTTCAATCTCAAACTTGTTTCATTCTCAACTAAAGCTTTCCAGTTCTTAAAAATGTCAAAAACATCAGATTTCTTCCTTATACAATAAACCCATACCTTTCTTGTAGCATCATCAATGAAAGAAACATAATACTGTGATCCTCCAATAGAAGCTACCTAAGCTGGTCCCCACACATCTGTGTGAACAAGCTCCAACTTGTGCTTCCTCTTTGTTGACCCAGTCTTGAGAAATCTCACTCTCTTCTATTTCCCAAAAATACAGTGCTCACAAAAATCTAGATCTATGCTTTTCAAATCTGAAATCTTACCTTTTGACTTAAGAACAGTCATTCCCTTCTCACTCATGTGGCCAAGCCTACAGTGCCACAACTTTGCATCTACATCTGAAGTAGATAATACAGAAGGAGAATAATCAGTAATACAATTACATAAATAGAGAGTACCTACTCTCTTACCTCTGGCTAATACAAGTACACCCTTGGAAACTTTCCAAGATTTCACTGTGAGAGTTATTGTGCAACCCTCATCCCCCAACTTTCCTACAGAAATTAGATTCCTCTTCAGGGTGGGTACATGCATGACATCCTTCAACACCCATGTGTTGCCATTCTACAATTTCAACTACACTTTTCCTTTGCCAATAATTTTACAAGGCTCATCATCCCCTACATAGACTATTCCAAAATCTCCATGGACATAATCACTGAAAAATTCTCTATTAGGGGTAGCATGGAAAGAGGCACCAGAATCTAAAACCCAAGATTCTATTTTATTATCCAAAGAAAATATAAGAGCATCTTGTGCAACAATACCTACAACTTTTGCTTCTTCTTTACCTTCATGCTGATTTTCATCTTTGACTTTCAACCAACAATCTTTCCTTGCATACCCTTTCTTTCCACAATTCTAGCAGATTATATTTTTGCCATTTCTGGATTTGGATCTACCTCTCATCTTTGACTTAGACCTTGATCTCCCTTACTTGCCCTTCTCTCTTTGCCTTCCCCTGCTTTCAAAACTTAAAGCATTACATGATGTTTCCTCTGTGCTTTCCCTGTGAATTTCTTCATTCAAGATTACACTAACTACATCATCTACTTTCAAGATATTTGAAGCAGATGTTGTATTACTAACTGTCATTACCAAACTATGCCAGCTTTCAGGTAAAGAGCATAAGATTAAGAGAGCTTTAATTTCATCATCAAAAACTATTTTGATTGAATTTAATTGATTTACAATTCCATGGAAATCATTAAGATGATTAGATACAGATCTACCTTCCTACATTTGCAAATTAAATAATTGCTTCATAAGATATACCTTATTTGAACCTGAGGGCTTTTCATATAAATTTGCTAACGTATCCATTAACTCTATCATTGATTTTGCCTGTGATAAGTTGGATATCACAAAAGATGCCAGACTCAATCTTATAGATCCAAAAGCCTTTCTATCAAAAACATTCCTTTCTTCATCTTCCATATCTGTGGGCTTTCTTGAAACCCCACCCAACGGTAAGTACAGATCATTCTGATATAGATAATATTCTATCTGCATCCTCCATAATTGGTAATTCTTGCCATTAAACTTCTCCATTCTTAGTTTACTTTCTTTTGCCATTGCTTTACTCCCACTCAATCAAAAACCCCTGTGAGTGACCTGTAATCAACAAACACTAACCAGATCTGATACAACCTGTTAGTCAACCTAGCTCTGATACCACTTGTTAGGATCTATCAAGACAATTGATTACTTTTGTGCAAGTAACTAAACACAGAATTAAACCAGAATAATAAGTAACTAAAATCAGAAACAACAAAGAATATGAGATACAAAAAACAACCCAAAAACTTGTATTAAACTCTTCCAAAAAGAAATACAATGAAGAAATCTCTCTTTCTTCCACACCTCTCAGATGTACAAATCTCTTTCCCTGAAGAGTTCTCTCTCAATTACAACCAACTCTAATACCTGGATTGATTCACATATACATGCATGTTCTACTTCTACAGTACTGTTCAATAAGCTATGAAGATCTAACCCTATTAAATAATACTAGGATTCATGAGCATGCATTCTCCACCATTAGATATATCTCCTAATCAAAGGTTCAAATTAGTCTTGCCAAAAATAGAAACATAGACTTACAACTAATAGCTACACTTATCATGCAGACAATCTATTCTACCCATGAAAATAGACTTTCTGGATGCACAAGTGACCGATGTCAGTCCTTGCCTATCTGCCTATGATCGACGTCAGCCGATCCATGACCAACGTCGGTAGTCTCTGGTCAACTCCTGACCGACGTCGATGACTGTAAACTCTAGCAACTTCTGCATATGCTCATCTAGTGAAGCTTTTAGCTCCACAACTCAACAGATATTTTCCCCCCTCTTTCATGTTCCTCTCCATAAGATGGGAATCAAATTCCACTCTATGTCTTTCTCCTTTCCTAGCCATCACAACCATTTCATCCCTCCACTCCAACTATATATGCAATATCCTAGGTTACAAAACTTCCTACTAGTAGGGCCTCTTCTAGTAGAACTCAAGGTCATTAGTTCTGAGGTATTGGGATAGAGGATGCAGACATGGACAACTTTTGTCCAAACTAGCTATGTAGCTCTTGAGTTAGGCACAATCCATCTTGTATCACTCACCATGCTACTAATTTTCTATCATGTGGAATTTGCTAAACCTTCAAAGAAAATTTTTATAGGTCATCACTTCATTACTTCCCATAAAACTTGGCTTGTAGTGATGATGAAATTTTGCCAAAAAGATTATGCAACTCCTGATAGACGTCCATCTTCTAAAACTTAGCTCATAGTGATAGATGTCATCACTATGCTTATACCCTCACATAATTTTAGAAGGCATCACTTCCTCATGAAGGCACCTCTTCTTTGGCTTAGATCCATTGATGGACATTTGTGGTGATTAACATTGTGTTAACCTCTTCTTTATCCTCCCTTGCCCATCAATGTTTTCTCATCCTAATGTTTGTGGGATCATTATGGTGACTATTCATTGATCTCTAGCCATTGCTATCACCATTATGTGAGCACCTTTTCCATACGCTCCCATCATTTTGAAATAAATCTAAGACAAACACCCTCACCTTCACCTTCACCAAAACCCAATAGTCTCCATTTTAAAAGCCTTCTCCATTAACCCATCCTAAACCATGTGGTACATCAAATTGAGACAACCTATTTGAACATCACTAACCAACCATTGGATAACTACATTTGGCTTGAAGTTCAAGCTAGATATTACATTCATGGAACTATGTAGGTAGAATCCACTTGCCTCATGTATCTGGAGTTAGCTCAGCCACCCCCTACTTGAACTCTTGCCTTTTCCACCTTACCAACCCAACCAACCCACCTAAATTAAAACCCAACTTCCCTTCTCCACCTTAGTAATTTATCAAATTGGGGTAACCCATTTGAACACCACTCAACTCTTCTTGTTGAATTACATTGGTTTGATGCCCATAGACTATTTAGGCATTGCTTAACTTCTGAGGGTAGCTTAAACACTAATAACTAATTACTATCCCCCTTTTTTTCACTAATTTTTATTACTAATATTGCCTTCTTACTTAGGGTGTCCTACATCAAGGAAGCTTTTAATTTTTATTAGCATCCTTATATTTTATCATCTAATACTTCTTTATTTCCCCCCCCCCCCATTTTTAGGAGAACTACATTGGTCTGAAGTCTTTTTGGACTATGTAGGCAGTGCTCAGTTACTAAGGGTATCTCGATCGCATCACTCATTTTATTTTCCCTTCTCACCTAAAATCTCTTCCTCCACTTTTGTACCTATCTCCTCACTATCTCCCTACCTCCATCTTATCAATCTCTTTTAACCATTTTTCCAACTTGTCAATCTCTTTTAAAATAAGGATTGACAACCCTCCTCATCCACCTCTCTAATCTTCTATAAATCCACCATCTCCTCTGCTTCGTTGGCCTCCTTGTCACCTTTCATTACATTTCTTGCACTTGCTTCTTTGCTCACTAGCCCACCCACTTTTTATATTTTTTGTCCCTCTCTCCACTTCTTACCAACCTTACCCTCTATCTCCTTTGCCTCCTCTCATAGTCCTCATCATTTCCCCTTTCCCTTGGTAATTTGTTTTACCCTCTTCATCAGTCTCTTTTCCTCACCAATTCCATATCATCTTTTTCCCTTGCACACCGACGGACATTTTTACATCTTTCTCTTCTTTTCTACCACCTTCTTACTTCTCTTCCACTGCTTCTAATCAATTTTCATTCCAATTCTTAGTTTTTGTTTTCATCTTTCCCATATTTTACATCTTGCATGCTTTCTATTTCTTCTATTTTTTTGCATCCCACTTTTATTCCTACATGTGCCACCATTTTATTTTGATTTGCCATTCTTCCCACTTTTCCCATTTTCCATTCTTTTATTTAGTTTATTTTCATCCTTTTTAACTTCTTTTTTCCTCCACAACTAGTTTCTTACTAGGTATTTATCCTTTGAGAAGCCTTCCATAATTTCCCTTTTCTTCTTATCCATTCCAACCTTTTTCATTTTACATTCCCCTTTTCCTCTTTCCATCTCTGTCCACACTTCTCTTTTACATCTGTGTGAGTGTCAGTGTTTTATATCCTTGCCAACCCCCTTACTTCATTTTTTTTCTTATCATCCCTGATCTTCATCTCTTGTGTTCATCTCATTCCCTTTCATTTTTTTTCTCTATTACTTAAATTATTCCCTTTCTTCTCATGCATTTTCCATTTTCTCTCCCCTATTTCTTCACCACCTCAGCACTTTTTAGCTTGTCAATCTCTTATAATCACCTGTTCAGCTTGTCAATCTCTTCTAACAAGATGATTGCCACCTGCCTTATCTCTTCACCTTCTTATCCACCCATCTTTTACTTCCCCTAATTTTTCTTAAACCATTTCCCATATTCCATCCCATTATTCTCTCAAATGCCACCATCTGATTTCTTTGTTGTTTCTCTGCTTGCCTATCATCACTTCTCCTATCCATGTTTACTTGGTCATGATACCACCTACTTCTTCACTCTCCTGTCATCCTTTTTGTGTCCTCATTACACTCCTTTTTCCTCCTATTTCCTTTTCTTCCATGTGTTTCCTTGTTTTAATTTTCATCACCAAACTATTTTCTCCTTGGTCTCTTTTAGACCTATTTTCAATCTTTTTATGGCCTTCCATATTTCTAATCCTTCCCTTCCCCTTCATGTTTGCTAACTTTTTCTCCCATTCCTTTTAAATTCCCCAATTTGTTAATTTTTAGTACATTCCTCACACCATCATCTTCTACCATTTATATTTCTTCTCGTTTCTCCATTTCATTTCATTTCATTTTTCTCATCCTCCTTGAGGACATTCCTTGTGCTTCATGATCTTTTTTTATCCTTATCTATATTTGGATTCTCCCATCCTTATCCAAATTCATCTTTATATGTGACTTCACTATCTTATCACTCCTACTTCACCATCTCCTTGTCTACCTTCACATCATCCCTTATTAGTTCTCCCTCATATTCTCCCATTTGCACTCCAACTCCTTACTCATTAGAGTGTGATCACTAGTTTGCATTACTTCTACATACATATCCATGTCTACTTCCTCATGCCCTCCACTCTCTTACTATAATGCATGAAATATTATCAGGTTCATTTCTTAAAGTGCATCTATTTCTTCATTCAATGTATTAATATGTTGTGCATGGGTCCTCTTTTTGTATCTTGTCCCTCCCCAACTATTCCCTTCACACTACCTATCACCTATTTCCACTTTAAACCCTTTACACATTAAGGGATTTTGAACTTCCTTGACACATTATGATCAAAACACCTTTTATCCATCAAAACATACCATCAACCAACCAACCATTAGAATGTTTCCACCTTGACATTGGCCATTTTGACCCAAATTATCACATATTTTTATGATGACCTTACCTTGGTCCTTTTGGATGCACCAACCAATCTTGCCATGTTGAACATTTGAATTTACACCACCTAGTACATAACCACACCATTTTGTGTTTTTCAAAGGAACACTTCCTAGCTCAAATACTTGTGAATAACACTAACTTTGTCTAAGAGACTAACAGGTGTACCCAATCACAGTTGCAATCATGTGGTACATTGGTCACTTATTACTTAGAATTGATCTTTATTGTTACCAAAATTGGTAATCTTAGTTTTTTTTATGATATTGGTTATCTTACTTCATCACATTTTATGTGTGCATGTTTGCATTTCAAATGCACAACCCTTTTTGTCACCACCTAGTGACTCACAATCAACTACTTATCAAACTCACACCTGATTTTGATTTCCCTCATTAACTCTTAGTTTGAGGGGGGACACCTCCTCCCATACTCAGGGCAAATAGACCTCTGACAACCAATCCATTTTTATTTTATAGCTTGTTAATTTAAAGATACATAATAAAAAGGGGCAAAATGTAGACACTAGAAAACTACACACAAGCAGTTCTAGATGTCTGAATTCCTCAGGCCCACCCTAAGGACCACCTTAACCCAACCCTCTTAACCTAACCAACAACACTATTCACCTATCACTATTCACATAGTACTATTCAAAAGTACTATTTAAAATTATTGTTCACCTTCTTTTTTTTGGAAGCATTTCATCTTGTAGGTTGTGCCCACTTGTCAAGGAGGTCATCTATATTGGAGGAGAGGAGTTCAAAGTAGCCAAAATCTACCAAAATTTCAAGCCATCATCGACATAAATAACATCTTCAAGCATGAGGTGAATTGTTAATTTCATAGTTTCAATTTCTTTAACCCTTGACCTCCTAACCTCTATCCCTTTGGCCTTCTTTTTTTCTTAACCTCCAAACCCCTACCTCTTAACCTCTTATTTTATTTATACTCTTGACCATTTACCCCTTTACCTATTTAACATCTTGACCTCTTGAACATTTACCCCTTTATCTTTTTTCCATCTTACCATCTTGACCATTTATCCCTTTGCCTTTTTACCATCTTGACCATTTATCCCTTTGCCTTTCCACCATCTTGACATTTTACCCTGTTTTCTCTCTAAACTATTTTATCCATTTACTCCTTTACCTTTCTACCAACTTGACCATCTACCAACCCTAACAAAACCTTCTTTCCTTATTCCTTTTCACATTACCAAATCAAACCCACAACTTTGACTTGACCAACTTTAGCATTAACATTGAAAAACTACTACTTTATTTAGTCATTTCATTAGCAACCATTCTTGTATTTAATTTTAGTTATCATAAGTTATTTAATGCAAGTACTTCCTTTATCATTTGAATACTTACTTTTTAAAAGCAGGTGGATTGACAACCTCTTAGGAAGCTCTTGCTTCTAGGATCTAGCTCACGCTAGGCAATCCACCCAATTACTTGTCTAAAAAACAAGTTTTGTTAGTGCTTTATTATTTGTAGGTCATCCTCCCAAGCCAAAGAGGATCTCTTCACAATCATCTAGACTGCAATGAGTGTATGATCAACTAGGTATTCTTACCACACCTGTAATTAGTTTCTTTCTTCCAAAAATTAAGAAAAGAGGAAAAATTCATAGAAACAGTATGAGATGGTCTAGTGGCACCCTGATGAGGAAGTAACACCTTGGCATTTAGATCATGGATCTCATGCACAAGGGATTATACATATGAAGAGGATGAACTAGCCATAAGATATTTTTTCATTATTGAAGGTTGATGAGTTATAATAGGTTGTTATAAAATCTGAGTTGCCCCTATAGTAGGTATAACAATATTGGCATATGGGGGGTTAAAATATTGACCATTATTAGATTTTTAAAGCTCTTCATGGACAATATGGATAAGGTAATCTTACATATTTTAATGTTTATAAATGAAATCTTGTAATTGTCTCTTACTGGTCTCATCAAATCAATTATTAAGTTATGCCATTGTATGTTTGAAATTAGGAAAATAAAATGTTGTATGTTTTGAACCTTTTAAGAAATTTCATCTATTAAAGATTACCAAAATAAAACAATAAATTAGATTTGAGATTTTGGAATTAATTTCTAAACATAGAAAATAGAAGGATATAAACCCTAAGGTTTAGAGTTTTTGATAGTATTTGAAGTAAGTCAAATTCACCAAATGATTTAACTTTTAAGAGATTATGGAATGTAAACCCTAGGTTGTTAAAGGGTCTGAGTATAGTAAATGAAGGGAGAGATATGTAATAAGTATAACTATTGATTTATATAATAATTAACCTAATATGATATTTCTAAATATAATAATTAATTACATAAATAAGTAATTAGCTAAATATTGATTGAAATAAATAATCTAGGGGCTGAAAATTAATGTAGAAGTTGATCTGAGTGTTTAAAACAAGATCTAGGTGTTAGAAACCCTCCTAGATAGTAGCATAGTACCTTGGATAATGACGCACCATATTAGTGTCCTCCCTACTATACTAGTGTCCCTTGTACATAAACTAAGTGATATTCTGGGTACACCACTAGTTGAGTTTGATCTGCCTATACGTATGTAGACATGCCCTAATTCACTATATATATATATATATATATATATATATATATATATATATATATATACACACTATTTTTGATTGATTTGTGAGAAAATCCTAGACCTCCATGTTGTTAGTGTATTTAAGTGGCACAAGTAACAGAAGTGTGATGTTAGTTGGGTAGGTTGGGCATCCTCAACACCCCATTGTGTTGAGATTTTCCTACATACCAATACTTTGAGAGGGGATCAAGCCCAATGTAGTTCCCCCAATCTAAGTGTTAGTGCAATTACAAGTGACTGCTAATATGAGTATCGACTTGAGTGTTTTGAATGAGGATTGAGACTATAAATCTATGTATTCTGAGCTTAGGGTGGTTGTATATGATTGTATGCATAATTAGGGTAGAATAGGGATCAATAACCTTGATTTTGTATAACTTGTTCTAAGCGTGTTCATGCATTTTACATCTAATTTCCATCTAGTGGATACAAGCTAAAAGTCATGTATATATACTAATCTAGTGCTTGTGCGAAGTGTGAAATAGGCCTAGGTTGACCCTATGTGCCTTAATAATTTAAAACATATCCATCGGGGTTGAAATTAGGTAAGGGACAGTAGCGGGGTCCCTTCATTACTATCACAGTGTGATAGTGTCCAAAGAACCATGCTAGTGTCCAGGTGGTAAAACCTGAGGCACTAGGGGCTTGGATCCTTGGGGGAAGGTCTGAAACTAATTTTGGGATGTTTAGGGATGGGTAATTCCCACACAAAGGCTGGATAAGGGTTGAAAGAGGCCCTACAATAGGTCTAGGGCTAAGCTAGGGATGGGTGGTCTCAAATGACACTCATTGCATTCAAGTGACATTTTATATGACTAAAATTGTGTGTGTATATGTGTGAACACATGTATATGTATGCATGCGTGCATGTGTGTGTGCACGTGTGAGATATATATATATATATATATATATATATATATATATATATATATATATATATATATATATATATATATATATAAGAGGTAGTGGTTAGTATTTGAGTATGATATTATGAATTATGCTCTTATTTCATTGTTATGAGATTTTCCCCTCAAAGTGTTTCTACCAAATTTATTAAGTATTATGTTATTTCATCAATTATTATTATGGATCTGTATATTATACTAATATTTATGTGATATATTATTCCATTGGTGTGAATTATCTAGTTAATTTCATTATAATAAAATTCATATTGAATTCCCAAGCAACTCAAAATAATTCACCATTATTAGTAGTGGCCTCAACAGGTATTGTAGCATTTAACATAAATGCTTCAACAATCTATTTGAGCCTTTACATCCCTATAAATAAAATAAAGTCATTGAAAATATAAGAATTTGAAAATTTGCAAAAATATTGACAACTTATCCAATACATTATTATTGATGAAATAAGTTTCATAGGGATGAAATTATTAACACATATTGATCAATGTTTGCACGAATATTTTCCACAACACAAATGTGAGCTATTTGGTGCAAGATCTATTATTCTCGTCAGTGACTTGGGTCAACTTCCTCTAATATAGAAAATTCTAATGCATGCTGAAAAATAATATGATTGACCCTTTGGTGAACCTTTGACATTGTTGTTACATTTTGTACAATCATTTTTCAAAAACGTTTCTCATACAAGCCAAGAAACTTTTTAAAATTTCTTGTTAAATATTCAAAATGTTGAACCAAAAGTTGAAGATTTGAATATACTGATGTCTTGAAGAGATGGATATTTGTTTTTAGAAGAAAACATTTCATTTCATTTATCAAATAATTTATATGCAACAAATACTTTGGTTTCAAAACATAACAAGGAAATTATGAAATCATTGAATATGTTGATTGCACATAGTAGTGTAGATAATACCAAGAAAAAAGTTTGAAGATCCTGATGATGATCAATTAGAAACTGAAATTCTTATGTCAAAAGGATAAAAAATCATGCCTACAACTAGTTTATGGGTGGAGGTCTACTTAGCCAATGATTCTCTTAGAAAAACTCATAATATTATTTATAGAACTAGCACTAAACTATCTGATTTGATAATGTTTTTGGTTGTGCATATGATAAAATATACATACCCAACATGGAATACAAAAAATATATAATAATGTACCAATCCCTTCTACAACTTGAGGCAATCTTAAACCATTTCCAGTAAGAATGGTTAACCTTATACTAATACATAAGACAAAAGGCCTATAATTATTTAAAGCAACGATAATATTGGTAATATTGAATTTCAAAGACTGACTTTTACGAAAATCACAAGAGTGTGCTTGATCTAGGAGGATCTAGGTCACAATCTTATTGGAGATTACCATTCTTGCATATCCAACACTGTGTTAATGTCAACAGTGCGAGTAGTAGGTTAGTAGGTCTTGCACCTACATGCCAATTTATTCGATCCAATTCCACTCTTGTATTACCACACAACTCCTTTAGTTTCATTACTATAGCACCCAACTCATCAGTTTCAATGCAAAACCCTTGTGCCATTACTTTCCATCTTTGTTGGATACTTTAAATATTACAAAGACTCTTCAGAAGACATAGATCAATCCAAATTATAACATTCCATTAGAATTAGATCAAATCATTGACGTTCAGATTAAATAGACCTGCTGACAAGATACCTTCTCTTTCAGATCGTAAAGTAGGTTAAGTGTCTTCCCAAATAAAATAGTTTATAGAAGTGCAGGTTATTAATTTGTTTCCACATCTTCTTTCGTAATTATATGCAATGGGGACCATTGCTCTTTAAGGAGGGGAAACAAATCTAGGAGGATCTGGGTCACTAGATCTTACTAAAGATTATTATTGTTGCACATCTTGCATTGTGTTTATATCAACAACAAAAGTAGTAGGTTACACACATATGTGCCAATTTGTTCGATCCAATTCCACTCCTACGTTACCGCATAACTCATGTAGTGTCAGTATTGCATCACCCAATGTATCAATCATGACAACCACTGACATTACCATACTCTTTGATTATGAAGCGATTGTTATCAATTATTGTAACGGTTCAACCATCATTTCATCTTCATTATATAATAATCTACATTTTCATTCTTTTTAAGTAACATAGAAGAATGGAGTTAGAAAGTACATAGACACTGAACATCTGGTCTCTGAGATATTGCATAAAACTTAGAATAATACAACTTTGCTATTACAATTTTACATTGGTTGTCATCTATTTTTTGCTTTCCTTATTTTTTGAACACATTGCACTTTCATATTCTCTATTACTCATAAATTCAATTTTGTTCATAACCATCTTAAATCCATTTAAGGACGCTGTCTAATGGGTCTCATCTTGGGTCCCGAATCAATGCTCCTTATAGGACCTTTGTATCTCACCTCTTCTCTTTTGATCGATATGCAAGAATGCAAGATAGTGTATATGTTTACATTAGAAAAAATGACGAGCAACGGCGATATTCCATGTCGCAATTGCCTCTTCCTTGAATTTGTTTTTATTTCTTTCGCTCTATCGACATTTTCATTTTACCTCCTTGTGTAATTACTGCTAGTTACTATAAACTAAACATATATACTTATAATCCTTCCAAGTTTATGATGCCTAACAAAAATTTCCCCTATCATTCATTACGATCTTTAAAAAAATTAACCATATTTTACAATTAAAAAAGTGAAAAACGTTCATTCTACCATCAAATTTACGTATGGCTGGAATAATAGATCACATATAATAATGGGCGAGACACTCCCTCTTAATAATCTTACGTAGTTATCCTAATTAATAATCTTGTAGCTATTTGTACATCCGCCATAGCAGATTCTTGGCCATTAATATTAACTTGACTCGCCAACTGTCTCAACAATCCTCTCTAAGTCAACAAAACTTGACTCTCAGCCTTCCTCACTTGATAACTACATTCTTCAATTCCAATTCGTACACTGCCGGAAACCCACTTTTTGCATAGTGAACGACCGACTCGGTGAACCCCCGAACAATCACCCTGTTGTTAGGGCTATAAGATTTCAGTGAACCACAACGATTCTTTGCCATGCAAGAAATCAGTGTGATGAGCTTCAGATATTCGTCCCTGTTACAATCCACCTCAACACAAAACCATATTGGGCCGGAGTAATTGAGCTTTGACTCGCATTTCCCCATGGTTGCATCGAATCTGGAAGTCAGTTTTATGGGGCCACAATTAAACTCCACATATCCTTGCTTTTCTCCCTGGCTTAAGAACTCAGGGTCCGGCGGCACAAAAGTTGCATCTTCCTTGTGGGATTTTGCAGCTCCAGCTATCACGGCGCACAGATCGCCTCTCACCACCCTCCACCTTAGCTCGTTGGAGGGCCTCAAGTTCTCCACACCTTGCCCCAGAGTGTACACCCATGCCCTAATTAAGAGAGGAAGGCGGTCACATATGAGCTGCAATGCGCAGCAGAAGGTGAGGTTTATCTTGCTATAAAGCCACACCCTCAAATGCGTGTTGAACTCCAGCACTGCAGCTGTGAGGCTCAACAATGTTGGAATAAGCCAGTGGACATGATGCTTGGTTTGGAGGGACAACCCCATTAAGTTCAGAAATTTTAATAATTTTTCCTCAGATATTGACATATCTGTAGGGAGTAACCAAATACTATGCCCTAGTAGCTTGATATTGTGTCTTTCAATAATCAAACAATCCAACACTTGATAAAAACTCATGACCCCCCCTGTGAAAACACCCTCCCATATGAATTGTTTATGACCTTTCAGAAACACGGCATTGTTGGCTAATTCTTTTGCCATGTCGAGTAGACAGTACCAGATTGTATCCGTTATGTAATACGCCATTTTTCCATTCACCAACAGCTTGTTGCTTTCCTTTCGATGTAGATGGAAACTATCTCCCAAGTAAGATATTTCGATCTGGTCAGATGTTTCATCAGAGATCTCCGTTGCCACGTTAGCTTGATCTGCTGGCGTTGTGACATAGCAAGGCGCTTCCTTGAAGACGAAGAGATTACTGCGGAATTTTTTGAGTCGGGCATAAGCTGGGGAGAGGAGAGACCCCAACCCCAAAGGTAGCAGGCTCACCCACAAGGGAATTATGCATTTTATGAATGCCCCGAATGGTGTGAATTTCACAATCTGCCAAAACCCTAGGTAGAACTGAAAGGCAAGCAACACGTTTGTCAATATTAACTTGGTTTCTGACATGCTACGGCTTCATACCAATTTGTGTTTTTAAAAGGCAGGTTACAGATTAAAAGGATTGATGAACTAAAAAATCACAGACGCGATCCCGTTGCAACTCATTGTTGCTTGGCATTGCAAAGTTATATTTGACGGTATAAACGTATTTGTCTATTTTACCGATATATTGTTAAAATTTTGAAGACCGTTTCCAATGCATGGGCCAGTTTTGAACAGATACAGATCATGGAAAATTCAACCGGATTATATTACCGTTTAGTCTTTCCTTTGAACTGACTTTGCACGAGGAGAGGACTGTTGAAAAGAGAATATTAGGTCCGCTATCTCGTCAATCTAACATCAAAAATAGTAATCACTCCTTGACAAATAGATGGTCAAAGGGCATTGTGTTGGTGTTTAAGATAGTATTTCAATGATTAAATTTGGAAAAAAAAAATATTTGTTTTGAATGAGAGGGGTATGTTACGTCTTTAATTTATATTATGTTTAGAGATATGTGTGGTTAATGTATGGTTTATATAATTTTTCATATTATCTTGTTACATTTTTCTATATTTTTATATTATTAGTATGGTCGGTTTATAGAATAATTATGGTTTAAGTAAAGTATATATAAGAGGTAGTAGTTAGTCTTTGAGTATGATATTGTAAATTTTTCTCTTATTGCATTGTTGTGGAAGTTACTTCTAGAAGTCGCTTTGTATCCAAGTAATTTCATTACAATAAAACTCATATTAAATTCACAAGCAACTCAAAACAATTCACCATAGTTATTGGTGGCCCCAACATGTATTCTAGCATTTAACATAAATGCTTCAACAATTTATTTGAGCCTTCACATACCTATAAATAAAATGAAATCATTGAAAAGACAAACACTTGCAACTTTGCAACAATCTTTACAACATGTCCAATACATTCTTATTGACGAAATGAGTTGATAAGGCTGAAATTGTTAACACATATTGATTAGTGCTCGCACGAGGAATTTCCACTCAACAAATGTGAGTTATTTGGTGCAAGATCTGTTCTTCTCGTCAATGACTTGAGTCAACTTTCTCAAATATAAAACATTCCAATTTATGCTGAAAAATCATATGGTTTGATCCTTTGGCGAACCTTTGACACTGTTGTTACATTGTCCACAATTATTTTTCAAAAACATTTATGATCCAAGCCAAGTGACCTTTTGAAATCTCTTGTTAAATGTTCAAAATGTTGAACCAAAAGTTGAAGATTAAAATTTACAGATGTCTTGAAGAGATGGATCTTTGTCTTTAGAATAAAAAGTTTCATTTCATTTTTAAAATAATTGAAATGCAACAAACACTTTGGCTTCAAAACATAACAAGGAGATGATGAAGTCATTGAATATGTTGATTGCATATGGTAGTGTAGAGCATACTAGGATTTTTTTTTTGGAGATCTTGGTGATGATCAATTAGAGACCAAAATTCTTATGTCAAAATGACAAAAAGTTATGCCCACAACCAATTTATGGGTGGAGATCTACTTGGCCAATGGTGCTCTTGGAAAAAATCATAATATTATTTATAGAACTGGCACTAACCAATCTGATTTGCCAATGTTTTCCGCTGTGTATATGATAAAATATGCATATCCAACATGGGATCAAAAAAATCCTGAGAATGTACCAATCCCTTATATAACTCAGGCAATCTTAAGCCATTTCTAGTGAGAATGGTTGACTCTCTACCAATATAAAAGACAAAAGGCCTAACATTATATAAAATAATAATGATATTGGTAATAATGAATTTCAAAGACTAAATTTTATGATAATCTGAAGAGTGTGCTTGATCTAGGAGGATTTGGGTCACTAGATCTTATTGAAGATTAGCATTGTTACACATCCATCACTTTGTTAACATCAACAGTGCAGGTAGTACATTCTGCACCTACACGTCAATTTATTCAATCCAATTCCATTCTTACACTACCACAAAACTCCTTTAGTTTCATTACGTAGACACTATTTTATGATTATATAGCACCTCAGTCTTTAACATTTGGCATACTCAAACCTTGATTATTCCTCTTAGTTTTAGACCTTTCTCATTTCTACAAGAATCATACCTGCTCTATCTTGTGTCCCTTAGCCCATCTCTTAGTCCAACCAGTCTTATGTTGATGACATAGACCTTGTATCTTTCCTAAAATGATTAAAATGAATTTATGTTCCACTTATGCAAGTTCTAAACATATACATGTTCCATTGCTCTATGGATACTAATGTCCAAGACAAATAGTAGTGTTGATGCTAGTGTCTTACCCTGATACAAGTATCCAATGACCTAAATTCATCTAATTTGTAAATAAAACATATCTTAATGGTCAGCCTAAGTTCTTTAATATGAGTTATTTCTCCAAAGGGATTGATATAAATACAAGATCAACCCTCACTCATTCCTTACCTATAAATCACCTAGCAGTCAGACCAAAGAGCATCCAAAGAGCATTCAATTAAGAAAAGTCTCCATATTTATTCCTATTTCCATTTCAGTCATAGGTACAACACATCTATAGGTTTGAAGTAATAAAGGAGCAACCCAAAATCTTGATTTACTAAGTTACAAGATAGGTCATTATTGTACTTGCTTTTCACATATTGGATGATTCACACACAAGCCAATAGATAGGGAAAAACTACATCAGTCTAAGGCCATCTTTTGAAATATTGCCTATGTAGGCAACACCCACTAATAGTGGGTCTTTGGGGTCAACTCAACACCATGCATCCACTAACCTATTTTCCCCCAAGGTCATTATGAATATGAAGAACTAATTTTTTGCCATTTCATAAGGAGTGATAATCCATAACTAAGATCTGAATGCACCAAAGTGAAGGCAAAGCTAAACCCAAAGCATCTAGGTGGTCACATCCTTTTTCATTAAGTATTATGTATAGGATAATTACATCGAACCCAGAAAATAACATCGATGTAACCATCTCAGGCTAACATTAGTGTCAAGAACACTAGAAACATTAAATCTATAATATGATGACTATTACAAAACTATCTTCAAGCCTTCTTCTTCCTATTCCATATCCAAAATTATGTTAGCATTAGAATCAAATAAGTACATTATTTCCTTTTCATTTACATACATATCTTAGTGGTAAATTTTTACATATTTAACTATCTCAATTTTATGAATTCAACATATGCTTATATCTGAGTTCATCATCTAATTGGCCTACTATAGATTTGATTATCACCCTTGTGCAATTTAATTTTTATATATCCCTTTAATCAAATATAGGGTTAACAATAAGATCACCTATATCATTTTAGGGTTAAACATTTTGTGAACCTGGTCTTTGAACATCAAACCCTAGGTCACCTAGAGTTTTCTAATTTTTGATTACTATACTTTGTTGTAAAATTTTAAATTTTTTAGTTGTGAAGCAATGAAAAATAATAATCTAAAATTTTATTTTCAAATGGAGGATAAAGAATCCTTGGTCACTCATCTCAATAATAACAAAAGCTTGATATATGCATTTTTGCATGTTACATGAGTTGAAGTTAGTAAACACGATAAAACTAAGGCCTCAACACTTAGTGATAGTGAATCCTTAGAAGGTACTATAACTGATTCCATACCTATCAACATTGATACATATACTATGAAATTATGAATTATTTCAACAGAAATGCCAGATTTGATACCTATTACTACTCAAACAATGTTTACATCCCCTTTGGTGATTGTCAACTATTCTAGTCACCATTTGGTTGTAACATGGGTTTCAAGGATTACCATATCTTCACGAGCTCACACCATGTTTACTAATGGGAGTAAGATTACTATTCACTAAACACTATTCACATAAACATTATTCATGATTACTATTCACAATGACTATGCATGGTGATATGACATAGTTATGATGTGGCATAGTGGTGAACTAGAGTCTATGTGATGTGGCATGGCCCACAATGAATCTTTCATATGATGTGAGTCACATGGAAAAGATATGGGTCAAATTTATAAAGAGGCCCATGATTTTCATGTCTAGACGCGAAGTTAAAAAGTTATTTTGGACTTTAGGGGAAAGGTGAGAGACAAAGAAAAATACGTGGAGCATCTTTTGACCTTTCACATGTGGGGAATAACATTCACTATTGAGTACTATGCTTCCCATGTGAAGTGGGTCAAATTTATTCTCCTCCCCTAAATTTTATCTCTAATCTACTCTCATCTCCTTTGTAATCTATAATAACATGGATATTTCCTTTGTAAATCATTCTTGGAAACTTTGGAATGCCTTTGGAGCAATAAAAATTTGATTTTTGCCTTCTCATATGCTTGTATGCAGTGTGGATTCATGGATTATTGATATTATTAGCATGATGAAGCTAATTTATCCTTGATTTGTTGTCCAATTATCTCACATATATATAGGAAAATACTCATTTTCAGGTTATAGGTTTCCTTTAGCTTCATTGCGCATGACCAAGCAAGTGAAGGATCAAATTTTTAGTGCATTGCCATCTTTTCTTTCAATTCCTTGTTACCATTTTTTCTCTATCCCTTTTCCTTGCATCAATATAATTATTTTTATATTAGGTGTAACAGTAGGGAAACCATATCTCTATGGAGATTCAATTCTCACATAAGGTCACTCATAGCCTGAGGAGTGTTTCCATTATGTCATTTGGGCGAGAAAGCCGGAAAGACCTCCTCAAAGGGTGAAACTTCAAAGTGACAACAATTTCTAGCATGCTCGATGAGGCATGGTTTGATGATCCTTACATCATATATTAGAGAATTGTTGGTTTTTTTCTTCAGTAAATCAGTCTTTGGATGCATTTTACAAGCATCAATGGTGACTCTGAGTTCATCCAGTTGGTTTTAACAGCTCATGTATTTTATTCAAGTTTGTTTTTTCTTTCCACATGAAGTTTGATGGTTGGGTATGGATAATTTTTTTGTTTTACATATCCTTATCAACCATATAGTGATCTATACCAGACCTATGCTGAACCATATTAGTCCTATAATGAACCTATTTTTCCCCCATATGGCTCTAATTATTAGTATGAGCAACTTTGCTATCAAGAATAGTACCATTCCTTCCCTCCCCAACCACCTAATCAAATTAGCCCTTATAATAAAATTTTGGAAATAAGAAACCTTGATATAATCTTTAATAATGATTTGGCTGTCACTGAATGGAAACAAGTCCAATTTTACCAACCTGCTCATGCTTATAATCAATGCTTTGCAAGATATGTTGTTCCTAGTTAACCCCAAGAAAGTTTTAGAGATACAAAGCTTGATTATGAGAAAAAATGAGGGAGATTGATAGAGAACAAGAATATTATTTTCACCATCCCATGAAATCTCTTATACCTATGCAATCTCCACCCATTCTTCCTCAAGTTCCACAAACTACTCAACCTAGGAAATTTCTAAGCTTTTCATCCACTTCTCCTATGCCAATACAAAATCCAAAGAGATAAGAGATTGTAGAAGACAAGCCAAGACAATTTCCATGTTTTAGAAGTATTTTTTAAAACCCTCCACCAACTCATGAGAATATTCATCCCACTCTTCCCCAATATCATCCCATAATGCCTTATCTTCCTACTCCACCAAGTGGACCTTCTTGCCCTCCCACCATCTCCCTTTGCAAAGGAAAAAATGTTGTATGGAGAGAAAATGGTTACCTTTCAACTGAAGGGGATGAGGTTGTAAGTGAATATGATGAGGAAATAATCAATGGTAATCCTCATTATACCATCAGATCAAACTTGGGACAAGATGAATAAAATTGTTATTTTGGGCACACTTTTGACAAAAAGGATGGTAAGCCAGAAGAAGAAGACAACTTGGTTGATGAGCTATCACTTTGTGTGATGGAGGAGGACATTAAGGGTGAACAAAAATTTAAAGATGAGCATGTGTTTCAATAAGAATATCTTAATCAGCTCAAGGTCATCTTGTATACACCAACAAGTGATAGGGAATTGGAAGACTTATTTGATATATTGGGAACAAGCTATGTTCCTCTTTAAGGAGACTATGATTTAGTTGTGCCTAAGGAACATAATGATGGAGCAGCAAAATTAAATAATGAGGGAAAATATAATTTCTCAATGTTTGTATTGACAAGAGGATGTCTTATCAGGTACCTAGCTCGATTGGAAGATAACGAGGATCCATCACATGTGCTTAATTTAGAGCACAAAATTGATCATCAAAAAGAGCAAGATTAGCATGTAAAGCATATTAGATTAGTAAGAAATTGAAACTATTTTGTACAACCAGTGAATGACATTGTGTAAATGTCATTTTGATTGGTTAGTTTAGGGTAGGTATTTATATTATTTCCTCTAAGTTCCTACGTGCACATTGTAATTATAGTTTTGTTTTGTTTTTTCCCTCTAAGTGCCTATGTGCACATGTAGTTGTTGTTGTTCCTCGCTTCTGAGGAAGGTATTTTTAGTTTTTAGAGATTGTTTCAAGGCATTGTAGCCATGACAACAATAATTTTTTTGATGGAACGCATATGACTCCATGCCCAATGGACTGTATAAGGCTACTAGATTCATGATTAATAGGCAATCATCCCCCAGAGATCACAAAAAAGTTAATTATTCTAGTCACCATTTGGTTGTAACATTTGCAAGGATTGCCTGATCTTCATGAGCTCACACCATGTTTACTAACGAGATTAAGATTACTATTCACAAAACACTATTTACATAGACACTATTCATGGTTAATATTCACAGTTATTGTGCATGGTGATTTGGAATAGTGGTGAGGTGGAGTCTACATGATGTGGCATGGCCCATATGGAATCCTTAATGTGATATGAGTCACATGGGAAAGATATGGGTATGATTTCTAAAGAGGCCCATGATTTTCATGTCTAGACAAAGACAAAAAGCTTTTTTGGACTTTAGGGGAAAGGTGGGAGACAAAGAAAAAGAGGTGGAGCATCTTTTGACATTTCACATGTGGGGAACAACATTCACTATTGATTACTATGCATCCCATGTGAAATGGGTTAAATTTCTTATCTTCCCATGAATTTTATCTCTCATTTCCTCTCTTCTCCTTTGTAATCTATAAAAACATGGGTCTTTCCCTTGTAAATCATTCTTGGCAAGTTTGGATTGCCTTTAGAGCAATATAAATCTAACTTTTGCCTTCTCATATGCTTGTATGTTTTGTGGATTCATGGATTATTGATACTATCAATGTGATGAAACTAATTTCTCCTTGATTTTTTGTCCAATTCTCTCACCTATATATAGGAAAATAATTAATTGTAGGCTATAGGTTGTGTAATTATTGGCAATTTGGCTTGCCAAGGCCAAATACCAACCCCTACAACTGAAAACTTTTCATGGTACCCACCTAATCCTTTACATGATGATATCCTGAGTCATGATGTATCTTATTTGTTTCTTGAAGTCATTCAAACAACCTTAGAGATGTCATTAAGTCTATTTATGATCACCATATCTCCTAGATGTCTTAGGTCCTTCGGTTATGTGCTTGATCATCATAGTTTTCATTGACTATCATCTAAATGGAGCATGTATTAGTATCTTGTCATTATAATTTTTCCATTTCAATTGATGTCAATTATCATCATTATGTTTGAGAATGTTTAGAGGTCTTTGACAAATAAGTCTTGTGATCTAAAGTACCTTGATGGAGATGTATGAGAGGTGGCAACTGATAACTCATTATGAGTTTCTTTGGTATATTAAATATATTCAAGTATGAAATGAAATATAAGATTTGAAGGGTGATTAAGATATGCAATGCCTCACTAAAACCTTTTAACAAGGCTATAAGGTATTCTTCATGATACCTATTGATAATTTTCCTTGTGAAGTTATGTATATTGCCTAAAAGAAAGGTTTTGAGTCTTTAAAATGATAAATTTTGAGTTAAATAGATACTAAATCATTTATAATACTTTAATCACCTTCATATTCATGTCATTTCTTTAAGTCAAATGTCTTATGCTTTGGAAGTATCTCCTCTACAAGTTTAAAGCATTGTTTGGCCTCCAAAGAGTTCTCATGTGTGAAATATTTCCCCTTTTCTCTCAAAATACTTAGTACTTGTTTTAATCTCCCATTTTGACTCATACTCTTCCTCATGTTTCCATAAAATGGAATTTCAAATCTTAAAGTGTGGAGGAAATGTAGGAGAAAGGGTATTTTCATGTGTTTCATGTAGGAAGTATAGATTTGTACAGACTTTTTCATATAATAGAGGTCAAGAATTTGTAGATGGATTCATTATAGGTGTTTTAAAGAAGTTTCATTATAGAAAGATCTTACACAATCTCAAAAATTATCCTCTTAATCCATCGAGCTCCTTTGCATCTCGAGAGCGCCCTTGAGGTTTTTAGAGAGTACGACCATGAGAGAGAATATAAAAAATCTATAATTTTGGGTAGAGGAAGGGGAATTAGAGAGATTAAATCTTTAGGATTTGTTCTCAATTTGGTTCTCTCTCCCTTATGAAAAATCCTTAACAAGTTAAACTAATCATAATGGCTTCTTCATTCAGGCAAGCAACCAATTTTTTGAGTTTTCTCCTCTCTTGAGAATGATGATAGAAGAATGAAAGTTTATGAAGCTTTTTAAGAGTCTAATCCATTTTCATATATCATTATAGAATCTCATCCCACATGTGTAAGGTTATATAGATCTAAAGAACCCATAAACTACTAATCTACAGTCTACAAGCAAATTGAAGATGGTTATATGGTTCATTATGGATCTAAGGGTGTCAATATTCATTAAGACTTTATTTACATGGTTTCATTCATGGAAAGTTTCTTTCATTCAAATTTACTCAAATATCCTCAAGATATCATGGCTTAGAACATCATTTGCCCTCAAACATCATCATAGTCCAAGTTTAGAAGATATTAAGGAAACTTAGCAGTTGTTAAAGTAGTTTGGAAATTCTTAGGTTTCACTCTTAATAGTGTACATAAGTTAAAGGATCTCCAAAATGATATAAAGGCTAAGGCATATACCTATGATTCCCTAAGATATTTCATGATTGCGTAGAGATTGGATTCGTGTTTCATTTTCACTCCATCATATTTTATCCCATTTCACAGCCTTATCATTGCCATTCACCACTATTGTAAGTTTATCAATCTATCTTCATCCTCCTATATAGCCTATTATCATTAAATTACTAATATCCATCCACATTCACCTCATGGATCCACTATTTTATAAGATTCAAGGGTGTTATAAATCATTATAGTCATGAAGATATGTTATACATCCTTAAGCCAGGCTAAAACAATAGATCTTCACCTACAATAGTTCTATGAAATAGAGATCTTGAGAAGGTAGATGACTTGTTTGGGAGTCTAGCTTAGAGTTCAAGAATACTAGATGAGATTACCTCGACCATTTCAAGAAACTAATGAAACTATGAAGATCTCAAGTATGAATAGCTAATATTGTTGGAGAGAAGGCAACATTACATTTCTCTTATTAGTAAAAGTTAAGGTAAGTTTGAGTTATTTAAGGTAATATGATACTTTTTGTTTCCATGGAATTCAACACTCCTCATGTTAAAATTAATGTTTCTCTAATCTAGTTGATCATAGAGGGCCAATGAGGATCTTAGATCAAATTTTTTCATTTTAAAACTAATATCCCATCTACCATCAGTCTATACACACAATCTAATGACCAATTACAATAGTCAACTTGAAGATTATTCAAAGTAGGTCATGTTGAAAAAGGTTCTTATGAAATCAATATAAGGATTGAATTGAGGGTGAGGGTTAAATATTTTATAATAAAATTTGATGTCATATGTTTTCTCAAGTAAGCCTCCACTTTACATACTCCAACATAAGTGTTGTTGGTCTATATAGCAGAGTTGACAAACCTCATAATGATTGAGTTTTGGAAGTGAGCATCAAGGCCTTAGTCTTGGTAAGATGAATAGTGGAATGGTTTCAAATGAGTGATCAAAGTTTCAAGGTCGAGTCTTTGCCAACTCACCTCATCACTTTATCATCCTATTGTCTCATACAAGGTAAGTAAATGACCAACTAGAACCATCGTGGTGATGTGAAGTGATATGTGAGAAAGGTAGAAATCAAATTTGGTAATAAAGGGAAGTTAATTAAGATAAAACTAGTATTTGATGAAATATCAGGTTTCAATGCCCACATTTTAGGCATATCACACCAATACACCTCAAGTTATTACCTACAACTATGAATAAATGGACACACACAACTAATACTAGGGTCAATTGCATGGACATATCCACATACCCTAGACAAATGCAATTCAAGGTACAATCCAGTCAAGGAGGTATATTTATAAAAGTAATATATACATTCAATTAATAAATTTATACATTTAGACTTTCAAAATGATCATGACTTCTACTCAAGGTGTTCAAACTCATGAAGGTACACATACCTGTGTATAAAATGAAGACAGTGGGAACCTAAGAGTGCCCTTGAAGATCCAATGTACAAAAGGAAGAAGTGAGAAGAAGGTTACTCATGAATTGGTAGGTATAAAAGTGATAAGTAATGGTGAAATGGGTAAAATCACTTCCAATTCCCCAATCAACACTTACAACTAGTATTGGAAGAGGCAATTGCATTGAAGGAAATGAGGAGATATGGTGTGGTGATAGGTTGTATAGTCTTGTGAAGAGATAGTGAGGATAATAATAATAATTTAAATAAGTATAATAAAACCTAATCAAGGCCTTATTATCATTCTCAGACCCAAACATAAAAGTGATATAAAGACTCAGTCACATACCTATTGAAAACTCAAGCAACCCACAAGCTAGTTTTAGAAAAAATGAGTTTTGAGGCCTCTATAGGCATGATATAGATATGAAAATTGGTAAAATTTGTGTTTAATATTGGATTTAAGTTTAAATGTTATTTTAAAGGTCATATCAATAGTTTAATATCCACTATTTTATCTCAGATAGATCTTAATTTGTTGATAGTCATTAAATAGGCTAGGTGGTTTACTTGGAAGTTTAAAGGTAGGTTAGAAGACTTAGAATTCATAAAAGGTTTTTAGATAATTAAATATGTTATTAAAGGTCATAATATTCTATTTGAGTTATAAAATAATCAGATTTAAAGTCAAAACCCTTGAGGGATAGTTGAAGAAGGCAAACCTGTAACTAGTCTATGCATACCAATTGAGAGTTTGATACACATTTGGAAGTTGTTTAAGGTTGATAACATATAATAGATCAGTGAGAGAGGTAGTTAAACATATTATGATGATAATAAAAGTTATGATATGAAAGAGAAGTCACCAAATTTAATCACTAAGGATTACACATCCTTAACTTTGTGTAAACCCTAAGCATGGAGATAAGAGTATATAGGAAATAGATCTAGAAGATGGTTTCAAGTAAGAGAGGGTGGAGTTATAAATACATATACATATATTTTTTTATAAAATAGACTATTCATAACCCAAATTATCCTAAACATTTAGACTTGATAGTCCTAGTAGTGTAACCCTACAGGCATAGTCATGAGATGATAGAGACAAAGTGGAGTTTGGGTAGCCAAAGGTAGTTAAATAGGATAAAAAAATGGGGAAAAATGTGTAATGATAAGTTTTAACCCCCAATATCATCTACAAGTGAATCAGACCTCAAATTTCAAAATTAGAATAATTAGGCCTAAAATCCTATTTTAGGTCAGAAGGCCTATACCACCTTGAGACACCTTCAGACTCTCATAATAAAAGTAAATTCTTGAGAAGGTTTAAGAGGATGTTTAGGTCCTAAATAAGATGTTTCAAGTAGATAAGAATAATGAAAGGTCAGTTTTAGTCTTAAGAACCATCTTGAACTACATAGTCTACATAGTTATTTTGACCCACTTGTTTAGATGCTTGGATCTTTTACCACAGGAGGACTTGGACCAAATGTTATTACTAGGATTTTAGGACCCATATATAATTAAGATCCATGGAGTATTGATTTTTTTTTATGGGCAAAATTTTATGAACCATTGATAAGACTATAAACGGGTTTAGAATGCATGTAGAGAGCTCATGGTTAACTTCCTTATGTACGTATCTTGACACACCTTTTGCATGGGAACCCAAGATTCTCAAGAAAGTTGAAGGGGAATATGAAATAAAGATCCATGGCAAGAATTTTTGGTTTTGAGCTTCATATTTTATGAACCATCGTTAATATGGTGGATCTCTAAAACCCTCCCTAAACCCTACTATAGACTAGTCTTGAGAAAAGTGAATATTATTGCACCCAAACACCAATGATTCACCCTATAAACACTTGAATCATGAAATACACTTAGAGAGGGTTCTGACCATGGTACTGTGTTGCATAGAACTATGTGAACCTATCATAAAATAGTGTTTTTAGGGGAAAAGAGAATAAAGATAGGTACAAGGAAGTTTAAGAAGATGTCAATAATTGGAGAGGGTTGTTTGGAATTTGTTTCACCTTTTAAAAACATTAGATGTCCAAGGATTGACCTAGAAATGCCTCTATGAGACTCTTCTAATCAGCTAATCTGCAAATGTGAAGAACAAGGTGACCTAGTCACCTAGTTTGGAAAGGTTTTAGGTGTTTCTTGCTCAAGGACACCTATATCATGGTGTGTAGGTTTGTTTCAAGCCTAAAAATCAATTTTTCATAGGTTTCTAAAGTTTCATGTAGGTTTTTATGGTTGCCAAAAAGAAGTTAAGATACTAGTCATAATTAGCCTAGTAGACTTACTTGGTCAACAAGAGAAGCTAAAGAATAGAATAAAATACTATTGATAAAATTAATGTATAGTAATCATTCCATATTATTAATCCTTAAGAGGCAATCCATGCATAATTGATCCTGAAGTGGAAATCAATGCATGTTCCATAGTCTTAATGGAGGAAGGAGTCATTCTTTTAACTTGGTCTTATACTAAAAATAAGGAAATGTTACTATACAGTTATGATATCCTAATGACACCTCATCAAGGTGTAGCTACTAGTTCCACATCCTCCACCTCATTTCAACACCCAAAATCTCATTCAAATATCATGCAAGAGCATCAAACATGGAAGGACTTTTGGAGGACTATTTGTAACTATTTGTAATTGAAGTAATGCTTGAGTTAATGTGGTCATTGATGAACTTTTATTCTCTCCTCCACACCATTCCTCCTTATTCTATCCTCATTATATATATATATATGTATATATATGTGTGTGTGTATATATATATATATATGTGTATATATATATATATATATATATATATATATATATATATATATATATGTATATATGTGTGTGTGTGTGTGTGTGTGTGTGTGTGTGTGTGTGTGTGTGTGTGTGTGTGTGTAGGCTTTTAGGCCTTGTTTTAGGATCCCTCACCTAGGTATGAGGAAAATCTACTAGATATTGTACTTGATGGACCTCTTGAACTAATGAATAAACTATTGTAGCTAATCTATCATTGGCTTATATTGTGTTTATGCTTGTTTAGATGTGTATAAGTGGTATAAATCTTCCCTTAGCATGTCCTTGTCACACCTATATTCTAATTAGTAGTCTTATGTAGGTTGTGTGAAGTGTCAAAGTTTGGTGATCATGTTTGGAGTGTAATCTAGTTGAAAGTGCCTCAAGATAGGCCTCTCTCCCTTCACCTCCAAGTTATAGTCATCCATTAAGACCTTCATATGAAACATTGTTAATTAAGAGTTTTGGAGATAATGCTTTAGTCCATTTCTGGTTCATTAGTGTTTTTAGGAATACAATATTGAGTGGATGAATCATTTAGGTGTATCACCATCACTAGTATAAGTTTTTCATTTAATTTATCTTTATAACTCTTTTCACCCCCCCACAAAAAAAAGATTTTAGGAAAACTATTCAAAGTTGATATATCAGAGGAGATAGCCTCATAATCTAGAGGTTTGATCTAGCATAGGTAAGTTATAACCTATCAAACAATCCAATATTAGTCCAAGTTTGAAAGAGAACTAAATAATCTACTTCAAAGTGTACAACTTGGGTTTCTAATAGTAATATCCATGTTTATGCAATATTTATTTGTGGATTTTTCATTTTCTATCCCTTCTAAGTGTTGTCACAAGCTCCATACCTTCCTACAAAATACTTATGAAAATTTGAAAATTTATGAGGGGAACCATCCCTCTCTATAGATTCACTCCTCACATAAGGTCACCCATAACTTGAGGAGTGATTCCATTGTGTTAGTTGAAGGGAGAAGCCTTAAAACCACTTGTGCAAAAGGTGCAACTTCATCTTGAAAATAGTGACTACTCAAATTTATAATCTAAATACCAATGGTTTTATAGTTTAAACACTCCTTAAATTTATAATTAATTTGGATGACAAGGTTAAAACTATTAAAAAAAATGCTTTAAAACATCCTCATGCTATCGATTCGTAAGATGTGTTGCATAACCCTCTTACATTGTAGATAGACTTGCACTCTTTACCAAATAGTTTTATTGCACCTAAGTTTAGATTTTATGATGGAAAGGGTGATCCTTTTAAATTAGGAATTTGAGATAGAGGGGAGGTTGGTATTGTGTTAGTTTCATAAAAAAAATGAAATAGACACACTAAAATCTTATCACCTCTAGTCTAGACACTAGGGAGAGATTAGGTGATAAAAATAAATTAAAGAACCAAAAAACATAAAATAAACAAGTATTTTACCTTCTTTGAGAGCTTCAAATGGCTTTCTTGTCTTGTGCATCAAGAAGTCTCCATCAATGGAGGTTGTTTGGCTCCTTCTCTCCTTGACACCTTGGCTTGATGTTACTTGGCTTAAGATTTGAGCATGGTAACACTACTTGCTAGGCATTTAGGTATTATAACACTACATCAAAGATCTTGTTGAAGATATTTATGTATATTAAATTTGCACCAAAATAGCTTATGGTTCAATAGGTAAGGCCTTGTATTTATATCCTTAGGAATTAACTCACCCAACATGAGTCAAGGTTGAGTTTAGGTTTGGAATGGGTTCAAACTAAATCTAGGTGAGTTAAAACTAACTATAGTAGAGTTATTAGTTATCAATTAATTATGCTTTTAAATTACTATTAATGTCTCTCAAATTAGATATATTTTCAAAGAGATTGACAACCCATAAAAAGTTATGATGAAAGGTTAGGATATTTTGAATTTTTGAAATTCCTTTTTTAGATATTCATTAATTGAAAATGGATAATTTAACTATGAATTTAATCTTATTGAACTTGTTAATTGATTTAGATTAGACTTTTTTATATTTCAATATTTATTCAAATGTGCAAGTGCCCCACTTAATAGGTCCATAGGCCAAATTTGTAGTTGTTATGCTACAAGGTGATTAGGGATGAATCTATGAGAGGTTATTGTTACATATGATAGAATACCCTAATTAAGGACATATCAATGTGATTTTGAGCTTTGATGAATGATTCTCAAGCAAATTTGGCATTTTTAATTATTCTTAGGCTTAATTTGTAGTGGTTGGTAGGAATTAGTTTGAAGTCTAGTTGGGAGCCAATTGTGGCCAATTTTAGGTGTCTATAGTTTGCCCCTATTTGGAAAGGCATTGCAAGCTATAAGAATAGAAACATTTTCTAAATGAATTAAAATGTCATGTATGCCTAATACTACAATGGAAATTGATGAACTTTAGTTACTCCCTTGAGGGAGCGATCGACAAAAAATGGTCAATGATCAATCCCTTAAAAAGAAGAAACAAAGGGACCAAAAAGATAAAATGGGTGAAAGAGACTAATTTTCTCATAGGAAGTTATAATTAGTGGAATATGGACTACCCTAACTAGGCAAAAAAATTACATGATTTGCCCATAGGTAGTTATAATAATCATCATAGGTAGTGTTGACCAAATTGACCCTATAAGTAAAAACTCAACATTTTAAATGTTTTAAGGGTCTAATATATTTTCATGAGGTGTATTATAATTTATTTTATGTCATTTAATGTCATCTTACCCTTGGTCTTAGTAATATTACTCAATTTGTCATTTTGAGGTCAAAATAAGGCATTTAATGAGTTGTATAGCCTCCTAAAGAAGTGTGAAGTTGTAAAAAGGGTGATGTCATGTTTGATGTGTCTTATTATGTCTTAGAAAACTATTTATAACTAAACATTTTAGGTGCTTAAAAATAAATATGATTTTTTTTTGGAAAAGAGAAGAGTCTGGCACTTGTAAAACTCATCAGGGAAGGTGATACATGGGAGAATGTGATGTAATGTCTTATCATCTTCCTCACACTCATATTAGTTCTTGACATGCCCTTCTAGACATGCAAACGTGATCAATAGGTTCATAGTTGGTATAGTTAGTGGAAGAGGTTTCAAGTCAAATGCCTTTGGGAGGTGGTATTAAAATCAAAGAGATCCATTTACATAAAAATATTTCCAATATTGTTCAACCATGCTTTATGAACCATCCTTTATAAGCTGACTATGTTTTTTTGCTTGCTACTTTATGCACCCTATAGGTTTTGCTCCATTTTGGACAAGTCTGTATAAACTAATTGTTGAGGTTGATTATAGATGATATTATCTCTCTTATAATATTCTATCCATGTTTTTTTTAAGTTTTATGGTGTTTTAGGGAGAAAATCATCTCAATTTTGTAGATTACTCTCATTTGGGATGATAGGCTAATTTCCTGCCATTTCCAAAGTTTCATGCTTTGATAATGGTTTCAAAAGGTGGAGATGAGTTAATTACCATGTTTTCAATGTCCTCTCAATCTTTTCACCTTTAATTTTCATCTTCCAAGGCAACATTCCATGAGTTTGGAACCATAACTATCATTCATTCAGTTTATAGCTATAACTGTCATATTAGTCAACTAGGTGAAGTGTGTAAAGCTCTGAGACACATCCATGGAGTTGTGTTAGAGGTCATTAAATGTTGAACACATTATCATGGTATGAAAAATAAATGAATCTTTTCACTTGTTAGAAGATGATTGTGACAGTCTACACATTCACCCATACAGTCATATTATAGGAAAATACACCTACAGGTACTCTCATGGAGGGTTCTCAATGTTGAAAAGGAAGTGTAAGAGATTGTTTTGAGTTTGAAGCATCCTGAGATTTAATTTAAAAACCATTTATGGGAGATTAATTGAATATTTTAGGCAAATTATTTTAATACATAGAATGTCTCATGCTCATTGCCTATATGTAGCTCACCATGCACCTACAACCTCTAATGATGATGTCATAATAAGCATGAGAGACAGTGGCAATTTCAATCCCTTTTAATTGTGAGGAGTTCATTTGAAGGTATTGAGATAGGCCTAGGAAATATTAATATCAAATGTTATGCTCACTGCCTACAATTTTACATTCTTTGCCTATATTGACAATAACCACCTACATGTGGTACTAGCAAAGGTATATAAGTCATTTTATGGGAGGTTAAAACATGACAAAATCTTTCCTTAGAATATTCAAAGATGGAATTGACCATAAAATACCTTATTGAAGTGATAAATGGGCTGATGATAGTGGAGACTACCTTCAAAATCATAAGATGACTGATTCAGGGATCAAATCCCTAAAATCATAAAACATAGTATTTTAGTGTTTTGTTGATAGCTAGTAATAGGGAATGATAGATATGTGAGCTTTGTAGCCTCTATAAAGAAAAATGATCATGATAAAGATGGAAGACAATAAATAAATGGAGGGTATAATTTTTAGAGCCCAAAGTTACACTTTTAATCACTAAACTTAGGCAGTGAAATCTACAGAAAAGAGCTCCAAATAGACCCTTCAACCAAAGTTGCAAAGCTAGACTATGTCACCATGGTGGAGTGTTTACAAAAAATTTAAAGAAGTGTTTATGACCTAAGAGATCATATAAATAGGTTATAAAATTACTTTTTAAGTATCATGTACACCTACAGGTGTACCTTTAAAAAACATTATACACCTACAACCAACCTAAAGTGCAAGTTTGAATAAGTGTTTCTCTCTTGTGGACCTAGAGCATAATATCCTAAATCATGGTTTGATCCTTGTTGAAAATGAATACCAAAATTATAGGTTATTAAATGGATTTTTTTATCATACAAACACCTATAGGTTTCCCCTCAAGTGAAAATATGCACTTACAGCCACTGTGGATGACTGTGAAAGATAGTGAATAGGAAGGTAATGCTCTTGGTGTGTAAATAGCATTAATGTGAAGAAAATTGAAATAAATAATTTTAGTTAGTCTTTAAAACTTTAAAATAATCCTTGAAACATAATGTTCAAGGTCCAACTAAGTAGGATCATCTACAAGGTTTCTTCTCAAGCAAGAATATAGTCTATACTTTGAGATAGTCAGACTCAAGGGTATACAATGGAATGTTGGGAAGGTGTGAGAAGACAAATGTATTGAATCAACTAAAAAATTATGGAATTAATTTTAATAATATCTTACCATATGATGAAAAATAGTGAGAGGATCTCATGATACAAAGCACAGTCTACATCAAAGACCCCTGCATAGTTTACATTTTCTAGGGGTCTATCTTGGAGATTTAAGGAGTTAGGATGTCAAATTCATTGATAAAAAGCTCAAATTTGGTGAATAGGGTATAAATAAATTGGATAAAACTCTCAAAAATTCACCTTATTTTATTAAATATCATAAGTACCCTCTATTTTATCTTAGATAGAGGGTAATTCCCCTTATACATAAAACCTGTAGTTTGGTGATTAGGGATGAGAGGTGAGCCAAGGATCTAGTTTAAAATTGAAAAGAGGTTTTTAAATATGAATTAAACTTGGGAAAACATGAATAATCAAGCAATAAAGGGTGAAACTAAATAGGGAGGTCTAAATCATCTAGGGTTAAAGTCAAGCCTATTAGGCATGTTTAGGCCTAAAGACCAAATGAGAGACTAATGCTACTTCCATCTCTGGGAGTGGATTAAAATAGAAAAACAAATGATTATGGGGGAAAATATATGTTTTTTATCTATTTTTATGTATAATAAATCATGATAAATCCATTTTGGGTCTTAAGACAACCCAGACTTGTTAAACAAGGTTTAGGCCTAGTGTCCAAATGACGAGTCATTCACACTTATAACATTAAATATGCATTATAACTTATTGGATAATGTTAATAAGGTCATTAAAAGTGTGTTTCATATTCCAAATTATAGAGAAAGCATTAGGAATCCTTTTTTGGGCTCAAAGATAAAATTAAGCCTGCTAAAATGAGGAATCAAGCTCGACAAGATAATTTTGGATGCTCACATCTCCCTTGAGGCCGTGCATTGGAATATAAGAAGTTAAAGGATGTTGATGAAGGTCTTGAAATATTAAAATTTTTAATTATTTTGAAAATATAATGTACACCCTTCATGAACAAACCTTAAGAGTGAAAATAGGCCTAAAACCCTTGTTAAACTCTTAAAAAGACCCAATTGGGAAGATGAGGATGTTGAGCTACCCAAATTAAATAGTTTGCCTAAAATGATTATTTGAGGTTTTATAATACTTTATCAATATATCTAACATCTAGATTAATTATATAGAATCTATACAGACATGGTAAAAAATGGGTTCTTTTGATTCTTTTGTGCTTTGTGCAGGTTCTAGGAACATTCAAGAGATAAAACCAAGTTTGGGAGGAATATATAGACTTATTATAACCCCAAATAAAAATTTAATGTTACATAAAAACTCCTAAGTGTTAAAAAAAATAGCTCTTATCTTAGCTATTCAAAACTCACATAATGAACATGGTAGTGAGAAGGGTGAAAAGCTTCAAGTGGGTTGATTTTAAGACGTGCCAAGTGATTTTAAGGACATGGAGGGTATTGAAACATGTCATTCACTCACTCCCATATATTTTCATGGAAAAATAAATCCAATTTTGAGGCCAAGTGTGAGGGGTGGCTAAAAGAGGAGTTTCTTTGAGTGCAGGTAGTGATAGCTCATTTCCAGATGATTCTAGATGGCCAAGACTATAACCAATGCATGGAAAAGCATGTATTCCCTCTCATTCCAATCATTAGACCTATCCATATTTATTTTTGTTATGTTTAAATAGATGTGGATGATGAAGATAGTTTTTAAAGCCAAAACAAGGAGTTTCATGCCACTTTTCATGAGTTTTATGCCTTGTATGGACACTTGTACTTCCTATCCTTACATGGTAAATTTCCCACTCTTTTACCATGAAAAAATAACTCATTTTATCAGCATGACAAGTGTCCTTGTGAGCTTTGTAATTTTCCTTTCTTCTCTCTCTCTTAAGTTTTATAAGAACTAGCCATTTTGGCCTTTGTAAACCATGCTCCACCTGAGTATGGAGAATCCTTACTCATTTTCATACCATTTGATCAATAACACTACTAATTTTTACCTATTTCATAACTATTCATAGTGTGTTTACTTGGATGATTGATTTTGCTTAGTGATGACTTATTGTTTCCTTAACATTGTTTTTTCATTCTCTCATCTATTTACAGTTAGGAAGCTTCTTCTTATAAGACACGTGAAGTTGTTTAGGAAGTGTAAAGGTTTAGTGAGTTAGTCTATTCACTAGTGCCATGTAAGGCCTCTTGTCTAGTCCTCCTAGCCTAAACATTCATCCATAACCTCATAATGTAATATTGATGTGAGAAGATGTAGATTGGAGAAGTGTATGTTTGGTTAGTCTCTTGGTTACATGTGTAACATGTAGCTAGTTAAAGTTCATAAAATTATTTGATGTATCACCCCCCTTAGGATAGTTTTTTTTTAGTTTCATCTCTCCCTTTCCCCCCAAGCATAGGTTTAGTAGTGTTCTATAAATGGTACATCAAGGGAGATAGCCCTATCTATATATTCACCTCATCCTTAGGCTACCCAAAAGCCTAGATGTGTTTCAATTATGCCACTTGGATGAGGAGAGGTGATACATCTCCTCAAAGGGTGAAAATTTGAGTGATAATAGATTTTGGCATTTCTGGTGGGATTCTTGGTCTAAGAAGTTGAAATATTTTTGATGTTGTATTTTAACACATCAGCCTTTAGAGGCATCTATCTAAACATCAATGGTGAATATAAAGATACATCAACTAGTCAAGTCACACAGGTTTCATTTTGAAGATTTTTGGTAATATATTTCTTTGTGTTCTTGCTTTCAATGAAGTTCCATGGTTGACTTTGGTGTTGAGTTTTATTTTACACAAGTTGGTGAGGTATATCGAGCCTATGGCATCCCATATTAGCCTTGTCATGATTATTAACACCTAAAACATGAATTATATCATCCCATTCATGAAGTGTGTCAGTCCATTCATGAAGTGTATCAACGCTATAATCAGCCTTCTCCATATCTTGTTCTTAGTCAACCTAGTCACTTCACTAATCAATCCATTTCCAATTTTAAGCAAACTCTTTTAGGCTATGAGAAGTATATGTTGGGTCTTGATACTATAAGGGGATATGGTCAAAAGGTTACTATTCATATTATTCATAAGACAAGAGATGCATTAGAGATGGTAAAAATAGAGTGGGTACCTATTGAGAGAGCCAATTGGTAAAGGCTTTACAAGTGAGATGCTAGATGTGAGTTTCCTAGTTTCATCCTTAGAAGATAGGTTGAAAGTTCATGATAATAAACATCACAAACATATCATCCTTCATATCCACTTCCCTAAGATTACTATTAGTCTTACATGATTCCCACTCATGAACCCAATCAAGCTTATTAAATTCATCCTTTCCCCAATTAGTTGGAAGAAAAAGTTGAAAAGAGAAACCTTGTTTTTGAAGCATATATTTATAAAAAGATTGAGTTGGATAATATGAATATTTAATTAGTCCATGTCATCAAAAAAATAAGTGGAATATAAGCCCTCATTTACCTCTCCAATTACATCCTTGCCTTAAGAAGTGACCTCTAGACATGAGATTCCAAGTTGGAGACAAGGTAGAGAATCTAAGCCTAAGGAGATTCCAAGTTTCTTGAACACTTCATCCAATCCTCAAAGTACATAAATACCTCAAGAAGATACTCATAATACTAACATCCTAATCTGGAATAATATAGTTGAGTCATGGGGAAAGAAAGAGGATAAAATCCTTGATAAGGAGTGTGAGGTTAAGAAAGAGCTTGATCCTATGCAAGTCCCTCCCACCCTTCCTCAAGAGACTTCTTGTTCTCCATGTATGCCCTATTTTACTCCTCATTCTCATGAAGATTCCTATGAAATCCAAGAATTTTTTTTCAAAGAGAACCTAGCCAAGAAAATTGAAGAGTTAGAGTCAAGAATGAAATTATTGACTCAAGGTGTGATGGAAGGTTTAGAGCCAAAAAAAGATCCTATGCCCAAACACATCCCATCTAACCTCACCTAAGAGAGTGTTCAAGACAAATAAGATGTGAATGAAGTTATTTTCAGATTGGAATAAGAAAACCAAGCTATTTTATCCTAAGTTCTGCCTCCCTTTCTTCAAGCGCTCCCAAAATAATACCTTATAATTCATTCTCAATTTGATTTTGAGTTCTATGTGCCACCTCCACCAACTAGTTCATCTTGTCCTCACCCTATCACCCTTTGAATTGATGGATATGTGTTATGAGAACCTAAATAGGATTATTTGGTTGAGGAAAATTTATAACTCTCACTTAAAGAAGGTGTAGCTCCTTGACAACCTCATTGAACTAAGTCACATGACTTCAAAATGCCTAGTCTTGGAATCACAAAAGAAGAGAAAGAAATGGAGGATCTTACAGCCCTTGAGAACCAAATTCATGTTATTGTAGTTGAGATACAACTTGAGATCACTCAAGAGGTCCTAAATATTGAATAATAGGTGGTCTCTTATGTGCATACTTTTGATTGGGTTGATATGGAAGAATGTTTTCCTTTTGCCAAAGAGGAAGAAATGATCATTGGTTCTTCCATCACTATGCAGGATACCATGGATGGAAAAGAACAAGATCCACACCATCCTTTGTATGACATTTTTTAAATCATTGGAGAAGGATATATTCCTCTTCAAGGAGGCTATGATCTATTCAAAGATGGAGAAGGCATCCTTGGTACTCAAGTGAGTATGCAAAGAAAACACAACCTTTCAAATATGTCCTTTTAAGAGGCATAGGAATTTCATGATGATATGTTTAAAGTCATAAAAATGGGATATCATACTCTTAATTAGTTAAGATAAACACATAATCTCTTGAAGGATGGAACAAGATCCTATTGGACTCAATCTTCTAAGGAACAAGAAACCAATCCTCTTGAAACCATGCCTACCTAGAAGATACTAGTTAATCATGAGATGAAGAGTGGGCAGAAGTATGAGGTATGTGTACAAGTTCAAGAGGAATATATATACACTTGATACATATTTAAGGATGATCTACTTGAGATCAGATCAAATGAAGTGTCAAGGAATAGGTCTGATCTACAAAGCATCCAATCCAAGGAGAAACATGTTTGGCACTATGTTTCATCTCATGAAGAAGGAAATTAAAGAAAATTTCATTTTAATCTTGGAAAATAGGTATGTTTATTTTATAGTTGTGCAAAATAGTTTGTTTTCTGATTCCCCTAAGGGCCTTGAGCACATGTGTGTGTGTCTTGTTAATTTGTTTGCTTTGTTTTGTTTATTTTCTTTACTTTGTGTAGTTGAGGTAATAAATTGGTCTTCTCTTGATCAAGGATTGTTGTCAAGGTCCTCTTGTTGTGTCTCAAATGTTAGATGACTCCCTAATCCCAATGGATTGATAAGGCTACTGGTCTAGTTAGTATAACAAGCATATTACCCCTATGAGTCACTAATTTGTTGACCAAATTTGACCCTATAGGTTAAATTGGGACCCCTATAGGTAAAAAAATCAACTTTTTAGATGTTTTAGGTGTCTAATATCTTGTAATTTGATGTATTATAAGTTATTTGATGTCATCTTAGCCTTGGTCTTAGTCATATTAGTCAATTTGTCATTTTGAGTAATTTTGGGGTCAAAATATGGCATTTAATGAGTTGTAAAGCCTCCTAAGGGAGTTTAAAGGTGTAAAATGGGTGATGTAACATGAAATGTGTCCTATTATGTCTTAGGAAACTATTTCTAACTAAAAGTGGTAAGTGATTCAGAAAAAAGAGCAATTTTCTTGGAAAGAGAGAAGAGGTTGGCACTTGTATGGCCCATGGGGTAAAGGTGACACATGGGAGAAGGTGATGGATTGTATATTAATCTTCCTAAAACTCATATTAGTGGTTTAAATTATTTTAAAGTGCTGAAAATGGCTCAAAACCATTTTTCTCCTTTCTTGCCCTCTAGACATGTAAAAGTGATCTATAGGTTCATATTTGGTATGGTCAGTGGAAGAGGTTTTAGGTCAAAAAACTTTGGGAGGTGGTATTAAACTTAGAGATATCCATTTAAATAATAATTTTTCCAAGACTGGTTAACCATGCTTTATGAAGCCTCCTTTACAAGCTGACTATGTTTTTTTGCTTGCCAGTCTATGCACCCTATAGGGTTTGCTCCATTTTGGAAAAGTTCATACAAACCAATTAGTGATATTTATTATAAATGGATTTAGGTCTATTATAATATTCAATTCATTATTTTTTATGTTTCATGGTGTTTTATGGAGCAAATCATCTCAAGTTTGCAGACTGCTCTCATTTGGGATGATAGACCAATTTTACACCATTTCAAGAGTTTCATGATTTGGTAATGTTTTTTGAGGGTGAAGATGAGTTAATTAAATTTTTTAAAATGTACTCTTAATTACCTCATATTTAAATTTCATCCTCTAAGGCAACATTCCATGAATTTGTAGCTATAATTATCATTCAATCAGTTTGTAGACATAACTGTCATATCAATCAACTAGGTGAAGTTTACAAAGATCTGAGACACATCCATGGAGTTGTGCTAGAGGTAATTAAATTTTTAAAACATTATAATGGTATTATTAATCAAGGAATCTTTTAACTTATTAGAAGATAGCTGTGATAGTCTACACATTCACCCATATAGTCATATTATAGGAAAATACACTTACAAGTTCTCTCATGGAGGGTTCTCAACATTGAAAAGGAAGTGTAAAAGCTTGTTTTGAGTTTGAAGCATATTGGGGTTTCATTATAATACCATTAATGGGAGATTAATTAATTATTTTAGTTAAATTCTTTTAATACATGGACTATCTCATGCTCACTGCGTATATATAGCTCACCATGCACCTACAACATCTCATGATGATGTCATAATAAGCATGAGATTCCTAATGGTGATTTAAATCCCTTTTAAGTGTGAGGAGTTAATTTTAAGGAATTGAGATAGTATTAAGACCTATTAAGATCAAATGTGATGCTCATTTCCTACAATTTTACATTCTCTACCTATATTGATAATAACCACCTACAGGTGGCACTAGCAGAGGTATATAAGTCATTATATGGGAGGTTAGAACATGAAAAAATACTTATTTAGAAACTTGGTAATTGGAATTGACCATAAAATACATCCTTGAAGTGCTAAATTGGTATATGATATTAAAGACTACCTTCAAAATAATAAGATTATTGATTCAGGGATCAAATCCCTAAAAGCATAAAACATAGTATTGTAGTGTTTTGTTGATAGTTGGTAATAGGGATGATAAGGGATTTGAAGCATATAGATCGGTGAGATTTGTATCCTCTATCAAGGATAAGGAATATAAAAAATATGGAAGATAGGAATTTAATGGAGGGTATAAGTTTTAGAGCCCAAAGTTACACATTTAATAAACTAAACTTAGGTAGTGAAATCTGCAAGAAAGAGATCCAAATAGACCCTTCAACCAAAGTTGAAAACCTAGACTATGTCACCATGGTGGAGTGTTTCCAAACAATTAAAAGGAGTGTTTATGACCTGATAGATCATATAAATAGGTAATAACACTATTTTTTAAGTCTCGTGTACACCTATAGGTGTACCTTCATAAGAAAATATACACCTATAGCCAAAACTAAAATGTAGGTTTGAATAAGTGTTTCTCTCTTGTGGACCTAAAGCATAGTATCCTAGAGCATGTTTTGAGACTTTTTGAACATGAATACCAAAAGGAGAGGTCAGAATATGTATTTTTTATCATGCAAACACCTACAAGTGTCCCCTTAAGTGAAAATATGCACCTACAACCACTATAGATGATTGTGAAAGATAGTAAATAGGAAGGTAATGCTCTTGGTGTGGAAATATCATGAATGTGAAGAAAATTGACCTAATTCATTGTCAATTATTCTTAAAAAATTTCAAAGAAGACTTTAATCACCATGTTCAAGGTCCAACTAGGTAGGATCATCTACAGGGTTTCTTCTCAAGAAAGAATATAGTCTACAGTTTGGGTCAATCAAACTCAGGGGTATGCAATGAAACATTGGGAAGGTGTGAGAAGATAAATATATTAAAGGAATTACAAAATGATATAATTAATTTAAATAATCTCTTACCATGTGATGACAAATAATGTGATAATCTCATGATACAAAGCATAGTCTGCATCAAAGACCCCTACACAGTCTACCTTTTTTAGGGGTCTATCTTGGAGATTTAAGGAGTTACAAGGTCAAATGTCTTGATAAAAATATCAAAGTTAGTGTAGAGGATATCCATCACTTTTATAATCCTCTCAAATATTCACTTTATCTGAGTAAATAGAGGAAGTGTTGGAAATATTGTCGTTGATGTCAAAGGTCTAGCAATGTTGGTGAGAAAGGCCCCATAGCATTTAATGGTGTTTTTAATGTTCATATCTTGGCTAATGTATGTTAATATTTATTTAATATTAACAAATATATTTTTGTTTTCATAATATCAAAAGAAGGCCCATGAAGAAATCAAAGAGTCATGAGATAAAGACAAAAGAAGGAAAAGATGCATTTCCTATGAAGGGCCACCTTGAGGAATTAAAAGAGTCACCAAGTGAAGACAAAAGAGGGTATGGTGATTTTTTCCATGAAGAATCACCTTAAATAATTTGAAAGGTCACTAAGATAAAGACAAAAGGGGAAAGGATGCATTTTCTCATGAAGGGTCACATGTGACTTTTCAAATATAAGGATTTGAAGGGTCATTTAAGTTTGGCACCATTTTCCATGAGGAGTGAAGGGTCACAAAGGGTGAATGCCAAAGGTCATTTGGAAAGCTATAAATAAAGGCTTGGGTCAATTTTTAAATTCAAGTAAGTTCAAGTTTTTATCTAGATAAAAAGAGAAAGAGGAGAGAAGAGAAAAGAGAAGAGAAAAGAAAGAGATGAAGTAGTATTCTTTAATTTATTAAGAAAGCAAAATTGTGAGATAGTTGTGTTTTTATACACAAGAGGGTTGGTGTTCCTATGGGTTGGTGCTCCTATGGGTTAGTGCTCATGAATCATTATTGTGTTGGTGCTCTTAAAATTTGGTGCCTATGAAATTTGTAATTTGAGTTAGTGCTCATTCATATAAATGAGATTATTCTCCATGGTTTTTCCCACATTGGGTTTCTATGTAAAAATATGTTCTCTCTCTCTCTCATGTGGTGCATGTTATTGCTTTAGTTTTATTACATATCTTGAATATATGATTAAGTGGTTAAATAAAAAGAATTTGATTAAGTAAAATATTTAAAAGATATATGATATACTGATTCACCCCCCTCTCAGTATATCTTGTATTTAACAATTGGTATCAAATCATGTTCTTTGAAAAGAGTTTAACAGCTTTAAGGTATATTGGGGAAAGCATGATGGTTAGATCACATGAAAGTTTTTCTAAAAATAAGGCACCTTTGTTTGATGAGATAAATTATGAATTTCAGATCATAAAGATGAGGACTTACTTGATGTCCTTTGAATTTGACATTTGGTAAGTAGTGGTGGAGGAATAAAAAGAACCATAGACACTTGTAAAAGTCCAAATAATGTTAGTCCATGTTAGTCTAGATAGATTCTTAAAAGTCCATGTTAGTCCAGATAGATTTACATGCAAGAAATGAAGAAAATCCATGGTTCATTGACAATAGATATTCAAGGCACATGATAGGAGATAAGAGAAAGTTAATAACTCTAAATAAGATCAATGGTGGCACAGTGAAATTCAGATACAATACACTACTTGAATAGTTAAAAAGATACATTAAGTTTGGATAATGGTAGAACTAAGATTGAAGATATTCTGTATGTAGAAGGTCTTAAGCATAAAATGTTGAGTGTAAGTAAAATGTGTGATCAGGGGCACATACTAAATTTTTATGTAGAAGGTTATAAAATTCAGAGAAAATATTTAGATGTGTTGATTGAAGATGCTCAGAGGACAGGCAACAATTTGTATATGTTATTAGATATCAAAAGTCAAAGATGTTATTTGAGTCATGTTGAGGAAAGTTGTCTATTGTAGAGGAGAATGTGACACATAAATTTTGACAATATTGTCAACATCAACAAGAGAAAATAAATTAAGGATCTTCCAATGATTACAAACCCCTCAAACACACTTTGTGATCTATGTCAGCATGGGAAGCAGGTTAGAAGATAGTTCAAAATAAAAGAATACTCAACCACTCAGATGTTAGAGCTTGTTCACACTGATGTGTGTAGACCTATGAGAACTCAAATTACTCAAGGTGAGAAATATTTTATGTTGTTTATTGATGATTTTACATGTATGACTTGGGTGCAATTTTTGAATAAAACTAGAAGATTTCAGCCCTTTCAAAGCATTCAAGGCTTTTGTTGAGAGTGAAATTGATTTGAAGATTAAGTGCCTGAGATCAGATGAAGGAGGATAATTCATTTTAGATAAGTTTATTGAGTATTGTGAAGACAATGGGATAAAAAGACATTAGTCAATAACCAAAACCCCACAGTAAAATGGAGTAGTTGAGAAAAAAAATAGTTCAAGAGATGGTGAGGACAATGCTAAATGAATCTAAGATACTAGATAAATATTGGAGAGAGGTAGTAGGTAAAGTAGTGCATATTTATAATAGAGTGTTGTTGAGATTCAATAGTGATAAGACTCCTTATGAGCTATGAGAAGATAAACTAGCTATAGTTGATTACTTCAGAGTTTTTGGCAGCAGATGCTTCATAAAGAGAAGTGATGAAAAATTGTGTAAGTTTGAATCTAGAACAAATAAAGGTATATTTCTTGGATATTCTAGTAAAATTAAAGATTATAAATGTTATAATAAAATAACCAAGAAGATTTTTAAAAGTACAAGTGTCAGGATATATGAATATGTAGCACAAAGAGCCAGTGATCTAGTAAACACTCTTGAAATCATTGAAGAAGAATTTTTTAAAGAATCAAATGAGGATGAGAAGAAGGAGAAAAAGGACACCAAGACCCCATCGCAATATGTTCATAGAAATCATAATAAGAGTGACATCATCAGGGACATAAATGAAGGAGTTCGCACTAGAAGGATGATGGTAAGTGAATCTAAGCAAGTTAATTTTTCTTTGTTATCCAAAATTTAGCCTAAAACTTTTTTAGAAGCTAGACATGATGAGAATTGGGTTAAATAAATGGATGAAGAATTAAATCAAATAAAAATAATGATACTTTAGAATTAGTGCCTAGACCAAAATACCAAAATGTGATAGGAACAAAATGGGTATACAAAAATAAGTTAAATGAAGATGGTGAAGTTACCAGTAATAAAGCCAGGTTAGTATGTAAAGGATATGCTCATATTGAGGGTATAAATTTTGAAGAAACTTTTGAACCAGTGGCAAGGCTAGAGGATATTAGAATGTTTCTTGCATATGTAGTGTTTAAGAATTTCAAAGTATTTCAAATGGATGTCAAGTCTGCCTTTCAGAACAAGAATCTAGAAGAGGAGGTCTACATTGAGCAGCCCAAGGAATTTATTCTCTCAAATGATAGTATTTATGTATGTAGATTGAATAAAGCACTATATGGATTGAAACAAGCTCCTAGATCTTGGTATGTAAGACTTGATAAGTACCTACAAGATCAAGGTTTCAAGAGAGGTTTTGCTAGTAGTAATATCTACATCAAAATAGAAGGTGAGTATTAGTTAATTGTTGTGGTATATGTTGATATAATATTTGGAGGTGACATTGAAAGAATGGCAAAAGAATTTTTTGATAATATGTAAAAAGAATTTGAGATGTCTATGCTTGGAAAATTGTCATTTTTCCTAGGGTTGCAAATATTTCAGTCAAAAAAAAGAATTTTAATATCTTGAAATAAATATGCCAAGGAAATGTTGAAAAATTTGGTTTTGAGGATTGTGCACTAGTTGGCACACCAATAGGTATATGGAATAAGGTGAGTAAGTATGAAGATTCACCTGTTGTAAATCAATATTTGTATAGATCTATGATTGGTAGTATTTTATATTTGATAGCATCAAGGCTAAACATCATGCATGTAGTAGGCATGATTATGAGATATCAGGCAGCCCTGAAGGAGAGTCATGTTCATTTGGTGAAGAGAATATTCATATATGTCAAAGGGACATTGGAATATGGATTATGGTATCCCACAGGTAGAGATTTCACTTTTGTTTCTTATACAAATTTAGATTAGGCAAGTTGTTTGGATGACAAAAAGAGTAGAAGTAGAGGATCTTTCTTCCTTGGTGATGACTTAGTATCATGGCTAAGTAAAAACCAAAACTAAGTATCACTTTCTATAGCCAAAGTAGAATATATTGTAGTGGTATTGTGTTTTACTCAAGTGCTTTAGATGAAGCAAACTTTAGAAGACATGAAGGTAAAATATGATGAACCTATTTTTATTTTTGTGACAATACAAGTGCTATTAATATTTATAAAAATCTAGTGATGCATTTAAGAAAAAAACATATTCCTATCAGATATCACTTTTTGAGAGAGTAGGTGGTAGACCAATAGGTTAAAATGGAATATATTAGTACTATAGAACAAGTTGTAGATATTTTCACAAAGGCACTACCAAAAGACACATATGAGTATCTATGAGAGAAGTTGGAAGTAATTTTGTTTACTTCCTACCATTGAGGATCAACATTAGTTGAGGGGAGCTAAGTGTTAGCTCTAGGATAGACCCTTTGCCATTGATGTCAAAGGGGGAGAAGAATATGAACAAGTCTAGAAATAGGTACATAATATATTATAGTGGTGTTGTGTTATACTCAAGTGCTTTAGATGAAGCAAAATTTAGAAGACATCAAGGTAAAATATGATGAACCTATTTCTATTTTTGTGACAACACAAGTGATATTAATATTTCTAAAATCTAGTGATGCATTCAAAAAACCAACATATTCCTATCATATATCACTTTTTGAGAGAGTAGGTGGTAGATCAATAGGTTAAAGTGGAATATATTAGTACTACAAAACAAATTACATATATTTTCACAAAGGCACTACCAAAAGACACATTTGAGTATCTATGGGAGAAGTTGGGAGTAGTTTATTTTACTTCCTACCATTGAAGATCAAAATTAGTTGAGGGGGAGATAAGTGTTAGCTCTAGGATAGCCCATTTACCATTGATGTCAAAGGGGGAGAAGAACAGGAACAAGTATAAAAATAGGTATAAGATGCTACAGTAAGAGGGAGTTACTGTATGTTTTTTAGATGAAAGTATGTGCAAGATGGAATGTGTAGTACAAGTTTTATGATGTGGAATTTTTAGTTTGAAGTACCCATTAGTGACAAAGGGGGAGATTGTTAAAAATATTGTCATTGATGTTAAAGGTCTAACATTGTTGGTGACAAAGACCCCATAGCATTTAATGGTATTTTTAATGTTCATATCTTAGCTAATATGTGTTAATATTTATTTAATATTAACACATATATTTTTGGTTACATAAAGACAAAATAAGGCCAATGAAGAAGTCAAATAGTCATGAGATAAAGACAAAAGAAGGGAAGGATGTATTTTCCTATGAAGGGTCACCTTGAGGAATTCAAAGAGTCACCAAGTGAAGACAACAGAGGGTATGGTGAATTTTTCCATAAAGAGCCACTTTAATGAATTTGAAAAGTCACCAAGATAAAGATAAAAGGGGAAAGGATGCATTTGCTCATGAAGGGTCACCATGTGACTTTTAAAATACAAAGATTTTAAGGGTCATGCAAGTTTGGCACCATTTTCTATGAGGAGTGAAGGTTAAAAAAGGGTGAATGCCAAAGGTCATTTGGAAAGCTATAATAAATACTTGTGAAGCCATTTGTAAATGCAAGTGAGTAAGTGCATGGTTTTATCTAGCTTAAAAGAGCAAGAGGATAGAAGAGAAAAGAAAGAGATGTAGTACTATTCTATCATTTGTTGAGAAAGAAACATTGTGAGATAGTTGTGTTTTTATACATAAGAGGGGTTGGTGATTCTATGGGTTGGTGCTCATGAATCATTGTTGTGTTGGTGCTCAACAAAGGGATTGGTGCTCCTATGGGTTGGTGCTCATAAATCATTATTATGTTGGTGATCCTACAAGTTGGTGCTTGAAAACTTTGTAATTTTATTTAGTGATCATTTATATAATTGAGAACATTTTTCATGGTTTTTTCCACATTAGGTTTCCACATAAAAATGTGGTCTCTCTCTCTCTCTCTCTCTCTCTCTCTCTCTCTCTCTCTCTCTCTCTCTCTCTCTCTCTCTCTCTCTCTCTCTCTCTCTCTCTCTCTCTCTCTTGTGTGGTGCATGTTATTGCTTCAATTTTATTGCATATCTTGAATGTATGATTAAGTGGTTAAAGAAAAGGAAATTGATTAAGTAAAATATTTAAAATATATATGATATATTGATTTACCCCCCTCTCAATATATCCTATGATTAATAAGAAGTACCATTTATTTTGTCTCAAAGAGAGGGTACTTCCCCTTGTACATAAACCCTACAGTTTGGAGATTAAAGATTAAATTTGAACTAGAGAGTTGGTTGAAACTTGAAAAGAGTTTTGGAAAGATGAATTACACCTAGGAAAACATGAAAAATCAATCAAAAAAGGGTGAAACTAAATAGGGAAGTCTAAATCATTAATGGTTATAGTCATGCCTATTAGGCATGTTTAAGCATAAAGACCAAATGAGAGACCAATGCCATTTAAAGATATATGAGTGGATTAAAATGGACCAAGAAAATTTTATGGGGAAATAATAGATGTGTCTAAGAAATTTTTATGCAAAATAAATCATGAGAAATCCATTTTGGGTCTTAAGATAACTCAGGCCTATTAAACAAGGTTTGGGACTGGTGTCCAAATGAGGATTCATTCATACTTATAGAATTAGATACAAATTATATATTATTGGAGAATGTTCATAAGGTCATTATAGGTGTTTTTATTCTTCCAACTTGTAGAGAAATCATCAAGAATCTTTTTTTGGTCAGAGAAAACATTAAGCCTATTGAAATGAGGAATCAAGCTCGATAAGACAATTTTGGATGCTCACATCTCCCTTGAGACTATGTATGGGAATATAATAAGTTAAAGGATGTTTATGGAGGTATTTAAATATTAATTTTTGGAATAATTTTTAAAGTACAAATTCCAGCCTTCATGAACAAACCTTAAGAGTGGAAATAGGGTAAAACCCTTGCTAAACCCTTGGAAGGACCCGATTGGGAAGATGAGGATGGTGAGCTACCCAAATGAAATATTTTGCATATAATGATGATTTTAGATTATATAAGACTCTATAAATCTCACTAATGTCAAGATTAGTTTTATATAATCATTATGGATAGGGTACAAAATGGGTTATTTTGACTAATTTATGCATTGTGTAGGTTCTGAGAACATTCAAGAGATGAAACCAAGTTTGGGAGGAATATACATACTTATTATAACCATAAATTTCCATTTAATGTTCCATAAAACCTCCTAGTATTGAAACAATAACTCTCATCTTAGCCATTCAAAACTAACATAGTGAACATGGTAGTGAGAAAGGTGAAAAGCTTCAAGTGGGTTGATTTCAAGATGTGCATGATGATTCTAAGGCCATGGAGAGTATTGAAACATGCCATTCACTCCCTCACATGGTTTTTCATGTAAAAATGAATATGATTTTTAGGCCAAGTGTGAGGGGTGGCTGAAAGAGGAGTTTATTAGAGTGCAGGCAGTGATATCTCATTTTTAGATGATTTTAGATGACCAGGACCTCAACCAATGCATATAGAGGAATGTATGAAAGAATTACATATCATTAAAATCATTATACTTATCCCTAGTTATTTTTTGGATGTTCAAATAGATGTGGATGATGAAGGTAGTTTTTTGAGCCAAAACAAGGAGTTTCCTGCCACTTTTCATGAGTTTTATGCCTTGTATAGACACTCATAATTTATAAAATTTCATGGTCCATTACACACTCTCTTCCCATGCACAAGTATCTCATTCTTTTAACATGAAAAGTGTCTTTATGACCTTTGGACTTCTCTTTTCTTCTCTCTCTCTCTCTCTCTCTCTCTCTCTCTCAAATTCTATAAGAACTAGCCATGTTAGCCTTTGTAAACTATGTTCCACCTGAGTATGGCCAAGCCTTGCTCATTTTCATACCATTTAATCAATAATACTACTAATTTTACCTATTCCATAATTTTTCATAGTGTGTTTATTTGGATAATTAGTTTTACTTAGTGATGACTTGGTGTTTCCTTAGCATTGTTATTTCATTCTCTCACTTATTTTTAGTTAGAAAGCTTCTTGTAGGGCATGGGAAGTGTTCTAGGAAGTGTCAAGGTTGAGTTAATTAGTCTATTTACTAGTTCCATTCAAGTACTCTTGTCTAGTACTCATGGCCTAAACATTCATCTATAATATCGTAATGTAATATTGGTGTGAGAAGATGTAAATTAGAGAAGGGTATGTTTGGTTAGTCTCTTGGTTTCATGTGTAACATATTGTTGGTTAGAAGTTATCAAAATATTTGGTGTATCACCTCCCTTAGGATAGTTTTCTTTTAGTTTCCTCTCTCCTTCCCCACCCCTCCCCCACCTCCCCTCCACCCCAAGCATATGTTTAGTAGTGTTTTACAAGTGGTACATCAAGGGATCTAGCCCTATGTAAAGATTCACCTCATCCTTAGGCTACCCACAAGCCTAGAGGTGTTTCAATTATGCCACTTGGATGAGGAAAGATAAGAAATCTCCTTAAAGGGTGAAAATATAAGTGATAATAGGTCAAATAAAAAAGGTAATGATTTGTCCATAGGCAATTATAATCATTAAAAAGAGGAGTAGGGTAACAAGATAATGATTTTCTCAAAGGCGGAAATAATCATTAAAAGGAAAAATAATGATTTGACCATAGGTTATTATAATCATTGGCAGGATAAAACATGCCCCAATTGGGTAGATAAATATAATGGTTTGTCCAAAGGTGGTTATAAGAATTATCATAATGAAATTTTTCCCTAGTTAGGAAGAAGAAAGATAATCATTTTCCCATAGGTGGTTATAATAATTGACTCTAGATAGATCGAAACATAATGATTTTCCCATAGGAGGTTATAATTATTAGCTTTGTGGGTGGGATGATACATAATGATTTTCATAAATGTAGTTATAATCATTGGCAATACAAGTAGGATGAGACATAATGATTTTCCTAACCTAATGATGAGAGTACAATGGAAAATTGGATACTGAGGCTTACAAACTAAATCCATAGTTATAAAGTAGAAGTAAGCTAGTATAGAGGAAAAATATGAATTTGGGAAACCTGCTAGTATGGAGATGCATGTCTTAACTAAAAAGGATTAAAATTATTTCATGATTTAATTACTCTGTAAGTGGGAATGATTTGGGTAGAGCAAGAATTTTTTTAGGTGCTAAGGAGAAGTACAATGACCTCATTGCTTGTAAGATTACTCGAGCTAATTTTTTCTATAGCAAATGATAGTATGCATCATGATAGAAAACCATGATAACATAACTAAAATATGCATAATGATTGACATACAATATAATACTCAATAAAAATACAATGCACTAATGAGAAAAACCAAGATGACAATATTATTGAATGAATATAGATGGATTTAAGAATAATACACAAGGAATCACCTAATGAATGCACCTAAATTGAATCAAGGCACAACACGAAAGTAAGAAAATAGGAAAGCAAGCAAACAAATAAATAAAACACTAAGAAAAGAAAGAACACACCAAAATAAATAGAATAAAATGAAACAAAAACAAATAATGGTTAAGTATAATGTTAGCACAAACAAAGAACAAACAAGATGATAATAATTCCCCCTAGGTGATAAAAGACAATGAAACAAATAAATAAATTAGGGGAATAGAATAAAAAGAAGGGGGTGGATGAGCTAACTCCAAATGTACTAGGCAAATGGACATTACATACATAGTTCCATGGATGCAGGATCCAACAAAAAATTCAAGCCAAATGTAGTTCTCCCAAGAAATGGGATAGAATAAAATGATGATTGAGAAAAACATGATGGATGTCATAGAGGAATATGCGAATCGTATCATAAAATGATGAGATAATGGGATGTGTAGGCCAATAAGGATGAAGAACCTAATGACAAGTGGTTTTTTGTGAAATAGATAGGGATCCTATAATATTTAAGGAAAATAAGTGGTATATGTTTATGATTTTATAGACCTATTTACAAATGTTTTTGGAATTTTCTAAGTATCTCAACTCAATAAAGAATGATGAGATACTAAATATTCCAAGATTAAAAAATGGTGAGAGCATTCAAACTTATAATTACTCATTAAATAATGAGAGCATGAAAAAAGGTGAATGATCTAACCTTAATGTGAATTAAGCACTACCTAGATAGTCCTAGGATGGGACCTCAAGTCACTATAATTCTACCTTATAGTGGAGGAATCTAACTAGGTAACAACAAATTCATAAACTAGGCAAAGTAGGCAAATGGTATAATAGTCATAGGAATGGAAAGGTGGTAATTAAAGGCATGAGAAAGGTGTTGTTCCTAATTTCCCATACATAATTATAATTAGGAGACAACAATATAGGTTAATGATACTAATTTACCCATACACAATTTTAATTAGTAGTGTGATAGTGGTACTCTAATTTTCCCAAAGGCAGTTATAATCAAAAATACATGACATGGAAAAAAATAATAAATGAAGAATGTAATTACCAAACCACTATCATACTGCTCCAAAATATGGCTTCTACCTAGAAGTCTGAATCAACTGTTGAAACTTGATCAAAACCTTCTTGTTGAAAGTGCCTGTGGAACCAATTGAATGGAACCAAGGTCAAAGGGATGAGTAGGGAGGGTTAAAACAAGTAGGTTGATAGGAGAGGTAGAGTAGAATGGTATATGGTATGGTATAAAGAGGAGTGTCAATGTTATGGTACTTTAGAAATGAGCCTCATAGATAATACTTCAAGTCTCTCAAGCAAAGTAATGCTTGAGGTGTGTAATGGTCATTGACTCATCAAGTTCATCTACATCTAGTATAGCGAGCCTACTTGCCCTAGAGCCATAGTTTGAAATAATGATATAGGGGCATATCTAATTGGGTTTGAATTTACCCTTGTGTTTCTTCTCAGTGATGGTATTATATTAGTTTTCTTTAAGAACAAGGTCACCAACTTCAAATTCTTTGTGTTTGATGCACCAGTTATAGTGGCCATGGAGTCATTTTTGGTAGGATTGAAGGCTATTGATTATGGCCATAACTTATCATCAAGTAACTCCATCTCTTGTAGGCAAGCTACTTAGTAATATTCATTATCTAGAACATGTTTCAAATAAATGCACAAATAAGGTAACTAAACCTCAATGAGAAGAATGGCCTCAGTGCCATAAATAAGGGAGTATGGAGTGGTTTATGTTGGGGTGGGGTAATTAGTGTGGTATGCCCAAAGGGTATGAAATATTTGGATGTTCCAATCATGGTCAAAATCATTGAAAATATTTTTAAGGATGTTGACAATAGTTTAATTGGATTCTTCTACTTAGTTATTACCTTATGGGTAATATGTTGTAGATTTTTCTTCAGTAATGTTATACTCAACACAAAGTGATTTGACATCCTTGTTTTTAAATGATCTACCATTATCAGATATAATGTTAGATGGGATACCGTAATGGCAAATGAGATGGTTGAATATTAATTTGAAAATTTGTTTACTAGTCACGTAAGTGAGAGATATAGATTCAACCCACTTAGTGAAATATTTGATAGTGATGAGGATGTGTTTATGGTCATTAGAAGAGGTTGGGTTAATATTCCTAATGAGATCAAGACCCCATGTGGCAAGTGAGCATGGTGTAAGAATTGGTTTTAGTGTTTTGGTTGGGGCATGAATTAGATTGGCATGCCTTTAACATTTGTTTCACCTTTTAACATATATAGCTACATCTGCATCTAGAGTTGGTCAATAATCCCTGGTATGTAGGAGGATTTTGGATAGGATGACCCTACTTGTGTGGGATTCATATACTCTATGAACTTCCTTTAATTCTAATGTTACTTCTACCAAATTTAAACAATAAAGTAGAGTTCCATCAAAGTTATGGTAGAAAAAGATTGGTCCAAATAAGGTACATCATGCAGCTTGGTGGGTAAAGGCCTTTTATTATTTGCATGATAGGTTAGGTGGAATAATGTGGTCATAAAAGTAGGGGAAAAGGCTTGAATACCATATAAAGATTGGACCAAAAATATCATAGATCATTATGATGGTTGAAGGGTCATGTGTAGGTTCTAGAAGATTTTCAATAAGGAATTGATATTCTTTTTCCTTATTTGGATGATGGCTCAAAGAGCCAATGGTGGTCCTTAGTATATGTTTAAACTACATATTAAGAATATATTGTTTAAGAGTATCAAATATATCCTTGTATGGAGCCAAATTGTCATCTTTGGTCTCAAAGTGGTCTATAACCTGATTGATGATTAATTGAGAATCACTATAAACCTTGATATGTTGAATATTTCATTATACTACCTATTGAAGCCTTCCAACAAGTGCTTTGTATTTGGCCATGTTGTTGGTTGATACAAAATAATTTAGGGATAAGATCCCCTTGTGGTGTAATAAATAATAGGCATGCCCCTGATCCATGTGTTGTGAATGATCTATCAAAATATAGATTTCAGTACTAATCCTCAAGAGGTGTTTCAATGATAGTCATAATGGATTTGTCTGGGAACTAAAAAGTTATAGGTTTTGTACTTGTAAGGGGAGCTTCAACAAGGTGATCTATGAGTATTTATCCCTTAATATCCTTCTAGTTATTATATTCGATCTCAAACTCACTGAGAAACATGATCCATTTGGCCAAGCAGCCTTGTAAATCTATCTTGGATAGTAGATGTTTGAGTGGATCTAATTTTGAAATAACTATGGTCTTATAATTTAACTTGTTGTAGTTTATGAGATGTAAAGATCATAGATAAATAGGCTTTTTTAATGGGCATATATTTGTGCTCATACATGACTAGTGTACGGCTTAGTACACAACATGTTCTTTTCTATTATCATCATGATAATATAAAAGTTATCCTAAGGATTTGTCTATGGCATATAAATACAATAATAATGGATTTCCTAGCATTGGTGGAAATAAAATACGTAGATTTATAAGATAGTCCTTTAAATGCTAAAAATATTTCTAGCATTCATCATCCTAATGAAACATGACACCTTTCTTTAGTAATGTGTAAATGGATGACATTTGTTAGCCAAATAAGAAATTAAGTGTCTGATAGATTGAATCTTTCCCTATAAACTATGGAGATGCTTCAAATTAGAAGGTGGTGGCATCTCGATAATGGCCTATAATTTAGCTGGATCAAATTCAGTGCCTTTATGAGACATAATGAAGCTAAGCAATTTACCTAAAGTAACTCCAAAAACACACTTTTTAGGATTAAATCTAACTTTTTATTCATATAGCCTCTTAAATATATTTCTTATTAAGGCAAGATGATAAACATAGGTCTTTTATTTACCCAATATGTCATCAACATAGTCTTCAACAATGTCATGCATCATATCATGAAATATAATGGTTATGACTCCTTGGTTCATGGCCCTAGAATTATTGAGACTAAATGACATAACTTGATAATAAAATGTTCTCCATGGAGTGTTGAATTCTATATTATGTTGGTCTTCTAGCACAATCTAGATCTGGTTATATCTTGAAAATCCATCCATCAATAAAAGCATTTTGTTCCCCATTGTAGAGTCAAATATCATGTCAATATTTGGTAGAAGAAAGTCATCCTTAGGGTAGGCCTTGTTTATATATATAATATTAGTGAAGATTATAATTCCCTCTGGCTTATTAATAACTAACACAATAATTGATATCCACTCTAAGTAGTCAATTAGTTTAATACATCTCACTTCTAAGAGTTTTTTCAACTTTCTTTACTAATATAGCAATATAAGGATGCATCTTATGCAATTTCTACTTCACAGGTTTGGCATTAAGATGTACAACAAGGTGGTTTAAAACCAAGGTGGGGCATAATCCTAGCATGTCAAAATATGCCTAAGAAAATATATCAACAAATCCCCTTAGAAGGGCTGTAAAGATGTCACATTCCTCTTCAATGATGGATGCACCTAATTTAATCCATTTTGTGTCATCTTGAGTCTCAATGTTGACTTATGTAGTGTTCTCCACAAGAAGAGTTGAACCATCTTCCAGAATGGTTGGAAAAGATTATAATTAGTTTAAAATGACAAAGTCCTTTGGTTAGACTAGGTCTTCAAGTTCCCCTAGGTGAGATGAATCATAATCACCCAGTGGTAAGTATGGCCATATCAATTTTTTTTTTTTGAAACTCTTAAATGATTCAGTCGAAGGCATGTTGTTCTTCAAAATTAAAACTAGACCCTTAGGCAAGTACATCATTACTGGTATCTTGAGCTATGTTTGAGGAAGGTTGAACACCCTCATCTAATGGTGCCTAAAATAGTTTTTCACCAGAAGACTAGCCTTTTTCTTTACTTTTACCCTAGTCTGAAAGTGCTTCCAATAGGCTTTCACTTTGGGACCTTAATGTTTTATTTATGTATTTGTGGCTAAGGGTGTTCACCCATTATCTAAAATAGGTTATAGGATCTAGTTTGATTAAGAACCCTTGTTTATGTTCTCCCAATAGAACATTGTCTCTTAGGCCTAGAAAATCACAAAGGGCCTCATCATTCTCAAACACATCTACAAGTAATGTGGATTCTTGTTGGTCCTAGGCTATGAGTTGATGGTGATATAAAAGAATTAGATTATGCTGAATAACTAGTCTAAGGGTAAAAATGGCATGGGTATAAAATAGATTGGTATTGACTAGGTCTTCCTTAGGGTTTTGATTAGACTTTGATTCATTTTTGGCATCATTGTCACTAGTCATTGGCATTGAAACATGAATAAGATACATGGGGTCACCCTTAGGCAATTTAAATTTGAGACCATAGGTTTTTTTGTATTGAGTGATGGAGATTGGCTCAAGCATTCCCTATTAATTTGGTCTAAGGCCTCCTCCTTGATATTCATGATTTTCCATGATCATATTAGGTATGGGGTTATTAGAATTTTTATAATAATCAACTAGTTTGTCATTATATAACCATGATTTATCATCTTTAAGTGGGTCCCATTTTTGGCTAGTGGCTAGTGCAAAAATTATAAGAGCTAGAGAATATGGTTTACCTTTTAATTTTCATTACTAGTCCATGCAAGGTGACTTGCTTTAGGTCTTTCATAGGACTTGGGTTTCTGTGGAAGCTTAGAAATGTTGAGTGTATCATATTTAAAAATTATCTTGGGCCATTAGTTATGATGGTAAAGTGATTGGAAATTTTAGGAGGTGGCATGTGGGAAGATGAATCAAGGGTATCTGGGTTAATACAATTGGCCTCTAGTAAGTCCACAAGTATTTATTCCCCTTATCCTTTTTAGTAACTAGATCCTAGCCAAAATGATAGCTATAGCTTTTGTACTCACCCTCTAAATTCTTGCAATATTTGTAGGGATGCAAATATATTTGAATGGTGACCTTTATACCTAAATAAAAGAATTTGAGACACTAATAAAATGTTGAAGGGATTGCATGGATTTCATGTATCCAATGTCTACCCAAGATCAAATTGTATGACAAATCTAAGTCTAACACATGGCATAATGTATCATGCTTCAAAGGCCTAATGATAACTGGCAAGTTGATGGTGCCTTGTGATTCTAGCTCTTCATTGTCATAGGCCTTGATTGTTATTTTTTTGGTTGGATATATACTATCATTTATCAAAGAAGCTTAATGAGCTTTAGAGACATAATATTTAGGCCTGATCCATTATCTATGAGGACACACTTCACTTTATGTTGCATTATGACAACTTAGATGTACAATGGATTATTATGGAGAGGGCCAAGGGATGAAATATCACTTTGGCCAAAGGTTAATTGTTGGCATTGGGCTAGATGTCCAACTAAACCTTGGAATTTGTCTAGGGATATGTCATTGGGAATTTACAATTAGTCAAGAAACTCTATTAATATGTTCTTATGGATGGTAGACATATGCAACAAATCCAAAATGGAAATTTATGTAGGTATATTTTGAATTTGTTCCATAATATCAAACATATTTTCCTTCATAGTGGCATATGGTTTGTTCTTAGCTAGAATGGTGGGTTGGATGGGTATAGTGGTAGGTGGTTATGAGATGGGGATGCTAATTTTTGACTGTCAAGTTATGATTTCATAATAAAGATAAGAGATAGGACCATTATTGCTAGTAAATGATGGTGGAGGGGGACTAGATAGGATAAGTCTCAATTGTTGGTACATTTTCATGTGGTCATAAGACAAGTTTGAGTTATTAGCATAAGGTCCAAAACTAGTAATCCTTGCTTACTAGTATGCTTGTATATAGTCCCAGGTTAAGGATGGATCACTGGCATAGTTTGGTTTATTGGAATTGTTTAGCAACAGTCCCATTTGGTTATCACTTGATCTTGGATTAATGGTAATGGTGGAAATGTGACCTCCCACAAGATGACCTACAATTTTTTTATAGTCATGTGAAAATGTGTGATAAGTATATTAGTTGTTGGTATCATTCTAGCCTTAGTTCCATCTAGTTGGTTGATGTTGATTTTCTTACTATTGTTGGTATAGTTACTATTTCTCTAACCTATGTTGTTGTTGTTATTGGTTATTATTATTATTATTATTATTATTATTATTATTATTATGTTAAGGAAAAGGGTTTTAATAAATACCTAGGTTCTAATTGGATGTATAATCTATATTATCCAAAGTTATCTTCTTATTTTACAACATACATTGAATGAGATGTTTGATTTACACACAATGGTGTAGGTTATGCCCATTAACTTAATAATATTAATAAAAGTCATTCTCTCTATACCAATCCAAATAAGGAATGCCTTAGGATAGCACTTCGGAATTGGCCAACTAATCAGATTAGTGGTGGCTAGCTTTCAAAACATGTCTTCAATGGGTCCTTCAAGGTCACTAAAGACTTGATGAGTAGACATATTTCTCATTTGAGGAGGGGTTTGTAAAGGTATAGGTTGTTACATTTTTTGAGATAGTCTAGGATTTTGTGAAGGCTATACTTGTTGAATAGGTTATTGGTGGGGAATAATTTGCATTTATAGAAGAGGCTAAGTAGATGGTGTTTTCACCATTTGGACATGTCATGAATTGATCACTCCATTTCCAATAAAATTCTTCTTGCAATTGAATTGCTTAGATTTTTCATAATTACTGGCCTAGGTTGGTGCCAACACTTGCACTTAAACATGGTTTTGGTTCTAATTTTGGTCATTTATTTGGTTTTGATTTTGATTTGACAAGATAATATTGATAATCCCTTTGTTAATAATGGCCTTTTTGATTATAAAACCTTTGTTGATGATCTCCTTGAAAGTGTGTTCACACTATACCTCTAGATGGTAAGATACTCATGTAAATTCTTAGTAAACATAGTGGCTAATTTCTTATTTGGTAAACTATGGGTCAAGTGTTTAGCAAGTGATCTCCATAATTATAGATACATTGTGAAACTTTCACTGACCTTGTGCTTGGCTTGAGTCAAATCTACCAACAAAATCTCATATTCAAGATTGTGGGAAAAATGTTACACAAACTTATTTGAAAGGTCATCAAAATTACATACTGAGTTCTTCAAAAATTTCAAGAACTACTCCAAAGATTATCCTGCTAGACTCTAAGGAAACAAAAGTAGGAGGTATATGCCATTGTAAGCCACTTGTTAACAAGTGATAAAAAAACTCTATTATATGGGCCTTATGATCTCCTTTACCCTTGTATTTATCAAAATTTGGTGGTTTTTACCCTAGAGGAAATGTTATTTGTAAAAAATCCATGTTGAATGGGTAGGAACACATATTATCCAACTTAAACTTCTTGGTCTACCTCTTGGCTTATATGGTGGTAATTGCATCCTTCATTTGGTATAGTTCTTGTGCTAAGAAACTAGATGGAACATTGGCTTGAGGTAGAGGTTGGGTGGTCAAAGGTGGATTACCTTGATGAAGTTATAATACAATCATGTCTTGTTTTGAAATGTTGGTTTGGTTAGGGAATTGACCAAGAATATGCATCTATAGATTGGGATGTGTTTGTTGTAATTGAACACATTATGGTGTGATATTATGGTTTGGATTTGGTATATAGGCCTAGTTTTGAGGGAATTATGGATAAGATAGAAGTATATAGTTTTTGGTAAATTACTATTATTGATAAAGTTGAGTAGGGAATTCTCGACTAGTCAAACCTCGCTAAATGAGGGGAACTTATTGTGAAACAAGGCCCTATCATTGAATTTGTGGTATGTTTGGAATAAAAGGCAATCATTACCTAATTGGTACTTGTATAAAAATAGAACATTTTGGTTGTACAAACACTTATTGGGAAGTAGATGCTTGTTGGAGGTTTGACATTTATCGTCAACCAATATATATGTTTTTGATTAGACAACATTTGTGATTGTGAAGGCATGTTGGTCTGTAGTTATTGAGGTGTACTGGTCACTACCTAATGAGGAGGAACATTGGTTACCCCCTAATGAGGTGGAATAATGTTTGATATTTATATCATTGGTACATAAAACTTTGTTTATTATTGTGGAATTTTAGTCATCACCTATTCTGGTGGAGTAATATTCATCACATTTTGGTGAGGCAAGGAATGAGTTGTTGCTTGACTACTTAATCCTTACGATTGTGTGATTGAAGAAGCTAGTTGAGGATTAGAGGTAGCTTGATGTGGTTAGGAGGTAGAAGTTCCTACCCCCTACTTTTTTAAACCACTTGTGGTATTAACTAAAGGCACTTGTTTTGGACTAGTTATTTGTGCAGTTACACCACTTTAGTTTGGGTTGGATGACACTTGCATGTTATCCACTATGTTCAACACATTTGTCTACATATAAGTAATAGACACTTCTTCAATAGATGGGGAATTAAACATGTCTCTGATGTAAGTACTTTGCATGAATGGATCTATACCTAAATTATCTTAGCCTGTCAAAATGATTAAGATTCCTATTAAAGGAGCTAGCTTGATGAGAGGAGTATTTAACATGTACATGTTATTAAAGTTATGTGACAAGTTCAAATAGGTCTGATATGTTATTTACATCTATATAAAATGGTCCTCTATAGGGCCTTTTCCTATGACAAACATACATGGTTCTTGATATGACATCGACACTAGAGCTTGAGGATTACTATAAGAGGCTTGTTCGTTGGTTTGGTTGTAAGGAATATTTAAAGGCACTCTAACTAGACTAGGAAAAATTTCATGGGGGAAGTCTACTAGAAACTTGGCCTCTACCTCTATGGATTTGATTAAAACTCTGTCCTTATTTGCAAACAAGTACTGAATAAACAAATAGGGATAATATGTTGATGGCATTGTAATGTATTATAGTTATTGTTGAACTTGGTCTATAATTGAAGGTATGCTAGCTAGGTGTTACATTATTTATTCTTGGTCCTACTCTGAGTATGGAGGCATGTTAACTAGATAGTGAGATAGAAGATCTTAGCCTTATTCACCTGATTAAGTTTTATGAGGATAAAGATCCATCTCACAAACTACATCATCACCATACGGGTCTTGAACAAAGTCATCTTGTGTCACCATATTATCATATCCTAGATTGTACATGGCTCCACTACGAGTATAATGAGACATATTCAACTCAATGATAAATGTTTCATGAAAAATAGGTTGAGAGTTCTATAAAATCTTAAAAATAATTTCCAAAGGATAAATGGTTCAAAATTGGCCGAACTTGGTCAAAGGAATGGAGTTGTATCTCCAAAATGTCTATGCTAAAACTTGGTACAAATCAATATAATGTCAAATATATTACACAAAAAGGTCAATTAGATGAACTAAAACTAGAATGCCAAAATTTAATTGCAAAGTGTTTCAAACAAGTCTAATATAAGAAAATAAAAGTTGTTAGGTCTTTTAGAGAAGGCATAAAAGCTAGGATCAAAACAGGCATATGCTAGGTATTTTGGAAAAGGCACAGCAACTATAATTTAAATAAAACAAGGTAAGCTATTTAATCTAAAAAATTTGAAACACTTTGGCATAAACTAGGAATTTGGATTTAAACATGAACTTGCTCATTTGGTATAAAGGATGAAATTATAGGCACATGAGTGATAGGCTATTTATCCTAAATCTAGGCACAAACAATAGTTTTCAAATTGAATAAATAATTAACCTAATTACACAACTTAAAAGAGAAAGATAGATGTCTATGACAAAATTACACAAGGCATAGGTAGAAATCAATCAATGTTTGGATTTAAACTTGTCAAGAATAATCTTGAACTCAATGTATAAAACTAAGCTTCTTAAAACAAACAACAAGCTATACATGAATGGATAGTATAACAACACTAGGTAAATATCCAAAAGGCACACAACTTTAATTTTGAAATTGGACTTTGGACACAAGGCAAAAAGTATTTAAAATGATTTAAGTAACGTAAAAATGTTATCGCTCTCTAAAGATGTAATCAATGGTTTCTTTCAAGACTTAAAAGGCATAAGATTTGAAAATTAATTGGGTAGCGTAATAACACCATTTTCAATCAAATGAAACACACAAATACGATTTATTAAAAAACTAAGGCAAAGGTATGGTGTCAAATGGATGAACTAAAACCTCCTCAAACAAAGGAGTGATGTATAAACAAAACTCATTTTGACATGGTAAGATAAATAAAAATAGATAGTTCAACTCAAAACCATGCAAGAAAGGATAAAATGACACAAACACCTAAGTGTAATGTCCTAAATCCTAAAAATGATAAGGTTGCATAATATTGTTGAATTCCATCAATATACTCACTCTTGAGAGGATTTTAATTGTTAATACAAAAAGTAAAAGTGCATGAAATGTAAGATTTTTAGGCTCGCTCTTCTCTCAAGAATTTGTACTATGATGAACTATAGGCTACTCATTATGTATCAACAATATATCCACAATAAGTAGGGTTATTTAAAACTATCAATGTTCATGTGTTTCTAGAAGGTTCCAAATGTGGCTAACATAAGAGATGATCACATCAACTAGATCTGCATCAAATAAATTATTGTGAAAAAGTCTTATCATTTTCAAAACCACTACATTTATTGCTTGCTTAGTGTAGTGTGATGTTTGAGTTGATCATACATTTTGAGGGTAACTATCACTAATAGAGGTAGTTTAACCACTCAAACTGCTATCCTAGTGATGCACCATCTCAATTTATATACCTACCATGGAGTGGGGCTGAAATGATGCTAGAAGATGAATTCCTAGGTCAACAATTCCCTAAATAACCTATAAGGAGGTGATGAACTTCCATTCATAAGCCAAACTGCATAAAAATAAAGATAAGTGAAAAGACTTTAGGGTTGTTTTGGGGTCACCCAAACCATACAAATTTGGGGAGGGCCTTAGGGACTTTATTTTCATGATTTAAGACTAGAGTGACAAAGGAAAAAAATGAATACTTTTGGTCACCTAAGTTACCTAAAGGGGACAAGGGAGAGCATACACGCATCAATCATTTTGCTGAAATAAAAAACTTTCAAGAAACAAGCATAAAATAAACAACTCTTAGGAGTATGTAACTAAGTGTGAAAAATCATTTTATTGTATCAAAAGAAGTATGTTGTGAAATTTTGGCCCCTTGGCATTTTTTTGTTGAAAATTTTGAAAAAGCAAAAAGGACTTAAGCAAAACAATTATTAAACCACCAATTTGAAATGTGAAAATTTCAAGTTAGAAGTGTTTTAAATGTCTTCTTGTGGCCTTTGGGTCCTCTAAAAAAAATTAGAGGGTCTTAGTGTTTAGAATAACTTCATGTATTTACAAATAACTTCCCAAATCTTACTCTTGGGTTTCTAGTATTTACACACCATCCAAAACTATAAAGCATAGAGCAATATCACAACTCACTCTGCAAAACCACAACTCACTTTGCAAAACCAAAACTCACATTAAAATACCTCAACTTGCATTAAAATAGAGTACATGAATCAATATCTCTACTTTAATGATAAAAATGCATAAATAAAGGTAATATCACTACTTTTAAAGTCATGATATTGTGCAATATCATAACTAGAAACATAATATCACAAATAGAAATACAATACCACAACTAGAAATGCAATACCATAACTCCCTAGTTGAAATATTATAAATAATGAAAATATAAATGCAATACTATAACTCTTTAGTTGAAATATTGTTAATATCACAAATCTCTAGTTGTAATATTGTTAATAATTCAACTAACTTACAATAATGTAATGGAATTTGCAATACCAAAACTATCTAGTTGTAATATTATCAATACCACAACTCTCTAATTAAAATATTGATAATAATGCAATTGAATAGAAATAATACAACTAGAAATGCAATACCACAACTCTCTAGTTACAATATTTTCAATAATGCAACTAATTTACAATAATGCAACTAACTTTGCAATAATACAACTAGGAAATGTAATACCACAACTGGGAATTGTAATATCACAACTTATCATAAAAAATTGCCTCTTATCATGTAATATCACTAGTTATCATGAAATATCACTAATGTAAAGTCATGGTATTGTAATATCACAATTCCATAGAGAAAAATCATTATTTCATAGATCAACTTGACAAATTCCATAAAAATGTCCTTTAGCCTCTAATTTTCACCTATTTGATCAGCAATCTTAAATATTTACATGAAAATCATTTGGAGAGTGTTCTAAAAATCCTTAAGAACAACTTCATGGGTTGTAGGTCTAACTACATGTGCCAACATGTGAGCTAGTAATTTGACATGGAGGGGAGGTTAGTCTTGTATTAGTCTCATAAAACCAATGAAATAGACACAATAAAATCGTAACACCTCTATCATATACACAATGGAGAGCTTAGGTAATAAAACTAAATGAAATCACAATAAAAAAACATAAAATATACAAGTCTTTTACCATTCTTAGGAGATCCAAATGGCTTGTTGAATGGCTTGCTCAGCTTGTTCATCAAGAAATCTTCGTCAATGGAGATTTTTTGGCTCATTCTCTTCTTGGCACCTTAGCTTGATGTTGCTTGGATTAAGATTTGAGCATGGTAACACTACTTTCTAGGCATTTAATCATTATAACACTACATAAAAGAGCCTGTTGAATATATGTGCGTATAATACATTTTCACCAAAATAGCTTATGGTTCAGTAGGCAAGGCCTTGTATTTATAACCTTATAAATTAACTCTCATCCAATGTGAGTCAAGGTTGAGTTTAGGCTTGGAATGGATTTAAACTAAACCTAGGTGAGTTAAAAGTAAATCTAGTAGAGTTAATAGTTATCAAGTAATTATGATTTGAAATTACTAGGTGTGGTTCTCAAATTAGATATTTTAATATATTTTCAAAGAACTTGACAACTCATAAAAGGCAATGATGAAAGGTTAGGATATATTGATTTTTTTAATTTCCTTTTTTAGATATTCATTGATTGAGAATGGATAATTCAACTAGGAATTTGATCTTGTTTAACTTGTTAATTAATTAATTTAGATTAGCCTTTTTTATCTTTCAAGACTTATTCAAGTGTGCAAGTGCCCCACTTAACAGGTTCATAGGCCAAATTGGTAGTTGTTATGCCATAAAGTGATTAGGGATGAATTTATGAGAGGTTATTGTTACATAAAATATAATACCCCAATTAGGGATGTCTCAACATGATTTTGAGCTTTGATGAATGATGCACAAGTAAATTTGGGATGTTTAGTGATTCTTAAGATTAATTTGTAATGGCTAGTAGAAATCAGTTTGAAGTCTGGTTGGGAGCCAATTGTGGCCAATTTTAGATGTCTAAAATTCCAAGTAGAATATTTGATCCTTTCATGTAGGATGCCTTGAATATGTATCCAATGATAAAATTTTGACCAAATTATTTATAAAAAGTCTCAAAGACTATGCTTTGAGGTGGTTATATGATTTACCTCTCTAATATGTGAAAGCATTCAAACCTTTTACAGATCAAATTTTGGCACATTTTTCCATTAATATTTATGAAAAGGTTTTCTATGCTAAAATTATCAAAATAAAAAAAGGAACCAATAAACCTATTATTAAATATGTCTTGAGATATAAGACAATTTTAGCTAAAATGGCCAATCCTATGGCCGATAAAGAATTTCAATACATATTTAAAAAAAGTTTACTTACTCTTTGACATGAATATATTATTTTCAAAAAGTTCTAATCTTTTGATGACTTATACCATATTGTATATGGTCATGAACTACATCTATTACTAAATTTATAATCAAACAAAGTTATAAGGTCAAATATCTTGATCCTAAAAAGGAAACAACCACCACAATTAATGTAGTCTCATAGTAGCCTAATTAACCTATTTTTTCCACTGTACTGATGATATAATTCTCACATTTACCTAATCCTTTAGGCTTGTTATCTTGTGGTTAATCAAATATCAACTTATATCTCTCCCTCATATTATAGATGTTGATATGAGTTAGCCTCTACCCAAAGGATATGATGTGAATGTTTATTATGACTATCATCAAGGACTAGGGCATTATACAAAAAGATGTTTTTCCTTATAACGTAAGATTTAGGACCTTATTTATGAACAAAATCTTACATTTGAGGATCCTCTAAAGGAATCAGGTTCACAACCCGGTGATCACCATAAAAATAAAATATTTAACAATCTTTTGTAAGACTATTCAAAATATGAAGAATAAGTGCAAATGGCATATAATTCACATCCTCCTCCATCACATTATGAGCACCCTTTTGATGGGATTATTGGTACTTACACATGTCATATACCTCCTATGGTTTAAAAACCTTTTATTTCCTTTGATGATAGTGAAATTAAGGATGATGACTCTAATCTTCATTCTGTATTCATTTGATCATATATTGATAAACATCCCATACATAATGCTGTTGAGAGGAATGTTAGACTGTTATAATCATACTTAATAAGTTACTAAAAATGATCTAAATAGGGGAAACAATAATTTCCTCATACTCATTCCACCTATCATCATAAACATATAGGTGATACTATTTAATGATGAGATTCCTCATGATTGCATCATTCAGGTTTTTTACTAATCGAATCGAAAGCAAGTCTACCTTGGAGTGAGATATTATCAAATTTTAGCTCATTCAATTAATCATATCCATGAGAAAAACCAATCTTAATGTCATTTATTTCAATTTAATCCATCTCTAATGATGAAATGGGAGATAAACTACCATAATTGAGATGTTGATATTCCTAAATCAATTTTCAATATGTGAGAATAATATTTTATGATATATTTCTCTCATATACATAATGTATCTTCTTCGCCCAACTAATCCAATTCTTCCACTTATTCTATAGAATGATTATAGGAAGTTGATGACTTTTATTATTGGTAGGTATTTTATTTTTACTCTAAATTTAATCCATGAACTCACCTAAAATAACTATTGATATTTCATCATCAGACTCATCTTCATCGCTACTCTTTTGAAATAGTTCTTACCTACTAAATGGAACATTATCGGTCAACATTACTACTTCAAACCTTGTACCATTACCACATTTGTAGACCCTAAAATGTGAACTTGGGAACATGTACTTGTAGTTCAACCCATGCATTACTTAATGGGAGTATCTTACAATGAATGACACTTGATGAACAATAACACTAAAAGACACTTGATTACTAAAATAAGGTAAAATGGCCTATTGATTAAATGTTGAATTATCATAATTTCATGCATTAAAACTAATAAAAAAGTTCTCATTGGTTACAAAGAGTCTTGACTATTTTTAATCTTGAGGCAAAATTTTTACTTATGGCAAAAATTGGCCAATGGGCCAATTTATAGGCAAATGAATTGAAGGATTTTGGGTGTTTTTCACCCAGCTATCCTAATGGATAAAATATAATAGTACCATAACCATGTGGCATTGATTATTTATCAATGGTGAAGGCTTATTGGTAAGTTAATAACAATGATGTGAGAGTGGACAAAGTCCTCCATATAAGAATAAAAGTTAAGGGATATGATGTTTTTAGATATATTTTAAAATCAATGACTTCCATTTATAGGAATGGGTCTTTCAACCTCCTGTATAATTAGTGAAAATGAATTTTGAATGTTCTCATGGGTTCATTAGGATCCTTATGGGCTGTATTTAATTGATAGTATAAGGTATTAGGGTTAGTGGGCATGCTAAAATGGTTAATAAATACATTTTAAAAGGTAACCCATAAGGTGATGCATCCATCTAGAAAGTCAAGATACCAACCATAAGCAATCTCATCTAAAGAATAAGGAAATATATTAAATGAAACATCTTCATGCTATATTTAAGTCTAAATAATAGCATCCTTATATTCTTTAATGTGTCTTTTAGTAGTTCAAATCCCATCATGTGTGTATTTTATATATAATTTATTTGGGTTTTTAGGAGAGTCATGAGAAAACCATATAATTGTCATATGGAATCCACCTCCACCAATCCAAGAATTTCACATACCAATTTCTCTCTAAGCTAAATAACCTATTTGATATGTGTATTATTATGGTTGATTAGATAATTAACTAATATTTTATTAAGATTGATGACATATATTGATTATGGAATAATTTGTGTTGCTTAATTTACCAAATTAGTTTGATATGAGTTAGAAATAATTTTACATTCTATATATTGTGATCATGTTTGATTGTTATACCACATTATTTTATGGATATAGTGATGTTTTGGGATAACTACCTTCATTATTGTGAGGTGGATGCAAGATAGATTCTTCCCTCAGAGTGTGATGAATTTACAAACCCTTGCACACACCACATTTGTAGTTCATGATTATGTTGTTTCACAGATAGTTAAAGTATGTTTTGTTTTATGTTTGAATAAATATTATGTTCTTTATTATTTCACTAATTTAGTGATCTTACATAGATCATATTGTTTGACAAATTGTTTGGCTAAATGAGTGAAATTGTTCATGTTTACTTATCTCACTACCTTATTAAGTATGGATGTATAGTATAACATTATGATGTTATGACATATTAAATAATTGTTAATCAATCTATAATATTTAAATAATAATAATTAAAGATTATTATTATGATATTATAATTTAAATGTCAAAAGATAAATAACATTGTTTTAAAAGATATTCTATTTGATTAAAGGATTGAAATTCATAATATGTATTAGATAAATGAATATATTGATTTTAATTATTTAATTATTTTAGGAAACAATTGTAATTGATAGTTATGTTGTGGATAGCATTTCAACATTAAACTATAGTCTTGTAATACCTAGTTAAATTGCCATGTAATAATGATTATTATATTTAGTTGATAGTCATTACATGGGAATACATTAGTTATAAACTAAGTTGATTGTCATTCCATGGAATAAAACATGGGGATTATGTGACTTATGGTTTAGTTGGTTAATGAGTGATTTTTTAAGTCAATTTCATGTGAATTTTATAAAGGGATATAGACTATTTTTTTAAGGGATTCAATAGAAGCCTCAAGATGATTAGGGTTTTTAATCATCTGTTGAATTTGGTTAAGCATCATTTTGGAGAAAATCATGGGGTTCACTATATTTACATGATGGTAGACCATGGATTTGGTTGAGATATTTGGGCATGCATATTTTTGAATGAGTTTTATATGTCATTAATGGTGGAGAAGTGAAAGGTGAGTATGTTGATGGTAAAAGAATAAAAAGAGGAGAATGGGGGCTATGAATGGGATGGCTCATGACATACAGAGAGTAAAAATATGAAAGGATAAGAAGGTGTGAACAAGTGCAAAAAGAAGGGATTGTTTTGGCTGTCTTTGGCATTTATACCTACCAAGTTGGTTTTGTAATTAAATTCTTATGTGAAATATTGAATGGGTTTATTCAAATATGGTTGTTTACGGGGTTTCTTTGTTTTAATATTAGAATTAATAGGTTGTATGTAGAGCCTTTTGAAAGGCTCAGTCTCAACATAACCCCACATAAAACCATGATAACCTAGGGAGGTTGGGATAGAGCCATAGAGTTGGCCATGGTTGTTTTAAATTTGTATGAAATTTTGTCCTAAACTCTTCTCCCAATACAAAAACACTATTCATTATTGAAAAGCTATTCTTGATAGGTATATAAATGTTGGTTCAAAGCTAATAGGTTTGAATTAGTTTGTTATATATTCAATATTGGGTATTTAGAATATGGTTTGAAATTTTGAACAATATATATGTTTGACTATGAATACATCTATTTGGATTTTGGGTTTGTGAAATAAATTCTTTACATAAATCATATATGTATGTATGTATCTACTCAGTCTACACACACACACACACACACACACACACACACACACACACACACACACACACACACACACACACACACACACACACACACACACACACACACACAACATATTTGTTACATGTATCTTGATTCTTAAGGCTATAATATGTGACTATATATATATATAAAATTGATAGTCAGAATTTAATGGGTGACTATATGTATTACATTTAAAAGATGAAGTTATTTGTTTGGGGGAATTGGAGGTTATAGATCTGATTGGTTTTATTTGTATTTAGATTCAAATGAAATTATACATATAGGTCATAAATTATAGTTTAAACTTTAAATTAGATTATGAAATATTGTATTATTCAAAATTATTTATATGTGAATTTGGGAACTTATTGTGTAGTCACTTTGTGTAACCTTGGTATGTGTAGATGAATAATGTGATTGTAGGGAATGCATTCATATTTACACATGAAATATATGTAAAAAATATTATGGTAATCATAAAAGAGTTTAGTTATAATCTTATTCATTATAATTAAGAAATTTGCATATACACATATATGACTGTGGATTATTGTTATCTAGGTGAACTATGTAAGAGTTTGCTTCATCCATAGAGGGACTGGGTATATAGGCTCAATTGCATGTTTTATATTGATTTATTCAACAAAGTATGAGTTGTTATAAACAATACCTAAGTTGGGTATTCAACTGTGTTGTTGTTTTATTAAATAATACATGAGTTGGGTATTCAGCTTTGTGTTGTTATTTTAATAAATGATACTCGAGTTGGGTAAAGGTGATTCTGTTCTTATATTTGCTCATTTGAACTAAACTTAAATGGTAAAACTTAAATAGATTGATTGGATTTAATTGATTAAATAGTTTTGGTGAATAAATGAGAATCTGAGTTTGATTTATATAATTATTAGTGTTTTATTTATCAAGGGTAAATGGAATTTCTCAATTTAATGAAAAATGTTATAGGGCCTTTGTTTGTGAACTGACTGTATACTTAGTCTATATAGTATACTCTAAGGAGAATGATAGTGGATGACATTTTAGTAGTATATTGTATAAAATGAAGTGTTTATTATATATATATATATATATATATATATATACATATGTATATATGTATGTATATATATATATGTATATATGTATATATATATATATATATTTATATATATATATATGTATATATATATGTATATATATATACATATATATATATACATATATATATATATATATATACATATATATATATATATACATATATATATATATATATACATACATATATATATATATATATATATATATATATATATATATATATATAATAAACACTTCATTTTATACAATATACTACGGTATAATTGTTATTATCATAACAATGTGTAAAAGATGATTGTATAAAAGCATTAAAATATTGTATTTAAGAGTTTAAATGTAAAACATTTATGATGTTTTTGAGTGGATTTTGTTATATGTAGATTATGAACAATTTATTAAGCTTTTGTTATAATGTTGTCTCATGCAGAAATAATATTATAAGTTTCTTAGTGGTTTAAGTAATTGATAGTCTATTTAACGATTACTTAGATGGTATGTTATATTCAGGACTATTTTTGGATTATATTTACTATTTATAATAAATTAGATGTATGGATTCATTTCACTTCATTTGATGGACTAAATGAATATATATGCTATTTTCATACTTAGCATAATTTTAATTCGCTAATGTGAAATATTATTAATGAATCTATTGGTTTTTATATTATTATATATTTTTACCGAATCTCACATTCATGACCCTCAATAAGTAGTGGATGAATTCCACTAGATTAATTACTACCATCAATGCAATATAAGGTGTAATCTAATCAAGTGGTGTGTATGCATTTTACTAATCCTAGAGATCATTTATTATTTTAAATTTTGGCCAAAGTAATGTTTGATAAACATTGTCATTTCATATGTTGATATAATTTTCATATTTGTGCAATATCATATTAGAAAAAAATTATTTATGGTACACATTATGTATTAGATATCTTCAACACATGGGTTATGGTTTGTTACTCTAGATTCTTTCACTACCATTATCTACCTATCTTTGAAGGGAGGGCCATCCCATTATTTTGGGATTTGTGGTCCATGGTGTGGAAAAGTGCTCAGATGATGCTCTCCCTCCTAGCTGAAGTATTATACTTGAGACTACACTTGAGACTACATATTGATACTTGAGTCATGGAGATTATTGAGTCATGAAGACTCTTGAGTCATGGAGACTCTGATCAAAAGAGATTTGTACCATGTTTTATCATTTGAGATATTGTTATGTATTGCTGAAAACTATAACATTTATGCATAATACTTATACAATAGTGGTTGTAATGTTGTATCATCCATGGCTAAATTTATACTATTTTATTTATGATGAGATGAAATATTTATTATTGTTCATGATATCTATATCTGTTCATGATATCTATATCTATTCATGGTGATCCTTAGCTAAGTGGATTAGTTATAAGCCTTTTTGGTTAACTAAATTAATACAGTTAGTTAAATATCACTAGTTAGGTTTCTTATGGTGAAATCTATATGTTGAATATGAGTATTATTTTAAAAAAATATTGCTATATTATGGTAAAACCCAATGGAGTTGTTACAAGGAAAAATCCATTAGGGGGTTTAAAACTTCTATTTTTAGTATTATAACTTGGAATGTCATTCTAGGCAATGCCTATAAAATCCAAAGTTTAAAGTTTTCTTTAAATTAAATTTCAAACCCTTCTTGTGCCAATATATTGACATGAATTTAAAGCACATAATAGTATGGGGAAAGCATGAATGACAAGCTCAAATACCCAAAATAAGTGATAGGTTAAAAATTCCAATTAGGCCCTCTTTCTAGCACCAATATGTTGATGTACATTTCAAGCATGTAATAGAGTGGGGAAAACATAAAGGATGGGCCAAAAGCCCCAAAATATGTGATAGGTTAAAATATTCCCCCTCACACCCATCTTCTAGAACTAATTTGTTGATAGGTCATTCATCACACCAACTTAGGTGGGACGGTCATCCATCCACGCTCTTATTAAATGAGGCATATAGGGTCTCCCCAAGGTATGTTATTGTTGGGTCACAACATACTAGGTAACCATTTGGTCTAAGCAAAATTGTTCCAATTAAAGGGGCCTTGCTAGTTTAAAATATTTAAACTTGGACTTAACATTGTTTTTGTCTTTTAATAGATTTTAGGGATTGTAAGTGTCATATTCTTATTTATGTGATTTTTTAGTGGGTTTTAGGAAACAAAACAAACTTGCATTCATTCCGAATTTTTCATATGATTAAAATCAATGTTTAAGGATTTTTGGTTTAATGAGAGTGTGACTAATTTAAATGTGTTTATTTCATACATACAATAATAAATAAATGGAATTAAATAATATTTTAAATCAAGGTAAATAATAGAAATGGATTGCATTCAAAACCAACTCTAATCCTAGCTAAAATATTTAATAAAAAAGAGCAAAATTTAAGGGGAAAAGAGAGAAAAATGCCTATAAAAAAATCAAATAGAAGTTGTTTGACTAAGTGAAACCCATAAATCAATCCCATGTTTGGTGAGCATTCAAATAACCAAAAATGGGAATCAATGCCAAAGTATAAGTATGCCACTATAAAGAGTATGCCTATCACCACCATATTACATGTGCAAACTAGGAAATGAAATTTTCCATAACTTATATTAATAACACTTGAAGTATAAATAAGATTTACAATCGATCATTTTGTTACAATTTTTCCAACATAATTGAAATATGAGAAAAAAATGGAGAGAGGAATTAAACTACAAAATCATAAAATAAGCAGCTAGTCCAATCCTTCTCTAGGGAAGAACAAAGATCCAAACTATGTTAAGTAGACAAAGCCATAATATATAAATGTCCACTCTAAGGGGAAGATGTTTTCCCTCCAAAATGTAATGGAGTGTCATTAATGCTTTCACCAAACAACTTCTCCCTCTAAAATATACATTTTTTCTTTTTTTTTTAAAAAACAAACAAAAAGTTAATTATAATATTACAATTAAAGTCACACTAGAAAAATGTAGAAGGAAAACACAAACAACATTCTCTATGCATAAAATTTACAAAAATTTAAATGACCACAATGTATCAATCAGAAAGAGATTTTTGATGATGTATATGGTTCACAAAAATAACAAATTATCAAAACAATATGCACAAAAAACCAAAATTGTCTCAAAATGGACTCCTAGACCTAATTGAGCTTTTGGGAGGCATAAACAAGTTAAAAAGTTCACTTTTTGAAAAACATTGATCCTCAATTGTAATTAGGATTTGAAACCTTGATAATAATTATAACTAGGATGAAATTTTAATAGTATCAAGACCTAATTGGGTGATGAAACCTTGATTACGTAAGCATTTGGACATTCAAAATTGAGTAGGGGTCCTTAAGACCTAGTTAGGCTTAGGACCACTAATTAGCTCTATGGGAATTTCACTTAATACATTTACATTGTAAGATGGGTATGTTGGAGAGTTATTAATTATTTCATGGTGATGTCATAGAGATGTCCTGGTGAGTGGATGAAGTTCCTTAATAGTCTAAGTGATAATAACAAAGTGTGTAACATGCTTGTCCCAATATGCTTGAGGTGGCTTGGTTGATCTTCAGTTTTTGCATGATTAGATATGATTAGGGATGACTATGGTGATTGAACTTGTGCAATTGGTCTTATAAAAGTTTAATAATGATTAGTGATTGTGTACATAAGTGAAATTCATTTGATGCTTCATAGTTTTTATCTAGATAGTTTGGGTCTAGTGGCAAAAAAATTGAGTAGGTAGTTTGAAGACATCACTATTTCCACATGTGGATGAGTTAGGGGGAGTTAATAATATGGTTGTGAACACATTAGTACCTATTTATTTTTTGCTAAATTTCAAATCATGCACTGAAGTTTGTTAAAATATATGGAATTTCAAAGTTGGGCTCTCAAGAATGTTGACAGTGTTTTGCCATACTTGGCCAAATTCGCATGAGGCAAGAAAGAGCTAAGTAAGTAGTTTTATGGTAGCATATCTCATACATGTGGATGTTTCAAGAGAAAGTGATGATATGGGTTTGTTCAATTTTGTGCCTAGTTAATTTTCACTAATTTTAAAGTCAAACTCTGAAGCACGACAAAAGATATGTGATTTAATAATTTTGGGAATAATTAGGGTTTTATACCTAATTTAGTTAAAGGGTCTAGATTGATAAATCAGAAAATAATATATGGTAAATAAGCTATTGATTTTTGAAATTTATTGGTAATTAGAGCTTTTCAAGAAATAGTGATAAGAGGGATAAAATAAGACTTAGCTTAGAACTGTGTTGATCTAATTGAGACAAAGGCTAATATCGACTATGAAAGACTAGGACACTATCACAAACTAAGATCTAGACTTCATTTTTTGATTGGATAGGAGCACTAGAACTAGACAGGAGTGGCACCATTACTATAGTCCACATCTAATGCTATTTTTTTAAGGATATAAGTTTTTTGTGTTTTATTCAACAGGTCTTTATGACCATATTTATAAAGTTTCAATAATTGAAAGTATGTAGAGATCCTTGTCAAAAAAATAATTTCTTCAAACCCTATCTTCCATTTTACTCCAATTTTGAGAATGAGTGGGTGTTAGTGTGTGTAAAATGCACTAGACATGCTTCACACCCCATGTGTGGGCATGCTTCCTACACACAAATACTTCGAAGAGGGATCAAGCGATATGTAGTTCTCCCACTTGATGTGCTTTATGCAATTGAGTGTATGAAGATGTAGAATGCTATAATGGATTTACTTGAGATGGTTAGGGATTGGTGTAGGAATTTCAATAAGTTTGTAAGTGTATTGGCTAGTTGTACATAGAGAATAGGAAAGATTGCTTGAGTGGTCTTGCTTGCTTAGTGATAGTTTCTAACCTTCTCCAAATGATCTTTAAATGGAATTTTATAGGGATTTATTGGTCATGGATTGATTTTTTTGTCATTATGCTAAAAATAAAAAGGATGGGAAATTAGAAATAATTGACCATTGGGGGCAGAAATGAGCTTGGACAACAATGCTAAAAGTGGACAAGAGTGGCACTAGTGTTATAGTCCTAGTGTGGTGTTATTGTCTTGGGTAGATAAGACATGGGGGGATGGATTGGTCATAAAAAGAAGGTTGTAGATTAGTTACGATCAAGTCCAAAATGATACAAATGATTTGGAATCAATGAAAATAATCCTATGAGGGTCATGAAATCAAACAAGAGGGATCTATGGATTGGGAGTCATAAACCACACTCAAGTTACCAATTTTGCATTTTTATATGACTACATTTGTCCCCCCTTTATTCTATTGATGAAAAAAAGTGAAATATTGAGATAAAAGAGAAAGAGAAAGCATACCTAAACTTACTTGTAAGGATGAAGCTCATGATGTTATTTTGATGTTGGGTTGTGCATAGAGAGCACACACTATGAAGTGTGAGTTTGCAAGAAAAAATAAGAGTAGATCAGTTCGTACTAGATATGTTATATCTAAAATAAGAACGTACAAAGATAGATAAGAGAGAGGAAGAGAAAGGAATGAATATACATTATTAGGTATGCATGCCAATACAAAACTTATTATGATGTTGAGTAATATTGAGTAATGCTAGATGATGTTGTACCAAGAGTAATATCATGAATGAAGTTGAGTGCTTAATTCCTTGGAAACTAGCTCATAAATGGAAAGTTTGGCCTTTTGGCTCCATTTTCACCCACTAAGTGAAGATATGTGGTCATGCATGTGTTGATCAATGTTTAGACTGTGTGTCCAATCCTTATGAATAAGTGGCTCAAAAATATAAAGGCTAGCTAGACTTTTGGCTCCATTGTTGCCCCATCAAGTGAAGCTATGAACTGATATCAGTATGAAATGTATGTTGTGTGAGATGGCTCTTGAAGCCCATTAATGTACTATGATCTAAAAATATTTTCATGGATAGCTAAATGTATGCTTGAAACTAGGCCACTCTTGGTCACTTTGAAAGATGGAGATTAGGCTTATATGAAAGGTAATTCAAAATTGAGAATCTAGCTTATGTGGAAGCCACTCAAGAACTTGAGAATGTGGAGGGTGAGTTTTTATGAAATCCACTCTAAAATGATCCCAACCACCTATAGAAGGAATAAGGCATGTAACTACTAAGAATGTCTACATAATGTTGAACTAGGAAAGAAAAGAAACAAATATGCTATGCACATTGTCCCCAATCACTGACGTCTAGAACATAGATTTTGATCTAGAATTTATACCAACTACCATATCTAAAACTAGAAGTGAAATCCCTCATGACATTCATGATGCCCCTACACCTAGATTATCTAAGCAAAATGTGTACTAAAACTACTGATTCTGAATTAGTTTGGCTATGCAAATCTGTAGCTGAACCTACTTTTTTACCCACTTCCTAAAATTTTAGTTTTTTTGCTATTTAGATAGGAGAACTAGAAATAGAGAGTATCACCATTTTCATTGTAGTCCAATCTCATCATTTTTATCTTAGGCCAAATCTATTGATTATTCTAGATTCTTCACTATCTGCCTAGTCTATTTTGACTAGTTGTTATTCTAAGTGTTCTAAAACAAGATTTTTTAGTTGATAGGAGCTCTGATCTTTGTGACAAAACCCCTATTTATTTCCCCCTCTTCTGAGGGTAGGAATGAAGACCCAAAAATGACTATCCTCAAAATAAAGAGCCTTCCAAGTGTGTTATGCTACATAATATATGATATACCAATGATAATTGACAAGATATCTCAAGATATAGCATGGTTTATATTGAGAGATTGTTACATCAATAGGGTTATGCCTATAATAATAATAATAATAATAATAATAATAATAATAATAATAATAATAATAATAATAATAATAATAATAATGTAAAAGCATGTGTAATGTACTAAACTAGAACTATAAGTATTAGTTGTTAATTGTTAGTTGTCATGGAGGGATGGAGCATGATGTCCATCATGGAATCCAAGAAGTAAGATAATGTATGATTTGGATCATGACATTGCAAATAATCAAAAGCTATCAAGTAATAAGTACACAAGGTAAGAAGTAAGAAGTGTACAAGAGTGGCCAAAGGGCCAAGCAAACAAGGGATATGGGCACATGTCACTCAAACTACAAAGCAAGCATACAAGACATGTTCAAATTCCACATACACATATAGTTGAAACAAGCAAGTTGGCATGAAAGCCATTATCATATAAAAGAGTATAGGAAAGGGACATTGGAAAATGTCCTAAGACACATACCCAAAATAAATAGGAACTAGGAATGCGATCACATCAAGCTACACTAAGTAAGAAGATAAAGCATGTAAAGACTAGAAAATAAAAACACATCTAACTAATCAAAGCAAGAGTATGAAAGTATGCATTACATGTTAGTACAAGTCTAGGTATATGCAAAGAAATACACAAGTGCTAAATACTAGTGAGTGTTGATAGAGTAATCTCTATAAGCTAGTAAATAATGTACATCAAATGATAACTAAAGTGTGTGGTGTAGAAATGACATAAATTGGATGGTGTAGTCATGTAGAAGATGTACCCAAGGGGAAGATATATCAATGTGCATCTTGCATGTAGGAGCAGGATGCCCCCTCAATGGGTAGAGTATAGCAATCGAGGGTCTGAAATTCACTGCACACACTCAAATAAGATCAAGTGAATCATGGCAATGTAGATAAAATGACAAACAATAGCATAGAAAAATAGATGTAAGTCTGATATAGTAGTAGAAATGTAAAGCATGGAGGATGCATACAATCTAGATGTTTTTGTGTTTGTGACGTATTTGAATGTTATTGAATTTTAAAACTTTGTATTGTTTTTGGTATTTTTGAAATGTTATATTGTTTTTTTATTTTTAAAATATTTGATCTATGTACAATCAATCATAGGAAGACTATGTACAATAATTCTAAAGAAGGAACTATGTACAAAAAATTAAGAAACTATGTACAAGTAAGGCTGAGAAGAGATGATACTAACCAATGAGTCTCATGAGATACTCCCTATCATGGTGTCCTATATCAAACAAAGGAATTAGGCATGATTGTGAATCATGAAGGAATGGCTATGAATAGGACTCTAAATATTTTGATTTATTGTTGGTATCTTAGAAATCATAATAACCTGCACTGTTACACTCATCATTATCATATTGATCTTGAACCAATAGAATGCTAGTGTTGACTTTTGTTGTATTTGCATATTTTATTTTGATGAATTATGTCTATGAATGACTTGTCCTCGAATGTTCAATAAATACAAAACCTTGGGGACAAACATTATCAATTTCTAGTATAGTAGTGATGCCTTGAGCCTACTTGCCCTACCCTTGACCTTGATAATCAAACTATTGTAGATATTTTTGACCAAACCCATACTAATTTGAAAGTTGAGCCTCATTTTAAATAGGTATATTTTCATCTTTTTCATGCTTTACTTGTGCCTATGGTATGATTTATTTCTCTAATTTCACTGTTTGATCCTTTTGTTGTTCTAAGTTAATCTTTGGTATCCACTTTTGTACTATTTTTGAATTTGATCCTTTTTGAATGTGTTCCTATGTCAATATGGATTTATTAACTGATTCAGCTTGTATAGGGTCCTCATTTATCTATTTTATATGTTTTTTAATACCAAACATGCATCTATGTGATGTCCATACATTCTATGATATGCACAATAATATCTGGATCTTCTCAATGGATGTAGAGGAGGTAGTTTGATCAACTTAGATTTAATAATTTCCATTAGTACCTCAATTAAAATATTATTTGATATTTTAATGCTTTCTAAATCACTAGTTTTAGAGTCATATTTATTGTGATTTATGGTTTTGATATGTAACATTTTTTGCAACCAATTGACTAGGTGAATGTGCATATACATGATTGACACTAGGGTGTCTTTGAGGATTTTGTATTATAATCTGATTTTCCAATGTTGTGATATTTTAATGTAATAGATGATTTTGTATTTGTGAATTTGAAATTAACTTTCTCATACTGGTGATTTGATCCCTTAGAGTCTCACAAGTGAAAACCCTAGTGCTTTCGATTCAACATGTAAGCACATATGTTGAAGAGGATTTGAAGAATCCATAGGCTGAATGCACGTATTAGGAACAATAGTATGGACTACCTCACCTTTTGGATGGGTGATAGAATGAACCTATTTAGAGGGAAAGTATCTATTACCCTCTTGGCGAGAGGAGGAGAAGGAATTTCTTTCCTGTGCATAAGATATGACATTGAAACATGACAGGTGGTAGTTTGCTTATGTAAAAACCATGTATCCAAGGAGTTAGGTATATCTATGTAGAAACCATGTAAATGGGATGAAATGGATGTAAGTGGAGTTATAAGTTATATAGTAGTATGATTATAAAAATATTCCATATGAGAGAGAGCAAACAAGGGATAGAGAACATGAAACGGTGCACTAATGTATAAAGAAATTTTACATGTAACATACTATTTCTAACATGTTTAGCAAAATAGAGTTGTAAATTATTCCACATGAGAGAGAGAGAGAGAGAGAGAGAGAGAGAGAGAGAGAGAGAGAGAGAGAGAGAGAGAGAGAGAGAGAGAGAGAGAGAGAGAGAGAGAGAGAGTGTGTGTGTGTGTGTATGCAAAAGAAATATTGAAATCTTGTGCATGTTTAGCAATAAATTTTGTAATATCATCCCTTATTATGTAAATTAAGAATGAAAGGGAAAGAATGAAACTTTGCATTAACATATGGTAAACTTCATTGTTCATGTACATGATAGGACCAATTATGGTCTCCTTATTATTTATAATAAATGTAAGAAACATTTGGAAATAAGTGAGATCCATTTTTGTTTTGATGTGCAAATTGAGATTAGATGTAAGGTGATACCTCAAGAAGCAATGCGACCTAGTATATGAAACTAGGGTTTGAAAAATGATTATTTGAAAATATACAATGAAAATTTGAAATTTAAAGTGAATTTTTGAGTTAATTATGCAACTAAAAAATTAGATTTTTTTTGGAAATACTTATTGAATAGGACCTAGTATGTGTAATTAGGGTTTTGAGAAAATTATTTTAAATTTTACTACTAAATTTTAAAATATGAAATAATTTTTTAATTTAAATATTCAAGTAAAAATTCAAAAAATTATATGAAAAATTAGTAATAATTTTACCTTAGGGGTTCTAGGGTTTTTGTGTGCAAATGAAGTAAGTCAGGTTCACCAAATGATTTAACAATTTTGAAAATAATTAGGGTTTTATTCTTGATTTACTTAAAGGGTTTAAATTGATAAATCAATAAATAATATATGGTAAATAAGCTAATAATTTGTAAATTTTTTTGGTAATTAGAGCTTTTCTAAAAATAGTAATAAGAGGGAAAAAATAAGACTTAGCCTAGAATTGTGTTGATCCATTTGAGATAGAGGTTGATATTGACTGTACGAGACTAGGAGGTTGTCATAAACTAAGATTTGGAATTCATTTTTTGATTTGAAAAGAGAATCATAACTATATATAAGTGATACCAATGTTGTAGTCCACTTCTACTACTATAATCCTAAGGATATGAGCTTTCTAGGTTTTGTTTGGCAGGTTTGTGTGACCCTGTCTATGAAGTTTCAGTAGCTAGAAGTCTGTAGAGCTCCCTATAGAGTAGATTATTTTATCAAACCCTATCTTCCATTATGTTTTGACCAATTTTGAGCAAGAGGGTTTAGAGTGTGTAAGATGCACTAGACGTGCTTCACACTACATGTGTGGGCATGCTACCTACATACCAATACTTTGAAGAGGGATCGACCCACATGTAGTTCTCCCACTTGATGTGTTTTGTGTAATTAAGTGTATGAAGATATAGAATGCTATACTGGATATACTTGAGATGGCTAGGGATTGGCATAGGAATTTGAATAAGCTTGTAAGTGTATTGGTTGGCTATATACAGAGAATAGGGAAGATTGCCTAAGTGGTCTTGCTTGTATTCTTCCTTGCTTGGTGATAGTTGTCAACCCTCTTAGAATAATATTTGAATGGGATTTTACAGGGATCTATTGTTCATGGATTGAATTTTCTTTTGTTAGGCTAATAAGGATAAGGATGGGAAACTAGAAAGAATTGACCATTGGAGTCAAAATTAAGCTTAGACAATAGCGCTAAAAGTAGACAAGAGTGGTACCAATGTTATAGTCCTAATGTGGTGCTATTATATTCAGTAGATGGGACTTGGGGGGATGGATTGGTCATGAAAAGAGGGTCTTGGCTCAGCTGGGATCAAGTCCAAAAGGCTATGGATGACTAGAAATCAGTGAAAATAATCATGTGAGGGTCATGAGAGTAAGCAAGAGGGATCTATGGATCGGGAGTCATAATCCACACTCAATTTACCGATTTTGTACTTTTATATGACTATAATATGCATGTTCAAATTTAGCGTCCTAGACAAGTTTTTGACATAGTTGTCTCTATGGTAGAAAAATCTAAGTGAGAATTTTAATGTCATTATATCTCACACATGTGAGGGTTCCATGAGTATTTTTTCATATGGTTGGATTATCCTATGTGAAGATATAATATGGTAAAAATTTAAGAACATGAGACTGAGCATGGTAAAATATATGACTGTGTAAAGTTGGCTTTCTAGGCAGATAAGCAAGGTTCCCATACTTAATCATTTTTGTACAAGTTAACATTTGAGCAACATCGATGGAGCACGTTACAACAAGAAGTTAAGAATTAATGAGATGGTACCAAGTATCATGATTATGGGGGTTTTGAGAAATATTTAATGGTGATCACTACATGATAAGGCCCTAATTGATCCATAGAGATTGATGGTGCATGATGAGTCAACATTGCAAGATTGCATGAGATGAGGTCAACGTGTTCAACGTTTAACATTTGGCATTGGTGTACTATGTGTTAAAGGTCAATATTCATAAAATAAGATTGATGGTGTGTATTTAATATGATCATTGAGGACTAAATATATGAGCAAAGTGTTTGAGGTTTAATTGTGACCATTTGTATTTAAATATTCAAATTTGATAAGGGAAAAATTAGTTTATGGTTTTTGGACCATATCTTTTGATCAAGGATGAATTTTTCTATGATATAAAAATAAAATATGAATATGACTCTTTGTTCCATCTAATGAACCTAATTTAAAGATATATAAGTGTGTATAGTCAAATATATTAATGTTTAAAGTTGACTATGTGTTTGTGCATGGAATGTAAGTGACCCAAGAAGATTGTTCGATCTTATTTTGATATTATTTCAATATATATTTATGAATTAGATATTGGGGATTGTTTTATACTCCATGAGTATTATTTATGTGAATTTTAAAGGCTTGAACAATCATATTTAGTATGAATAAATGTTTAGAAGTTAGTTTTATATTCGTTCATGGTGACTGTGTGCACATAATGTTATTTGAGAAAAATGTGTTCAAGCAAAAGGGTACCATGTTGGTTGTTGGAAATTAAGTGGGACCTATATATCATATGAAATGGGTCCATTATTTTTGTAGTGGTTCTATTTATTTTTTTTATTTAATGAAGTTATAAAGGAGTGAATGGTTTCACATGAGACCTATAAGGGCTACAAGGGCCTAATTGAAAGGTGTAGTTCCTTAAGGGTGATCCATAGATGTTATTGCTAACATATGAAGATTGTTTTTGAGTTGTGTCTTAATGTGAGAGATGAATTAAGGATTAAGGTATTCCTAGTGGCTAACCAAGGTATTGATGATCATGAATGCTCTATAAATAGTGTATTCAAATATGGTGATTTCTTGACTCAAAGATAGACTTGGGAATAGAATTGAGTGAGAGACTTGGGAGAGATTTAAGAGAGGATTGTGTGTGTGAATTATGGATTGAAGGAGGGGTAGAGTGACCTATGGATAATTTTAATATAATAATAGATTGAATACTATTTGTATGACTTATAGGTCATAACTCTACTGACAGAATAGTACTTTTATAGATTGAGTATGAGTGAAGGTGAAGAGTGATAATTAGAGGTCCATCATCATTTATTGAAGACATCAATGTAAAGGTGGATGTGTTCATAGGTTTTGTTGTGTTATATTAGTATTTAATTATAGCCTCCTTGCAAGGTGAAACTTGCTAAATGTCTAGTTATTGTGGTAGCTCAGCTAGATAGGTGTGGTAGCTCCTTGCGGTATTGCATCACACTAAAATAAGGGATCAAAGTTCCTTGATCAGTTGTATCTCATATAAATTAGATATTATTATTATAGAATAATAGTATAATTTTAGGTTCTAGTAGGTTTTCTTCACCAAGAGGGTTTTCCACATATGTTATGTGTTGTGTGATTCATCTTGCATTATCTTTCTTGTTCATTGATATGAATGATGTGTATGCTCCACGAAAGCTTATGGTAATTGATTAAGAACTTGAAAGTGATTGAAATTGAATTTAGATTATTTGGGCTCACTAATTCACCCCCATCTCAATTATTATACCTCTAATAATTGTTATTAGAGTAGGTTCATTGGTAAAGGCTTAATAGCTTGAAGGTGATCTAAGGTACAATATGGGTAGTCATCAAGGATGTTTATATACATAAATTATGTCCCTAGGGATTAATGTATGGAAATCTATTATGGATGGTTATGTTACTCCTACTACTCCTCCATCTAGTGATGCAGACAAGAAGTTGCTTGAGAATAATTATAAGGTAATGAATCCCATCACTTGTGGGTTTAAAGAGACTGAGTTTACCAAAGTAATCCATTGTAAATCTACTAAAGAGATATGGGACAAAATGCAAATCATTTATGAAGGAGATACAAAAGTCAAACTTGCTAAGTTTTAGATTCATAGAAGGCAATTTGAAAGTCTCAAGATGAATGAAGAAGATTAAGTGGCATCTTTTTTATAGAGAGTTGATGAAATTGTGAATATCATCAGAGGTATTGGAGAGAATATTGAAGATGCTACTATAGTACAAAAGGTATTAAGGTCTTTATCCCTCAAGTTTGATCCAAAAGTATCTGATATAGAAGAAAGTCATGATCTTACTCAGTTGAAGATGAATCAATTGCATGGCACTCTTATTACCTATAAGATGAGAGTAAATGATGCTAAAAACCAAAAGAAGAAAATAGCATTCAAGATATAGATGAGGTCTAATAATAAGTTCCAAGGGAAGAAACCCAAAGAGGATGACATATCTGACATTGATGACTATGAACTAATTGCTTTAATTACTAGAAAATTGAACATAGGCTCAAGGAAGTATAAGGGTAAACTACCTTTAAAATGTTTCAAATGTGGAGAGATAGGAAATTTTTATTGTAAGTGCCCTCAGAATCATGAGAAAAATGTTGATTAAGAACATGATGATGGCCAAGATGAAGATAAGAATACATATAGGAAGAAATGATTCAAAAAGTACAATAATAAGAAGAAGTCCTTCAACAATAAGAAGAGTCTATACACCAAAGAAGATTATAGCTCATCAAATGAGAGTGAAGACAATGACTCAAAATATGATCATGAAGATGATGGTCTTATTAAAGATAGAACTTTTTTCATCACGGAGGAAGGAAGTTGATCACATCAAAAGGAGTCTACTTGGAGTGATTTAGATGAGGTAGAATGTGAGACTATATTGATGAATGCTCTTGAATAACTAAATATTGAGAAGAAGATCAATAAGAAGATGAAATCTAAAGTCAAGGAATATGAGGATCAATTCAGTGTATTTGAGGCAAGAATGGTTGAAGACTCTATAGAGCATGAAGTTGTTATCATGTTTCTTAATTCTAAGTTGGAATCTATGTCTACAAGTCTAAGAACTAAAGAAAATTAATGCTCAAGGTATGTTTCTAAAAATGAGTCTTTAAAATATGAGTCAGAGAAGACATATAGTAAGGTGAAGACATTTGTGAGATTTAAAAAGAGCTCATGTGATCTAGACAATATTATGAGTGGTCAAAAGCATGCTAGTGATAGATCTGGTCTTAGATATGAATAAGAATTAAAAAATATAACTCAAGACAAGATGAAGACTAATGTGAACCAAGATAATCATACTTTGAAGATAAATCATTAGAAAAAGAATGAAGGTACTAGAAAAGTAAAGACAAATTAGTTTAGATAGCCAAATGCCATGAGCTATGCAGGATTCAATGGTTATTGTTACACATGTAATTAACTTGGGCATAGAGATAGAGAATGAAAGAGACTTGTTAGAAATGATTTTTCATGGGACTATAATGGGGGTCATTAGTCAAAAAGAGTGATCAAAATTAAGTGCTTCAACTATCTTGATGTGGGACACTTTGCACACCATTGTCCACATAAGATTAGACAAGGTGAGTCCTCTTCAAAAAGGGGAGGATATTTTGTTTGTCATGACAAAGGACATATTTCAAGTTTATATCCAAACACAATAAGACAAAGTATGTTCCCATAAAGGAGTTTGATGTGCTACAATTATGAATAGAGAGGTCACATTGCTAGGTTCTAAAAGTAAAGGTCTACAAGTCAGTATAGGTTTAATCAGGTTATTAAAGTGTAATAAAAAAGGAATGTTAACACATGGATTCCAAAGGTGATAAGTGTAAGTCATGATGAGTCTATAGGTCTAAGTAATTTGTTTGATATGGTATAAAAATCTACTAAAGTTGAAGAGTGCTAAGAGGTCTCAATGTCTGCTCATGTTGAGAATAAAGAGATAAAGCTCACGGAGAAGACCAAGATACTAGTTAAGGCTAGTTCTGAGGTGTATATGGATCCAAATGAATATCCTACTATTGTTGAGCATGTATGATGTAAAGAACATCAATTGTTTTTGCTTAAGCCATGAATCTTTGTTGTCTTCATGTATTGTCAATCCAATTCTAGAAGAAAAAGAGAATGTTGTAGTGGTTAATAATGTTTCTTATCTTAAGCCTGAGAATAAGAAGAACTACAAGTATTAGATGACCAAGGAGGAGAAGGAATATGAGGAGTTGTGGGCAACTCCTAGTTTCACATTATTCTAGTACAGTGTAAAGTAGGGTGTTCTACCTATGCATCTTAGGAAACATTGTTTCTTGTGGAGAAGAAATTTTGTGTGCTCAATATTATATTTCCAATTTGAACAGAGACTTGTATTAATCATAGAAGGTTTTTGGTTAACGAGGAGCAAAAATTTAATGAACTTGCTCCAGAGGTTTGTGAAGGAATATTATGTAGGGTTAGAATGGGTATTTCCAAATGGCATAATGAGTTTGATGCAATGTCAAGAAGTTTTTGGTGCTTATAAATTTATATGCATTTATTTGTGATGTTCTCCAGGTTTTTTTGAGGTTTGAAGGTATGTTTGTGCCAATTAAAGATATTTTTGTTTGCTCCTAGTTTTCTTAGTTTTTAGCTTAAGGGAAAGTAGGCCTAAAATGGGCTATAGGAAGTCTATGTTACTACATATATGGAGTCTCTATTTTTGGTCCAAAACTATGTGATTATTGTATATAGGTGTGTAAGAAGTTTCAAATATGGACGTTGACTGGAAGGTGTTGTATTAACCTTATTTATTTTTAGATTCTAGGGTTTTAAGCTATGATAAAAAAGTGGTTTATATTATGAGTTGAGATATAAGGTCTCCTAATAAGTTGAATGACCCAAATGGGTTATCAAATAAATATTCATAGAGATCTGAAGGTTTGTGGTTTTCAAATTATTCATGTTTTTGTCAAGATGGAGACCTAATTAACTAGTTGGTTTGTAAAGGAAGTATGTTACAAAAGTTGATATATTTGTTGAAAATTGGTGTGATTTAATGGGAATATGAGATTGATATAGATATGAATTTTTAGATCCTGAAGATGTGTCTACTAAAAATTATGGGCTCTATAAGTTCCAAGTAGGGCTATAAGGAGGCTGAACATGCCTAGTTTGAAGAAGAGTGATTTTTGCTCAATTTATCCAAAAGAGAGAGGTAGGTTTATTTCAAGTAGGGTTATAAGGTTATTTTAGAGAATGTTTCATATTTTTTGAGTGGCATGAAGTTATGTTGGTGGTCCTTTTAGTAGCTTGAGAGAGAAGACTAGTTAGCATATGTGGTGGTTCTTCATAGTGTGTGAAGATCTAAAGATACTTAAAAGGTGAAATTTCTCATAGTTATTAGGGGGAGTCCCTCTTAGATGTTTATTGATGTGTTATATCATATTTATGTGGTTTTGTGTGTTCTTTATTCATTAACTATAGTGCTTGGTTGAAGAGAGTGTTGGCATAGAGCAAGAGGAAGTTTGTCAAGGCAAGAAAAGGTAGGCTCAAGGTGAGGGGGAGTTTGTATCATCTTTATAAGATTTTCATTTCATATTGATGGTATTTTTAGGTTCTTAGGATCAGTTGGTTCCAATTTTTTTGTTTTGTCAAAGGGGGATAAAGTTCCTATTTTGGGAATGCTTAAAGAGACAGAAGGAAGGTGAGTTATATATTGATATATGATGGTTGTTGACATCAATGAAAAAGGAGGATATTTTTGGAGAGTTTTAAATTATTTAATAATGATTATATATATATATACATATATATATGTATATATACATATATATATGTATATATGTATATGTATATGTATATGTATATGTATATATATATATATACATATACACACACACACACACACACACACACACACACACACACATATATATATATATATATATACACACACACTTGGGAGTGGATGAAGTGCCTTGATAGTCTATGTGATAATGACAAAGTGTGGAATGTGTTTGCCCAATATGCTTGAAGTTGTCTTGGTTGATCTTCAATTTTGGCATGATTAGAGATGTTTAGGGATGAGTATGGTGATTTGATAATGTGAAATAGATATTATAAATGGTAAATAATTATAGGATATCTCATGCATCTAATTTTAATTAATCTATTATTCCATATTTTTCATCTACATAGTTCGGTTCTAGTAGCAGAAAATCTGATAAGTCAATTTGTTGACGTCACCATTTCCACGTGTGGATGAGTCAGAGGGAGTTGGTCATATGGTTATGATAAAATTAGTCCCTAGTTATTTAAAACTAATTTTGATATCATACACTAAAGTTTTTAAGAGTATATGCAAGTTCAAAGTTGGGCTCTTAGGCATTTTGATAGTGTTTTCCCATACTTAGCCAAATCTAAATGAGGTAAGAAAGAGCCAAGTGAGTAGTTTGATGGTGGCATATCTTGCACATGTGGATGTTTCAAGAGAAGTTGATCATATGGGTTTATTAAATTTTATCCCTAGTTTATTTTTGCTAATTTTTAGGTTAAGTGATTAAGTGTGGCAGAAGATATGCCTTTTCAAAGTTAGCCTTCTAGACAAGTTTTTGAAATATTTGGTTTTGTGGTAGAAAATTTGAGTGAACATTTTAATGTAGTTAATCTCACACATGTGAGGGTTTCAAGATTATTTTTTCATATGTTTAGATTACCCTATGTGAGGAGATAATATGGTCCAAATTTGAGAACATGTGAGTGAGTGAGGTAAAAGATATGACTATGCAAATTTAGCCTTCCATGTAGATAAGCAAGGTTCCCATAGTCATTTTTGCATAATTTAAAGTTCAAACAACATCAACAAAGTGTGTTACTCCAAGAATTTAGAAATAAATGAGATGGTGCCAAGTGTCATGATCACAAGTGTTTTGAGCAAGATCAAATGGTGAGCACCACATGATAAGGACCTGACTGATCTGTAGAGATCGACAATGCATGATGAGCCAACATTATATAATTACATGAGATGAAGTCAACATGTTCAAGATTTAACATTTGGAATTGGTAAAATGTGTGTTAAAGTTTGAGATTCATAAAATAAGATTGATGGTGTGTATTTAATCTAATAAATGAGTACTCAAGATATAAGAAAAGTGTTTGAGGTTTAACTATGACCATTTACATTTAAATATTCAAATTTAACAAGGGAAAAACTAGTATGTGGTTTTTTGACCATATCTTTTGATCAAGGATGAATTGTCCACTATTTTAAAAGTAAAATATGAATATGAATCTATGGTGTATCTAATGAACTTGATTTTAAGATATGAAAGTGTGTACATTTAAAGATATTAAGGTTTAAAGTTTATTATGTGTTCATGCATGGACTATAAGTGACCCAAGAAGATTGTTTGAGCTTGTTTTGATATTTTTTAGATATGTATTGATGAATTATATATTTTGAAGTGTTATATACTCCATTAGGATGATATATGTTAATTATGAAGGCTTTATCAATTATATGCAGTATGAACAAAGGTTTAGAATTTGATTATATATTCGTTCAAGGTGACTATGCACACATAATGTTGTTTAAACAAATTGTGCTTAAGCAAAAGGGTACTATGTTGGTTGTTGTCACTTAAAAGGGACATATAAATCATAGGGATGGGTCCATGATTTTTTTAGTGGTTTTTTTTTGATGAAGTGTTAAAGGAGTGAATGGGTTCACATGAGACCTATAAGGGCTACAAGGGCCTAATTGAAAGGTGTAGTTCCTTAAGGGTGACCCATAGATGTTATGGCCAACCTATGAAGATTGTTTTTAGTCATGTATTGATGTGATAAATGCCTTAAGTATTAAGGCATGACTAATGGATAACCAAGGTAGTGATGATCATGAATTATATATAAATAATAAAATCAAAGATGGTGATTTCTTGACTCGGAGATAGACTTGGTGATAGACTTAAATGGGAGCCTTAGGAGAGATTTAAGAGAGGATTATGTGTGCTAAATATGAATCAAAGGATAGGTAGAGTGGCCTATGTATGATTTGAAGAGAAGAATATAGTGAGGACTATGTATATGACCTATAGGTCATAATTCTATTGGTGGAATAGTGCTCTTATAGATTGAGTATGAGCGAAGGTGAAGAATGATAATCAAATGTCTATCATCAGGTTTTGAATACATTAGTGAAAATTTGTATGTGTTCATAGGTTTTCTTGTGTTATCTCAACATCTAATGGGGTTACAACCTCCTTTCAAGGTGAAAATTGCTAAAGTTCTAGTTATTGTGATAGCTCAACTAGATAGGTATGGTAGCTCTATATGGGATTGTAGTCTCACTAAAATAAGGGATCATAGTTTATTGATCAATAATAGTTAGTCTAAATTGAATATTTTTATTATAGGATAGTATTCTAATTTTAGGTTCTAGTGGGTTTTCTCCCCCAAGAAGGTTTCCCACATATGTCATGTGTTATGTGATTGATCTTGCATTGTCTCTCTTGTTCATTGCTCTGAATGATGTGTGTGTTTCATGAATGATTAAGATAATTTATTAATAACTTGAAATTGATTTAAATTGAAGTTAGATTATTTGTTCTCACTTATTCACCCCCAGTGATTATACCTCTAATAAGGTAGGAACACTACATAACACTATGTTTGAATAAGGATGGGCATATATATATATATATATATATATATATATATATAAATACGGTTTATGGTAAGAATACAATAACAAAGGGTGATGTGAGACCCTTGAATACCTATTATGGGTTCATGCCCTGCTTAACACTATATTAAATTATGGGGGACAAGTCTAGACCTAGTTGGGGTTGAATCCCTAACTAGCACTACCATAATACAACCAAGAACACGTCATACCTAAGTAGAATTCAAAAGCCAACAAATCACTATGGAAACCAATGAAGGAAGCCACTAACCTAATAAAATATTTTTATTCTACTACCATTTTGGATTTCAAAACAATCAACCCTGAACTTAATGAGACTTGAAATTATGATTAGTTCTATAGGACTTAATAAAAACAAACCAATACCAAATTGAAAATAAAATATTGATTACAACTAGAGCATGTAAATTTAAACACTGAAGACCTAATCAAGGATTGGAATCCTAATTAGAAATAGTAATTAGGTCTAGTAACTATAGATTTTTTGAGATTTATCTAAGCATCATAATTATGCCAAAACTCTTTTTTTGACCAAGTGTAAAATATGATTGTTTTCATGCATGATAATAGTTAGCATGGTGTGACAAGTTTCTAAGGTTGATTTGGCATGTAAACTAAAATGAACCATAGGATTAGTTCGAGAACACTAAGAGAAATGTATTTTCAAATGCAAGTTGGGAGGTTAAGACTCTACCTACACACTAAGTGAAAAATATGATTTTTTTCTTATACATACATGTTATTTCTAATGGAGGTGGTAAAAGTACCTAGTTTGACACATAAATTGAGATAACCCACTAAGGTAACTTTAGAGTGTTATGACCAACTAAACTGTGAGCGCAAGTAAGAGTAGAGCAAGAAGTAAAAATAGGTTCCTTGATTCTATAAGAATTAGGGCATGTTTTGAAAGCTATAGCATGTACTCATTGTTAATAATTCAAGTCAATATATATAATTACATTCATATATAAAATATCAAAATTTTCACACTCTCTAGGAGGGATAAATACATTGGGGCTATGTTGGAAACACTTAGGTTATATAGAGTTTTATAAGGATATTTTAGCTAGTTTCCTTTCCTAATTACCCATTTTATTTTTTATTTATATTAGGTTAATTGTGTAATATCTAGGGTTTGGATTTTTCACATCTTCCATGTGGAAAATATAGATACATAGTTAATGAGAAAACCCTCACAGATAGGTATAGGTACCTAGACTAAAAAATTGATCACATAATCAACCAAGATGTAGCCTCAATCAACAAATAAGGCTATAGTTTGGACCTATCCTCTTATTTCATCTTTTTCCTAGCATAATCTAAAATCTTACTTTCTATTTCAATGTAGTTCATAGGTCTTTCCATCTGATTCTCATAAATATCCAACCTTCACAATCAACATAAGTTTAATTTGAGCTAGTTTCCATATCTATTTTTTAATTTATTATTTATAGATCATTTCAAGTTATATAATTTATAATATTTCACATTTATATTTTTTATATTATATATTTTTAAACAATTTTAAATAATTTTATGTTTATAACATTTAGTTATAAAATAAAAAGGAACATATCATATTCTGGTGAACCTACATTTTATTTTGAGTGTTGCTTACTAAAATTGTTTCTTTCAACCTCAGGTTGGAATTTATTGATATCTATATACAATAATATTTTAATTTTATTTCCTCTTCATTTACTATTATTTTTATAAATTATGTTTTAATAGTTTTAAAACTACTTAGTGACTATCATTATGGGCTAAGTCGTGATCTGGTTTATATACAGTATGGTGTGAAGGGTACTACCCCAATACTCAATCCATTTAAGGACAATAAACATGGAGTTTGATATAATTATATAATAGTTAGGGTCTATTGGAGTGAATGCATAAGAATTATGTTACAACAATAACCCTACTTGTATTTAGAACTATACAAGAAGAAATGCAATAATTACCTTGATAAGATTGATTAATAATAACATTAGGAAAGGTACATATATAGGTAGAATATATGCATGACCCAACATCGTTATGCATGTGGGATTATTTTTCCCAGTGACCTAATAACACCTAAAAAATATAAATAACATGTTTAGGGGAAAAAATTAAATGGAATAAAAACCTACACTAACACCCCCCATTAAGCATAGCTTAGGTGGGTAAAATAATTAGATCTTGACAACTAAGCCTAATAAAGTACCCAAGTACAAATCAACTCTCGTAAAGTGAAGTAAATGATAAAAATCTTAGGAAAAACACTTCCCAAATAAATAGAAAATAAGAAAAGAGGGATAAAAAAATGACTAAAAGCTACAACTACATGTCACCACCCTATGCCCTGAAAAGGGGATCTCTAGAGTGACTATGGATTAAAAATAGATGTAATAAAGAGTGGATCACCTTAGAATAGTGAATGTCTCTACCAAGTTCATATTGTATTTCAAACCAAGATTTGGTTCTTATACAAGGAATTGTACTCCTCATGCATAGTAGATGAGTTAAATGGTCTATGAAATGATGGTGAATTGGAAGTAGAGGAAAAGAAGGTATGTAGAATACCATGTAAATATGTAATAGACTGCCTAATATCTAATGAGTCCTAGATCAATGTACCTACTCCCTGTAATGTCTAAAGTGGACTAGATTTAGGTGGATCAAGAAGTAACTCCTAAATATTTTTAAAGTGACAAGAAGATGGTAGAGGTGTGTCCCTATCACCTTCCTATTTTTAATTCCTTTAATGCAATCCTAACTCATATTTTTAATAATCCTAATGCTTGACACCTATCCTTGATAATGAAACCAAAAAATGATAGTGAAATAACTTAATTATTAATATAGGGACATATACTTTGACAAGGGGTCAAAACTATATATGTATTATGAAGTGTCTTGCTCAACTGAGTTTATTATTGATAATCTAGTTGTGTATAGGGAAACGTACTTGCAATGAATTGAAATTAATCTTGTTAAAGGGAAACACTCTTACTTTGAAATTAAAAATTGTTGAAAAGATTAAACACTCTTGTAGAAAGTAAACACACTTTTTTGAAAGGAAATCACAGGGAATAAAATGCTAATATAGGTTGGAAGCTTTCCACACAATGGAATTGAAGGTACACACACAAATTGAAAGATACACACATAAAAGTAAATTATTATAAATAAAATTAACTATGAAATGGAAATAGAGTATGCACACTTGAAATAATTAAATAAAAATAATGTACACACAAAACATAAATAAACTATCTAATGGATGGGATTATTCACCACTGAATCCTAAAGAGTGGGTCTCACCTTGGCTAGACCTAAACTTGAATCCACTCCATACTTAAGATAAAATTAACTCAATACAGATTTTCTTATTGGTATTCAAACTATAACACTCAAGGAATTACTACATTATCATTAAAATAACTCCTACTTTCTCTCAACACAAAATATTATAATAAAGAGAAGATCAAGAGACACTAAAAGACACAATAGCCCAAAGGCTTCATCACAGTGGTTAAACCATTTAACGTTTTTTTGCATCAATATTTAGTTCACTCTCAATGCCCATAGTTATGTGATGTAAATCCTTTCTCATTAGAATTATTTGAATCATATATTTACATTCATAATAAAAAATTGTGAGAGGACTTATCAAATTAGCATCCATTGTATAGGAAATTTGTCATAGAAATAAAAAGAAGGCTAGGATAGAATGAAAGAGACACATAAACACCCCACCTAAAATTATTTTAAATCAAATCCCCCAAATTTTGGCACTATAATTTTAGTTTGATTACACAATAAACATATCCAAGGAGAAGAAAATGAAAAAATAATAATTTTTTTAAACAATGTGTTCCTCAATCTGAGTTGCTTATCAAACATTATAAAGATTTCAATTTTTTATTTTTAATGCCTATTTGATTAAAATTACACTAAATTTAAATTTTTCTTTTACTAAAAAACAAGTTTCATTAAAAAATAAGGATGGGAGGATGTAAATTTATGCTTCCACATAAATAAATCACATGCCTTGAGACATATCTAATTAGACCCTTACAAGCAAATGCCCAGTTCAAAGATAACAAGGGTATGCTTCAAATAGTGGTAGGTATATTTAATTGAGGAGTATAATGGTAGGTGGAGGTCTAGGTGAAGAGTAAAGTGAATGTTTATAGTAGTGAGTAGGTTTTGGAATATTCATCGTATACCAAAATTTGGATGATGTCATTGAGTTAGGTTGATACCTTAGTCGTGAAGGTTATTGGGACTAAACACTAGACCAAATAAAACAATGATGGTAGAGAGGCTTAGATTTGATGGCCAATGTGGACATCTCCTCTTTAATGTCTTCACCAATGTGTCTCATGGCTCTAAAAAAATCAACTTGTACATATTAGTGTAGGTTTTTATTTCCCTATTTATTAATTAGGGAATATTATATATTTGTGCATACATGGAGTGTTCCTACATTTGTGGGATAGGCTAGCTTATGTGGAGATTTTGTGTCATATTTGTGTCATAAGGTGTCATAATAATGTCATAAGTGACTCCTTTGACTGGCTATTTCAGGTATGGGAGTTACTTCTCTATTCTTGGCACCTTGTTAGCACCTTTTTTGGAGGAGTCTATTCTTGGGGTGCTTTGACCACCTTTTGTGGAGGAGTCTATTATTGGGGTGCTTTGACCACCATTTGTGGAGAAATTATTTACTAGCTCTCCTATATATATTCTTTATTTTAGCCATTTCATGTTAATCAAATTTTGGTTTTCTCCATTTTTGTCTTGTGCAATTTATCTTCTTATTTTCAAATTGCTTTAGCATCTTGTGGTGTGCACTTGTTCATCTTATGTGATCACATCTCCATTGCACTCGCGTTATCCAGATTATGGCAACAACTTCGATATGGTATCAGAGCTTTCCCGGTAATCTTGTGTGTGATTATGCTTTTAGCTTAATTTGGAATCAAGAGGAGTGGAGTTCTTTTTTTATTCTAGATTTAGTCTAAAATAAAAATAAAAAAATCTGTCAATACAATTTCCTTGGAAATCTTTGGCCTTTGGGTGTCCATTGTTGTGTTTAGCAACAAAAGGAGGAACATCATTCAACTACAGAAGAAGGAGCTGCATTCAATAGCAGAAGGAGGAAGGTTGACGCTTAGTTTCTGTCCTTCTACACCTTTAGCCGTACGGTGTCCAAAACAACCTTCATTTTCAGTTGTATGGCATCCAAAATAGCCTTCATTTTCAGCTATATGATGCATAAATCTGTAAGTCTGTGCCAACTTCAGTAGTGCCTTCAGTTTTGTTACACCTCTAACATCCTTCCAACTTATTTTCCTTCCAGCCGTACACCTAAGACAGTCCAAAATAGGGCTATTTTTTTAAGAAAATGACACTTTTTTCTGGTCTTGTCTACTGGGTTGAAACTTGCCTGCTATGCATTGGATTTTGTGAGGTCTGTAATTTCAGTATCTCTAACTTTTCTTTCCCAACGAATTAGAAATGTGCCTTGTTTTTTGGTGAAAACATTATGCTGTTCCTTGTCTTTTCTGCAAGTAAAATTTTTAACTGTGTTTTTGGCATCCTCTCCCTTTGGCGCCTCATGTGGACACTTAGATACTTGGCCAGCAGGTCCAAACTATCTTTGCTTTATTTTTTTAGTGAAAAATTGACTTGATAAAACAAAAATCAGTCAATTTGACTGAGTATTAAAGTTTCTAGATAGTTTTGTATTTTGGGAATTTTTAATTAAACCTTGTATTTTCGACCTATGAAGATGAAGGGTGAGGCCCAGATTGGCAGGAGGCAAATTCTCCCTCACAAAAACTTCATTTGGATCCCCCATTCAGTACCGAATCCAACGAGTGGTTGGAAGGCCACTTTCTCTCCCCATAACAGGCATTTTTTTAATGTTTTAGTGCTTTTTTTTGCAAAAACATTAGTTTACAAGAAAATTATAACTTTAATATTTTGCATATGGTAGCTCGGTTTTGGGTACCATTTTTTGCAAATAGTGTAGACTTATTATTTGTCAAAAATGCACTAGTTTATAAAGTGCCAAAAATTTGGGTCTCCCGAGATGCATTGTCGGCTGAGTCTGACGTCTTTTGAGCATGCACTTGCATATTTGGGGGGGGGATCAACATTTTGGGAGGGGGTGTGATTGATTTTCACAACTTGATTTCATTCTCCTTTTTGCATAAATTCACAACTTGAAATCAACTCAACTTCACCTAAATTCAGCTAAAAATAGATTCTTTTCAACTTAAACCCCTAACACCCTTCAACTATCATGAATGGAAAGTCAAAATGTCAATCATTCTTAGAAGTAAAGGGTTGTATAGGATCACCATGGGTACAAAAGAAGAACCCAACACAGATGCTGAAAAGGTTAAGTGGTACAACCATAGTGATGAAGCCTTTGGGTTACTGAGCTTGTCTGTGTCTCCAGAACTTCTCTTCCATGTAGAATCCTCCCAAACTCCTAATGACATATGGGACATCTTAGAAAAGTTGTTTGGGAAGCTTGATGAGATGAGAGGTCATGAGCTCAAAAATGAACTCATAAGTCTAAGTCCTAGTAACTTTGACACCCTACAGGACTTCTTCACTAAGTTTAAGGCCCTTAGATTGCAATTGAAAGAATGTGGGATAGAGAAGAAAGATGATCAACTCATTATTTCTATTCTTGTAAAGTTAGGTCCAAGCTATTCAGTCTTTGTCTCCACTTTCCATGCCACAAAAAGTGCCCTTGGCACTACATGGAAAATGCCTTCTTTGGATTCATTCATTGCTGACTTGACTAGGGAGCAAGATAAACTAATTCAAATGGGCACAATGAAGTCTACTCAACCCCAAGCTTTGATAGCTGGAAATGGTAAGGATAAGACTTCAACAAAGGAGAAGAAGAAAAAGAACAAGGACCAGGAGAAGAAGAAAGAAAACACCAATCCTGCCAAAAACAACACTGAGACTTCCTCTTCCAATGCTAAAACTAAGAAGGAGAAGGTTAAGTGTGCCTATTGTAAAAAGACAGGGCATGATGAACACAAATTCATGAAGAAACAAATAGATCACCTTACTCATCTTCTAGAGAAGAACAACATAGGTGTTCTTAAGTCCATAAAGCAGAATTCATCTGCCCAAGATTCTACTAAGGCAAAAAGCAAGGGTAAGGAGAAAGAAAAGGGCAAGGCCCTTGTAGCAACTACAGCTTCTACATTATCATGGGTCATTGATTCGGGTGCTTCTCACCACATGGGCTCTTTACTAGTTGATTTTTCATCTTTAGAGCCTTGTAGCATGACTTCAATTAGTTTGGGTGTTGACACATCAGTTTTTGTTTCAGGGAGAGGGTCAGTTGAAATGGGAGGAACATTCAATAATGTTCTAAGTGTTCCTTCTCTTTCAACCAATCTCCTATCAGTGTACCAAATCACTCACATTGGTTAGGGCATGACAGTTAAGTTTTCACCAGATTCAGTGTCTATCAGGGAGTTGCATAGTGATACTACAGTGGTAGTGGGTAGGGTAAATCACCAAGCTAGGTTATACACCTTCTCACATTTTGCATTAGATTCTTCTCCGACAACATTGTTGACTCATTTAGATGGAGTCAGCAAATTATGGCATGAGCTGTTTGGCCACCTTAACTACTACTATCTTGAGCAACTTTGCAAAAATGACATGGTCATTGGCTTGCCTCATGTCCAATTCTCAAAAGGACTTTGTGAGGGGTGCTCCCTTGGGAAGCATCCCAAAGCAAAATTTGAGAAAGGCAAAGCTTGGAGGGCTTCACAGCCTTTGGAGTTAGTCCACAGTGATGTATCGGGACCCTTTCCCAAACCATCTTTCACAAGGGCCAAGTACATCCTCACTTTCATTGATGATTTCTCTAGGTACACTTGGATATATTTTCTTAAACAAAAGTCTGAAGTGTTTGAAAATTTTCTAGACTTCAAGGCTCTTATTGAGAAATAGAGTGAGAAATCCATCAAGGTTCTTCGAATTGATAATGGAGGGGAGTATGTCAGCATCAGGTTTGAATAGTTTTGCACTAGAGAGGGGATTGATTTATAGTGCACAGTCACTTACAGTCCTTCATAGAATGGGGTTTTAGAATTCAAAAATAGGTTCTTAAAAGAGATGGGTAGCTGTATGATTCACTCCAAATCCTTAGTACCATAGTACTGGGCTGAAGCCATCAATTGTGCTTGCTACATTCAAAATAGGGTTCCTCACAAAGCTTTGAAAGGGATAACACCCTTTGAAGCTTGGCATAAAAAGAAACATGATGTTGAACACCTTAGAGTTTTCAGATCCCCAACCATAGCCCACATTTCGAAGAAGAAATGTAAAGCTATGAAATGTCAATCCAAGCCTTGCATCTTTATAGGATATCTAGATGGTATTAAGGGATATCAACTTCTAGATCCTATCACGCATGAGTTGTTCATCAAGAAAAGTGTCCATTTTCAAGAGAGTCCTAGAGACTCAACACTTGACACTTCTTCTCCCTCATCGGATCTACTTCATCATGATGATTCTTCATCAAATTCAGATCAGCCATAGTAGGTTCTTGAGCCAAAGACATCTTCTTCTTCTTCTTCAAGTTCAGATAGTGAAGATAGTGATTCAGTATCATCCACCTCTAGTCAGTTAGAGGATGAGGAGTTAGCACTTGACTCACCCACTTCTGGGCCACTTTGGGCTAGATAAACACTTGAGAGTGTTGGCACTTGGGTAGGAGATCCCATAGATGACCGATGTACTAGGGGGATTTTCAGAGAGATCCACATGCCTTCTTTGCTACAGTTTCAGATCCATAGACTTTTTGAGAGGCATCGGGGGTACCTAAGTGGGATAATGTTATGGAGGAAGAATATTATTCCTTAATCAATAATCACACTTGGGATTTGACTTCACTTCCTAAGAGAAAAAAGATGGTTCGATGTAGATGGATATATCGGACCAAGTTTGTAGCAGATGGGTCGGTTGATAAGTATAAGGCGCGATTGGTAATCAAAGGTTTTTCATAGGTGGCAGGCATTGACTACTCAGAGACCTTTGCACCCATTGTAAAGATGACTTCTATCTGACTCACCTTGGCTATTGCCATATCACATGGTTGGAATGTGCATCAGATGGATATGAAGAGTGCCTTTCTTCATGGAGACCTAGAGGAGGAGATCTACATGGAGCAACCGCCAAGATTTGTTCAGGATTCTTCCTTAGTATGTAGACTTAGGAAATCTATCTATGGCCTTAAATAGGCCCCTCAGGCTTGGTATGCCAAGATGGATTCCTTCCTTTTCACAGTGGGTTTCACTAGGTGCCATTTTGATCCCAATGTCTACTTATTGTGGCAAGATGATTCGCTCTTGATTTTGGTTCTATATGTTGATGACCTTTTGATCACCGGGAGTTCTTCATCGGCTATTGCAGTGGTGAAGGCATCTCTCCAGGATAGATTTGACATGATAGACTTAGGTTTGTTGCACTACTTCCTTGGCATCAAGATCTCACAGTCAGATTGAGGGATTTCTCTTGCACAGCCTAAGTATGCTCTTGACTTATTGGCTCAATTTCACATGGCTGATTGCAAGCCATCTCTGACTCCCTTTCTATCAGGAGTCAAGCTTGAGACTGATTGTTCTTCACCATTGGTTGATGCCACTCAGTATCAATAACTTATTGGTAGTCTCATCTACTTGACTCACACTAGGCTTGACATTTCATATACAGTGAGACTTGTCTCCAGATTCATGCAAGAACCCCATGAGCTACATTAGAAAGCAACTAAGAGGATCTTGCATTGAATACAGGGTTCATATAGATATGGGATTCATTACAAATTTGGCATAGAGGTTGACTTGATTGGATATACAGATTCAAACTGGGCTACTGATTCATAGACTCACAAGTCCACTTTTGGTTATAGTTTCTCTCTAGGTTCTGGTCCTATCAGTTGGTCTAGCAAGAAGCAGAATGCTATTGCTATATCATCCACAGAGGTAGAGAAAAGGGGAGATATTAATGTAGCTATTGAGGCTATTTGGCTTTAGGGGATTCTTTCTGAGTTTGGCATTCCTATCAAGTAGCCCACCATCATTTATTGTGACAACCAGAGTACCATTCAGATTTACAGGAATCTGGTTCAGCACCAGCGGACCAAGCACATAGAGATTCACATGCATTTCATTTAGGCGCTTATTCATAGTTAGGTCATTGACTTGATATTTTGCCAGTCTTCAGAGCAGGTTGTAGATATCTTCACCAAACTTTTCATTGAGAGCAATTTCATTTATCTACGAGCTCTTCTTGGGGTGCGGTCTACATCTGTAGTAACATTATCTTTAGGGGGGGCCTTCTAGCCTCTTATTTTCTTTTATGTCTCTCTTTTGGGGGGGAGTTTTTTCCTACGAGTTTTCTCTTTTTCTCTATCTTATGGGAGATTGTATTTGTACATGGGTACCTCATCAGGCCTAGTTGTCGAGACCCATTTTTTATGTCCACACTGCCCACCTAAGCTGCGCTTATGGGGGGTATATATTTATTTTTCCCTATTTATTAATTAGGGAATATATATATTTGTGCATACATGGAGTTTTCCTACATTCGTGGGATAGGCTAGCTTATGTGGAGATTGTGTGTCATATTTGTGTCATAAGGTGTCATAAGAATGCCATAAGTGACTCCTTTGACCAGCTATTCTGGGTATGGGAGTTACTTCTCTATTCTTGGCACCTTGTCACCACTTTTTTTGGAGGAGTCTATTTTTGGGGTGCTTTGACCACCTTTTGTGGAGTCTATTATTAGGGTGCTTTGACCACCATTTGTGGAGGAGTTACTTACTAGCTCTCCTATATGTATTCTTCATTTTGGCCATTTCATGTTAATTAGATTTTGGTTTTCTCCATTTTTGTCTTGTGCAATTTATCTTCTTATTTTCAAATTACTTTAGCATCTTGTGGTGTGCACTTGTTCATCTTGTGTGATCACGTCTCCATTGCACTAGCGTTATCGAATTCTTGCAACAACTTTGATAGTACATATATATGCAAAAAAAGGCTTATAAAACAAATAGTGAAAAGCATGTAAATATTGTATATTTGACATAGGCTAAATAATATTGATACAAGAAAATGCCAAGGCCAATGGGAGAATAAGATTGTAGATGAACACATAGATATACAAATTTATTTCTTATAAAAAATTTATATCAAAATACAAATAAAAAATCAACATTATCTTCAACAGATAAAATGATGCTCATTACTAGAGCCTAGGTTCTATAATACTAGGACAAAATTATCCAATAGTTGATCTTTGGTAGAGTAAACACATAATAAATATGTTATAATGATAACCATGATTGTATTTAGAATGATGCAAGAAGAAAGATAATAATTGCCTTTATCATATTAATTAATTATAAAATTAGGAAAGGTACATATATAGGTAGAATATAGGCATGATCCAGAATACTCATGCATGTGGTATTATCATCCCCAATGACCTAATAACACCCAAGTAAGCTAAATAACATGTTTAGGGAAAAACATCAAATGGAATAAAAATCTACAATAACAGAGTTTAGTTTCCCCTTACCTCATGGTATTTTGGAAATGCTTAGGACCCATTATTTATACCATATGAAGTGTTGTTTGTTTTTTTAATTTATGGTGCACTTGATTATAACATATCACCAAGGACGTTACTATCACCATACTCTTAGAAATGAGATAGTGGGCCATAGGCATGGTTTATCCTCTATAGCTAGTGTTGTGAAATATCGGGCCTCTATTATTCTATGAATTAGTAAGTATATCTAAGAAACCACATAATCATTCAAACCCTTTTCAAGGTCACCCTTCATACCTTTATTTTTTCTTATATTTTATTCATATTTATTAGCTCTTTTGTACATGTTAGATTACTTGATATAAATAAGTGTTTTATTTGTTGTATTTTATTTATTTAAATTCATTATATATATCATGGATATCCAAATTAAATATGATAATTATGTTCCTCCTCCCACATCTCCTCTTGATGGTGTTTATTTCTATATTCAATTAGAATTACCTAAGGTTTGTGCTTGTGAGGCTCTTCAAGATCAAATCAACACTATGAAAAATTAAATATAAGAGTTACAAAGGTAAAATTGGTATTTTAGTTCAAAGATCATATCACTTGAAATAGATATATATATATATATATATATATATATATATATATATATATATATATATATATATATATATATATATATAAAATAGATCCAAAGTATGGTAGTGTTAATCATGTAGTTATATATTCATCTATTTGTCTTGAGCCTCTAAAACAACATACATCTACAAATAATGCTTCAAAAATTATACAAAAAGTTAACAAGAGTTCAAGTGAGATTATAAGAGAAATTATTAAACACAAGTTGATTACAATACCTTTTATGCTCCCTTTAAGATGATCAAAATACTATTGTTCATATCATATACAACATGGGAATCATGTAGATAATTGTTTGGATTAGAAGAATAAAATACAAAGTGTCATTAATAGGGTAGAGGGGATAAAAGGGGGGCTTTAAAGCGACACTTTTTTTTTGAAAATAACAATATTTAAACTTGGAGAGAGTTTTATAAACACTTTAAAAAATAATTTGAAAATAATGTAAGAATGTGGGTTATGACATTCTCAACGTAGTTTATAAATATATAATTTTTTGTAATACCTAGATGATAAAAGTGTTTGAAATTGATGCATTTATGACAATGTCTTGACACATTTTGGTAAAAAGACAAGGAGATTGTATGCGTATGGACACACTTTTTTTAGTAAATAAATGAATTTTTGTATCAAACTTCATATATGGTATATTAAATTTGAAGATCGGTGTTTCCAAACAAGATTCGCTTTCCACATTCAAGAAAGGAAAATGAGAAACTAAGAAAATGGATGAGGGTTTGTACATACCTAGATTGTAGTCTTGCGCACCAAAATCAGACGATAGCAGGAACTCCTCTTTGGTTGTGGAGGATGACACCTGAAAGAGAAAGAGACTAAAACATGAAAAATGTTAGATGACAAGAAAGTGGACTGCCAAGCCAAAGCTTGGTCCTAGAAGCGCAAAGACTTCTTGGAGGATGATAGTCCACTGTTAAAAACAAAATATTGACAGAAACATAAATGATAAAAAAAATAGAATGAAGGAAATAAAAGCAAATACGTACCTATTTGCAGCAATTTGCTTTGCACAGTCGTCGATGTCAGTGGTTCTACCAGCATCGGTCAAGAAAGGTCACCGACGTCGGTTAGGCTACCGACGTCGATAGGGGCAATGGTTGAGGTCAGTCAGGGTAATGGCCAGGGACAAGTTTTAGGTCTGGTTTTTAGTCTGTAGAGTGGTCTGAGGTTTCATCTGAGGGTTAGGGAGCCTGTTTGGGGGTTAGAGGGGCTGTCTGGAAGTCTGTGTAGGGCTAATTGGACTGAGGGTATTGTCTGGAGAGGGACTAACTGAGTAATAGAGGCAAAAGGGGGATGAATGGGAGATAGAGATTTGAGAAGGCCTTTCAGCCTCTCAGGGAAGGACATGTTGAGTTTGAGTAGTGGGCTGGTTAGCAGATGAATTCAAATAAGAAATGAAATGAAAAACAAGGAAGTACTTACCTCCTGCTTGTTGATTGAAGAATGAAGGAGACCTATTGTTGAAGCTGTTGACAGACCTGCAAATGCTAAGAGCCTAGAGCTATCTCTGTAGAGTACCTATAGCTACTGATGCTTGTTGTGTGAGAGGGAGAGAGAGAGAATTTGAATGCTAAGTGCCAAAAGAGTTCACATTCATGGGGGGAAGAATAGTTGTAGAAATATAGTTTTGAAGGCAATTGACACCGACAGAACCACCGACGTAGGCCGCATAATGACCGACATCGATGGCAGAAGAATGGGGATAGAGGCTAAAATTAGCCTCTATCCATTCTTGCACGCTACCAGGGTCAAAATAGTCATAGGAAAATAGTCGTGAGGGGCTTAAATGGACGCGGGAGGAAGGATTAAGAGGGGATTTGGGTAATTAAGGCTAGGAGTGAGGTGGGGGCATCCAAGGATGAGAATCCAAGGTGGCATGGGTGAGGTGGAAAGGGGACAATTACCAAATTAAAATATTTGATTTATTTTAATTTAATAATGGAGGGGACAAGTGTTAGGACACGGACCAAGGGGGGAGGATGACCAAGGGGTAGACACGATTTCGGTGTCTACATTTGCCCCTTTTTGTCTTATTGGTTGTTCTTGACAAACTGTAAGACAAAAATAGGAGTTGGTTACCCCAAGTATGGGATGAGGTGTTCCCCCCTCAAAGCAGGAGTCGAGGGAAGGGAACCTAAGATCGAGTGTTGATTTGACAGAGAGATGGATGGAGAGGATGAAGGTCGAGGGTGAACGCTGCAAAGGGTGAGATTGCACGTATACCACACCACATAGTAGGTTGGTCAAATTGTCATGGTCAAAGGGTCAAGGAGTGCCAAAATTGAAATAATCAAGCCCCAGCATTTAGTCATAGCTGATTGGGTTATTCGATCCAAGCTATAGCTCCAAAGGGTCACCGTGTTCCAGGTATCCTAGGCTCAGGAAGTGCTCCTAGAAAACACAAAAAAAGGTCACAAGTAGTAGGGATTAACTTGCTCGTGATCCAATACTTGTGAGGGTCAGGGTGATAATTGGCCAACTAGGCACGGGGGAGCAAAGGCAATCAAAACAATCAAAATAGAGTTGTCTCAAAAGGGGTCAAAGGAAATAGTCGCAATCTCCAAGGTCTGGTGTCGAGGCAGGCAGAGGCAAAAGTGATTTTAAGGGTGCCCCAGGGGGCTAAGATTACTTGGACTAGAGAGTTGACTGATTAGGGGCATGATGTTTAGTCATGGTTGAAAAATTGGGAGGTTTGAAGACCGCCGATGTCGGTGATAAAATTGATGTCGGTGGCCCAAAGGGACCGACGTTGGTAGAAATCAATCGATATTAGTGGCCTAGGGCACATTGATGTCAACGTCGACGGCCTACCAAGTCTGAAAAAACTAGATTGACGGCCCACCAAAAGTCATTTGCTATTGTTGACTGAGAGAAAAAAGAGCTCTAGAGATAATTGAGTAAAAGTGACACAAACTTGACCGAGGAGCGGTGTGAGGTGGCAGAGAAGCATTGGTGGAGAGAGGGAGTCACTTGCAGCCACAAAGGAGGTTACAGAGTCAGCTATGGGCCAACAAGAGCTTGTAGATATACTGACACTGAGGAGATGGTAGAGGGGAGTAGAGGACCCGTGGGAGGTCCACCACCAGTGGCACCCATCGTGCCACCACGTCGGTGATGACGGGACGAGGTAGGAGGTCTAATGAACCCAATTGGTTGATTTTAGTTTTGATTTTATTTTTGAATTTTTTTGTTGTTTTAGGTAGAAATTGAGGGGAGGGGGTAGCTAGGAAGGTGGGTAGGGGGTCTAAGATATATTAAGAGTCATTTAAAAGTGATTTGGGGGGTTAGGGAGCCAATATGGGGAAGCCCTAAATTTAGGGCTCGCCCTGTTTGGCCCTAGGGCTGAACCAGTCACTGACATCGGCATTTTTTACTGATGTCAGCCGACTAGTGACTGGCATCGACTGACTAGTGCTGATGTTGGTCACTCACCCATCGACGTCGGTCACTAAGTGACCAATGTCGGTTAGGTGAGTGCCATCGCCAGCATGCTGACTGATGTTAGTGGCTACCTGGTCAAAAGGAGTGATGAAAAATGGTCAAGTTGAGGGGTCAAAGCTATGACAAGGGCTTCTCAGGGGTCAAGAGAGGCATAGACAGCTAGGTAGATTGGTCAAATAGGAATAAGAGAAAAAAAATTTAACATGAGATTGACTTTGGGGTGGATGCAAGTGAGGCAGACCCTGATGCTGTGGGATTGCCTTTTGACTTTGCTGATGCAGATGTGTAGAGGCGTGATGATTGAGGAGTGGGTGCAGATGAGCATAGTCTGACTAAGCAAGATGTGATGCTACTATAGAGTGGCATGGAATGTGAGCTTGATGGTGGCACTGATTGAGCGGTGGGACCATTTCACCAACACTTTCCACCTGCCCACAGGAGAGATGATGGTCACGGTCGAGGATGTGTACCAGATTTTGTGGTTGCTGGTGCATGGAGATGACATCTATGCGTGCTTGAGAGAGGTGCATGATATACACATGGTCACACTATTTGGGGAGCACGTCATGGAGATGAGCTACCATTTAGCCAGTTTTGCCTACGAGCCTTTGTATGTGGCAGATGAAGATGCACATCAACTAGCGGTCCTGATGATGATAGACATCACAGTCTATGCATTGCCAAATGTGGAGGGAGGCAGGTTTCCAGTCACTATGACTAGAGTTTTGATAGATATGATCGAGCAGTAGACCATATTTTCTTGGGCACTAGTCTTTTTGGCTCAGGTTTACAGGGAGCTATGGGGGATTAGCCAGTGGTGGCGGTACAGCTTATGCGTGGGCCACCTCCTACACTACTGGGCCTACGAGCACATCATGGTCACCCATCCTCTCAGCCTCCCAGTGGAGATCCAGGTAGGCTTTAGGGTCAGATTCAAGCGATGGCATAGATGTGGGTGGATGGAGTAGTCTGAGATATTGACTACTATCGAGGGGTGCTGGAGGCCCTGATCCCAGTGGACATCATCTAGAGACCGTACTTGGGGTATCAGTGTTCAGGGACCAAGCAAAGTAGATGGTTGAGACCTAGAGCATCAGGTGGGTCAAGGGCAGATGAGCTAGTGAGCTTGAGAGAGTGCTAGTAGAGAGGGTGTGGTGCCAGTATGGGCTACTACAGGATGTACCACCCACCTTCCCGCAGTACAGGTAGGACGACATAGAGGTGCCACTCCCACTGCCAAAGGAGACAGAGGGGCCAAATTTTGAAGAGTTACCAGCAGGACCAGGGGTAGTAGACCTGGGGTGTATAGAGGCCTAAACAATGTGGTGGATAGGGCAGTACACAAGGATACAGGTGAGACCATAGCTTGATCTGTAGGTTATTACTAAAGAGTGGGAGATAGCCCACGAGGAGAGAGACACAACGTGGTAGGAGAGGGATGCAACATAGGCCTAGGTGACCATTTTGTAGGGATAGGTCATGGTTTTATAGGGGTAGTTGGTAGGATTGATAGGGTAGGTAACCATTTTGATAGGGCAGGTCACCATACTACAAGGTCAGCTAGCCGTAGCCCAGGCACAGGTAGTGGCAGGATAGGGTTTTGGAGGGTAGGGCCCATCTCAGTAGCCATCTCAGCAGCTAGCATTTTCATAGGAGCCAAGATAGTCGACATCAGTGTAGCTAGCATTTTCACAACTACAGGGGTCAGTGCAGGGAACAGTAGCAGGGTGGATGGATCCACCACAGACTGTACCTATTGCTAGGTACATGACTGTGCTAGATGAGATCACATATTATGAGGGAGATATCAGAGAGTTCCCTCAGATATAATGATACTCTGAGATGCGGGATGAGTAGAGTTGACAGAGGTCTGCATTGTGAGTGACGACTTCAGGTGCGTGCAGATGGTGTAGATCAGAGAGTAGTGATGACACAGCCTCATCCAGGCTGCCACCACCACTGCCACAACCACAGCTGTGAGGCTAGATATATTATTTATTTTTGATGTATATACCAACTTGTGAGCCGTATATAAGAGATGTACCATATTTTGAGAGAGAGAGATAGACACAGATTGTGTCTATTGTATAAAACATTGACATATATATATATATATATATATATATATATATATATATATATATATATATATATATATATATATATATATATATATATATATGATGATGATGATGATGATGATGATGATTTTTGATTTTGGATCATGGACATGTGTTATGGATATTTTATGGATTTGCTATATTATTGCATGTTTTGACATTATGTTTATGATTATGATGTAATGATGCTGATATTGTTGTGGTTAATGAAATGATTATATGATGATGAATGTAATGATGCTTTATGATAATGATAATGATATGAATGGTTTATGATAATGATAATGATGTGAATGGTTTATGATTTTTAGATTAGATGGTGATGCTTAATGATTATGGATGTTTAATTTTATGACTTGCAGATTTGTATGATGTGGATGTTGTTATGATTAATGACTATGATGGATATGATGAAAATGATTATGCTAACGATTATGGAAGTATGTGATTAACTGTGATGGACAGGTGATGAGTGAATGGGACTGAAGAAAGTGATGAAGATGATAGTCGAGCTAACCCCAGAAGACCCCATGTCAACTGAGTGCTGCCTACATAGCCCTTGTCCTAAGGGCCTCAGGCTAATGTAGTTCTCCCAAAGAGGGAGGAAGAGTCGAAGTGATTGATTGCTTATGGTTTAGGTCAAGTCATAGTTAGAAGAGGATAGGGTTTGTCCATTATGTAGATGAACAAACGAGGGTGGTCGAGCTAACCCCAGAAGATAGTCGTGTCATCTGAGTGTTGCCTACATAGCACCTGGTTAGGTGGGGCCTTAGACCAATGTAGTTTAGACTAGGAGACAAAGAGGTCGAGAGTTGGTCTAGTCATGAGAATGGTTTAGCATGTCCCATACGTCTGAGAGAACATGCTTGAAATGACGAGGAGAAGAAGATGTTACAGCTTGTTTTGAATGGTGTATTTTGTAACATTGGTCAGGGTTTTTCATCCCTAGCAAGTGTCCATATTAGGTGATGGACATGTGCTAAAAATGAAGTGGATCCATTAATGCTTTAGCAAGTAATGGTTTATGCTGAACATAAATTGGGTAGTCCATAGTTTCCATGTGTATTGGTGTCCATAGAAACTAGTGTGAAGATGCTATGTGAGTGGTCTGAAAAGAGGGTTGAGTTGATTTTGGCGAATGACAAATGATGAAGTTGTATGTGACCAAAGTGAAAATAAAGTGAAAGGCATATTCACCCTTTCATTGACAAGGACCAGAATGACAGCATAGATAGGGGTTGTTAGAACCAAAAGCCCCATTCATGCATTGCGTCGTTGACCATGGTTGTGTAGAGCGGTAATCGAATCACTTTGACATTAAAGTGAGCTCGAAGTCCCTTGAGCAGGTGTTATGATAGGTAAGAATAGGGTAACCCATATTTTAGAGTAGAGATAACCTTGCCCCTTTTTGTAGGAGACCCTGAGACAAGTATAAGCCAAGTCCATGACCCCTTTTTTTTTGGTGCAGACTGATCGATACGGGAAGTCTACATAGAGATGTCATTTTGCTTTGTTGTCATTTGTGAAGCTGATCGATGTGGGAGGCTTCTAAAAAAGTGTTATTTATAGCAAGATTTAGTCATATCCATCCTTCGAGGGAGTGATCTATATTTTTACTTTATATATTTGAGGGATTTTGAATAGCTATCCTTCGAGGGAGTAGTCTATTAGCTACAATAATGATAGTATAGCTATCCTTCGAGGGAGCAATTTGCCTTTTTAATTTTGTGACCTTGGATATTTTGACATCTCGATTTATTTTTGATAGAATTTTGAGTCATGGACAAGACTATAGAAGTTCAAGGGCTTCCTTTTATTAGGACAAAGCATTCATACTGTATAAAAGGGTTATAGAGGATTTGTTAAGGGGAATATGATTGAAGGAATGAGGATTAAGAGGATGGGGATTACTCAGGGGACAAGCTCAAGTTATATGTCAAGTGGATGAGTACTTGACTAACAGTAGAATGGTCTCAGATGCAATGCATTAAGAGGCTCAGGTTCTGGCCATCTATCGAGAGAGAACAGGCGATAAGTCCCTGACCCATACTTATGCATGATGATGAAAGGTTTGAGCCAATTAGAGGCAAACTTGCCTCGTTTACTTTGCTCCATATTGGTCACATGCTGATTCTCTTTGAGGATGAGGTCTCCGATGTTGAAATCTCATTCTCACAGATTTTTGTCATAGGCTCACTTGATGCGACTTTGATAGACATGGAGATGGTTGAGGGCAGCAAGACGATGTTCATCAAGTAACTCAAGTTGAGCTAAGTGATCTTGATGAAAGTCATCATTAGAAAGAATGTCATGCAGAGAGATGTAAAGAGATGGGATCTGTACTTTGAGAGGTAGGACAACCTCTATTTCGTACACTAGAGAGAAAGGGGTGGCACCCATAGAGGTTTGGATGCTAGTGCAGTAGGCCCATAAAGCGAAGGGAACGTGAATATTCCAGTCCCTTCTTATGTCATTGACCACCTTCATGAGAATTTTAGTTAGAATTTTGTTAAAAGCCTCGGCCTGCCCATTTGCTTGTGGGTAGTAAGGCGAAGAGAAGCTGAGCTTGATGCCAAATGAGTCACAGAGTTTTTGGACAGTCTTGTTTTTGAAGGACTTACTATTGTCGATGATGATTTTGTGAGGAACATCAAAATGATAGATGATGTGGGTGCTGATGAAGTCAACAATTTTATCGGCTTTTGTGGAGACAAGAGGAATGGCTTCTACCCACTTAGTGAAATACTCAGTGGCGGTGATGACGGACTAATGACAAAGAGATGAGCGAGGGTTAATCTCACCGATGAGATCTAAGCCCCACTGAGAAAAAGGACAAAAATCTTGAGTGACTTGTAAGGTGTGGCTAGAGAGATGAAGTAGGTTAGAGTGCTGCTGACACTTGATGCAACACTAGACATAGTCGCTACAGTCTTGATGAAGAGTGGGCCAATAATAGCCCGGGTGAAGGATGCGCTTGGCAACCGAATTCCTACTGAAGTGTCTGCCACAAATCCCATCATGGACTTGCTTAATGGCATGAGAGGCTTTAGTGGAGGTTAGACAATGAAGAAGGAGGCTGTTGAAGCCTTGTTTATAGAGAAAACCCCCTAGCATGGTATAGCGAGCCGTGTGTTTGATGAAAGCTCACCGTGCATTGCTAGAGAGATTGAGAGGAATGACAGAAAGAGATAAGTAGTCCACAAGTTGCTTATACCAATCATCTTATGGACTAGAGTCTATAGTGTTGACATGATTAATGTTAGGAGAAATGTATGAAGGCAATGGCCCACAATGCATTGTGACAAAAAGTCTAGATGAAGATGACGAAGATGGAATATGCGAGGCAAGAGAAGCCATGGTGTTAGCAAACTTATTCGTGGATCAAGGAATAGTCTGCAAGAGGTAATGGTCGAAAGAGGCCAGAAGAGCATCAACACAGTTTTTGTACCTTTGCAAAATTTCATTTTTATAGAGGTATGAACCGTTGACCTGATTGACGACAAGCTACGAGTCATCGAAGATGTTGATGGACTTGATGCTGAGAGAAAGGGTGGTTTGAAGTCCCAAAGTTAAGGCCTCATATTCAGCCATATTATTGGTACAATCAAAGTCAAGCTTGAAAGATAGAGGCATGGGCTCCCCTTCGAGTGGGATGAGAATAACACCCACACCCCCACCGAGTTGACATTTGGAGCCGTCGAAGAACATGGTCATTTAATAGACGGTGTCATCAGTAGAAAGTGCGATGATAGACTCGTCAGGGAACTCACACTGCGAAGGTTGATTTTTTAGAAGAGGGGCATCTACCAGTTGGTCAGTGATGGTCTGCCTCTTGATAGATTTCTATTGGATGAATTTGAGGTCAAACTTAGCAAGCAGCATGAGCCACCGAGCCATATGTTGGTTTTGATATGGCTTGGATTGCATGTATTTAAGAGGGTCAGTGTGAGTGATGACAAAGGTTTTATGGTTGAGAAGATAATGGCAGAGCTTGGTAATGGCAAAGACTAACACCAAATAGAATTTCTTGGTATGAGTATACCGAGTTTCATAGTCGACCAGTGTTTGGCTAATATAGTAAATTTCTTACTCATGGTGATGTTCGTCTTGGTGCGCGATCATGGCACCTAACGAATGGTTGGTGGCTGAGATGTAAAGGTAGAAGGGTTGGTCATGTTTAGGTGGAATGAGGACTGGTGGAGAGACCAGATAGCATTTGAGGGCTTCAAAAGCCTCTTGATAGTCCTTATCCTATTTAAAGGAGACATCCTTCTTAAGGAGATGATGAAGAGGTTAGCAGTGGTCAGAAAGTTGTGAGATGAAATGGTGAATGGACTGGAGCTTCCCTTGTAGACTGTGAAGCTGTTTGAGATTGGTTAGAGGTGGCATCTTGAGGATAGCATGGATCTTAGCAGGATCTATCTCGATGCCACAGAAAGAAATGATGAAGCCTAGGAGCTTGCCTGAGAGGACCCCAAAGATGCATTTCTTGGGGTTAAGTTAGACATTATATTGAAGAAGGTGAGAGAATATGATTTTGAGAATGGTCAAATGGTCATGGCAAAGCTTGGACTTGCTGAGCAGGTCATCCACATAGTCCTCCATGATTTTGTGGAGGAGATCATGAAAAATGTAAGTCATGGTGCGCTGATAAGTGGCACTTGTATTCTTTGAGCCAAAGGGCATGACCTGATAACAGAAAGTCCCCCATGGGGTGATAAAAGTAGTCTTGTGCTGATCTTTTGGTGTGATCAAGATTTGATTGTATCTTGAAAACCCATCCATGAGAGATAGCATCTCATGGCCGACCGTGAGATCAACAAGCTGGTCAATATTAGGAAGAGGAAAGTCATCTTTGGGACAGTCTAGGTTAAGGTCATGATAGTCCATGTAGATCTGTATCTGCCCAGTCACCTTGGTGACTGGGATGATGTTAGATACCCACTGTAGATAATCGATGGGTTAGATGAAAGAGATAGAAAGAAGGCGCTAAAGCTCCTCTTTGACAAGGAGTGCCACGTGAGGGTGCATCTTTCAAAGCTTTTGCCTGACAGGCTTAGCCTCTAGCTTGGTTACAATGTATGGGTAGAAATAGTGGGGTCAATGCCATGCATGTCACTATAGGTCCAGGCAAAGGCCTTGCTATGGTTGGAGAGGAACTGGGTGTAGTCTAGCTACTCCTGAGCATCTAAAGATTGGCCAATCTTTAAGACATGAGGAACATCAGAAGAAGGGAGGTTAATGTCAATGGTTGATTCATTTAACATAACCTAGGTCTCAAAAGGGAGGGAGCACTAGATGAAAGAGTCATCGGTGCCCATGTAGGAAAGAATGGCATCATTGTCTATGCAGTGGACAGTGTTAATGGTCACCGACTCATCCTCTATCATGCTGGGAAAAATGAGAGGGAGAGACCTAGACACTCCATTTAGCTGATAGGTCAGGGGTTTTAGGCAGATGGTGTTTATGCAAAAAAAACTAGGAGGGATGGAAACCACCAACTCCGTAGGTGAATGAGGAAGAACGAGCGAGCTTGGAAGAGATTGGTCAATGGTGGGTTTGGGGCAAAGGTCTGCAGGAGCTTGAGTAGGGTCTTAGAAACCCAGGCCATATCATTTTTTGGCATTGTCATCATTGAGAGGCTCGATGGGCTAATGGGAACCTTGCGCATAGCGTCTGAAGCCAAAACCCTTCCATGCACACCTGTAAAGGTAGGTGTGTGCAAAGGTGGGGTTGCCAAGAAATGAGAAGTCTGATGTGAATGGGTGAGGTGAAGAGAGAGGATTACCATCAGTGGGAGCTTGATTGAGCCCCCCATAGATGAGATTGGTTCAGAGGTGAGGAGGACCATAAGGCACGACCATCCTGATCTGATGGTCATAGCTAGGGCTATGGTGAAGCTGTCCATACTCTTGCAGAGTTTGGAACATGTCTAAGGCGAGTAAGTGATATTCCCTAAGTGAAAGTCGTTGGAAGATGTCTTCCATGGGGTCTTTGGTTATCGCTTGAAGAAGAGGTGTGAGGGTGACTGTCATTTGCAAACTGGTCAAAGCTTCTATAGATGGAGGTGGCACTGGGGTTGATGGCTTAATAGTAATGAGGATGTCATTTGGCTGATAGGTTGTGTTACAAGTTTTAAAAGGTGATGGGTCAGCAGGAATGGTGTGGACTTGCCCGTCATGTTTGAATTTCACACAATGATGTAGGGTAGAGGGAACACAAGCCATGGCGTAGATCGAAGGTCGGCCCAGTAACATGTTATATTATAACTCTCCTTCGATGATATAGAAGAGCTCTGGGACTGTGCGTGGGCCAACACAAATGTGAAGGATGACTGTGCCAATGGTTGTGGCAGTGGTGTCATTAAAGGATCACAAGATTACGTCAGTTTTGGATACGCAATTCTTAGGGAGGGCCAATTGATCAAAGGCATGGGTGGAGATAATGTTGATGTTGGTGCCTCTGTCAATCATAATGCACTTGATGTAGGTTCGATCAACATAGGCAGTGATGAAGAGAGCAGCATCTTGATCTTCCGTGTTAGATGTAGGAATCTCAAAATCACTAAAAGTGATGGAGGCAATGGGAGATAAAGAGTGGACTAGGGTAGTGAGTGGTTGGGGGTCCTCGAGTTGGACCTCCACTGCCTATAGGGCTCTGATGAGGGCTTGACGATGCTAGGGTGAGGTTTGGATAAGGTCATACAGGGTCATTTTCATAGGCGTCTGGTGAAGTTATTTTAACATGGAGTCATGAATTACCCTTGAAGAGGAAGAAGAAGAGGGTTGAGATGCACCAAGAATAGAAATTTTAGGCTTTGGTGGTTGAGGTGGCTTGACAAAAGGGTAGGTCTAAGGAATGGCAGCTTTTTCTTTTGCCTTGTCCTTTTGTGATCTAGTGGTTATGTGGATGGCATTGATTTCAAAAATAGGGAGTGAAGGAGATGAAGGGGTCATGGCTTGCTGATGAGATGTTGATGTGGTTGAAGAGGTTGGAGGGATATGAGAAGGTGTCGGGGGTCGGTCGATAGTGTCCTAAAAAAGAAGAGTGTCTTTCTCCATGTAGCGGTGAATGATGGCCTTGAGAGCACAGCAAGTCTCGGTATCATGTCTTGGTGTACGATGGTATAGGAAAATCTTAGTATCGTCGAACTAGAAAGGCTTAGACCTGAGAGGTTGGAAGGGCCTGATGGGTGGAAGGGTTATGTCGGAGGTCTGCAAAAGTCAGTGCAATATCAAGGAGTATGAGCCCACTAAAGGGTCTGTGCTCATTGATGTGTGCGATGCTAATGACTTTTGCTTGGGAAGTGTTGAAGGAGGCTTCCGTACCACCTTTTAGGTTGATGGTGTGGCGACAGGTGAAGATGACACTTTCTTCTTGAGAGGTGTCAAAATTTTGAGAGAGGATAGGCTGGTGGTAGGCAAGGGAAGCAGAGGAGGCAACTTGTTTTGATTAGAAGTTGGAGTGGGGAGGATTTTGATCAGGGTCGAAGGATGAGGGCCCAAAATGGAGGGAAATGGTGATGGGGGAGGAGGAGTTCACCTCTATGGTTTAACAGTCTTCTTTGATTTAGTTTGAAGACTACTATTGGTCGAGGGCTGGCCTAAGTCCACCTTCACTTATGGGTGAGTGAGGTTAAGGACAGGGTGAACACCGAGTGACTTGATTGGTTTTGATGGGGTAGATGAGGGTTTTGGTCCTGATGTGGTTGGTTGTAGTTTGAAAGGTCTAGAAGTGGAAGTCTGGTTTTTGTTGAGAGTCTTGGGAGATTCTACCATGGAAGGATTGGTAGCATGAGATGAGATGGCATGGGCATGCTGAAGAGCTTTAAGTCACTCCCATAATACCTGATGCTCCACTTTTCTTAAAGGGAGAAGTCTGAGTTTCTCCACTAATCGAGAAAATGGCTAAGAAGATGTCGGATGAGGTTTAGGTCCTTGAGAGGATGTGGATGGTTGTGGGGCCAAAGATGAGATTGGTATAGCAATCTTGGACCCAAGGCATGATGAAGTCATAATAGGTTCATCTTTGGTTGGAGATGAAGGAGAGACAGGTTCTTCTTTGGGTGGAGAAGAAATTGGAGAATGAGGCTCCTCAAGAGGGTAAAGGGTAGGGATGATTGTGCCCTCCACTTGCGGTTGAGGAGTAGGAAGGGTCGGGTCCTCCATAGGTAGCAAGAAGGAGGACAGTGAGACCGGTGGTGCTGGCATGGTCGAGGCATCCTCCAGTATAAGAGAAGTTGATGGAGAACTAACTGGAGAAGGAGGTTCATCCACGTGTGATGGACTGATGGATTGGCCAACCTCCTGAGTTTGTGAGAGAGGTTGGTCGGGGATGAGAGGTGAGACCATATTGACTATGTGTATGTTATGTTTGTGAGTGTCGTCAGTCATAGTCTGCACATTGTTTTGGGTTAGAGGATGATTGGGAAATGGTTACTTGAAGATGTCTATGCCTTGATTGGGTGGCACATTGGGATTGTCTAGGATGAGGTCACCCTTTTCTATCATGTCTTGGATGATGTTTTTAAGGGTCTTATAGTTGCCTGTGTCATGGCCTTTAACACGGTGGTAGTTGCAAAAATCATTTTCCCTATACCATGCAGGAATGGCACGTGAGGAATCAAACTATGGAGGTGGTCAGATTTGGGGGAGATTGAGAACCCCTTGTTTGACAAGTTTTTCTAGCACAGATGCGTATGATTCTCCAAGTGCAGTATACTGTCACTGCATGCATCTCTGCTAGAATTGGCAGGTGATGCTTTGGGACATGGATGGCTCAGGCTGGTTGGTTAAAGGTGAAGAGGAAGGTCTAACAACTACAATGTTTGCTGATGCCTTAGATTTGGGGTTAGATGAAGAAGGTTTAAAAGAGGAGTCATTGGTCTTGGTGTTGGGATTCTTACTCCACAACTTGACTTTGTTCTCCTCGATGGCATGCAATTCAAGCTTCTGGGCCATTGTGAAGGCTTCGTCAAAGGTGCAGAAGGTCTGAACCTGCAAGGTAGAGGAAATATGCTTGGCATAGGCCTGAGAGAAAAGTTTGATAAGTTCGGGTTAGGGTAAGGAAAATGAGAGCTAATTGATGAGGCCTCTCCAGCGAGCAATAAAATTGGCTATGGATTCATCCTCAAACTGCCGAATAAAATAGAGATATGTAATTGAGACCTTTTTGGTGATGTTGATAGAGAAGTGGTCGAGGAAGAGTTGGGCTAGCTAGGTGAATGTGAAGAGAGAATGGCTGGGGAGAGAGCTATACCAGTCAAGAGTAGCACCGAAGAGTGACATGGGGAACGTGCGTAGGAGTAATGCATCATCATGAGCAATGAGATAACATGCATGTCTGAATGCCCATAGGTGCTATTGTGAGTCTTCCTTGCTCTAGAAATGAGAAAATTTAGGAATCTCCCATTGACTGGGATATGGATTGATCGGGATGGAGGGATGAATGGGTTCGTTGCAAATTTGCTCATATGAAAGGGCATTGCGTGAACCATAAATAGAAGTCTCGAGACTAGACATTTTGTCCATCAACATTTTGATGATGTTTGCTAAAAAATTGGTGGGTGGAGCACCCCCTAGGTTGTAGGGCACTTGAAAGATGCTAGAAGGGGCATACAACGTAGTTAGTTGTGCTTATAAGGGTGCAACATATTGATAACTAGTCATTGGGATAGAAGTGGAGGCCAAGGGTGGTTGGGTAGAAGGCATGGCTAGGCTCGATGTTGCCATAGGAGGTTGGATAGTGGTAACATTAGCCAATAGATAGGTAGCCACCCTGGTGTTGATAGGGGTGAGGGTAGGTGATATAGAGACAACCAAATTTTGGAAGGGGGTAGAGGTCGATTGAATAGGCTACAGTTGATAGGGGCTGAAACCCTGGTGGAAGTGGGCTCAGAGATGGAGGGAGAGGCTACACTTAAAAGGTTGGTCATGGGTTGGTCATTAGTCAAGGTGATACCCTGGGTGTCTACGGGTTGAACCACAGATGCTATCGATATGGCCGCAGTCTCGACTAAAGAGGTCGGCATCCCATAAATTAGGTTGCCCAAGGAGTCTCACATTCGGCTTCACGTGAGATAATGGTGCAAGGCTTTGACATTGAGGTCTAAGAATCTTTCAAAATCTTGGTCCCCTTTAGGGACAATGGGAGTTTGGGTCGAGGTCAGTTGAGTAGGAGTTCTTTCAGTCTTTGAGTGGAACTCCATTATAGGACTGGTTATGGACGGGGAGGGCAGAAGCGGTTGATGCCTCGCGTGGTCGGCAAGAGTCTTGGTTTGACTGTGAGTCAGAACCATTCAAGGCAAGAAAGAATGTCCTCACAACCTCAAACAAGCAGATAAGAATAGAAAAGATGAAGAACACAAGCAGACCCTAAACGTTAAATCCCTAGGAATAAATTATTAGGATCATGGTGGCTTATGCCTTAGAATGTGTGTAGGAAGATTGACTTTTGAGACGGGTCCTAGAAGTAGTCTATGGATGGTTTCGGGTTTGTTTCAGTTCTCAAAAGTCTGTGTTAGGTTCTGTACGTGGCCTGGTGCTAAGGAGTAAGCTCCCCTCACTTCACGAACCCAGTGATAAGTTGGGCCCGCTTAGTTAGTATATACTTCCCCTAGAGATTATCCTCTGCCAGAGAACAGAGTGGGCTTTCCCCTTGGTGATGAAATCCAAGTGGGATTGCCGAGATGGGTAAGGTATCTGTTGGGTGATGAAATCCCAGTCGGGCCTTGTCTCAGGTGAGTTTTGATGTTTGATTTGTGCAAGTGATTTGGTTGTGTAACATAAAGTGGACTATGATTAATTCATGATGTAAATTTTAATTACTAGATGTGGACTAAGTATGCAGTCAAGAAGAAATGAGATGCAGTGTGTTTTAAGCCCAAATAGAAATGTTAGTTTGTATGAAGACAAGTGAGAAGAGGTTCAAGAGTATGACTTTTGACTAGTCTAAGATGCAAGAAAAGAAAGAAAAGTTCTTTTTAATCCTGCTAATGGTGTCTTTTAGAAGAGATAGAAGAAAGAGGTGAAAAGGAGAAACCTAATGCACCTATATGAACAAAAAGAAAAGAACCCAAGGAAGACCCTAGCATCCCACCGGGCATGCCAGAATGTTTCCAAACAAGATTCACTTTCCACATTCAAGAAAGGAAAATGAGAAACTAAGAAAATGGACGAGGGTTTATACGTACTCGGATTGTAGTCTTGCGCACCAGAATCATACAATAGCAGGAACTCCTCTTTGGTTGTGGAGGATGACACCTGAAAGAGAAAGAGACTAAAACATGAAAAACGTTAGATGACAAGAAAGTGGACTGCCAAGCCAAAGCTTGGTCTTAGAAGTGCAAAGACTTCTTGGAGGATGACAGTCCACTGTTGAGAACAAAATATTGATAGAAACAGAAATGATAAAAAAAATAGAATGAAGGAAATAAAAGCAAATGTGTACCTGTTTGCAACAATCTACTTTGCACAGTCACCGACGTTAGTGGTTCTGTCGATGTCGGTCATGAAAGGTCATCGACGTCGGTTAGGCTATCGACGTCGGTAGGGGAAATGGTCGAGGTCCGTCAAGGTAATGGCCAGGGACAAGTTTTAGGTCTAGTTTTTAGTCTACAGAGTGGTCTAAGGTTTCATCTGAGGGTCAAGGAGCCTATTTGGGGGTCATAGGGGCTGTTTGGAAGTCTGTGCAAGGCTAATTGGATTGAGGGTATTGTCTGGAGAGGGATTAGCTGAGTAACAGAGGCAAAAGGGGGATGAATGGGAGACAGGGATTTGAGAAGTCCTTTCAGCCTCTCAGAGAAGGACAGGTTGAGTCTGAGCAGTGGGCTGGTTAGTAGATGAATCCAAATAAGAAATGAAATGAAAAACAAGGAAGTAATTACATCCTGCTTGCTGATTAAAGAATGAAGGAGAACTATTGTTGAAGCTGTTGATGGACCTACAAATGCCAAGAGACTGGAGCTATCTCTGTAGAGTACTTCTAGCTACTGATGCTTGCTGTGCGAGAGGGAGAGAGAGAGAATTTGAATGCCAAGTGCCAAAAGAGTTCATGTTCATGGGGGGAAGAATAGTTGAAAAAATGTAGTTTTGAAGGCAACCGATGCTGGCAAAACTGTCAATGTTGACCGCATAATGACCGACGTCGGTGGCAGAAGAATGGGGACAGAGGCTAAAATTAGCCACTGTCCATTCTTGCACGCTGTCAAGGTCAAAATGGTCATGGGAAAATGGTTGTGAGGGGCTTAAATGGATGCGGGAGGAAGGATTAAGAGGGGATTTGGGCAATTAAGGCTAAGAATGAGGTGGGGGCATCCAAGGAGGAGAATCCAAGGTGGCATGGGTGAGGTGGAAAGGGGACAATTACCAAATTAAAATATTTGATTTATTTTAATTTAATAATGGAGGGGACAAGTGTTAGGACACGGACCAAGGGGGGAGGACGACCAAGGGGTAGACATGATTTCAGTGTCTACAATCGGTTAGGATATTTTTATTAATTTTTTAATAAATACTTTTTTTAAAATAATTTTGCAAGTCAAGACAACTAGAAAATTGGAATTGCAAGTGTAAATGTAAGATGATAAATTCGGGCAATGAGATTTTATTATGCAATTTAACCAAAATACCCAAATATAAAATCTACCATTGAAATAGAGAACCATTAGATCAAGATGCAATCAAAATTAAACATTCAAAACAAAATTCTAACCTAAAGTTAATTGTTCCCAATCAAGGTTTAAATAAACAAAAAGATGAAGGATTATGGATTGAGATTGCTTACAAGTGGACTTAGATTTTTAGCATGATTATGGATTGATAAATGGACTTAGATGATTGCATGGATTCATGGATTTATGATTGATTTACTCATTTTCCTCAACATTTAGGAGTGAAGATGTTTAAGTAGAAGGATGGAGGGAAGATCAGTGGCCATCATTCAAAGTTGGGAACATGAAGATCAATGGTGGAGGATTATCCAAAGAATTAAAAATTTATTGGATTGTTTTAGAGGAGGTAAGGCTATAGAGGTATAAGCCTCTAAAATATCTTTGGAAGTCTTAATAGTGATTATTAGTTGATTAGTTATGTGATTAGGGGGTTCTAGATAATCTAGGGGTAGGCTTGTAGGAAAGCCTAGGAGTAGGTAGGTAGGTGGGTTATGGAAATTTTAAATTCCCAAATATTGGACAAGCAGTATTAGTTAGTAGATAATAGGGGATTAGATGGACTATTGAAGAAATGGGGATAAGGTATAAGGTTCATCGATGAATGAATAGGGATGTTAGATAAATGACTAAGAGTTTTAGTAAAGATGATTTAGATAAAATTAGATGAGGTTAGTGATTGTTAGATTTAATTAATGATATTAGTGTCGACTAATAATATTAGTGATGATAAATGAAGTAAGAAAATTTATATGCATACATTTTTCCCCTCTTTAAAATGGAATTATGAGTCGATGAAGTGGAAGGAGTAATGATATTTTAAATAAAAAAGACACTCATGGATGAAAATTAGTAAATGATGTTAGTGGACATGATGCCCCCTCAAGGGGACATTTGAGGAAGAATGAGATGGATGGCCACTCAAAAGAGAAAATGAAGGGTGGGATGATAAATGTGATATCTATGATGAAGAAGATGAAACCAACATGAGTAATGAGCTAAAAATTGATGATGCCTTTGGCAAATACATATGCATAGGGAGTAGAAATGACTATGCCATGGTTTGCAACACATCCCAAGGGGGAATTAATCATAACATGATGATGATAAGACAAAATTCCACAAGATTTATTTCTATCCCAAGAAAGGACACATGCAAAGGATAGTTTTAGGCTAGGATAATATAATGATTTGATGAGATTGATGACAAGTGTAGCTCAAGGATAAAGTTGAGCGATATGATGAAGGAGATGAGAGAGAATAAATGATATGAATAAGTACCTAGGAGATTAATGGGAATAATTAGATTACATTACATAAAATAAATGATCCATAATATGATTAATAGTGATGATTTCCATAGCAAGGACACATGAAAGGGAGTAAGAGATGATAATAAAGTTATGGTCCTTGACATGTCCTACTCGAAGGAGGAAACCATAAACTTTAAATGATGAATTGAATAATTAGTGATAATGGATGATTGATGAAATAAAATATAGATGTTTTGATTTTTTAGGCCCAATTGATAGGTGTGGGTGATTGACTAAAAGATTAAGAAGATGATTGTGGGGATGTTTATTGATCAATAAATTAATTGATTAATGATTTATAGCTCAAAGATTTGATTGATGCAAGACATGAGAATGATGAAGAACAAGATAGATGTAAAAACAAATGATAGTAAAAGATGATAGAGTGTCTAAACTAACCTTGAAACACATTATGTGACTAAGCATTGCCTACATAGTCTAAAAATACTTGAGGCCAATGTAGTTAAAATTAGATGAAGGGGTGATGATGACTGTTAGACATGTTAGTTGCTAGATAAAGATATATAGATGTTATATGTGTTGTTCCCAAAATCTATCACTTGTTTTTGTGGACAACCTACTAATCAGTTTGGTCCTGTAGACCAAAACTCTCTCTGTTCTTTCTTAAAAATGTTCTGAGTAGTTAAGTTTTTCAAATATTCAAGACTTTTCAACTAAGGAAGTTGCAGGTTCAACAGGCAGGCCTTCTTCAAAGAAAGTTCAAAAAACTTAAGGATTTTCCTTAGTGTTTTGAGGATGGTTCAATGCTAAATTTCAATCAAAAGACTTAACGGTGGGCTTCAAAAAAATAGAATGAACCACTTTAAACTGTTCAACCATTGAAGCCCACCTCTGCAAGGTTCAAAGGTTCAATGAGTTTAATGAGTTTAATGACTTCAGTGGACTTAAAGAAATGAAGCTTTTAAAGAGTTAACATTGACTCATTAAACCATTGAACCTTGAACTAAAATGGTCCAAAGGTTCAAGGTTCAATGAGCTCAATAAACCCAAAAGACTTAAAGAAAAGAAGGAATCAAATATCGAAGATTGAACTGTTAAACCTTGAACTAAAAAGAGTTCAAAGGTTCAAAAGACTTTGGTGGACTTAGAAAATCTAGAAAGTTTGAAGCTTCAAAGAAATCAAAGAAATAAGATTGAATCATTGAACCGTTAAACCTTGAACCAATATGGTTCAAAGGTTCAACGGGTTTAATGAGTTCAATAAGTTTGATGGACTTAGAGAATAAAAGGGCTTCAAACAAATAGAATGAATCATTGAACCATTGAACCTTGAACCTAAAAGGTTCAAAAGAGTTCAAGGTTCAAAGGTTCAAAGAGTTTAAAGTTTGGAAGGAAGCTTCGAGTGAATGGATGAAGCAAAATATTGCAGAAAGAAGTTCAAAGAAATGGTTCAACTGAAGAAGAAAAAGAAAGCGAATGTGGCCCTTCACAAAATGATTGAACCAATGAACCATTGAACCTTTGAACCAAAAGAGTTCAAGGTTCAAGGTTTAAAGAGGTTTAAAGGGACCATTAACATCCCCATGGATGTTAATTTTGATATGATGGAATGACCATTGATTTTCAAAAGCCCTGAGAATAAGCTCAATGACCAGCACAGAAAAGAGTTGAATAAGTGAATGGAGGAGGTGAGAAGATATCCCTAACAGCTCAAATTTCTAAGAAAAGACAAAATGAGGTAAGGAAAGGGAGAATGACTATAGGAAAACTAGAAATATCTATAAGAGAGTTATTTTTAGTAGGTGGAACAGTCTACCAGGTGGACATCAGGGAACACAAATATTCAAAGGCGCAGCCTATTTTTTTACATGAAGTAAAGGTGAATGGACAACCATGTAAGCGTCATCAAGAAGACCAAAAGACCTATGTTGAGGAAGGGACATTTGAGTTAATTCAAAACACCAAAGTCAAGGCTGATGCCCTATTCTAGCATGGCTCTATCATAGATATTAAAGGCATTCAATTGAGCATAGGCAGTTTTTATAAAAACAAGCACCCAAGTCTTTCTTATAATGCTATATATTGTAATCTCTCATTTTGTAGAGGGGGATCTCTCGATTATCATAAGTGAAGCTCTGCCCAAATTGAAAGACAATCCTGAGACTTTGAGCTCAAATTGTTAATCATATTTTGATAAATGAATGAGAAAGCAAGTGATCTTTCAGACTTTGTGTTAGAATAAGCTTGTATCTTTTAGGAAATTATCCTTATGTCTAATTCCTAATTACAATCATGTCCATTTAATCAAACAAGCAGAACGAGTGGAAGTAAGCTGGAAGATGTCCTAAAATTGACTATGGGAGACTTTGTGCTAACATAATTGCTTTCAGTTTGTGTTTTGTGTAAAGGATACTAGAGAGACTTTGAACTCTCTTTATCCTTTGTAATTCTTTTACTATGTTGTAGTTTTAAGTGCAGACTTTGGGCTGCATTTAATCTTGATGTGTTCCTTTGTCCCAATCAGTAGGAGAGACAACTAAAACTTTATGTTTTATTTGGTTTCTTGTGGTTTTTGTCTCTACCCTGGAAAGACCCTGCTATTTGCTGAATATCACTTCTGAAAGAAGAGAAGTGCCATTTCAATAATTACACTAGGATCCTCCTCTATTCTATGAACATCATCTCTAAAAAAAGAGAGATGGATGGTATGATTTCACTCCTGAGTGTATTTTTAGTTTATATTAATATATAGTAGTTTAAAGGGAACCTCCCCTTGCTGAGAGAAGAGATTTATATATTTGTGATGTGGTAGACCTACACATTTTGCTGTATAAATATCCTTATGTTGTGGTTAATGCACCTATTTTGCCATCAGTCAGCTAGTGACAAAATATTCACCCAATAATTTTTGGTGACTCTGCTAGAGAAAGGATGCACAGTTTGAAGCCTCAAGCTTCAAATTAAAGCAAGTTTCAGTTCCTTTTCATATCTATCTTAGCACTTTGGTAGATCCACCATACACATGAAGCTAGAGATCTCAAGGTATCGTTGACCCTATTTTTGAGCTTGTGCAGCAAAATAATTTTGATTTTTCCCCTTCACAAACTCACCTTCAGTAAACGAGGAGTTTTCCTCCTACAAACATCAGGTCCCCAATACTAAGCAAAGCTACTTTTTCCTCTGCTAGTAGAGCTTTGTCCATACATATCCCACAGAGATTCATTATCCCTCCTTTCAACAATCATATCATGGCAGTCTAAGGCCCCTAGGGTAATACTTTTGGTCCCTTGAATTTGACCCCACCTCTACATGAGCTACCCCATAGCTCAAGAAAAAAAATTCCAAGTTTTATGGTGATGGGAAGGCTCATCTAGATGAACATGTTATAGCCTTTTGCATAGCCTATGGTGTAATAGGCATTGAATATGAAGACATTACATTTAGACTATTTGTGGAGGCATTGCAAGGCGCTACTGTAGAATGGTTTTATCATCTAGAAGTGCAAATAGTGACTAACTAGAACACTCTCAAAGCCAAATTTGAGGCTAGGTTCAAACCTATAGAAGATGCACACACACTGTTAGCCTAGCTTACACAAATGAAGAAGGAACCTCATGAACCCATGAGAGACTTCATTGCCAAATTTGACAAGCTAAGGAATAAGATTCCCACAATTTCCCAACCAACACTTGAGAATCTCAAATGCTTCTTCATCAGTTTTCAACTTCCTAAACTAATCTTCTTATTGAGGCAAGCTGGCCACATAGACCTTACTGCAACTCAAATTTTGGTAACTGAGGTTGAAGATGATCTTATCTTGGCAGGAAAGATAAGAGATCCTAATAGAGGTAAATATTCTTCATGTTTTGAATATTCTTTTTAAAGCACCACTGATCCTATGGTGCAAAAGCTAGAAAATAAACTACTAGCTCTCAAAAAAATGGCACAAGGGATGTTTGCTCCTCCTTATCAAGATATACCAAGGAGGACATTTCCCAAACAGTCATATTAGGGAAATGCTACCAAAAATCATGGGCAACCAAATCACCTTCCTCCCTCCCACTAGGGAAGCTTGCCATTGAAGCGGCACCAGCTAACCCAATAGTTGGTTATCTTGAAACTGAATCTTATTTTTCATTCCAACCTAAGTTGAACCAAAAAGATGACATTAATATCTTTGCAGAAGGCCAAGATGAATCAGCTAGTGACTCTAACATTGGATTCCTGAATTACCAAAATGAACCGAAAGCCAAAGGTGAATTGTTTGATGGATCATACATAGTATTTACTAGGTCCCATAACCAATCAGCTCAATAAGTTGATAAAAGAAAAATAGGGAAAGAGCCACACCTAGCAATTTCAATTGCTAAATGAGGAACTTCGCTACCTTTCCAATCAAAGGACCTAATGAGCAATAAAAAAGCAAGTAGCTCAAATGTTCCTTCACCTTCTACTTTAAATTCATAGACCAATCCTATGCCTAGTAAAACCCAAATCAATGGACTACCTTCCTCTGTCTCAAACTCATTTCACTCATTTGATATAATTGACCATGTTAAGAAATCCAAAATTCAAATGTCTAAGTTTGAATTCTTGCAATCCAACCCTGAGTAGCTAGATAGGTTAATTCAATGTGTAAAAAATAAAACCATTCCTGTAGGACAAGAAATTTTGAAAGCAACTTGTGATCCCCCAAAGACAACATTTGCCTAAAATAATCTTGTGATTACTCCTTCAGCCACTCCTAGGAAGACATAACTATTTTATGTCTCTCTACTGATAAATTGTCATCAGCTAAATAATTGTATAATTGATTCTGGCACATATGACAATGTCATGCCCACCAAAGTGGTAGAATCTCTTGGTCTCACACTGACTAAGACCTTTGGGAGATGTTTCTCCATGAAAAATAAATAGGTGCCTCTGTTGGGACAAATCAAAGATGCTTAATTTGTATTTGTGACCTTCTTGGATAAGAGAATTAAAATGACAGTCCTGGTGGCTAATGTCCCAGCCTCCTACAATATTCTTCTTGTGTGAAATCTATGCAAGGATGTTGGTAGAGAATTAAGCATGGACCTGTCTAAGGTGAGGATCCATGTTAAAGGCATCATGTAAAATCTACTTCCTAAGAAGGAATTGAAGTACATTGTCACTCGAACTTTAGCCCCTGAAGCATAAATTTTGTTTGAGTCTTTAGGCATGGGTAATTACTTCTTGTCTACTAAAGATGTTCCTATTTTAGTAGACAAAATCTTACAAAGTAACAATCCAAAAAATTTAGATATACTGTTAGAAGAATTGGTAGGGCACAATACACATGAAAAGGGATTTTTCCCTCCTAACGAAGAGAAATCTGAGAGAGGATCAAAATATGATGATGTCCAAATTCTAAAATTTGATGGCAGCAATACTTCAACTAGTTCTGGAATTGGAGTTGTTTTAATATCTCCTCAAGTAGATATCTTCCCCTATGCATACAAGTTACAGTTTAGCAACACCAATAATACTACTGAATATGAATTGCTACTGCTCAGATTACAGGCTACTCAGGATAAAAGTATTAAAATTCTCTATGACAAAAGAGATGTTGAGCTAGTGGTTTATCAGGTGAGGAACCTGTACCAAACCAAAAATGAAATATTGTAGCATTACCATAATCTAGTGTGGGACTACATTGAAAGCTTTGATGCTTTCAGTATTTCTACCATGCCTAGAGAATTCAATAGTTGTGCAGATGCATTGGCCATCTATGCAACTCTCTTGATCCCTCACAAAGACTTTAAAGAAGATAGGTACACTATTGAGTTGGTATTTTAACCAAGTGTACCTGATAATGTAGACCATTGGCAAGTGTTTAATGGTGATAACCAAATCATTATTTTTTTGGAACAAAGAGATAGCTTTGAAAAGCTTCATTTTGAAGGCAGTGAATCCCCTACCCATCATGAATCAGCTCTAGAAATAAATTAAAAAGTTGATGAAGAGTTCTTTTAGCTCAAAGGGAATAAAATTCCAAAAGGATTAGTTTCTCTTGAGAAATTTTTTGACAACCATGATAGGTTTGTCAAGGAACAACAAATGGATTCAAAATCCTCCAAGGATTTTGATCAAATAAATTTGAGTTCAGAGGACAATCCAAAAATGGTCAACATTGAGAATTGTTGTACTCCTAATGAAAAAATCAAATTCATCACTTTGCTTCACCATTACATTGATGTTTTGGCATATTCATATGATGATATGAAATCACTCAGAATTGAAGAAATCTAGCATGAGATTACTCTCAAGATTGGGTCACTGCCACACAAGCAGAAGCAAAGGCAGTACAATCCTAGGATATCAGGCATGATTTGTCTAAAATATAGAAAATGCTGAATGCAAGGATTATTTTCTCAATCCATCATTCCACTTGGATTACGAATATAGTCCCTGTAAGAAAAAAGAATGGAGAAATTTGCCTGTGTGTTGATTTCAAAAATCTGAATCAATCATCCTTAAAGGACAACTATCCCCTACCCATCATGGATCAGCTGCTACAAATAGTGACTAGCACTAAGATGTTATCAATGCTAGATGGATTTTTAGGATATAATCAAGTGGAAGTTGGTAAAGTAGACCAACATAAGACCACCTTCATGACACCTTGGGGCACTTTTGCATATCAAAGAATTCCATTTGGCTTGATCACTACTGGCACCACTTTCTAAAGAGCAATGGATCTTGCTTTCATAAATGAAATGGGTAAGTTCATTATGGTCTACCTTGATGATTTGATAGTCTTTTCTAAACATCATCCTAATCATGTGCATCATCTACAACAAGTGCTGGAGTGATGTAGGCATAATGGTATTTCTCTTAATCCTAAGAAGTCAATTTTTGAGATTATAGAAGGTAAACTTCTCAGTCACACTATATCCCAAGAATGCATAAAGATCGACCTAGAAAGGGTCAAATCCATTTAAGAGCTTTCTCTTCCTACCAGTAAGACTATAGTTCACTCTTTCTTTGGAAAGGTGAATTTTTTGTGAAGGTTCATCCTTGAATTCACAGAGAAGACTCATCACATTGTCAATATGATGAAGGGCAAAGCTACTTTCAGCTAGACTAAAGAAGGCAAATCAGCATTTAAAGACATCAAGGAAGCTATCACCCAAGCCCCAATTTTGGTTTGTCTTGATTATACCAAAAATTTTATAATGTACAGCTATGCTTCTGAGCATACACTTTCATCCATCTTGGTTCAAAAGAATAAAGGTGTGAAATCTCCCATCTCCTTCATGAGCTGTCCTCTTAAAGCTCATGAGCTAAAGTATTTAAACATGGAAAAACATGCTTATGCTATGGTAAAGGTGGTAAAACACTTCCATTTTTACATCTTGAACTCACATATTGTTGCTCTTGTTCTTGACACAATAGTCAAGTCCATACTAAATCAACAAGAGTTTGGTACTAAAAGGGGCAATTACATTGCTAAGATTTAGGAGTTTGATCTAGATATCAAACCTACCAAGCTTGTGTGGGGAAGGGGTCTCTACCAATTGATTTTTTATAACATACCAAAAGAGGTAGGGCATGAAGAAATAGGAGCTGAAGACACACCAATAGTTCTCTTTGTCACCACTATGAATAAGTGGTATTCAAATATTGTTCATTTCCTTACCTATGGTGAGTGTTCTGCTCACCTATCTCATAAAGAAAAGAGGACTATTAAGTTGAAAGCTACCAATTTTGTCTTGTGGGACAATAGCCTATATAAGAGGAACCTTGATGGAGTGTTCCTCCACTACGTGGATAAAGTGTAGTAGAACAAACTTTTAGAGTCCTTTCACAATTTGGCCTATGGAGGACATTTTCTACCCCTGTGACTACCCATAAGATTCTATGAGCCATATATTATTGGCCTACTCTATTTTGAGATTCATATGCTTGGGTACATAGATGTGAGCTATGTCAATAATTCATTGACAAACCCAAGTTGGCTGCATTACCTCTCAAGCCTGTGGTGATAGAAGAGCCATTTTAGCAACGAGAAATTGATTTCATTGGTGCTATAAATCCTTCCTCAATTGCTAGACATGATTATGTTCTTACAGCCACATACTACACCAAATGGGTGGAAGCCATTCCAGTCAAACATGCTACTTCAGAAGTAGTGTGTAATTTATTCAAGGAAAATATCATTTCTAGGTTTGGAGTCCCAACCAAGATTGTAACAAATAATGCAACCTATTTCTCTTCTCATGAGATCACTCATTTCTATTACTTTTATTGTATTATTCTCTCTCATTCTTCTGACTATTATCTGCAAGGAAATGGTCAAGTAGAGTCAAGCAACAAGAACCTGGTGACCATTATCAGGAAGCTAGTAGATAAAAATCAAAGAACCTAGCATAAAACATTACTCGATGCTTTATGGGAAGACAAGATTACATCCAAGAGAGCAATTGGTATGTCCCCTTTCCAACTTATTTATAGTCTAAATGCAGAGATACCAATCACCTTGGAATTGCCAGCATTAAAATTAGCAAAGGCAGTGGAAGATTCAATGTTTGAAAGTTCCATCAACAAAAGGATCATGTGCTTGACTAAACTTAATGAGAAAATAACTATGGTGGTGGACCGAATTGTTGTGCATCAAAGTCTGGTGAAGAGATTCTTTGACCAAAAGGCAAAGATTCATGATTTTTAGATTGGAGATCAAGTCTTGTTGTGGGACAAGAGGAGAGAACCAAAAGAAATGCATGAAAAATTTGATTCCTTGTGGAGAGGCCCATTTACCATTCATCATTTAAATGGTGAAAATATTTTCTTGCTAGAATACCAAGATGGAACACCATTTTCTTTGCCTCACAGTGGGTAGCATCTAAATCACTTCAATCCTTGAAGTATCAAATAATTCCATTCATATATATGTACATTTGTATAGTCTTTCTTTGTCTTGTATTTTTCATTTATTTTTTGGCACCATTTGGTTTTTGGCACCTTTCTTTTTAGGTGAGCATGACTCCATAGCCCAATGGCATAGATGAAGGCACTGAGATTCTGGGTTCTACCCCCTTTGATTGCTTCAGTTTTTAATCGATGGAAGTTCCCAACTGGAGCCAGATGTTGTTCCCAAAATCTATCACTTGTTTTTGTGAACAACCTACTAATTTTGGTCCTACAGACCAAAACTCTCTCCGTTCTTTCTTAAAAATGTTTTGAGTAGTTAAGTTTTTCAAATATTTAAGCCTTTTTATCTAAGGAAGCCACAGGTTCAATAGGCAGGCCTTCTTCAAATAAATTTCAAAACACTTGAGGCTTTTCCTTAGTGTTTTGAAGATGGTTCAACATTGAAGTTCAATCAAAAGACTTAAAAATGGGCTTCAAACAAATATAACGAACCACTTTAAGCCATTGAACCCCACCTCCACAAGGTTCAAAGGTTTAACGACTTTGATAGACTTAAAGAAATGAAGCCTTTGAAGAGTTAACATTAACTCATTGAACCATTGAACCTTGAACCAAAATGGTCCAAAGGTTCAAGGCTCAACGAGCTCAATAAACTCAAAAGACTTAAACAAAAGAAGGAATCAAAGAGCAAAGATTGAACCATTGAACCTTGAACCAAAAAGAGTTTAAAAGTTTAATAAGTTCAAAGGTTCAAAATACTTTGACGGACTTAGAAAATCCAAAAAGTTTGAAGCTTCAAATAAATCAAAGAAATAAGATTGAATCATTGAACCATTAAACCTTGAACCAATATGGTTCAAAGGTTCAATGGGTTCAATGAGTTCAATAAGTTTGATGGACTTAGAGAATAAAAGGGCTTCAAAAAAATAGAATGAATCATTGAACCATTTAACCTTGAACCCGAAAGGTTCAAAAAAGTTTAAGGTTCAAAGGTTCAAAGATTTCAAAGTTTTAAAGGAAGCTTCGAGTGAATAGATGAAGCAAAAGATTCTAGAAAGAATTTCAAAGAAATGGTTCAACTGAAGAAGAAAAAGAAAGTGAATGCGGCCCTTCAAAAAATGATTGAACCAATGAACCATTGAACCTTCAAACCAAAAGAGTTCAAGGTTCAAGGTTCAAAGAGGTTCAAAGGGACCATTGACATCCCTGTAGATGTTAGTTTTAAGATGATGGAATGACCATTGATTTTCAAAAGCCCTGAGAATAAGCTTAGTGACTAGCATAGAAAGGAGCCAAATAAGTGAATGGAGGAAGTGAGAAGATAGCCCCAAGAGCTCAGATTGCTAAAGAAAAGACAAAATATGATAAGGAAAGGGAGAACGACTATAGGAAAACTAGAAATATCTATGGGAGAGTTATTTCTAGTAGGTGGAATAGTCCACCAGGTGGACATCAGGGAACACAAATATTCAAAGGCGCGGCCTATTTTTCTACATGAAGTAAAGGTGAATGGATAGCCATGTAAGTGTCATCGAGAAGACCAAAAGACCCATGTTGAGGAAGGGAAATTTGAGTTAATTTAGAACACCAAAGTCAAGGCTGATGCCCTATTCTAGCATGGCTCTATCATAGATATTAAAGGCATTCAATTGAGCATGGGTGGTTTTTATGAAAACAATCACCTAAGTCTTTCTTATAATGTTATATATTGTAATCTCTCATTTTATAGAGGGGGATCTCTCGATTATCATAAGTGAAGCTCTGCCCAAATTGAAAGACAATCCTCAGACTTTGAGATTAGATTATTAATCATATTTTGATAAATGAATGAGAAAGCAAGTGACTTTTTAGATTTTGTGTTGGAATAAGCTTGTATCTTTTAGGAAATTGTCCTTATGTCTATTTCTTAATTACATTCTTGTCCATTTAATCAAACAAGTAGAACGAGTGGAAGTAAGATGGAAGATGTCTTGAAGCTGACTATGGGAGACTTTGTGCATTGCTTTTAGTTTGTGTTTTGTGTAAAGGATACTAGAGAAACTTTGAGCTCTCTTTATCCTTTGTAATCCTTTTACTATGTTGTAGTTTTAAGTGTAGACTTTGATTTGCATTTGATCCTGCTGTGTTCCTTTGTCCCAATCAGTAGGAGAGACAACTAAAACTTTATGTTTTAGTTGGTTTCTTGTGGTTTCTGTCTCTATCCTAGAAAGACCCTACTATTTGTTGAATATCACTTCTGAAAGAAGAGAAGTGACATTTTAGTAATTACACTAGGATCTTCCTTTGTTCTATGAACATCATCTTTGGAAAAAGAGAGATGGATGGTATGATTTCACCCATAAGTGTATTTTTAGTTTATATTAATATATAATAGTTTAAAGGGAACCTCCCCTTGCTAAGAAGACATATTTATCTCTTTGTGATGTGGTAGACCTACACATTTTATTATACAAATCTCCTTATGCTGTGGTTGATGCACCTATTTTGCCATTAGTCAACTGGTGACAAAATATTCACCCAACAATATGTTCAAATGTTGATGACTAGAGAATGAAAGACGATGAACTATAGGATATAGATGTGAAGAAAAATGGATTAGAAGAATGATTAGATATTATATGAAAGGACTTAGATGATCAAATTGATGATGGGATAAACATGATGATTACATGATTAGGTAGGTGATAGAGGATAGGATAAATGATTAGCATGTCTATTATCAAGACATCATTATTGTAGTTAGATTCATCATAGTCTAAGTAATATGATAAATATATCACTTAGTAGTATGTCCCATGATATAAGTATGATGAAGAGGACATTGTGCCAAATTGCATAAAAAGGGTCAAATAATTAACTCTACATCATTAGGGGAATCTAAAATCATCCTTATAACTTTTGGTGTCATCATAACATCCTTATTCATTACCCAATATAAAAAAAGAGATAAGACACAAAAATGAAAAGGAAAATAGTCAAAAAACATAAGATAATTATATATATACATGATAAAAGACATGTAAACAGATTAAAATAATAAAGAGCCAAAAAACAACATACACAAGTATCCACATGCAGTTTCATTATGTCTTGTCCATTTTTCCTAATGAGAGTTGACAAGATGATTGATCAGGTGATGAGTAGGACTAAGATGAGCATGATGATCATGATGTGAAGTGAAATTGGATCAAGGATATGGGTTTAGATATGGGTATAGATTTGGTGTAGATTAGGGATAGATCATAGGGACTAGTCAACTTGAGGATTGACCATGTCACAGATGAGAGACTCATGACTTATCAAGCTAAAATGAGACTACGTCAATGTTAGCTCAGTATAGACTATATTTGCCTTAATTTAGAATGAGAGACAATAGTGGGATAGATGAATTTGACTTGGTGAAGAGAGATGAAAGGAATGGAGATGGATGAGAAAGGGGGAATAGGCATAAGACAAGACATCCAGGAATATTTTTGACTTTTTCCATGTTTTATGATTTTTTTGGATTTTTGACATATTTCATTTTTTGGTATTTTTTGGAATATGTATGTACACTATACAAATGGGATTACTATTAAAGGGATACCAAGCCTATCAAATAAGATAAGGATGGATGGAATAATGGATGGGACTATAAAAATATGATGGCAATGTTGAAAATGGGATGAGGACAAAGGAAGGATGGACTAGGGATTGCCAATGATCACATTATTAAGGAGATAGATATCTAGTTACCTGAGTGTCAATTAGAGGATATGCTAAGATAATTCTAGAACATTTCTTAAGGCATATTCCACTACCTTATAAAGGTCAATATTGGAATAAAGGAGGTACATAATACGATTCATGATATGATGGTAAATGATACATAAGAATAATAGAAGAGGGATATGATATGGATGAGATTGATAAGGGATGAATTTTGCCCCAAAGTGTTGAGGTGAATTATGGACAATATATTATTTTACCATGATACCAGAAACTAGTTTTCATAATGGTACTTATCCAAGGTGATAGAAGACTAATTTTCACCATTACAAACATGATTTTTATTTCATTATTTAATTTTTTAATTTTTTTGACTTTTTTATTTTATTTTTTAAATTTTTTAAAGGCATCTTGATTTATTAGAGGTGGGTGAGATGCAAAATCTATAAATTTTCATGATATTCATCCAACACCTATTCTAGAGAGATGTGATACTATGATCATGTTGTCATTTCTAGATGTATTGATGTCTGTGTGACCTTCATTGATTATTGATTTAGACTCTTCCATATATCTAGACTAAGTGTATTCATCACCACTATGAGAGATAATAATACTCGAGAGTGTGATGTGAGGTATGGATCAGATTATATCTTGATGCTGATGGAGGTGTATTAGAGAATGGATGAGAGGATGGTGTGATTGGTATTTGAGTATTAGGACTAATAGTTGCATACATCATTGGAGATGTTGGACCTTTCACATTTAATTAGTACCATATGTAAAAATACTTTAGGAAATCAAAGACACTTTGACTTTGAGATTCTTATTTGATCTAATTATTTGAATAATTATCAACCATGATGATAGTGATTTTAATGTTATTTTGATTTTTAGACTTGATTATTTCTCAACTACCTCCTGTTTCTTGACTTTGGGCTTCACCAAAGGAGAATGATCTTTAAATTTGATGATCCCTTAGTGCCTAAGATTTGGATTCACTAGGGGAAGACACATTTCGATTAGGTCGATGATTTAAATTTTATTGATTTTGACTTATTGGATCAAAGGTGATTTGATCATTATGATTTACTTTTTTAACATAATATTGGACCTTTGTATTTATGGCACATATTATATTATATTATATTATATTATATTATATTATATGTATGCTTATGTTCATGCTTATAGAGGGAGGTCATTAAATGATGATTGATAAGAAGAAAAGGATCTATTATAGATGAAGATTATTGAGATGGAATGATGAGTTCAATGAGTCGTAATGGGGTAGCATGGTCCTCATAGAGGTTCCTTGAAGACCCATTTTTGATATAGGAGAAAATCTCCTCAAGATCAACAAAAAGATCACTAAGACTAGATAAAAGATATGCATTTGATGTAGGATCAGATCAACTCTAATTATATTCAATAGATAAAGCTTGTAAAACTCTATTTTAACTTCATCATCCTAATTAGGATTATAATATATGCCTTGTGATTGTTTAATATCTAGATTAGAGATATCCTGAAAAAGATAGGCATGGTCATATTTTTGAATATCTATAAGGGATGATATTTTTTTATGAGGAATCTGATTTAGATACTAGTGTTAAACATGATCATGATGTAGATACCACTTGTATTTACTTTGATGTTTATTCTAATACATAATATATGATTCTAATAGTAGATTATTCTTTGTCCACAAGTGACCTCTTAACATGGGGTCTTTGAAATGATGGGTGGGAGGAAGATGATGGAAGGACAATGGATTCTCCAAGGATAGGCCTATGAAATGACTCATGTAGGAAAGTAGGAATAGGATTATGGGAAATAGACTCATCTTTAATGGAAGATTTGTCAAAGATGGGGTGGGGGACTATGGAAGATAAATGTGGTGTCTTGACCTTGGCTTGGAAAGGGAAGGGATTGATCATGATTAGGAATAGAATCTTGGCATCCCTCTTCCTGTTCATATAATTCATTATCAATTTCAATACCACCATTATCAATGAGGTCTTAGACATATTTTTAAAAATTACAACATTAATTAATGGTATGCCCCCAAGTTTGGTGATATACATAGTATTAGTTGGCGTTATACCAAGAGGGCTTAGGTTTGGTAGGATTAAGATATTATATAGGTGGATTGATCATCATGTCAATGAAAACTATTTTTTATAATAGGGATTATAAGGATATAGGAAGTGGTGTATAGGGGCTCTCTTCACTTCTTGACTTAGATGTGGAAGCATTAGACTTTGGATCAGATGATTGTTGATGTGATTGGGTGGGTGGAGTAGTAATAGATGAGGTGGCTAGGATAAGATTCCATTTGCTACAATAGGAAGGGTTATATGACTAGTTATGACTATGGATGGAGGATTTGAATGGGGTTGGGTGGTGTGAAGACTAAAAGTTGACTGATGTGGATGGGTGCAAACTAGAGGTAATGTTAGGTGGATAGGGTTGAAATCTATAGGATGTGGGGTGTTAATCTCAAGGAGGCAAGAAAAAAGCATATCCTTATTGGCCATGAGGCATTGGTTAATTAGGGTATTGAAGAAATCTATTTTTGATACCATGGATAAATATTGGAGATATTAAGGATGATATGGTTTGTTAGCCCCAATCAATAGGTGTAAGGGATTAAATGGAAATATTAAGGGATAAAGATGAGATGTGTGGTAAAAGTTTGGACAAAGGATTTGTGTGGTCTGATCTCAAGTTTCATTTAATCATATAAAAGTTTGGATGGAATAAGACAATATTTAAGTATACCAATTAAGATTTGAGCTAGACTTTGATAATTATGATTAGATTTGACTAGGTGGTCTACTACAAGCTCTAAGATTTGATAAGGGATTAGATTGCCCGAAGAGATTGATTTCAACTAGGGATTGATTGGATGAAGACTAGATCAAGGATAAGATGATAAAATTAAATAGGATTATATGATTTGATTGATAGGTTGATAGGACTGCAAATATGACTTAAACTTGATTAGACACAAGCAAGCTAATGATGAGGACCTTGATATGAAAAGAGTTATTTTCCAACATGTATGAGGACAAAAGTATGATTAAAATTTTGAAAAAAGGACTAGTAGAGTCAAGGGAATTATTTTTCTTGGATTAGGATTAGGAATAGGTTATATGAGTATGGAATATGGTGGTGGAAAATGTGATAAAGCTAGACAAAGTTAAGACAAATGGTCAATTTAGACTAGGGGACTGGTTATGGATAAGATAAACTTAGTCAAGATTAGACTATGATAAGGTATGATATATGGATGACAATAATTACAACTAGGTTATGTAATTGATAAGAGTAATGACTAGGATGTGATTAGGATGAGAGGGGTGTTGAGAGGTAGGATGGGATGCAAGATGATATAGGCTTAAAAATATGTACACAAATGTACAAGAGTATAGTGATAAGGATTTATAGAATGATATGATTACAAAATAAAGATATGAAATATGGTGATATGTGAAAGAAACCTAGATAAGTGTGTAAAGGCTTGGGTAAAATGATGACCCAACTCAAAAAAAACACAGGTCTAACATGAAACACACACAAGCAAGTACATCACAACCCTAAGATTAGTAAATTAATTGGGAGTGTAAATCCATGAGTGAACAATCTATTAGATTTATAGGTGAGGTTGTAGATAGGTGACCCATTAAAAAATGTATCAGACCCTCTCAAACATATCTGTAAATGATATTCACTTGGGAGTTGACACTGAATCTAGCAGTAATTTGCCTATTATGATTAATGGTCTTAATCTAGGTTGAATGGGTTTTCTAGGATCATCCCTAATATTCATTAGGTAAAGTGAGGCCCAAGTCTATGTAGTGTGTTATCTAATTCTTGGTTTATATAATTAACTCTTACCCCTCATGAAAGACCTATATGGGGTTAACCACTTAGCCTAACATTAGTTATTCTTGATATTTATACTCCACTAGAACATAAAGTGTGTATTAGCACGTGGTGGTGAAATATAAATTCACTATCCACATTAGACTATGGAAAGTGTGTGGGAGTCACTTACACACCATGTTACCCCTAACAATAAAAATGGGAGGGTTTGTTAGTGTTTTTAATCATTTAAGACTTATTGTTAGGACACAAGGAGGAAAACATACACCATTGTAGCCCTCAGATGACACACAAGCAAACAAAAAGATTTATTAACCAATTTAATTAAGTGTGATATATATAAATATATTTACAAAATTATTTTTCAAAATACCAAAATATCTTTGACAAGTGACCTACAAAACAAGTGATTAGTAGTTTCAATGGCAATCTTGGAGAGGAAACCTATAAGATAAGACATTAGATAAAATATATGACATACCAGAGAAGATTTTAGCAAGTCAAAATTTCTATTAGATTCACCCCTATGATAAAAAAAATGTTAGTCAAATAAGCCTTAATAAAAACCACCAAAAAATTGTGATTTTGGCTCTATAATTTCTTTGGATGAGGGGACATGATATGGGGGTCTAGGACATTAGCCACCAAGTAGGTCAAGAGGTAGTACGCCTTGTGGGGTTAATGGGTATTACCCCTTAAGGTGTCAAGAAGTAGTTCCCCTTGTAAGGTCTAGGGGTATCACCCCCAATGCACTCCCTGTTGTGATACAATGTGGGGTTGATGGGTAGTGACCTTGAAGCCAAACATAATTTGGGATTTGTGTAACCCTTGGAATGACTAAAAAATCATTGAAATTGATCCTAAAATACACAAAATAAAGGAAAATATGAAAGGAAAAATTAATGGAAAACCATAAATACACAGTCAAACTATTCAAAATTGATTCTTGAAACTATAATACCACAACTTCTAGGCAATATTTTAGCTTCAAAATATGTGGTTTTGATAACTATTAGTTGACCATAACCACATGGTTTAGCAAAATCACTTACGGTCAATTAATACTATAGCTTAATAATAATACCACACTTTGATATTTTGTAAAAGGTATGTGATTATATGGTTTGCCAGTGAAATACTGAAACTAGAACTTTAATACCACACTTCATAATATGTGATTTTATGTTCTATATGTAAAATAGTGAATCTAATAGTAGACTATAATATTTACAAAATGATTTAGATGCTATATAATATTTATAAAATGATAAATTATTTATAGAATGATAAAATTTATCTTTTATAATGTTATGAATATTTAAAGTTATACTAAATTTTGACTAGATTAATGTACTATTTAAACTATATAAATCAAAACCACCTCTTTATAGTAAAAATCATAGGTCTATGTCAAATCTACCTTTCATGATATGTAATACTACACTAGATAGTCAAAATGAAGATTTAGGGATGTTTGATTTTGATCTAGATATAAATTCCCCCTCCCTAAAAACATACTTTATTCAAATAAAATCAACAAAAGTATCAAAGATCAAAAACATAGATTTGAGTTAGTGACCCTGTATCAAGATCAAAACCATAGATTATGGAGGCAAAATCATAGGTGTAAATCAATATCACAACTAGATAGATATGGTTTTGCTTAATATGAAAAAACTATGTATGATAAGAAGATATAAACTTTTCTTTAAGCCTAAAGAACAACCAGGTTAGTACAAAGTTGCAAAAACCAACAAGAAGACCAAAAAAAATTATAATATTTGATCTTAACATGATATCATGTTAAAATACATTTAGACTTTCAAAACCATATTTATCCTTTAAAAACCACATTTAGAATTTTAAAACCACATATTGCAAGATGAATTTTTGTAATAGGTCAAAAAAATATCAAAATAATAGTCATGGTTAGTAGTTAGGGTTGGTGGTTAGGCAAACCACAACCACCGAGTTCAAAAATACCTATGAAACATCACAAGTTGTAGAGAAATTATATATTTCATCTAGAGAATGATATTTTTGAAAATTTAAGCTACAATCCACTTTCAATTTGACCTACAAGCTTGATTAACACACTTAAACCATAAGAGGTCAATTCAAGAGGAGAGATCCCAACATGGTCGCCAAATGTAAGATGATAAATTTAGAAAATCATATTTGATCATTAAATTTAACCAAATACCCAAATTTACAATCCAAAATTGAAATATAAAACCATTAGATCAAAATTCAATCAAAATTAAACATTCATAACAACATTCTAACCTAAAGCAAAGTGTTCCCAATCAAAATTCAAACAAACTAAAAGACTAAGGATTATGGATTGAGATTGCTTACAAGTAGACTCAAAATTTTAGCATGATTTTGGATTGATAAATGGACTTGGATATAGCATTTATTCATGTATTTTTGATTTATGTTATCATTATTCTTAAAATATAGGAGTGAAGATGTTTAAATAGAAGGATAGAGGGAAGATCAATGGCCATCATTCAAAGATGGGAACATGAAGATCAATGGTGGAGGATTATCCAAGGAATTAAAAGTTCTTTAGATGAGTCTATTGGATGGAAATTTATAGAGGTAGAAGCCTCTATAATCTCTTTGGAGGTCTTAATCATAATCATTAGTGGGTTCTAGAGAATCTTGGCGGTAGGATTGTAGGAAAGCCTAGAAGTAGGTAGGTGGGTGGGTTATGAGAATTCTAAATTCCAAAATATTAGACAAGTGGGATTAGTTAGTGTATAATAATGGATTAGGTGGATTAATGAAGAAGTGGGGATGAGGTATTTGATTAATCGATGAATGAAAAGGGATGTTAGATAAATTACTAGGAGGATTAGTAAGAATGATTTAGATAAATAGATGAGGTTAGTGATCATTAATTGAAATTAGAAATGTTAGTATCGACTAATAATAACATTAATGATGATAAATGAATAGATAAAATTTTGGTTCATATGGTACAAACACAACTTTTTGACCTTAACTTCATGAAAATCATTTTTAAAGCATAGCCAATGATGCATAGATTGGTTAGGTATATGTTTTGTAAACTTTTGATTAATGGTCAAAAATTCATAAAGGTATTTGTAATGATATGTATATAGTTCAAAATGACATATGTTGTGTAGAAATTAAGTAAAATTAAAAATAATAGTTTAACATTAAAAATATATATATTAAAAAACTACACTTTCCCCTCTACAAACCCACATATATTTTCTTAAAATAATTAAATCTACTTGATCAAATGTGATGGGAAAGATGAAAAAAACATATAATTTTCTTAAAGTTCATGTGAGTTGTTCCATTATAGGTTTTAGGCTAGGTTTGGACCCCCCAAGCCTAAACTCGAGCCATTTTTTGAGGGAAAGTGGAAAAGTCAAAATAAATACTTCTTGAAAGGGCTTATGCCATTTGAAATGCAATTTGTGGAGGAAAGGTTGAAACTTTTGAATGAAAGGGAGTACGCCCTTTGAGGTATAAAATGTTTTTCTTCTTGTTTAATTATAATTTTACATTTATTTTATATTACATTTTATATTCTTATACTTTATATCTATTCTTCATAATATAAAAAAATTAAGGCCACTTTGCATCTTCTTAAATCAATTTCAGAGCTGTAAGAGCTTTAATTTATAAGTTAGTTTTTAAAAATCCATTATGGTCAAAACTTAGTTTTTAGAATTTTAATATTTAAAAATGACTAAAATATTGGATTTATTACTCTAATCTCAAGTATGGATATCATTTTTTGAGATAAATATAGGCAATGATATATAGATATGGGCTCATGTATAGGTTAGTTGAGATAGAGATATGTCATATACTAAAATGAATGTAACATATAAAAAATATGATGGGATGAAGCATGCATGGATAGATTGACCTATCTTAAATTATACATACAACCCTTTATGAAAACATTGACCACTATTCCCATATCGTATTCATGGTCTAGACTATAAATTTGACACAATTCTAGGTGGTGATATTCCTGTTGTAGGGCCTTATAATATGTTAATTATGCTTTGGTCTCTAATATAATAAATCAATGGATAACATAGGAATGACCCCAACCAAATATATAGGTGGCACCATTCTAAAGTACCTATCCCAATCTAAATCTTTCTTTACTTGATAATTCAAGGACAACTAGCCCTACCTACTTCATCTATGTCGAGTAAGGTAAGAGAAGTTTATGTTCCTAATATATAGATTTGCTTCACACAATAACATATCAAGGGAAGTATACCTTACTAATAGATATAAATGGATTAAGGCATATATTTCAAGGGAACCTTTTCTTCTTTATATCTATCTTTTTTTTGCTTCTATATTAAGGCATAATTATCCAGGTAAGTTTACTTTAGGATATATAGATTTGTCCTTTCCCTACCTACTTAGAGATGCCCTACCTAATAAGGTAAGTGAAGCTTGATTCTATATATATATATATATATATATATATATATATATATATATATATATTTGTTATTGTCCTACTTAATTTGTCTTCTAGAATAAATTCTTATCTATAAATGGAAGCTTGTTTATTTATATATAGATTGCATATATTATTTCCCTACCTACTTAGTTATGCCATAACTAGTTATATTTTATAGCTATCAAGGGAAGCTTACTTCCTAATAGATATAATGAGAAATAAAGTTTCAAATCATGTTTTACACACACACACACACACACACACACACACACACACACACACACACACACACACACACACACCATTGAGTATTCCCTACCTACTTTATCTAATCGATTATGATCTACCTACTTTACCTACCTTAGTATGCCCTACCTGATTAAATACCTGTGTTGGAAATATGATTATCATTGATGTCAAAAGGGATATAGTTAGCACTATGGATGTCATTGATGTCAAGAGAATTAGTCATAGATAAGATTGATGGAGAGAAAATCATGTTTTATAATTACACAAGTTGTAATATTGTCATATAAAATTTTCATGATTTTACAGAGATTATTTTAAGATGTTTGCAGAGAAATTGATAGAAATATGTTTTGGGTATTTTCCAAGTGCATCTCATATATATGGTCTATACATTTAGATGAAGAGAAATGAGCTAAAAAATGATTTATCCTTACTCTCAGCCATTACTAGGGTTTCTCAATAAAACCCTATTAGTTTAGTTATGGTGTTTAAAGGCTTTTATATTTTTATATTGACTAGGTATAGGTTAGAACCAGTTGCTTAAGTTATAACTTAAACCTTCCTCATCATTGTGAAACTGGTACCTTTGACCTAGTAATTACCATATTGGAGTAGTGATCAAAGTCTATAATATTCATAAGTCCTCAACATAATATTTATTTGAGTTTGATCAATGGTGAACACTTAATCACATGATGAAGATCCACTGATATGCAACAAGTTAAATACGTAAAGAACCTAAGAATGAACACATCAGTGACATGTGTCATGATCATGGAGCTTGAGTAGTAGATCTATGGTGTGGTTCAAAATCATATAATCAATGATCAATGTGAAGGTACCAAGTATCTAAATAAAGGCAACTAACACTAATGTGTAGAAGGCCTGAAAGTATGTCAAGTGTCACAAGCATGGGCACTAATAACAATGTGAAAAAGGCACATGAGGGTGCCAAGTGTCACAAGCATGAGCATTGGTAGCAATGTACAAAAGGCATGTGAGGTTACCAAGTGTCACACATGTGAGGACTGAAAATAAATGGCTTAGAAGGTACATGAGAGTGTCAAGTGTCCTAATCCTTGGAGACTAAGACCAATATCAATGGATGTAACTTAAAGTTGAAGAGTTAAAGTTTAGAAGCTCATAAATATTTAATAGATCATGTGATCTTGTTAGATTTTGATCTGATGGTTGTATTTTAAATTTGGGACAATTGAATGAGGATCATTAGATCATGGCATGAAACTAAAGATCAATGGTTAGTATTTAAAGAAATTTTCATCTTAATAATTAAATGATGGAACACTCAGGTAAATTATATTATAAGACAGAGAATAATATAGATTTCTATAGTCAATACAAGTTGTATAAAATGGCATGTGTATCAAAACTAGAATCTGATATATGCTAAATATAGTAAAATACAAAGAATTATGGTGTTGGTATCTAATTTTAAGAAGTGTAAAACTTGTTGTTAAGGAAATATGAGTTGATTTCAAAAAAAATGGAGAGTGATGTGTTAATGACCAAGTGTGAACATAGAGAACATATGATACCTATATCCAATGAATATATACATCATTTAGGATATACACTGTGTAGAAAATGAATTAAATTAAAAGGGAGAGAAGCAAAGAGGAAGAGAGAGAAGTGTAGAGTATGAGTAGTTATAGAATAGGCTTATAACATAGAACTAGATTCATTATTTAATTAATTTTTGTAATTAGGAGTAGTATCTCCATAAAAGATCTGATTGGCAGGTGACATCAAAAGCGCTGAGTTGGTTCTCAGTTAGGGAGTAGGTGCTTCCTTAAAGTAGGTGCTCTTAATTTAGGGAATTGGTGCCTCCTTAGGGTCGATGCCCTTAAAAATTGTAACAAATAAGGTTTTGATTAAAAGGCTAGATTAGAATAGTAGATTCTATAATCTATTCTCACCATGGATTTTCTCACATTAGTTTTTATATGTATATTGAGTGTTGTGTATATTTATGTGTGTTTGATCTCTGCCTATACTTTTTAATTTGCATTAAAAGTATTAAATGACTAGTTTTAATCAATCTACTAATTCACCCCACTCTCAGTAGATAGTTGTGTTCCAACAATTAGTATCAAATTCTTGGTTCCTTAAAAGAAACTTAATCAGCTTAGGTAGATCTTGGATAGTGAACACAAATGGTTAGTCAAGAAGGCTCTTCCTCAAATAAATCACCTCTCTTTGATGGATCAAACTATACATTTTGGATCATTATAATGGAAGCATATTTATCTTCATTAAGGTTTGATGTATAGATATCTATTATAAATGGATATGCAATGCCTACTACAACTCCTATTGATTAGGGTAGCAAGAAATCATATGAGAACAATGCCAAGGAAAAGAATGCTATCCTTTGTTGATTATCTAACTCAAAGTTTGTTAAAGTCATGAATTTTCAAATAGGACATGATGTATGGAAAAATTTGAAGATCATATATGAAGGTGATGATAAGGTAAAGCATGCCAAGCTACAAACATAAAAAGGAAAGTTTGAAAGTCTTAAAATGAATTAAGAAGAGAAAAATGTAGACTACCTCCTTAAAGTAGATGAAATAGTCAATGCAATTAGAGGCATTGGAAAAGAGATGAAAGATTTGTCATTGTTAGAAAGGTCCTAAGATCTCTACAATCTGGGTATGACTCTAAAATATCTACAATAGAGAAATTAAGAGATCTGGATAAACTCATTCTTTATGAGTTGCATGGAACCTTCATAGCCTATGAGATGAAAATGGGAGAAGTAAATACTTTCAAGAGAAAATCTATATACAAAGCATCCAAACAAGTAAAAGAAAAAGCACCTATTGGCTCTATTGGCTAGATATTCTATAGTTTATCAAAATTACCTAGGAAGTCATGGAATTGAATCCCATTCATTTAATGGTGAATCTCTTATATGCTTATGTCTATTTACTTCTAATTATTCACAACTCTTAGTTATTCACAAATTATGTGAAAGTTGTCTTATTTTTGGGGTATTACTTTAATCACGTAGTTCATAAACCATAACAAGGTGATTTTTTAGCAAGTAAGCAGCTATTTTAGAGAATGTATAAATAAATTTTGGGAAATATAGAATGAAAGACTGAAATATTTAATAAAAAAGAAGTTGTACTTCAAAATAAGTAGTTTTATAGAGATTATTAAATATGCATAGCTAAATAAACATTAAAAAGATGATAATCCTTTCAAAAAATGATTAAGAAAGATTGGAATTCACATTTAGATTTAAAGATAACACCAACTTTATGATTTTAACCTTCAAAAATCCACCAAATGATCTCATGAGATGCAAAGTTCCATAAAAATCAATGTCCTTATTCATTTTGAACTAATTTCATACAAAATAAAAAGTTAGAAATCTAAACACAAATTTTAGATTACTTAAACTCATGCTTCAGTTATAGTTTTTTTCCAAAATTACCATCCCCAAGAACACATGCCTATACTTATATTTGTACAATTTTAGAATTTAAAATCAAATAGGAGACAAATCCTTGAATTTACATGTGTTATGATAAAAAATAGGAACCATTAAGTGCATCCTCCTAGAATTTCTCCTTTGTGGAATATAACGACCAATGACATTTTACACTTATTTGTTTTAATATTTGAAACAAAAACAATCTCTTTGCATACCATGCAAATTTTTCTTAAGTAATTTATCTTTACAAAATGACTTCAAGTAATGGAGTTTAGCCAAGTTACATGAGTCTTACATCTTACAAAGTAACTTACTTATGCAAGTAACTTCACTAAATGACATTAATTTCAAAGTAATTACTCAAAACAAAATTAATTCAAATAAATAGATAAAATAAAGGAAAATGGAATAAAAAGGAAGAAGTTATCAAGAAGAGAAAAAATAGTCACTCCACATCATGAACTTTAGATCTACATTTATCTCTATATTTAATATGCCGAGACATCATGAATTATATTGCTATATCATATGATTTGGCAAGTGATTGCCTTTTAGTTTCATACCTCAATAATTCTCTTTCCAACTTCTTGCCATAAGGCTTCACCCTCTCAAGTCTTTGTTCAAGCCTTTTGATTTCTTGTTGACATTTGATTAACTCCTTTATAGATTTTACTGTGAAAGAAGTTGTGACCTTTTTAATTAATTGCTTGAACTATTCATATTTTTTTGGAGCTTTCTCAGATCGAATGTTAGTAAGACCAAAGATGCAACCCTCCAAATTCACTTTTTCATTGTAAACATCTTCTTATAAAGCCTTCATTTCTTTACACATGGCCCAAAAAATATAAATGCAAAAAGATATGAGGTATTCATCTTGTTTTTCTTTCTTTAATAATCCTTTAGGGACAATCTATTCTTAGATTAAAACTTTTTCACTCAAATTATTTATTCTTTGAAGACTTTCTTGCTGTAACTCAAAAATACCCTTCTCATTTTCTATTTCTTTCATTACTACCTTTATTTGTGCTAATTTATGTTCAATATAAACATGAATACCTGGGACCTCAAGAAAGTGCTTCTGAGTAGTTTGTAACTTCTTCTCCTTCTATTCATCAATGGACTCAGCCTTATCTCCATTTTTCTATACCTTAGTTATTACTTGTTGACCAATTGAATCACCTAAAATAATTGACTGCTGAGGAGTGAATCTTACCACCTTGGCAATTATTTCACACAAGTTTACAATTTGTTCCTTTAATTTGTATTTATCAATTTTTTGTTCATCGAGCTTATAGAATAGAGTATTTATCAAGGTCTGAGTATCTTACTTCAATCCTTATGTGGTAACTTCTCCAAGGGATATTTTAGTGACTGTTAAGTTTGTTTAGTGACTTCATCTTTACACTTACCCTAAGGAGGAACAAATATCACTACAAATTTATAACCTGAAGGTTCAATTATTGACTTAAAAGTTACTTTATTGCTATTAGTCTTCTTTCCTTTCATATCAAGACTCTTTGATAGATGCAAATCAATATCTTCCAAATTTATAACTTCTTTAGTTTCAAGAATTGTCTGCAAAGCTAACCAGGATGAAAATTTTGTGCTTGCTAGAGTAACTAAATGTATAACCACTTATTGTTTATTTTTTATTAGTACTAAGTCTTGGGAAGGAGCTTATTGTGCATTTGAAACATCTTGTACTACATTGTGAACTGCTTGTTAATCCTTTTCTTTCTCTATTTCTTTCTCAACCTATGTTTCCTTCTAAGCTTTTGCTTCTTTCTCTTTCTTCTTTTCAACTTGCTTCTCCTTTTCCTTTGCCACTTCATTATCCTTTTCCTCTTCCTTCTCTTTCTCCTTTTCCACTTCCTTCTCCTTCTCCTTTGTTTCTTTCTTAGGTTCAACCATTTCCATTTGCTTTTTTGTGATACCTCCTAAGATGAGGTTACTTTTTTAGTAGTTACCTATTTTGTCTCCTTCTAAGGGGTTAGTTGATCATCTAAAGGGGGTGGAGGTGGAGTAGTGGGTGGAGAAGATGGAGGAAGAGGAGGAATAACAACAATATTATTTTTAATGGGCTTCTTGAGAGGCTTGATGCTAGGAGATTTTAGAGGTGGCATGAGTATTGATGGATCTATGGCAGGTGTAGTAGAAGTAAAAATGATGGGTGGAGAAGTATATATGTAGGGGACTAAATAAAGTGTGGTGGAAACTAGTTGAATTATTTATTTATCTTTGAACACAAAATAAGTGTCATCAAAATTTTTCTTCAACTTCAAATTTATTCTTTAGCTCTTGACTACTTTCTCCTTGAATTATCTTCTCCTTCTAGCTTATTCTAGTAGTTTCAATCATTAATTCCTTCATTAAATATCCCTTATTATGGATCCAAGTAGAAGTCATGGCAAGGACCATAGAAGTTTTGTCTGTAATAGTTTTAACTTGATCTTAACCAAAGACAATCTCTGGAAGTGGAGCATTATCCCCTCTACTGCATGATAGGCATCGTTAGTTTTAATTCCATCATCCTCCAGGTCCTCTAGAATTGTTGCTAAATCAAAAGTATGAATCTATTCAATAGTCAATCTACTATTGTCTCCCCTTATTACATCAAATTCATCCATACAGTCAATCCAAAAGACTTCAAGTATAGGAATATGCATATACACAAGAAAAATTGTAATTTGAGCTACTCCTTTATAATAAATTTTTTATCTGACTTAAAAATGGGTCTGATTGTAGTTTTGTTACATATATTTTTCTATGTTCTTGGCTTTGTAAATACTATAACCATGATAATGACCAATAACAATAGGAAAATTGACCATGGGACAGTGAATGTTTGAAAATAAATCATTAAACTCAACTAGTTGCCTACACAGCTCCATAAGGATCCATTTATCACTATGATTCCTTGGAAATTTGACTAGAGTGCCCAATAAACCACCAGCTCTAATGTATGTGAAGTTGAGGAACTAAATTAAAATGCATCCAGATTGGGAAACTACATCACATACTACATCAAATACTCTGTTGTGTTTAAGAGCCACATTTAACTTGCAAATGATTACATAAAAGAAACCATCATTTACCTTTTTATAATTTTTGAAATATTTAGAGAGAACCTATTGGGGGTACTATTCATATATATGCACTGATGCTAATGTTCCTTTTATAGTTAATATAGAGAAAGATCCACTTGATGTTGTTACATATATTGGGTATGAAGTCATCTTGAAGTCAAAATTTGTCAACACTTGACTCAATTGGTGGTCAATGTTATCACTTATCAATATCGACCATTCAATCATTGAAGAGTTCCTATTGACATCAATGGCCCTACTGTATACATACATCCAAGTTGAAAAACACTTAGCATTCTTCTGTCCATTTATTCTACACAATAACTGGGTAATATCATCAACTTCCTTGATGAAGTCAGACCTTACTATCTATTTTGAGAACCTTAAGGGTTGCTTAACTTTACCTAGATAGTTAGTGTTAATTACTTTAATACATTCTAGAGTCTGTCTTTCCCAGAGAGTCTTTGATTTCTCCATTGATAAATCTAAAACTTTAGAATTTGTTAGAATCTTTAAATAGTAGTCAAAGTACTAAACATCAAGCCTAATTACCACATTTCCTAAAGTGTCCTTCACTATTCTAGTGAGAGAGTCATAGTACTTGGCACATTCTTGGATGAACTAAAGTAATTGTATAAAACTTGACAAAGTTGTAACTTGTAAGATTCCTTTGTTGGTCATTATTTGCATGAGTGGAGTCTTAATGATAACTTTGGATTTCTCTAATAACTTAGTTATGGACACATGCCCCATATTCATGTCACTAATTTCTAACACCTTAGATACAACACTTGACTCATTGAGGTATCCTTTGTACTCATACTTCATCTTTGTTTTTTGAGGGTTTGCATCTTTCTTTACTTTTACTTTACTCTTACTACTTGGCCTAGGAATTTCTTCAAGTGCTAACTCAGGGAATTTTTTAATTAAAATTGTTGTTTCTTATACTCTTACTCTAGTTATTTTTTCCTATGATTCTTTTGATCCTAACATTTACTCTAGTTCACTCTAGAAAAATTTGATAAGTACTCTAGAACACTTAGTGACTGCTCCTACTAATTTAGAAAAGGTTGAAGATATGAGTTAAGTTGTCTCAAATAATACCCCTAAGCAAGGTTTTGATTTCAAGAAGTAGAGAGCCTTGAAAACTCCAAGTAATTCATAGTAAGTAATAGGGTATCACAACTTTGAGTTGGACTAGATAATCCTCAAGTCTTAATTAATCAAGAATCCATGCAGGTAATAGGCGTGGAAAACTTTGGGTTTCTCTAAGATTATAACTCTAGATTTTTATTATTAAGTTACTTATATTTAAGACTCTGAGTAAGTAATGAGTTATGAGGAGTTTGAATTTCTAAAGGGAAGTTACTTCAGGTTTACTAAGACAAGTAAATTGGGTTGGAAAACCTGAAGAAGTAATACATAATCATAACTTTAGGTAGGCAAGGTGTTTGAGAGCTTCAAACTTCTTGAGGGTAGTAGCCTAGGGTCGATACTCTGAGTAAGCAATAAGCAATGAGGAGTTTGCGTTTATTACTATTTCAATAGTTGGGTTTTCTGCTAGGTAATCCCATTCTTTAAGACTTTGATTAGGATTTTTCATGCTAAATGTTTATGAGAACTCTTATAGGGTTTTTACAACACTTTACATATAAACATAACATTTAAATGCAATTAAAAATAAGAAATATCAAAGAAGGCATTAAAGGTCACACGTGAATCTTATGAGAGGAAAAATGAGAAGAAACATCCAAAATGAAGACATGAAACCCAAAGGGAAATGATGTACATATCTTGAACACAAATGGGTTGTGATGGGTTTGATCCAAAATCTCAAATAGTGTCATACAATTTTCACAAGGATGACAACTTGGTCAAATAACTCGAATGTCAGGTGGGAAATGAGGTGGATTTTCTCAATATTTATATTGTCTAATGCATTAATAACACGTAGGAGACATGTGTGAGGGATCCACATAAGCCCTTACCTTTTTGTCGAGTTTCTTAGACTACTTAACTTATTTTGGCTTTTAAAGTGAAGTAACCTCATAACTCTTATTTGGTCTAGGCTTGAGTGTACTTCAGACTTGCAAACCCTTATTGCTTTTACTTGTATATTTGAGCAAGTGAAATTACTTTAAAAACTTGATTTTCTTTAATTAGTGTTTTATAGGTTTACGGATATACTTTACTTGGCTTCTAATGAGAAGTAAAATTATTTGATAATTTTGGTTTAAATTGGATGGTACAACTCAGGTTTACAATGACCACTTACTTTCTACTTGATAAGCAAAGTAACTCAGAGAACCCGAGTTGGCCTAGAAGTGGGCTCAAACACTTAGCATTTTGATCTTCATGGAAATATAAGTAAATTGGTTTTTCAATAATGGTCGTGGGAAAACATTTTCCACCTTTTAGAGTAGTTTAAAGCAATTAGGAATGAAATCAACCATAATGAAAATAGCTAAATAATAAGTCTTATTCAGCAAACTAAGTTTCAACAAGAACAACTGACTTTCAAAAGACAAAAATTCAATAGGGGTATCCCAAAATTCCATGTGTGAAATTTTGGGTGACACTAGATGGCTCTTATTAGGGGCATATTTATTTCTATCAGAAAAAAAGAAGCAAGGATGAGATCTAAATATCTTTGGTTTGGAGTCTTATTTATTAAGCATGAAGTCATGTAGAAACTCAATCACAAAAACTACAAAACAAACAAAGAAACAAAAATAATTGAACAAAGGAAAGATTGAAATCTTATTTATATACATATAGGTGTTACCCTATTACCCAATTCTTGTAGAGCTCAAGTGCTGCCCATTGAAAGGTAATGATAGTTCAATTCCATCTTGATAAGCTAGGATGAAGCTATCTCTTCCATCAATCTTAATTATAGTGAAAGGCCCTTTATTCAAGGAGTCAAACTTGTCATGCTTCCATTTTTGTCCATTCTACTTATCCTATAGAAGGACTAGGTGACCAAATTCAAACTATCTATCTCAAGCCTTTTTATCAAAGATATTCTTCACTTTCATTTGATGGTTAGTTAGCCAATAAACAACTTGAGTATGAGCCTCGTTTATTTTAGTGAGAAATGTAATCCTATGCTCAAGTGACTATTGATAAGTTACATCTTCAATAGCTTTAAACAATTGTAAAGTAAGAAAGTCTATGGTGATTGGTATCTCAACATTTGTTTCATATAATAGTTGGAAAGGTGACATGCCAATGGCTTTCTTTGGAGTGATTTTTTCAACCCATAGTGCATCAAATAGCTTCTTGTGCTAGGTACATTGACTATTATCCACCAGCTTATGAATGATGGTCATCAATTTTTTGTTACTTGATTTAGCTTGACCATTCCTCCCAGGATATTGATTTGAAGCATGAACTAGATCTATTCCATATGAGTAACATAAATTAGTTAGTTCTATTGAAGAAAAGTTGGCTGGATTATTGGTTACTATCTTGTGTAGGACACCAAACCTTATTATGATATTCTCTTTAATAAAGTCACATACAACTTTAGAAGTGGCATGCTTGATAAGAATGGATTCTACCCATTTTTAAAAGTATTTATTTGTAGTTAGGACATAATAATTTCCTACACTTGAATAGGATTCAACATGCCAATAAAATCTATGCCCCACTACTAGAATGGTTCACTAATTATAACTTATTTTAATGGTAATGCTAAAAACTTTACACGTCCCATAAAGTGTTGACATTCTTGAAATTTAGCAACTTAATTAGAAGTACCTTGGAAAAGAGTAGGCCAAAAGTACCTTGTATGTAAGATTTTATGTGTTTTGAGTCGTGTTGAGAAGTGACCTCCACATGCTTTGTCATGAAACTGCTCTAAAATTTTTCTTTGTTGTTTTTTGTCCAAAAAATGCAAGAAGATACCATCAATTCCTCTTTTTTACAAATCATTATCCTAAAGGACATAATGCTTTGACTTCACCTTGATGGTCTACTTTTCTTTACATGTAAGATCAATTGGACATTCTCCATAAGTTAGGAAATAAGCAATTTTACTATACCATTCATCAATAAGATCAACAAAAAGCACCATGGGCAAATCTTCATCTAATTTAACTTGGAGTAAAGGTGCCACTGTATCTATGTCATCAAGTTTTCTCTTTGTCATCAATTGACACAAGCCTCTTCCTCTTACTATCTTTGTTGATTTGATATCAATATCAAACTCTTGCACCTTAGCTACCTAGGTGCCTCTCAGTAATATGAGATCTTACTATGTTATAATTGATTTGACTATAGTATGTGAAGACAAAATGTAGTACCTAAAAACTTTGCATGCTTTGAATACAACAAAGGAATTTTTATCCATCTATGAATACTTTAGTTTAGATCTTTTCAATGGCTAACATGAAATATATAGAGTATTCAATTCCCTCATCATTATTTTGTAAGAGTATGGCTAACATAGTGTGCTCAAAAGAATAACAATAAAGAATGAATTCTTTAATGAAATCTAGGGAAACTAGCACTGGGGCTTGAGCTATGTCTGATTTAATCCTTTCAAATGCCAACTTACCTTTATCATTCCATTTGAAGTATTTATTTTTTCATCATATCAAAAATGTGGTGAGTTAACTCAGCAAAGTCAGGAATGAATCTTCTAAGGAAGTTGACCTTACCAAAGAAGGCATGTATACCCTTTTTGAAAGTAGGCAAAGATAGACTTTGTATAGATTTCACCCTTTATGGGTCAATATTCATTCTTTCCCTTGAGACAATGTGATCGATAAGTTTCCCTTCAGTTATAGAAAATATTGATTTCTTGGGATCCAAAGAAATCCCATGTCTCTTACACTAGATGATTACTTATTCTAAGCCAATCATATGATTACCTCTTTACTTGGATAAACCTGTCAAGTCATCAAGGTATACCATTATAATCTTATTCTTTAGATGTACAAATTTTAGAGCCATTTCTTGCTAAAAATTTTCTCCAGCATTGATAAGCCCAAAAGACATCTTCTAATAGGTAAACATCCCCCATGGCATTATGAAATTTGTCTTGTATTGATCCTCATCCACCACCTTTATTTGATTGTACCCTAAGAAACCATCTATCATGGATAACATCTCTAAATCTATAACTACTTGTAAGGTGTGATCTATAATAGGAAATGGGTAGTTATCTTTCAGAGAAACTTGATTCATATTGTGGAAATCAAAATATAGGCATATTTATCCATTTTTCTTTCTCACTGGGATATTATTAGTTATCCATTCTAAATGATGAAGTGGATAGATGATCTTAGTAGCAAGAAGATTCTATATTTTAATGTAGATAGTTCTCAAAATGGTTGGGTTATAATGGCATTGCTTTTGCTTGAAAGGTTTTGCTTCAGCTATAGTGGAATGTAGTGTTTTACCTCATCTAGATGGAAGGTCTTTAGGTCTTTGTAGGACCAAGAAAACACATCAATATACCTTTTTAAAAGCTCAATGAATGCTTATTTTTCTTTTTTGGAACAACATTTTTCAATGTTGATCATCCTAGGCTCTTCTTCACTACCTAGATTAATTTTTTTTACTTTTGAAGATGAACTATCACCATATTATTTCTCTTTCTTTATAAAATGATTGTGCTTGTCTAAGATTTATTCTAAATAAACTAACCCTTTAGGGATTGTATTTTCCTTAAATTGAATTATATATTGACTATTAGTAAGCTCAATAATATCAATACTCATTATCATCTAGCATGGAAGTGAACTACTACCTTTAAAGTATAATTCCTCAAAGTTATCTTGCTACTCAATAAATGTAGCTATCTGCTTGTCATCATTGAAAACTTGCCACTGATTGACATTCTCTAGTACTTTTGGATGTAAAACCATCTCTACTCTATAATAACATTCTCAAAAATGTGTGGTTGGATGATCTGGTATGAGTAGAGCTACATTGACTAATAGAGAATCAACTTTAGAGTTTTGATCATGAGGAATGGAGTTAATTGAGAAGGCTGCAAAATTAAGTGTTGCACTCAAAACTTGATCATGGTAGTGCCTCAGCTTGTCTTTTCTCACTTGATATTAGCCACGAATTTCCCTCACTATTATCTATACATATCCTTATGATTTTAGGAGTCTTACTCCCTTTTCCTTTATTTTTTTAAGTCCTAATATTAGTGCCTCATACTCTACTGTATGGTTAGTATTTTCAAACAAGAGTTTGTAGGAGTAAGAAAATACTTTACCATCAAGTGATATCAATACTACCCTAGCACCCAAACCAAGAAAACTATAGCTACCATCAAAATCTAAATTCCACCTCATATCTCCTTATTCTTCTAATTCCTTTGGTCCTTGTATCTCCTTACCTAATTCGAAATAGTAAACTCCATAATTTATGACCCCATAATACCAAACAGAATCTATGACCCCAAATCATTAGACTTGGAAACCATATACGTGGACTTATTTTTAGGTTCAAGTTTATGATTTAATCCTTTGATTGGAATGTGAGCACATGACCAATCCATCTTGACTTCTCCACCTAGATCTTTGTAGAAGTTTCTACTTAGCAAAATTTCATAAGAGATAGGAATATCCACAACCAAAATTACCATTTTTATTTTTTTATCTAGGAAAGCTACCAAGATAGCTTGGGCATCTTTGATCTATCCAATTAGGGGAACTTGTATCTCCATTAAGTAGCATTTGCATATTGTCTTAGTCAAATTGAGGTTGAGGGCATTAGCTACTTTAGCTGCCATAACATTATCAGAGGCTCCAGAGTCTAGGATATAGTTGTTTAACTTGAATCTATTAATCAAGAGAGTGACATAAAATGGCTCTATCCTTTTAAATGTAGAAGTAGATGTGGGGGAATAATTTTTAGCATTATTTTGAGGTGAGGCTTGTTTGAGGGTAGGTAAGATATATTTAGATGCATTGGATATATTTTTGGCCCTTTACTTTAAACATACTTGAATAGTCTATTCAACTGATCTAGATAAGACCTCAAGTATTCTATTTCTGACATTTGAATTTTGGTTTTCTTTATGTGATTACTTATGTCAAAAGAAGGTATGGATGCAGATAGAGCAAGATTATCTTCAGAAGTATAAGTTACTAGATTGTGATTTTTAGAAGAAGAAACTTCATATTTATCTTTTGAAGCAAGAGAAGAAGCTAGAGGACCACCTCTTTTAAGAATACTTACATTTGATCTAGAGTCTTCTTTCTCTTTCTCTTTCTCTTGTTCTTTAGAAGGTTTTTCACCATCTTGCTGAGTCTATGACCTTGTAAACAATACAAAAGAGTGACTATGATATTCTTTAAATGATTATTCATAATCACTTTCTAATTTATATTCAAGGTAGCCTATGTTGGAATTGCCAGCAGGATCTATAAAGTCATCTTCATCAACATGAATTTGATGAGTATCATCAGTCATCTAATCTTCTTCATTCATCTCAACATGATTTTTGAGAGCATATTCAATTCTAAATCTTTATGTAAGACTAGTAATGTGGTTCCTATTTTTATTATTAAAATTTTATGTAGGTACATTCCTAATAGGAGCAACATGAGTACCTTGAGCGATTTACCTTTTGACTAGTAGCAAGTCATTATCCAATTTTTGTAATAGGGGATCAGTGGTTTGTGATGTGTTTTAAGTAGAATAATCAACCTTATAAGTTGTTTTCTTGATCTTTATAGCCATTATCAATTCATCTTTAACCTTCATAACAAGAGTTTGAGCTACTTCTAGATCAGCCAAACATGCTCAATGAATCTTATAATTAACCTCTGGTAATTGGGCATTAATGAAGAAGCACTTCTGATTATCTCTAATGGGTAGAGAATATTGATGGATTTTATAGAATAATCTATTAAACTTGGAAATAAAATATCACATGTGTTCATGTGGCTCTTTTTTTAGCTGAGTCAATTGGGTGAGCAATATATGTGAATCTTCTATAGCTTTGAATTTTTTTTCAAAATTCTCATGCATAGTGGCCTAACTAACTATAGTGCCAGGAGCCAAATGGTAAAACCATTTTGTAGTTAAGTCATGTAAGGTCTCAATGAATAATTTTATTAAGAAATCTTCATGTTCAATGCCAATTACTACATTGGTTACAAATAAGAAAGACAAGTGCTCATTTGGACTTTTTTTTCCATCACATATAAACTTTGGAAAATTCTTTCTTGAGCCCTTTATAAAATCATGGAGAGGATTTATAAAATTTAGAGGACCAATCATTTCCCCCCAAAGGATTAGAAGTGGTAACACCATTCTTCTAGGAATAAAAAATTAAGGGTTTGCAGGTTGAATTATTTCTAGAAAATTATGTTAAAGCTCATTCTCAAGAGTTTGTACTTGTCTGATAGGTGAGAGACTAGATCCTCTTATTCTATCTTGGATGAGAAAGCTAAAATTAAAATGTTCTTATAATTCAAAGAACTCATATGTTTGGCCTTGATCTCTCCTTTCTTTGGTGAAAGGTCTATTTGCCAATTTTAAGCATAAAAATTCTTATAAGGATTTACTCAAGCAATTTGGTTTATAATGAAAGACTTAGGTGATGTTTTTTTTGACATGCAACGAGCTTAGGATAAACAAGGCGTAAAACAAAATGTGGCTTCTAAATATGTAGTAATTCACTAAAAAGTGATGTGTCTCTTTTTAACAAGTCAAGTTAACTTTAAAACAAGGAGTTTTAAATAGATAAGCATGCCATTACTTTGCATGCAGCATTTTGGATAGTGGTTTGGAAAATTTGGAATTTTTTTAGAGAATTGGATGTCAATCTATGCTTATCTCAACTTGTGTGAGTAATCTAATTTTAATTTTGGGAGATAAGTTTGTATTTCCCCAGTAGAGTTTCCAGACTATTGGTTAGATATTATGTAGGCTACCAAAAGTACCTAGGTATTCATGGGATTGAATCCCCTTCATTTAATGGTGAAGCTCCTGTATGACTATGCATATTTACTTCTAATTATTCACAGCTCTTAGTTATTCAAAAATTATAAAAATTATGTGCAAGTTATCTTATTTTTGGGGAATTACTTTAATCACAAAGTTCATGAACCATAACAAGGTGATTTTGTAGCAAGTAAGAAGCTCTTTTAGAGAATGTGTAAAGAAATTTTGAGAAATATAGAATGAAAGACTAAAATATTTGAGAAGAAAGAAGTTGTGATTCACAATAAATAGTTTTACAAAGCTTATTGAATTTGTATAGGTAAATAAATATTCAAAATATGATAATCCTTTCATCAAATGATTAAGAAAGATTAAAATTCACATTTAGATTTAAAGATAATATAAATTTTACCATTTTAATCTTCATAAATCCACCAAATGATCTCATGAGATGCAAAGTTCCACATAAATTAGTGTCCTTCTTATTCACTTTGAACCAATTTCATACAAAATAAAAACTCAAAAATCTAAAAATAAAATTTTAGATTATTTAAACTCTTACTTTAGTTACAGTTGCTTTCCAAAATTACCTTCCCTAGGCATGCAAGCTTGCACTTATATTTATACAATTTCAGAAGTCAAAATCAAATATGAGACAACTCCTTGAATTTCCATGTGCTATGATAAAAATATGGAACCATTGAGAGCATCCTCCTAGAATTTCTCCTTTGTGGCATGGAATAGACAATGACATGTAGCAATTGTTGGTTTTACTGTTTGAAACAAAAACAATCTCTTTGCATGCCACACAGAGTTTGCTTAAGTAATTTACTTTTACAAAATAACTTTAAGTAATGGGGTTTAGCCAAGTTACTTGAGTCTTACATCTTACAAGTTAACTTAATTATGAAATTAACTTCACTAAATGACATTACTTACAAAGTAATTACTAAAAACAAAATTACTTAAAATACATAACTTAGAGAAAATAGAGGAAAATTGAAGAAGAAAGAATAAGTTATCGAAAAGAGGAGGAAAAACACTCACTCCACATTATGAACTTCAAATTTTTATTTCTCTATATATTTGATATGTTAGGACATCATAAACTATATTACTACATCATCTAATTTGGCAAGTGATTGCCTTTCATTTTCATACCTTATCAATTATCTTTCCAACTTCCTGCCATAAGCCTTCACCCTCTTAGGTCTTGGTTCAAGCATTGTGATTTCTTGTTGACATTTGATTAACTCATTTATATATTTTTTTGTGAAAGGAGTTGTGACCTTTTCAATTAATTACTTAAACTATTGATATAACTATTCAAATGTCCTTAGAGTTTTATCAAACCAAATGTTAGTAAGACCAAAGATGCAATCATCCATATTCACTTTCTCATTACGAGAATCTTCTTCTAAATCCTTCATTTCTTCACACATGGCCCCAAGAATATGCATGCAAAAAGATATGAGGTATTCCTCTTATCTTTATTTCTTTAATGATCCTTCACATATTTTCTTTTCTTTGATTAAAACTTTTTCACTCAAATTATTTATTCTTTGAAGACTTTCTTATTACAACTCAAAAATCCCGTTCTCATTTTCTATTTCTTTCATTACTACCTTTATTTTTGCTAATTTATCTTCAATATCAGCATGCATATTTGGGACCTTAGGAAATTTCTCATTAGAATTTTACAACATCTTCTCCATCTATTCATCAATGGCCCTAGCCTTATCTCTAGTTTCCTCTACCTTACTTATTACTTGCTAACCAATTGAATAACCTAAAAGAATTGACTATTGAGGAGTGGATCTTGCCACTTTGGAAATTATTTCACACAAATTTATAATCTATTCCTTCAATTTGGATTTATCATCTTTCTCTTCATTAAGCTTCTGGAACAAAGTATCTATCAAGGTCTAAGTATCTTACTTCAATCCTTCGGTGGTAACTTCTCCAAACAATATTTTAGTGATTGTTAAGTCTTATTCAGTGACTTCATCTTTCCTCTTACCCTAAGGAAGAATGGATATGATGTAGGTGAATCATGAATATGATGTCAAGTTAGTGTCTTTAGTCTTGAAACATGCCTTATGAGGCATTAGATTCATTATATTAGTCTTAGAATGTGTCTAGGTGGCCCTTTGGCATTTTCCTACCAATTTAGGCATTTGAAATTTTGAATTGTATAAGTGTGTTGTGAAGCATTTTTGTGTGTTGTCAAGAAATGTTATGTGGTAAAATGTTGTATTAAGGATGTTTGGGTATTAATGGGTTTATAAATTACATCATGTACATGTCATAGAGCAAATGACCAAAAAAAAGGTCTTTTGATGAATATGTTATATGGAAGTAGTTATCAAAGAGTTAGTTATAGGAAGAACGCAGTTTTCATGTGTATAAAGCAAAGTTTTAGTTTGTGTTAAAATTTGGATCCCATAGGAATTAGAATTTATAAATTACATAATTTAGTTAGGAGAAATAAGACAAAGGTACATAGAGGTAGAAGAAGAGATAAGCTTGACACCTCTGTATTTTGTCAAGAAGCTAGAGTTCTTCATGTATATGTTTTGAATCAATAAAGTTTTAATATTTAAATATTTGAATAATTGTATATTTATTTGTATTGACCATGTTGTGTGAGTCATAATATATTAATGGAATGCTTTAATATTTCATGATATTAAGTGTTTTGTTGTGTAAGGTAGACTGAGTTTTTAGACCCTACAGACTATGAGGATGAAATGAGGTTAAGAGCAAACCAAGTAAATTTCAAGGTTTAAAAATGGTCTGAGAAGGTATAAATTTATTTATATTGGAGTTTTATTTAATAAGTGTATATGTTTGATACAAAAAATAATAAGAGTAACCATTTTGTGTACCTTATCTTTTAAAATAGTCTAAGTACCCTATTTCAGCTTGTAAGTTTAAATATTTAAACAAGGTCTAATATAGGAGTTTTTGGATTAAGGATGGTTTTAAAAAGGAATATTGGAAGATTTTTTGAAGTATTATAAACTTGGATTAATGTGCCAAGATTGTAAGAAAACTTGCATTGTTAACCCTGTTTATGTATACACAGTCAGACTATGTTTAAAGAAATTTTACTTAGAATGATTAACTAACAAAATATGAGGAGTTGATATGATGTTAGGATAATTAATAATGATGAAATAATGGATTAATATCTTTGGGAAATGTGTCTAAACCATTATGAGATAAGGAATGTTTTGATAACCCTAATTTCAATTGAAACTAGGTAACCTGTGTATGAATAAACTATGAAATTCATGTTTTAAACTAGATTAAGGGTCATAAAAATCAAATTAGAGCTGGATAAAGTTTCAAACAAGTGAAATAAATAACAAATAGGTCTTTTTTACTTCTAAATCTATGAAAATTCTCTATAAACCATGTTAATAACTCTTAGGCCTGTCACAAGCTTAGAAAACCCTAGTTTAGGGTAAAATAGAAAAAGAAGACATATCTTTTGTTTTCACAAATAAAAAATTGAAAAATTTTGTAGTATGGAATGTGATGACATGGGAAAGAATATTTTTAAGGTATAGTATTGAAAGGATGATCATACGTATGATAAAAAATAGGGTGCATTACGTTTAAACAAGGTTAATTGAGATGAACAAATGGATAGAAATGGAGTCTAGACAAAGAATTAAGTCCTAAAATTCATGAAAAATTAAAAAATAATATAGGGTACTATGATAGCTTATTATTTTGTCATAAATCAAATTTATAGGTTCATACCATGCATATTTCAATAAAAAAGCTTACAAGCTTGTTAATGAGGTTGAGGGCTTGGTAAGAGAAGAAGATACTTGGGTTTCTAAGAGTGTTTAAGGGTAGTTTAGATATATTGACCAAGATATAAATAAATATTCTAAGCTAGTAGAATTCAAATATGGAACCCTGATCAAGATTGAGGCCATTTGACTAAGACTAGTGGAGGATAGTAAGTGTGAGGACAAAGTAAAGGAGTAAGAGGTAAATGTAAAAAAATGAATGAGATGTATGATGAGTGTGTGAAGTTATAAAAGGATTATAAGGACTAAGGTCATGCACATAAGGCATTGATAATAGTAACAAACAATAAGTTAATATCAAAGGAATAGATTAAGTTGACAAGAAAGAGGGAACATTGCAAGTGTGAATGCAATAATTAGAATTATAGTTGTTAGAGATTGGATATAGTAGAAAATGAGTCTAAGATATGCATAATTTGGTATCATAACATCCAATATTCATGGGAAAAAGAAAGGACAAAATCCAAAAATAAGGTACAAGTTATGTTTTGATTTCAGTTGATGTTTTTGATTTGTTTATGTAAAGTGATAAGTTGTATATGAAAGGATAAGAGATTGGTAGCAACCCTATAACCAAGTGAGGATTAAAGAGAAGTGATAGAGATATTTATAAATATTAAAGAGGATATCATAGGTTAGCTTTATAAAGTCATATAAGTAGGATAAGAGAAGAAGTCCCAAGTGAGGACAAGAGAGAGAGTCAAGTGACTGACCCAAGTGAGGTCATGATGTGGCAAGTAAGTGAAGGCTTGTCAAGAAGAGGAATAGGTCCAAATGAGACCAAGGAGTTGATATAAATCTTACAAGAGATGATTAAAGAGAAAGGTAAGAAGAAATATGGCATATTTTATGAGAGAAACTACCACAAGAAGAAGATGGTGCAAGATGACACCAAGCAGAGAATAGAGATGGAAAGAGAGATGGTTGAGATGAGGTAGTAGATGGATAGGATTATATTCATGCTAGAACACATAAAATAAATGGGAATACAAAATTTTGGATGGGTAATGAGGAATAACCCACTCAAGTGGCCAATCAAAATATTGATCAAGAGAAGAAAGATACAAGTAAAGAGAGAGGAGGGAGAATAAAAGAAGTTGTTATGCAAGCAAATCATGAATTAAATGAAGATATACAAGATGAGTATGCAATAAGAGGAAGAGAAAAACCTTGATGAGAAGGTGATGAAGTTGAGTGAGTAAGTAGAAGAAGACAAATAGTGCTTTGAGATAAAAGAGATGCAATTGAGTGAAGAACAAGGTGATAATTGCAGTTAGCCAGATGAAAAGAAGGATCAAGATGAAGTGCATCAGTTTGATAGCCTCATAAAAGGCTTGGAAAATGAAATTCAACTAATGGATAAAGGTAGGAAAATTTATTAAAAGTTTTTTATATGATAATTGTGAGCAATTAGATTTAGAGTTGGAAGCCAAGGGAAGAGCATTGAGTGATGAAGTGAGAGAAAAGGATGAGATAGTATAAGTTATAGTAGATGAAGAGTTTATGAAAGATGACAAAGAACATAAAAAGAAAACTATGATTTTAGTAGAATAAAAATTTGAAGATGTGGAGCCTTATCATGGCTTAAATTTCATTGAGAAAATAACTAGGCAAGACATTGTTTTTGTATTGGTTACAGGTATGAAGATGGAAGTAGAAGAAGCTAAAAGTACTAGATTTTCCATAGTATGTTGGGGAATCTACAACCCACATGACAAAGGTAAAGAGGAAGAAGAGAGTGTACATGCAATGTAATATTATGCAAGCAAGCAAGGAATCATAATAGTGTATGATAGAGGAAAAGTTGAGCACAAGGAGAAGTTGAGGTATGAATGAGTAACAATAGATAAGGATGATCTAAGAGAGATGAATTAGAAGAGATGGAAGAAGCATAGTAATCCAATGGACCTCAATTTCTATCTCCATTAGGAGTATGATTTATGGGAATTAAGAAAATGATATCAATTTGGTGTCTTTAGTCTTAAAACATGACTTATTAGGCATTAGGTCATTAAATTAGTCTTATAATGTGTCTAGGTGGCCCTTTGGCATTTTCCTTCCACTTTGGGTATTTAAAATTTTGAGTTGTATAAGTGTGTTGTGAAGCATTTTTGTGTGTTTTTAGATAAGGTTCAATGGTCAAATATCTTATTAAGGATATGTGTGGATCCTAATGGTTTAATAAAGTACATCATGTACATGTCATAGATCAAATGACACAAAATAAAGGTATTTTGATGAATATGTTTTGTGGAAGTAGTTATCAATAGTTAGTTTTAGGAAGAAGGCAGTTTTCATGTGTATAAAGCAAAGTTTTGGTTTGTGATAAAAGTTGGATCCCATAGGAATTAGAATTTATAAAGTAGATAATTTAGTTAGGAGAAAAGAAGATAGAGGTATGGAAAGGTAGAATAAGATAGAAGGTTGACACCTCCATATTTTGTCAAGAAGCTAGATTTTTTCATGTATATGTTTTGAATCAATAAAATTTAAAATATTTGAATCTTTGAATATTTGTATTGAACATGTTGTGTGAATCTAAATATATGAATGGAATTATTTAATATTTCATGATATTAAGTGTTCTATTGTTCAAACGCTGCAGACTATGAGGATGAAATGAGGTTAAGAGCAAACCAAGCAGAGTTCAATGTTGAAAACTGGTCTAATAAGGTATAAAAATATTATTATTAGATTTTAATTGCATGATTGTAGATTTTTGATACAAAAAAAATTAAGAGTAACCTTTTTGGGTACCCTGTCTTCTAAAATAGTCTAAATACCATGTTTCAGCTTATAAGTTTGAATATTTGAACAAAGTCTGATATAGGATTTTGTGGCTTAAGGATGGTTTAAAAAAGGAATATTGGAAGACTTTGGGAATAATTATGAACATTAATTAATTTTATAATAAATTAAGTAAGGAAACTTGCATTTTTAACCATGTTTATGCATACATAGTCAAACTATGTTTAAAGAAATTTTACCTATAATGATTGACTAGCAAAAGATGAGAAGTTGATATGATGTTAGGATAATTAATAGTGATGAAATAATGTATGCATATATTTTTTAAATGTTTCTAAACCATTAGGAGACAAGGAATGTTTTGATAACCCTAATTTCAATTCAAACTAGGCAGTTTATGTATGAATAAACTATGAAATTCATGTTTTAAACCAGATTAAGGATCAAAGCAGGAAAATTAGAGTTGGATAAAGTTTTATTCAAGTGAGATATAGATAAATAGGTGTTTTGATACTTTTAAATCAATTAATATTCTCTATAAACCATCTTAATAACTCTCGGGCCTGTCACAGGGATAGAAAATCCTAGTTTAGGGTAAAATAGAAAAATAAGACATATCTTTTGTTTTCACCAATGAAAAATTGAAAGATTTGGTAGTATGGACAGTTATGACATGGGAAATAATATTTTTAATTTATAATATTTATATTACAATTGTACATATGGTAAAAATAGGTGTGAGTTGAAAATAGGGTACATTAGATCTAAACAGAGCTAATTGAGATGAACAAATGGACAAAAAAAGAGTCTAGACAAGGAATTAAGTCCTAAAACTTCATGGATAGTTAAAAAATGATAGAGGGTGCTAGGATCGCTTATTATTTTTTCATAAATCAAAGTCACATGTTCATACCATACATATTTCAATTTAAAAAGGCTACAAGATTGTTAATGAGGTTGAGGGCTTGGTAAGAGAAGAAGGTACTTGAGGTTATGAGAGTATTTAAGGGTAGTTTAGACACATTTAATAAGATATAGATAAATATTATAAGTTATTATAATGAATTTATGAAACCCTAATCAATATTGAGGCCATTTGACCAAGACTAGTGGAGGATAGTAAGTGTGAGGACAAAGAAAAGGAATAAGAGCTAAATGTAAAAAACATGAATGAGAAGTAGGATGAATGTGTGAAGTGTTTAGAGGATTGTTATGATTGAATTAATAAACATAATTCATATATAATAGGAATAAAAAATAATTCGATATCAAAGGAATATACCAAGTTGACAAGAAAGAATGAACATTTCTAGTATGAATGCAATAATTGGAATTGCAGTTGTTAGAGAGTGGATATAGCAAAATATAAGTCTAAGATCTACATCAAGATAAATCTAAAAATTTATACCCTAAAGGTTCCATTAGTAAATTGAAAGTTAATTTATCACTCTTTGGCTTCTTTCCTTTCCTATCAAGTATCTTTAATAACTACAAATCAATCTCTTCCAAATTTATCACTTCTCTACTTTTAGGAATTGTCTAAAATGCTAACTAGGATGAGAAGTCTATGCTTTATGGAGTAAATTACTGTAAAACCACTTGATACTAATTTTTTATTAATACTAAGTCTTGGAAAGGAGATTCTTGTGCATCAAAAACATCATGTACTACATTATGAACTACTTTATCATCTTTTTCTTTTTCTATTTCTTTCTTAGCCTATGTTTCCTTCTAAGCTCCTACTTCTTTCTATTTATCCTTTTCCACTTCCTTCTCCTTCTCCTTTATTTATTTCTTAGATTCAATCATTTCCTTTTGATTTTTTGGTGATACCTCCTAAGATGAGGTCACTTTTTTAGTAGTTACCTATTTTAACTCCTTTTGAGTGGTTGGTTAATCATATAAAGGGGGTAGAGGTGGAATAGTGGGTGGAGAAGATGGAGGAAGAGGAGGAGAAATAACAATCTTCTTCTGAATTGGATTCTTGGGAGGCTTGATGCTATGATATTTTGGAGGTGGCATGAGTATGATGGATTTGTGGTATGTGCAGTATAAGTAGAAATGATGGGTGGAGAAGTATTTGTTGAGGTGATCAAAGGAGGTATGGTGTTAGATAGATGAATTGGTTCTTTATCTTTGACCTTATAATACATGTCATCATCAATTCTCTTCAACTTCAATTTCTTCTTCAGCTCTTGACTGCTTCCTCCTTGAATTATCTTCCTCTTCTTGCTTATTCTAGTAGTTTTAGTCATTAATTCCTTCATGTAATATCCCTTATTAAGGATCCGATTGGATGTCATGGAAATGACCATATAAGTTATATCTTCAATAGTTTTAACTTTATCTTTTGCAAAGATAATCTCCAAAAGTGGACCATTATCCCTATATGATATGCATCACTAGTTACAATTACACCATCCTTCATGTCCTCTAGAATTGTTGTTAAATCAAAAGTATAAATATATTTAATATTCAATCTACTATTACCTCTCCTTATTACATCAAACTCATCCATAAAATCAATCCAAAAGTCTTCAAGTGTAGGAATGTGCATATACTTAAGAAAAATTATATTCTGAGCTATTATTCTACAATCAAAATTTCTTGTAGCTTCAAAATGGGTCTAATTGTAGTTATGGTACATATATTTTTTTAGGATCTTGGCTTTATAAATACTAGAGAAATGATAATTACCAATAACAATAGGAAAACTAATTATGAGATGGCGAATCTTTGACTGTAAATCATGTAACTCAATTAGTTGCCTACATAACTCCATAAGGATCCATTTGTCACTAGGGTACCTTGGCAATTTGACTAGAGTAATTGATAAACCACCAACTTTAATTTATGTGAAGTTGAATAAATGAATGAAAATGCATTTACATTGGGAAACTGCATCACATGTTGCATTAGATACTCTCTTGTGTTTAAGAGCCACATTTAACTTGCAAATGATTTCATAAAATAACCCATCATTTACCTTTTTATAATGTTTTAAATATTTAGAGAGAACCAATTGGGGGTAATATTCATATATAGGCACTGATGTTAATGTTCCTTTTGTAGTTAATCTAGAGAAATCTCCACTTGATGTTGTTGTGTATACTAAGTATGAAGTCATCTTGAAGTCAAAAGTTGTCAACACTTGACTCATATGGTGATCAATGTTATCACTTATCAATCTTGACCATTCAATCATTAAATAGCTCCTATTGACATCAATGGCCCTGATGTATACATACATCCAAGTTGAAAAACACTTAGCACTTTTCTCTCCATTTATTCTGCACAATAACTAGGTAATATCATCAACTTCCTTGATAAATTCAAACCTTACTATATATTTTTGAAACTTTGAGGGTTGTTTAACTTTCCTTAGATAGTGTTAATTACTTTAATACATTCTAAAGTCTATCTTTCTCAAAGACTCTTGGCTTTCCCCATTGAGAAATCTGTAACTTTAAACTTTGCTAGAATCTTTAAATAGTATTCAAAGTACTAAACATCAAGCCTAACTACCACATTTCCTAAATTTCCCTTCACGATTCTAGTAAGAGAGTCATAGTACTTTGCACATTCTAGGATGAACTCAAGTAATTGTGTAAAACTTGAGAAAGTTGCAACTTTCAGGATTCCACTATGGGCCATCACTTGCATGAGTGGAGTCTTAATGCTAGCTTTGGATCTCTCCAATAACTTAGTTATGGACACATGATCGATATTTTTACTCTACTCTTACTACTTGGCCCAAGATTTTCTTCAAGTGCCAACTTAAGAAACTTTTTAATTAAAGTTTTCAGTTCTTGTACTTCTACTCTACTTATTTCCTCCTTTGATTATTTTGATCCTGACATTTAACTTTGGTTAACTCTAGAAAAACTTGACAAGTGCTTTAGAATAGTTAGTGACTACTACTAATTTAGAAAAGCTTTAATAAATGAGTCAAGTTATTGTCTCAAACAATACCCCTAAGTAATATTTAGATTTCAAGCAATAGAGATCCTTAAAAAATCTATGTAACTCATAGTAAGTAATAGGGTATTATAACTCTGAGTTGGATTAGATAATCCTCAAGTCTTAAGTACTCAAGAATCCATGAAAGTAATAAGCATGGACAACTTTAAGTTTCTCTCAACTTATAATTCTAGATTTATATTAACAAGTTACTTATATTCAAGACTCTAAGTAAGTAATGAGTTATGAGGAAATTAGGTTTCTGAAGGGTAGTTACTTAGGGTTTGCTAGGATAAGTACCTTAGATTGGGAAACCCAAAGAAGCAATAAGTAATTGTAACTCTAGGTAGGTAGGGTGTTTGAGAGCTTAGAACTTCTTGAGGATAGTAGCTTAGGGTTGAGACTCTGAGTAAGCAATAAATAATGAGTCTAAGTTTCCTTCTATTTTAATAGTTATGTTTTTAGCTAGGTTTTCTACTAGGTTTTCTCATTCCTTGAGACTTTCCTTACTATTTTTCATGCTAAATGTTTATGAGAACTCTTATAGGGTTTTTACAACACTTTATATGTAATAATAACATTTAAATGTAATTAAAATCAATAAATCATTAAAAACAACACATGAATCTTATTAGAGGAAAAACAAGAAGAAAATATCCAAAATAAAGACATGAAAACCAAAGGTAAATGATCTACATACCTTGAACATAAATGGGTTGTGATGTGTTTGATCCAAAATCACTCCAAAAGCTCAAATAGTGTCACTTGGGTTTTACAGGGATGGTAGCTTGGTTAAATAACTCAAATTCTAGGTGGGAAATGAGGTGGATTTTCTCAATATTTATATTTTCCAATGAATTAATGACAAGTAGGAGAAATGTGTGAGGGAGCCATGTAAGCCCTTAGCTTTTTATGTACTTTCTTAGACTACTTCACTTATTTTGGCTTTTGAATTGAAGTAACCTCATAACTCTGATTTGGTCTAGGCTTGAGAGTAATTTAGACTTGCAAACCCTTATTGATTTTACTTGTAGATTTGAGCAAGTGAAGTTAGTTTGAAAACCTGATTTACTTTACTTAGTGTTCTACAATTTTGTGGATCTACTTTACTTGGCTTTTAATAAGAAGTAAAGTTATTTGATAATTCTAGTTTAAACTAGATGGCACAAATTAGGTTTGAAATGACTGCTTACTTTATAGTTGATAAGTAAAGTAACTTGGAGAACCTGAGTTAGTCTAGAAGTGGGATCAAACACTTAGCTTTTTTATCTTCTTGGAAAGATGAGTAAATGGGTTTTTTAGTGATGGTCGTGGGTAGAAATTTTCAACCTTCTCGAGTAGTTTGAAGGAATTGGGAATGAAAGCAACCATAATGAAAATAACTAAATACTAAGTCTTATTTAAGGGACTAAGTTCTAACAAGAACAACTAACTTTGAAAAGACAAAAGACAAAAATTCAATAAGGGTATCCCAAAATTCCATGTGTGAAATTTTGGATGACACTAGCACCTACATCTAGATCTAAGGAGACTGATGAAGAAGAAGCCAAATTTGTCAAAAAATTAAGAGGAGGGTTTGTAAAGTACAAAGGTAAGTTACCCTTAAATTATTTAACTATGGTATGGTAGGACATTTTGATACTAAATGCCCATATAACAAAAAGGATAACTCTAAGCAAGAAGAGGATAGTAAAAAGATGAAACCTCACTACTCCAAGAAGAAGAATTTGTTTAAATATAAGAAGGGCTTGTACGTAAAAGAAGATAGTGATTCATTAGATGAGTGTGATAGCTCAGATGATGACCATGCTTGTGTATTTGTGGTTGAGGGAAATGAATCCCTATTCATGACATTAGAATCAACTTTTATGGATCAATAAAAATAAGAACTTAAAGACTCTTATGAAGAAGAGGAAGGAGAAGTGGATCTAGAGGGTGAACTCATCTATGCTCTAGATGAAATTGAAAAGATGAGAAAAAATAACTCAAAGTAGAATAAGCAGGAAAAAAAAGAGATTGAAAAACTATCCGAAAGTCTTGAAAAATTTAATTAGATGGTGGTCAACCTCAAGTTGAAGAGGCTAAAAGAATAGAAGATTTAGTCAAATTTGAACTATTAGTCTAAATCTAATAAATGCATGAAGTTAGAAGCAAAAATAGTGGCTTTGAGAAAAGAAATTGAAAAATCTCAAGAACAAATAGATAAAGGTTTGAAGCTCAAAGGAGGCTAAAAAATTCTTGATGAATTGATCAACTCTCAAAATCCATCAAAAGTGAAATCTGGTCTTGGTTTTGAAAAATGGAAAAGTACCATAACCAGTTATCTAAAAATTTATATGATGACTTCAAATTAGAAGGATAATTATTAACAAAGAAATAAAAATCTTGCATGAATACCTCTAGAATAAAGACAAACACAAGCACTACTGATATGAAGAAAGCTAAAGGAGAAAAGAAGCCTTAACAAAAGAAGAAGAACAATGAGTCAATCTCTACAAACTCAAGAAAGATGACGAAGACAAAGGTAGCTAATGCAGATGGTTACATAAGGGTGAAAGACTTAAAGAAGCCAAAGTTAAGAAGATTTCCTCATCCTGTATAAAGAAATACTATAACCAGGTATTCCTCATTTTTCTATGGTTATTGTTTGACTTGTAATTAGTTTGGTCATAGGGCTAGTGAATGTTGAGTTATACCTAAAAGAAGATTAAAATTTGTAAGTAGAAATTCATTTACACCCTTGTTAGATTCAAATGTAATATGCAATAATTGCAATAATTTTGGTCACATAGCTAAATAATGTAGAACAAACTTGGTAAGATCAAAAATACAAAGTGAAAAGAAAGATGTATCTCCTAATGTGAAAAAATGTTCAAAAGTTTATGAAAAAGAGAAAAATAAGCCAAACAAGAAACATAAGGATATGTGGAAATTATAATATTAAGTAGTTACATAATTTGTGATTACTCAAACTACACTCCATATCAAGGAACATAATTAATGGGTAATAAATAATGGTTGTTCAAAACATATGACTAGTGATAAGATCAAGTTCATCAATATAGGTAAATGTAAGGAAGGATCTATCAAATTGGGAGATAACTGCAATAAAAATCTATGGTAAATTAAGCTTGAATATAGATGAAAAACTAACTACACATGATTTCCTTTATCTTGAAGGATTGAAACACAATCTACTATGTTTCAACCTAATGTTTGATAATGGATATAAGGTCACATTTAATGTATAAGGATATAAGATAAGGAGATCTAGAAGATTAGTTGTAGAAGGGAAAATAAATGCAAGCAATATTTATAATCTAAGTGAAATTAATTGTAATAAATGCCTGATAGGAAAGATTGATGAGAGTTGGTTATGGCATAGAAGAATGGGTCATGTCAACTTTGATAACTTATTAAAAGTGATCTCAAATAAGTGTGTTAGACATATGCTTAAGATAACCAAACCTATAAACACTACTTGCAAGGAATGTTAGGAAGGCAAGCAAACAAGGGTCAGATTTCAAACAAAGGAGTATGTAACTATAAAGCTTTTAGAATTAGTACATACTAATCTTTATGATCCTAAAAAGATAAGATCATTTAAAGGAGAAAGATACTTCATGTTGATAATAAATGATTACTAGATAATTACATAGGTAACCTTTTGAAGGATAAGTCTTAAGCATTTGAAAGATTCAAGATCTTTAGGGCCATGGTGGAGAATGAGATTAGAAAAAAAATCAAATGCTTAATATCTGATAGAGGTGGATAATTCACCTCAAATGAGTTCATAGATTAATATGAGAATCATGGAATCAAATGCATTAACTTATAGTAAGGAATCCACAGTAGAATGGAGTTATTGAAAGAAAGAATAGAATAGTCAAGGAGATGGCCAGAACAATGCTAAGAGAGGCCAAGTTACCTAATGGATACTGGAGAGAAGTAGTACAAATAACAATATATACCTTAAACAGAGTTCAACTGAAGGTAAACAGTGAGAAAACCCCCTATTAACTATGGTATGTAAGACCTACCTCTATTAAGTATTTCAAGGTGTTTGGTAGCAAATGCTACATTAGGAGAAAATAAGATAACTTGGGAAGCTTTGAATCAAGATCTGATGAAGGAATATTTCTTGGTTATTTGACTCAAAGCAAAGCCTACATATGCTACAACAAAAGGCTATAATTTATTTTTAGAGAGTATTAATGTCAAGGTTGAAGAAGGCTTGAAACATGTTAAACTCATAGAGAAATATATAAAGAAGAATCAGATTTTAAAGAGGAAGTAACTAATGAAGAGCACGAGAAACTAAATGAAAAGCCACTTACAAGATTTGTTCAAAATGATCATCCTATAGAGAATATTATTGGCAATAAAAATGAAGAATTTTATATAAGGATAAGAGCTATAATGAACAAGGAATAAGTAAGTTTTTCTCTAATATTTGAAATTGAGCCTAAGAACTATGTTGAATCTAGCAAGGATGAGAATTGGCAAAAATCCATGGAAGAAGAAATAAGACAAATTGAAAAGAATAGAACTTGGGAATTAGTTCCAAGACCTTCAAATAAGAATGTAATAGGTACAAAGTGGGTTTTTAGAAAAAACCTCAATGAGGATGGAACTATTATAAGGAAAAAAGCCAGATTGGTGTGCAAAGGATATGCACAAGTTGAATGTATAGATTTTGATGAAATATTTACTTTAGTAGCTATATTGAAAGCCATAAGAATGTTTCTAGCATTCTATATTTATAAGAAGTTCAAAGTCTATCAAATGGATGTTAAGTCTACTTTATTGAATGGGAACCTAGAAGAGGAAGTTTACATAGAACAAGCTAAAGGTTTTCAGCTATTAGAAGAAGAAGATTATGTTTTTAGAATAAAGAAATCTCTATATGGTCTAAAATAGGCACCTAGAGCATGGTATTCAAGATTAGACCAGTACCTATAACAAGGATTCAATAAAGGTTTTGTAGATAACAATTTTTACTTCAAATTATAAGGTGAGTATATGTTAATAATTGTTGTATATGTAGATGATATCATTTTTGGTGGTACATCAACAGAATATGCAAATAATTTTCTACTCAAATGCAAAATGAGTTTGAGATTTTTATGCTTGGATAAATTTCTTTCTTCCTTAGTCTACAAATAGCACAAATTGGTGAAGGGATATTTATATCTCAAACCAAGTATGCTAGCTAAATGCTCAAGAAGCTTGGAATGGAAGATAACAAACTAGTAGGTAATCCCATGATAATTGGTTGCAAGCTGAGCAAAAACAATGAGTCCCTTGATGCAAATCAGACTTTGTATAAATAAATGATAGGTAGATTGTTATACCTAACTTCATCAAGATAAGAAATCATGCAACTAGTGTGCATGGTTACAAGATTTCAAACTAATCCTAAAGAATCACATGTCATTCAGTAAAAGGGATCTTTAGATATATCAAGAGTAAAATTGACTATGGCCTATGGTATCCCTAAGGTGAAGATTTCACTTTGACAACATATATAAATGTTGATTGGGTAAGAAGTTTATATGATAGAATAAGCACTAGTGGTGGTGCATTTTTCCTTAGAAACAAACTTGTTTTATGGTTGAATAAAAAGCAAGAGTTAGCTATTCTTTATATGAACATAGGATTACAATAAAGGGATATTAGTATTGTGTTAGTGAATAAAACAAATCCAAATGAAATTAATTAATGCTAACACTTTAAGCTTATCAAAAAGAGGGAGCTTAGTTGACAAGACTAGAATGGAAAGCATGACTTAAATGTAATATAAACTTTCTTTCACCTTTTTTGGATGCTCTAAATAGATTATTGTAGTGGCTTGCTTAGTTTGTGCTCATGAAGTCTACATCAATGAAGTGTGGCTACCTCCATCTCTCCTTGGCAGCATGTTTGGCTTGGCTCAATATTCGGGAATTATAACACTAAAATGTAATGATTTTGAATGAATTTTGGAATTATAAGTTTATCATAAAAGAGCTTAAAATTCAATAGTCAAGGCCTCTTATTTATAGATTTTTCAAAATGGTCAGAATGAACCTGAACCGTCCATCTCAAGATGAAGATGTGTGACTAAGAATCCATTTAATTTATGAGGAAAAAATAAAGAAATGCCTTCATAAATATTTAGGATAGAGAGGCAATAAATAAGGATGAAGGTCTTAATGAGGCATGGGGTGGCTTAATCTTGATATTTTATGCATTTATGGCCTAGGTATGACTTCTCAAAAAATAATGTTATTTGATGGTGCAGATATTCAACATTCAATTCCAAAAATAAATAATCAAAAAGTTCCATCTAATTCTCAATTAGGCTCATGATTTATTAGTCACTTTGGTGTAAATTTTGGCCCTTTGGTGCATAAATTAATCAAATTGGTCAAAATGTCTCGTTATTGGCTCAAAATTTGCTTGGATTGTATTTGGAAGTTGATTTTAGATGTGTTAGAACCATTAACCCATTTAGGATGTTGCCAACACAAAATAACAAAGGCATGTGTCTTATGTAATAAATTTGATAGAAAAGATCAATCTAGAGTACCCATGTGCGAAATTGTCATTTTAACTTGAAATGATTTGATCAAAGTTAGTTGTTTCATAAATTACATTACCCCAATTAATGATACCCTAGCCAAAATAAGCACTTGAATATATCAATTTTAAATCTTTTATTGTGTTTTAGTGTTTTAGGCCAAATCGTACACTTTGGTAGAAATTAGTTAAAAGCCTAGTTGGAGGTTATCGATGACCAGCTTTAGGTGTCTATAGTTTGCCTCTATTTGGAAAGGTGTTGTAAGCTATAAGCATAATAACATCCTCTCAAATAATGAAAAGGTCTTATATGCTTACAATGTCAATGGAAATTGATGAACTATATGATGCCCCCTCCAGGGAATAATTGGCATAAGTAGGTCGGTAAATTTTCCCTCAAAAAGAAAGAAGTAAAATGAGGGGAATAAAGAAAATAAAATGATGGGGTGAAAACATAATGAGTTTGAAAAAGTAGTCAGAATCATTGAGAATACAATTTGGATGGTGTACAATCGTTTGCCCAAAGGTAGTTATAAGCATTGTACCTCAATAGTGGTAACATGGTATGATAACACAATGATTTTCCTAAAGGTGGTTATAATCATTGAGAAGATGGAGTTGCCCCAGTTAGGACAAATAAACAAGATAAAAACATGACCTTGTTTGGGAAAAAATAAAGTAAAGTTAATGAAAACATAATGATTTTCCCAGAGGTGGTTATAATCATTGATAAATGTAGGTGGGATGGTGTACAATGATTTTCCCATAGGTGGTTATAATCATTGTACCCTAATTATTGAAATCATGATTAATTTGGTCAATGATTGAAGATATGATGATGACAACCTAATATGGAGGATAATGATGAATTGAAACAACTTACTAGTAGGAAGATGCTTGTCTAAACTAATAAAGGTTGAATCTCATTCATTTTTAATTACTCCATTTGGGATATGATTGGGATGCTTGTGCTGCGGAGATGTTGATGATGCCATTGATGAATAGACTTATTAAAGCTCATTTTTGTTGTATCATGTGATGATAGGCATAATGGTAGAACATCATGTAGACTTGGCTGAAATGTGCATAAGGACTAACTCCTAAGATCCAATACTCAAAGGAAAAACATTGTACCAATGATAAAAAACCATGATGACAACATAAACATATGAATATGGATGGATTTAGGTATAAATGCATAATTAGTCACCCAATGAATGCACATAGACTGAATCAAGTAATTTTTTCTAAAAGAAAACAAACATGCACACAAATAACCAAAAAACAAGTAAAGAAATAAATAACAGTTAGTCTTAATGTTAGTAGAAACAACATGACAAACATTACCCCTAGAAAATAGGTGATAATGTAGCAAATAAACATGATGGGGGGGAATAGAAGAAAAGGAAGGAGGTGGCCGAGCTATCTCCATATGCACTAGGAAAGTGAACATGGCATACATAGTTCCATTAATGTAATATCCAACAAAAACTTCAAACCAAATGTAGTTCTCCCAAGAAATGGGAAGAAAATGATAACTCATGAAAATAAACAAAATGGATGTGATAGAATAATAGGAATGGTCTTAAAAAATGACAAGTGTATGGGGGGAAAGGCCAAAAAGGATCAAGAAACTAAGTGACATGTGATTTTCTTGTAACTTTGTAAGGGTTCCTAGAATCCTTAAGGCAAAGAAGTGGTCAATGTTTTTGGTTTTTTCTAATAGTTTTACAAATGCTTTTGGAATTTTTAGAGTATCTCAACTCGATCGAGAATGATAAGACACTAAATGATTCAAGCTCACAAAATGGAGAGAGAGTTTATTAGGTTTCTTATAAAATGGTGAGAACATGGCTTAGGTTTCTTGTAAAATGGTGAGAGTGTAGTTGGAAAAGGTGACTGAGCTGACCTCAATAAGTATCAAGTGTTGCTTACATACTCCTAGAGTAAGACCTTAATTCATTGTAGTTCCACGTTATAGTATAGGAATCTAACTAGTGTAGCATTCAATTCAAACAAAATAGGCATTATTGGTATAAAGGCATAGTATGGCATAGAGAATGCCTAGTTGGTGCATTCAAGGCACAATAAATAAGTATTTCCCCTAGTTTTCCCATAGGTGGTTATAACTATGATACAACAACATAGGTCACTGAGACTACTTTAATCATAGGTAGTTACAATTAGGATCAAGACAATGAGAGAGAATAAATCAAGAAATGAAAGATGCAACTACCAAATGTCTATCATACTACTCCAAAATATTGCCTCTATCTAGAATGTATGAAATAACTATTGAAACTAAATCTAAATGTTCTTTTTGAAAGTGATGATAGAACCAAATAGAATGGAACCAAGGTCATAAGGCCATGTAGGGATGGAAAAAATAAACTTGATTGATTGGGAAGGTATGGTAAAATAGACATGTGATATGAAAAGTGATAAGTTGGTAGGATGATAGGTCAGTAAAAAAGGTATTATACAAAGAAGATTAACAAAATGATACAACTTGAAATGGTCCTTATAGACAATACATCAAGCCACTCAAGTGTAGTACCACTTGAGGTGGATAATGTTCATTGGCTCATCAAGTTCATGGCCATTTAGTGTGGCAAGCCTATCTAATTTGGTTCCAAAGTTTTTTATAATGATGAAAGGACCAACTGAATTGGGTTTGAACTTACCTTTATGCTTCTTTTTAGCCATGGTATTATTTTGGTTTTATTTAAGGAAAAGATCACCAAATTTGATTTCTCTATGTTTTATGCACTAATTGTAGTGGCCTCAAAGTCAATTTTGATATACTTGGAGATCATTCACTACATCTATGTGTTTCTCATCAAGTAATTCTAGTTCTTGCAGATGAGTTACTCGATAATTATTATCATCTAGGACATGCTTAAAAGAGATGCATAGAGATTGAAAATTGACCTCAATGGAAAGGATGGATTCTATACCATAAACAAGTGAATAAGGAGTGGCTCATATGGGTGTAAGATGATTGGTATAATATGTCCAAAGATTATGGCATATTTAAAGGTGCCAATCATGACCGACATCATTAAAAATCTTTTTGAGAATATTGACAATGGTTTTGTTTGATGATTTGACCTAACCATTACCTTGAGGGTAATATACTATAGAAAAATGTTGTGTGATGTTGTATTCGGCACATAGCTTGTCAACATCCTTATTCTTGAATGATCTTCCATTATTAAATATAATGTCAGAGGGGATACCATAGTGGAAAATGAGATGGTTGAAGATGAACTTGGAAATTTGCTTTCTAGTCACATAAGTGACGGGTATAGATTTAACCCACTTAGTGAAATATTTAGTGGTGGTAAGGATATGTTTATGGCCATTAGATGAGGTGGGATTGATCCTCCCAATCAGGTCAAGGACCTATGTAGAAAATACCCATGGTGTCAACACTGGTTTTAGCGTCTTTGTTATAACATGAATCAAATTAGCATGACATTAAAATTTGTTACACTTATTTACATATGTATTTTCATCTACATCCACAATTGACCAATAATAACTAGTATGCAAGAATTTTTTAGATAGGAAGGCCCTACTAGTTTGAAATCCACATAATCCTTTGTTTACTTCCCATAATTCTAGCATAGATTCTACCATAGTTAATGAAATAGAGTTTCATCAAAACTATGATAGTAAAGGGTGGATCCAAGTAAGGTATAATGAGTGGCTTGGTGGATGAAGGCTTTGGTTTGTTTTTGAGATAGGTTAGGTGGTAAAATTTGGTCATGAAGGTAGTTGTAAATTTTTGAGTACTAGATAGAATTAAGACCAATAATATCACAAATCATTCCAATGATTGAAGGTTCATGAGCTAGTGTAAACAAATTTTTGATGAGGAAATGATACTCTCTATCTTTGTCCATTTTTCAAATTAGAGAGCTAATATCAGCCATGGCATTTGTAGTTCTATTACTAGCCCTTGGTATATACTCAAATTGTATATCTACAATTTGTTATTTTAATGTTGATCACAGCTTTATAAGGAACTAGCTTGTCATATTTAGTTTATAAATGGTCTATGACCTGATTGATGATTATTTGAGAATCACCATAAACCTTGAGATGAGATACGTTCCACTGTACTGCCTATCAGAGTCCTAAAATAAGTGCTTCATACTTGGCCATGTATTTTTTACATGGAAAATTGATTCTAAAAGACTTAGGAATTAGATCCCCTTGTGGTGTAATAAATAAGAGGCCTTCCCCTAATCTATGTGAAACAAATGATCTATGAAAATATAGCTTATAATGCTACTCTTAAAGAGGTATGAAATGATGGCCATTATGGATTCATCAAAAAAATAGAATGTGAGTGGCTCTATGTCTACAAGGGGTGCTTCAACAACCTGATCTATAATAGCTTGCCTTTAATGGATTTTTAATTAGCATATTCAATGTTAAACTCACTAAGAAGAATGATCCATTTGGCCATTCTACCTTGTAAATCTATTTTAGATAGTAGATACTTGAGCATATTTAATTTTGAAATGACCATGGTCTTATTGTTCAACATGTAGTGTCATAATTTCTGAGCTATGAATACCATGGCTAGGCAGGCTTTTTCAATAGGTGTATACTTGTGTTCATATATGACCAATGCATGGCTTAAGTAGTATACTACATGATATTTTCCATTATCATCATGTTGATCTAGAAGTGCCCCCAAGGCATTATTTTTAGCTGATAGGTATAATAAAAATGGTTGTCTTGGCATAGGGGGTAACAAAATAGGTGGATTTGTTAGGTAATATTTTAGCTAATAAAAAGTTATTTAGTATTGATTATCCTAATGGAATGAAACTCCCTTATTTAGAATATGTGTAAATGGATGACACTTATCTACTAACTAAGATATAAAGCATCAAATTGACTAGATCTTGCCCTACAAACTACAACGCTGCTTCAAATTGGTTGGTGGTGGCATCTTTGTTATAGCTTGGACTTTGGATAGATCAAATTTAATGCCTCTACGAGACATGATGAATCTAATTAATTTGTTTGATGTTACTCCAAATACACTTTTATTTAGATTCATTCAAAATTTATACTCACATAGTCTTTAAAATATTCTATGTAGCACTGTTGGATGGTCGACCTTAGTTTTTTATTTGTGTAGTATGTCATCAACATAGTCTTCAATAATATCATGCATCATATCATGTAATATGATGGTTATGGATTTTTGATATGTATCTCTAGCATTCTTAAGACCAAATGGCATCACTTGATAACATAATTTTCCCCATGGAGTGGTGAATGCTATCTTATGTTGGTCTTTTGGTGTTATTTTGATCTGGTTGTATCTTGAAAATCCATCCATGAGTGAAATCATCTCATAACCCACTTTGGAGTTGATGATCATGTCAATATTAGGCAATGGAAAGTTTTCCTTAGGGCAAGCTTTGTTTATGTCTCAAAAATTAGTACAAATTTTGATTATTTTAGAACTAATAGGTACAACATTAGATATCCATTTTGAGTGGTCAATGGGTCAAATGCATCTTGATTCTAAGAGTTTTTTTAAATCTTTTTTTTACCAATATAGCAATGTGAGGGTGCATCTTACATAGCTTTTGTTTTACTAGTTTGGCATTAGGATTGGCCACAAGGTGGTGCAAAACCAAGGTTGGGTCCAAACCTGACATGTCAAAATATGCCCATTTAAAAATATCTACAAAATCCCTCAAAAGGGTTGTAAGGACTTCACACTCTTTATCATTAAGTGAAGCACCTAGCTTGATCCACTTTGGGTCATCATGGAACCCAATGTTAACCTCTGTCGTATCTTCCACTAGAAGGGTCGAATCATCTTTAAGGATAGTGGGTAAGATTTGAATTGGTTGACAATATTAGAGTCCTTTACTATGATTAGCTCTTCAAGTTCCCCTAGGCATGACAAATTAGAGTACCCTAATGGAAGGTTTGGCCATGTAAAAAAAACTATTGGAAACTCTTGAATGATTTGATCAAAACCTTATCTTTCTTCAAAATTGAACTCAAACTCATAGACAAGTTCATCATTGGTGGTTTCCTAAGCTATGATTGAAGAAGGTTGAACACCCCCATCTAATGGAGCATGAAATAGGTTTTCACCACTAGACTGGCCTTTTTTAAAATTTTAACCTGGTCAGTAGTTGCCTCAAAGTGGTTTTCACTTTGGGACCTCAATGTTTTAATTATTTGCTTTTGGCTAAGGGTGTTCACCCACTCTCTAAAATATGATACAAGATCCAACTTGATTAAGAACCATAATTTATAGTCCCCTAATATAACATTGTCTCTAAGGCCTAAAAAAATCATAGAAAGCCTCATCATTTTGAAACACATCAATCGATATGTTGGACTCTTGCTAGTCTCAGTCTATCAGTTGGGGATAATACAATGGTAGTGGGTTATGATGAATAATTAGGGTAAGGGTACAAATGGAATGAGGGTTAAATAGGTTAGTTTTAGATAGGTCATCAAAAAGGCTATGATCAGACTCTGCTTCACTATCGACATCTTCATCACTAGTTGATGGTGATGGAACACAAGTAAGGTATATGAAGTCACCCCCACGAAGTTTAAATCCAAGTCCATAGGGTATTTTATATTTGGTCATTGAAATTGGCTCAAGTGTTCCTTATTGATTAGGTTTGAGGCCTCCTCCTTCATAGTCTTGATTCTCCATGATCCTATTGGGAATAGGATACTTTTCACTCATATAAAAATCAACTTAGATGTCATTGTATAACCATAATTCATCTCCCTAAAGAGGGTATGGTTCTAGGCCAAATATTGGTACAAATATGATAGGTCCATTATCTTTGCTCTTTTATTTCCATTTTGGATGGAGTCACTTAGATTTAGGTCTTCCAAATGACTTTGGGTTCTATGAAAGGTTCATAATATGAAAGGTATCATGGGTCACATACTCCCCTGAGCCATTAGGTGAGATAGTAAAATGATTGGATACTTCAGGAGGTGGCATGTGGGAAAGGGAATTAAGGGTATTAAGATCAATGCAATTGTCCTCTAGTGGATCAAGGAGTATTACTTTTCCCTTACCCTACTTGGCCACTCAATTCATGTTGAAGTAATAGTTATAACTCTTGAACTTGGCCTCTAGGTGTTTGCAGTGCTTGTACGGATGAAAATCTCCTAGTATATAAACTTCCATCCTTGATTGGGAGAACTTGATACATTAGTGCATTATTGATGGGACTACACAAATTTCATGTAACTAAGGTCTTCCCAAAATCATATTGTATGATAAATTGAGATCGAGCACATGGAAAAGTGTATAATGGGTCAAAGGCCCAAGGATAACTAGTAGATAGATGGTGCCCTTTAATTTTCTTTCCTCATTTTCATAGGCTTTGATGGTAATTATCTCTACTTGAAGATCTATCATTATGTACCCAAGAATTTTGATGAGATTAAGAGACACTATGTTTAAACCTAATCTATTGTCTATAAGGACATGCCCCACTTTATGTCATTTTATACAAACTTCTATGTATAATGGGTTATTATGCAATGGTCCAAGGGATGACATATCACTTCAGTTGAAAGTGACTTGTTGGGTTAGAGCTAGGTGTCAAAACAAAGTTTAGAACTTAGTATGGAATATGTGACTTAAAATAGTGGATTGGCTCATGAAGTCATTTAAAATGGAGATTTGTATGGGCATCTTTTGTAATTGTTCCACAATATCAAACTACTTATCTTGGATAATGTTGAATGGTTTGTTCTAAGGTTGAATGGCTAGTTGGATAATGGGTGAAATGGTAGTGGTTATGGGCCTAAGGTGGTAATATTTGACCTCAAAGTTGTGGTTTCATAATCAGGATTGAATACAGGATAATGATTGCTAACAAATGATGGTGATGGTGTGAGACTAGATAGGATAAGTCTTGATTGTTGGTGCACTTGTGTGTGATCATAGGGCAGGGTCAAGTTATCGATATAAGGTCTAAAAGTGGGAATCCCTATTTTTTGGTTCACCTATGTGTGGTCCTAGGTCAAATAAGAATTGTCAAAGTGATTGGATTGGTTTGGTATGGTTAGAAATGGTCTTGTCTAGTTAGAATTTGGTCTAGGATTAATGGAGATGGTAATAATGATACCTCCTACAATATGGTCTACAACTATATTTTAGTCATGTGTAAATGCATGGTAGGTTTATTGGTTGTTATCATTCTAACCTTGGTTCTATCCATTATTTTTTTGTTGTTGATTTTGTTGTTGGTTCTACTAGTTTTGTTGGTTTAGCCTTTGATTTTGATACTATTGATTTTTTTGTTGCACTAGTAAATGTTTTTATTGTTGCTACTAGTTGTTGTGTTAGGGAAAAGGTTTTTGATAAATCCCAAGAGTTTGATTAGAAGTGGAAGCACCACCATCCAATGTGATATTACCATTTTCTAACATATTCTCAATCAAATGCTTGATTTGCACACATCTTTGTAAATTGTGCCCGTTGACCCAATGATATTTATAGAATTCATTTCATGGTACCAATCAGGATAATGAATGCCTTATGGATAATTCTTTGGTATAGGCCAACTAATAAAATTAGTATCAAAAATTTTACAAAACCCAGATTCAATTGGTTCTCCAAAGTCACTAAAAACATGGTGATAGGTACTATTATCCTTAGAGGAGGAACTTGAAATGGCAAAGGTGGTTGCATTTGTTGCACAAGCCTAGGCTATTGTGCTTGGTGTGTTGGTTGAAGAGGTTTTTAGGTAGGATTAAGTTGAAAAGGTGGCATAGGCTAAGCAGATGGTGTTTTCACCATTTGGACATGGTGTGACTTGGTTACTCTATTTCCCACAACATTCTTATTATGGTTGTATTGATTTGGTCTATCTTGGCTATTGGCTTGTATTAATTATGATGCTTGCATTTGGAATTGATTTTGATTTTGGCCATTTCTTTGATTGGTACCTTGATTTTTATTAGTTTAAGTGAGCTTGATGATTCCTTTATTAATAAGGGCTCACTCAATCAATAAACATTTATCAATGATCTCTTTGAAAGTATGTGCACATTATAGTTCCAAATGATAAGCTATCTCACTATGCAAATTTTTATTAAACACACCAGATAATTATTTATCTAGTAGACTCATAAAAGTCTTACCATCTTTTTGTTTTGTTTGCATTAATTTGACTAATGAAATCTCATGTTCAAGAAATTAGGAAAAGTGTTGCACAAACTTTTTTGAAATATCATCAAAATCTATTACTAAATTCTTGGTCAACTTTAAAAACCACTCTAAGGCTTGTCTTGATAGACTCCTCAAGAATAACAACAAAAGGTATATATCACTATATGTCATTGGTTGGTATGCAATAAAGAATTATGTATAATGAGATTTAGGGTCACCTTCCCCTTGTATTTATCAAAATTTAGGGGCTTATATCTTGTAGGAAATGGAATCTATAATTATTCCATGTTAAAAGGATAGGAAAACATATCATCCAACTTAAAAATTTTACCCTATTTCTTAGGTTATATGGAAGTACTTACATCCTTCATATATTGTAATTCTTGCTCTAAGAAACTTATGGGAATATTATCATAGGTAGATGGTTGGGCAATCACAAGTGGAGAAATTAGACCAAGTTATAATGGATATATTTTTGGGGGTACAATGGATTAGTTGGGAAATGAACCAAGAATATGCATACGTAGATTAGGGTTTGATTATTGGAATTATGCATGTTACTGTGCAATATTCTAGTTAATTGTTAGTTATGAAAGTTTGATATTGAGGATTTTTGTGGTTGGGATGGAGGGATATAGTTGTATTGTGCCTATTATGGATGAAAAGAGACATGTTTATAATTAATAAAACATTATTTTTGAGTGGGAACTTGTAAACCAAGACCCTATTTCAGAATGAGTGGCACACTTTAAACAAAAGGTAATTGTTACCTAGTATGTACTTGACAAAAATTGGAACCTCCTTGTTGTATGAATCCTTACTAGGAAGTGAATGCATGTTGAATATTAGGCATTTATCATAGACCAATATTTATACATTTTTTATTAGACATCATTTGGTTTTGAATTGACACACTAACCTGTGATTGAAGAATTGTGTTTGATATTACCTAACATGATGGAACATTAATTTCCCCTTATTGAGGTGATAACATTTCAACCTCTATTACATTGGTATACTAGATTGTGTCTACTATTTTTGAATAGCACTCATCCCTTATTGAGGAGGAGTAGGGTTCATCACATTTTTATATTAAAGCATAACATTGGTTCTTAGCTAGATACTTAATCTTATTAGTTGTGCACTTGAAGAAGTGGTTGGTTGAGGATTAGAATTAGTTGGTTGAGATTGGGACATAGAAAATCCTACTCCTTAATTTTGAGAACCAATTTTGGTGTTAACGAAAGGAACATTTTGTTGCCTAACTATTTGTGTATTCACACCACTTTGGTTTGAATGGGATGTTGCTTTCACATTATCCACTATGTTTTGGACACTATTCTATGTAGAAATAGAAGATACTTCTTTGATGGTTAGTGTATGAAATAAATTGTCAATCAAAGTTTTCTACATGAATGGGTCTACACTTTTATTGTCTTGACTAATCAAATCTATTAACACTCCAATTAAGGGGACTAAATCTATGAGAAGCTTACTTGACATGGTCATCTAGTTAAAATTACATGCTAGGTTCAAGTAAGTTTGGTATGAGGTCTAAATTTGTACAAATTTATCTTTCATGGGGTCCTTGCCTTTGACAAGCATACCATGGTCCTGATACATTATTTGGATTAGAGCTAAAGGATTGGTAGAAGAAACATGTTGACTTTATAATATGTTATGAGGCATTCTTACTAGACTTAGTAAATTGTCATGGGGGAAGTCTAATGAAAAATTGGCCCCTACATCTATGGATTTAACCAAAATCTTGTCTTTTTTCTCCAATAATTGATGCTAAAAAAAATAAGGATCATATGTGGAAGGTGCATTAATAGAGTATGGTTGTTAAGGAAAAGATTCTTCAATAGTAGGTACCTTAGCTAGGTATTGCTCTATTTGTGTTTGATCTTACTCTGGTTATGGTGGTGTATTAACCAAATAGATAGCCAAAGGATCTTGGTTTTGTGTCCCTATTTGAGTGTTATGAGTTAAATAAGGATCTATATCATAAACAACATTGTCTATGTAGGATTCTTGCACCATTTCTTCTTGTGCAACCACATTACTAATCCCTAGATTGTACATGAGTCCACTATAAGTGTAGAAATACATGTTGGGATCCATAGTGAAAGTTTTACAATAGAAAGGGAAGAGAGTTCTATAAACTCTAAAAAGATAATGTCTAAAAGATGATATTCAAACTTGGTCTAGATTGACCAAAAAGATAAAAAGGTTTATGAAATGATTTGTGATAAAACAAGCTAATGTTAAGTATCTAACACTACACATCTTATACAAAAAATATTAAGTAAATGGACTGAAAATCAAAATGCCAAACTCTAAGGTTGAAGTGTTTCAAATTAGTCTCATCCAAGAAATAAATTGTTGCTAGGTATTTTGGCCAAACACAACATCAAAAGCTAAGCTCAAACAAGGCATGTGTGAGGAATCTTAGCAAAACAATGTCAAAATCTAAACTTTGAAATAGATGATATTTTAATCTAATGGATTTGAAACACTTCTAACAAAAACTAAGTAGTTGACTCTTGGACATGAACTTGATCAAATAGGTATAAGTTATGACATAAACAACACTTTATAGATAGTTTATTTTCTCTTAAATAATGGTATAAAACTTGGTTCTTTTGAAAAATAGGCTAAACAAATGTGAATGGCGTAACTATGCTAGACAAAGATTCACAAAGGTATACTCAGATTGGCTTGAAAAATGTGTACAAACTTGAAGTCTATGCAAAAAGGTCTAAGAAACAATGTTTGAAATGTTTTGGGCAGTGTAACAATGCTAAAATACTCAAAAATATGTAACAAAATGTTTGTTTCAAAAACTCTAAGGAAAATATGTTTCACAAATTTTGGCAGTGTAATACTACCCATATGCAAATGATATACACACACTCTCAAATTTTTGACAACTTTCTAAGGCAAAGAGGTTTGCATCAAAAAGAATCAAAGAAAAATGGGAGAATAAAAGTTCACTCATATACTTAAAGTAAAAGCATTTTCACAAGATGATTTAAGTATACCAAGTGATGATAATGATTATGAGTCTTAAATGACCTTCAATTCAAATGGAAATTTGAAACTAAGTTAAAATGAGTTTATGTGCAAATGGCGAACCCACTTGAAAATTCAACCCTTAAAACTTAGAAAGGTTAAAATTCTAATGTTAATTATAAATTAAATACTTAAAAAACCTTTGGTAAAAGGTCTAGACTCAATTGGGAAACATAACTATGCCAAAGTGGATGATATGACTCTAAGTTTTGATGAACTTTGAACAAGGAAAATTGATGATTCACATGGGCAAAATAATGCCTCTTTATTCAAATGAAAATGAGGACTATGTGTTTTGGTTTGTATCATTTGTTCACACCAAGTTCTGACTCCAAACAAGACTTTAATCTAAGATAAAACCAACTAATTAATTGTTCTTAGGTCCTAAACTGACAAGGTTGCTTGGTATTTTTGGAATCCATCAATAGACATCATTTGAGAGGTTTTTTTAGTGTTCATCCAAAAATTAGAATCAACATTATATAGTATGGTTTTTACACCCCCTCTTCTCTCAAATGACAGTGTTGTGATATGGACCTTGAGGTGCACCTTATACCAACAACACTTTTGTGTCAAGTGGGGATTTGTCTAAGATCTACAAGTTTTGAAATGTCTAGATGGATCAATTTCCAAATGACTTTAATGTCATGTTGCAAAATAAATGCACTTAAATAAGGTGTCTGTGGTACTTGGGTTTTTAAAAAAAGGTCTTGTCCTTTTTTTAACCACTACATCTATCAAATACTCAGTGTATAGATATATCATGTGTGCAGCTTCAACACTAGAGGTGGTTTAAATTCTTAAACCTCTGATCCTAGTGGGAGTGGTTGAAGTCAGTGTTGGGAGATGAAACCTTGGGTCAAATCTTTCTTATAGAACTTGTGGGAGGTAATGAAGTCCCCATCATAAGACAAAATGCAATAAAATAAGTGACCAATAAAAAGACTTTAGCATCATTTCAAGATCACCAAAACTATTGTGAGTTTTTGTAGAGTGATTTAAATGACATTCTTTCTATGCCTTGGACTAGGCATGTTTGCAATAAGGATGGCACTTTTGATTCCAAAAGTTCCCTAAAGGAGATGGATGGAAGAGCATACACGCAACATCCCTCTTTTTTTTAATCAAATTATAAGTTTAAATAACTATTTAAAACAAAATTTAACAAGCGAGTTAAATTTTAAGCATCAAATAAAAGCTTCAGTGGTGTTATTTTGACCCCTTGGTCTTAAGTTGTAACTTTCAAAGCACAATTTTTCAAAATAATTACCTAAGCATCTAAATTTTCCATTAAGCCCCAAAACATAGTTCATATTACATTTTAAACTTTCAAAGAAGGTCTAAAAAGCATGTACTAACAAATTTCAAGCTCGATCCTGTAATGAAAAAGTCAGTATGTCCTTTAGCTTTGAAACTAATTTACAAATGAGTGAAGCAACTTCTCAAAACAAGCTCTCTATTTCAAAATCACTGTTACATAATCAATATCATTATTTCCATACAAAATCACAATTACCAAACAACAATATCATTGTTATGGGTTAGATCATTAGAAAAACACAATATCATTATTTTCCTACAAAATTTCTATTACTAGACAGAAAACACAAAAAAATTGTTTTGTTGACAAAATCATTGTTGTCAAATATGAAATCACTACACAGGGTAAAAAATATCATTTTTTTGGCAAAATCACTACTCAGGTGAACAAAATCATTATTTTGATGAATGACATCATTGCCCAGGACTATGAAATCACTTTTTACCAAACAATGATTTTGTTACAACATTGTTATTGTGATAGTAGCGATATTATAATAGAGAGAAAAATTGTCGTTACCAAGAATAAAAATGCAATTATAAAAAAAATGGAATTTTAACTTAAAATTTCACACTTTTGACTCTTTCACTCCAAGAATCTACATAGAATTGGTTAGTATATTGCTTGAAAGAGCTTTTGTGAGAAAATTTGTGGGGTTAGGGTCCCATTAGGCATGTCATTATGCGAACATAAGATTGCAATAAGGGGAGGTTAGTATTGTGTTAGTGAACAAAACAAATCCAAATGAAACACACTAATGCTAACATCTTAAGCCTATCACAAAGGGGGAGCTTAGTTGACAAGACTATAATGGAAAGCACAGCTAAAATAAAAAATAAACTTTATTTCACCTTCCTTGGATGGTCCAAATAGCTTGTTTTAGTGGTTTGCTTGGTTTGTGCTCATGAAGTTTGCATCAATGAAGTGTGGCTACCTCTATCTCTCCTTAGCACCATGTTTGGCTTTGGCTTGGATCAATATTTGGGCATTATAACTTTAAAATGCAATGGTTTTTAATTAATTTAGGCATTATAAGTTTGACATAAAATAACTTAAAATTCAATAGGCAAGGCCTCCTATTTATAGATTTTGTAAAATGCTCAGAATGAACCTGAACCATCCATCTCAAGATGAAGATCTGTGGCTAAGAATCCATTAAACTTTTGAGGCAAAAATAAATAAATGCCTTCATAAATATTTGTGATAAATAGGTAATAAAGAGGCATGAAGGGTCTTAATGAGACATGGGGTGGCTTAATCCTGATATTTTATGCATTTATGGCCTAGGGATGCCTTCCCAAGAAATGATGTCATTTGATGATGCAAATATTAAATATTCATTTCCAAAAATAAATATTCAAACATATCCATGCAATTATCAATTAGGCTCATGATTTGAATTAATTATATTTAAGCATGATTAGTCACTTTTGGCCCTTTAGTGCACAAATTAATCAAGTTGGTCAAAATGTCTCGTTATTGGCTTAAAATTTTACTTGGATTGAATTTGGAAGTCTATGTTATATGCATTAGAACCATTATCCCATTTATGATGTTTCCAAATTAAAATAATAAAGGCACATGTTTTGTGCAATAAATTTAATAGAAAAGAGCAATCTAGAGGACCCAGATGTGAAATTACCATTTTGACTCGAAATGATCCAATCAAAGTTAATTGCTTCATAAAATGTATTTCCCTATTTGATGATACCCTAGCTAAAATCGGCACTTGAATATATCAATTTCAAATATTTTAATTTTTTTTAGCATTCTAGGCTAAATTATGTACTTTGGTAAAAATTGGTCAAAAGCCTAGTTGGAGGTTATTGGTGACCGGTTTTAGGTGTCTATACTTTATACAGTAGAAGCATAGTATGTTGTAATAGTGGCATGTTGCACTCAAGTCTTGTTGATGAAGCAAGCACTTAAATAAATCAAGGAAGAATACAAATCACCTATCTCTATTATTTGTGATAATTCAAGTGCTATTAACATATCAAATAATCTAATGATGCACTCCAAAACAAAGTACATATCAATCAATTGTCACTTCTTAAGAGAAAAAGTTGCAGATCAAGAGGTCACAATAGAATATCTGCCAACACATGATCAATTTGAAAACATATTTGCCAAACCTCTTCCCAAGGAACATTTTGAGTATTTGAGACAAAAATTGGGAGTGGTTACCCCTACATCACATCACTAGATCCTAGTAATAGGGCATGAGTCCACGGGGAAGATCATAGAAACTTTGTTAATTCTTGGAAGAGGAGAGAAAAGGTAAGATAGGTATACATGTTTTTACAAATTTCTAATGAGTTTATGGTTGTATATTTTTGGAAAAACTCCTTTATTTGATAAAGGGGGAGAAAATTTTGGACAAACTGGGAGAAATTTAGAGTCCCTTTGCCATTGATGTCAAAGGGGGAGAAAAAAGTGCAAATGATTTCTATAAAAGTTTACCAAATGTTTTATGTTTATTAAAGGAGCTGAACATGTGTCCAAGTTATGTTTTTAGAAAAAATTTCATTGCCTAAGGGGGATAATTTTTTGTAAGAGTAGTTTTATCTCACATTCATCAGAATCTAATGCAAGTATAGTCAATGCCAGAGGAGCAGAGCATGTATTACAAGATCAGAGAATTTATTTTGCCATCAATGACAATGGGTGAGATTATGGGAAATATGATTGTCATTGATGTAAAAAGGGAGATATCACTATGTATTTCATTGATGTTAAGATAATCAGTCACAAACAAGATTGATGGAGAGAATAAATTATTTTATAATTGCAAAAGTTGCAATATTGTCATATAAAATTGTCATGCTTTTACAGAGACTATTTTTGGATGTTTGTAGAGAAATTGATAGAAGATCCATTATGGATTTTTCAAGTGCATCTCATATATATGGTCTATAGGTTCATATGAAGAGAAATGAGCTTGAGTAGTAGATCTACGGTGTGGTTCAAAGTCAAATAGTCAATGATCAATGTGAAGGTGACAAGTATCTCAATAGAGGGAACTGACAGTAATGTGCATAAGGCATGTGAGGATGTCAAGTGTCACAAGCATGGCCATTGATAGTAATGTACAGAAGCCACATTAGGGTGCTAAGTATCACAAGTATAGACACTGACAATAATGTATAGAAGGCATATGAGGGTGCCAAGTGTGTTAGTAGAGGTTATTATTTCAAAATAACATGCTAAGGATGATGATAGATAAGTTTTTTTAGTTTGAATAAGGAAGGGAAGTGAATTATTAGTTAATATAAGTATAATAGAAACAAATGATGTGCACTTATAGAAACCACATTAACCAAAGAGTTATTTAGATATACAAAACATTCAAGCTACTTTTGAGATAGATTAAACCTTAGCATTAAACATGATAATACAAAACAAGGATAAACATAAGAAATTTGATAGGTAACCATGAACCAGATAACATATATTGATCTTAGTAAAGGGCCATCAATCTTCTTCATACAAGCATACATATTTATAGTCATTCAAGTTCCTAACTATTCATATTCTTCTTTATATATTGGTGCCAAAATGAAGACACTTTTCATTTTTTATCCTTTCACAAGCTGAGAGGATAGGATAAAATACACAAGCAGATAATTAGATATACAATGCACAAATATCCAAAGGAATATCCTATGCAACTTTCTTATTCAATTTTCTTCTCCCAACACTTTCTGAGTCTTAAAATGTTATCTCATCCCAAGACAACATTATAAGTTCATCTATATGTGCATTGAGGGTAGAATCTTGAAAATTTGGGTAGACTAGCAAGAGTTGCAGTAATCGCTTAAGGTGTCATTTTCAGTTTTCACCTCTTATGTACTACTTAGCCACCCTTTTGAATTTTCAACTAGGTAGTATACCGACCTATTACCCTTTCAAGTTTTTAATAAGTTCTCATAACCAGGTGACTGTCCTTTATGAGTTTTCAACCATCCTAACCCTGTTTATCTCTTTAATCATCTCTAATAAAAAAACTATTCAAAATTGTACAAAATTTTCTTTCAAAAACTTGCACAGTGTGCAATACTCAACTAGTAGGTACATGTGTATCTGAGGAAGAAGGATAGAAAATAGGATCCTTGATGGATTGTGCCATTATTTATTGGAGTTCTAAGAGTGGCATATATACAAGAATATTGAGCATCAAATTCATATTGTTATAGAATGGAGACAAGTCAGTCTTGAATGCATCTTAATCTAGCATGACTTCTTAGACCATGAAAATAAAGATGCAAATTGGTGCATAATTACTAATGAGTTCCTTCAACTCCTCATTCTACATAGCACTTAGGTCAGCCATTTTATTAATGACCTTTACTTGGATCTCTACACTTAACTATTCTAGTTTTTCTATGTGTCTCTCTACCATTTCCCCTATAAATTCTCTATGTCACAAGTCATATTTCCATCTTATAAGTCTATCATACAAATTATTTTGAGCATTGAATGATTTCTAGAGAGCAAATTCAATTTCATCGATCGATACAGTCAGGGTATGCATGGTTGTGTAGGATGTAGTAGTTGCATTGAAGTCTACACTAGAGCTAGATAAGGAATTATCAAGTTATTTCTTCTAATCCAAAATAATACATGTAAGTTGGTGTGCTTGAAGGGTTGTGATGTCTATCATACCTTGGTACTTTTATATCAAAGTAATTAAAGTTATGGTATCATTTTTCACACTATAACTCAAGTTGCCAAGCATATGTAGCTACTATATTGCATGCCAATCATTATAAAGTTGCATTATAAGGTCCATTAGCCTATTATGATCCAACATGACTTGTTTGTTGACCACTAGGGAGGCCAAAGCTAGATAATCATCTTCAATTGCCTTCATTGCTTCATATAGGCATGCCCTTAGTTCTACGTTCATGGCCTTTGTTTAATCCTGCTCTTATTCTAAGGAGGTCACCTTTTATGTAATGGATTCTTGAAATTTTGTAGTTCCCTCCAATTATTTATTCAAGGGTTGATAAGAGACATCTAAGGATGCCTCCTTCCTAATTGGAAGAGTGGCCAAAGTGCTCATTGTCACTGTAGGATCCTAGCATGGCATTGTGGCTAGTAGAAGGGAAAAGGTGGTGCACTGAGAAGTGACTATCGGGACATCTTAAAGGCAAACACCTCCTAATGGAAGCTATATAAACTGAGTTTGTTCTTGTGTTATAACTTGTACTTGTTATTACTTTATGGCCTCTACTACCAGCTTAGCTTATTACATAGTGTCTTCAATCATCTTTTGTTTCACCTCTTCCTCTTATTTCATCTTCCTCCTTTTTCTTTTTCTCCTCCTCTTCTTTCTTCTTCTTTTCTTCCTCTTCTCTTTTCTTGTTTTTTTCCTCTTTCTTTCTATTTTCTTCATCTTCTTTCCTCTTTTTCTCTTTAGCTTCCTCTTTCTCTTTCTTCTTCTTCTCGTCTTATTCTTCCTTCTACTTCTTTTCTTATTCTTCCTTCTTCTTTTCTTCCTCTTCTTATTTCTTCATCTATTCTTTTTCTTGTGTAGTGTGGGCGTATGCCTAATATTATGCTTTTACCTATACTTATTATTTCCACAAGATTTCATCATGTTCCTCCTTTTTGGTAGCTTTTCTACCTATTGTTGTGCTTGAATTGTTACATCTTATTTCCATTTTTCCCCCTTTTTTCTTCTTCTCCTCCTCTTAAGCTTATTGTTGTGTGGTGGCTACTACTTGGGACATCTCTTATGCCTTTTGTATATCTACCTCTATATCCTTGGCCTTTTTGGAGGAATTCACTTCCTCAACTTGATGTGTTGTTGGCTGGTAATTCTCTTCTTATTTTTTTCTCTTCCTCTCTTCCTCTTTCTGCCTATATTTAGATCATAAGTAACTTCTCTTATAGCCTATTATTGTTTGACTGAGATCTGATCCATTTCAATTTATTCAACCTTTTGTGCCTATAGTGATGGTGGAGTGTCTTTAGGGTGCACCTATGACTTAGGTATCAACTTCTTCCTTCTTCCTATGGTGACCAATCTATGCCATGGTGGTGGTGCATAAATATATGGAGTAGGTTGTGGTTCCTATTCAGTGGCAGACTAGCTAAATGTGCATTCCTCCAAAGTAGGGGAGACTCTCATCTCTCATCATGTTCTAGGATGGCACACAAGTAGTTATGGTGGGATTTTTTTAGTGGTGTAAAAAATACATCTAGTGCATATGTGGGGGTAAATTGAGGCTGCAAGAAGTCCATTTTATGACAAAGTTGTTCCTCCTCTTCTTTGACTATATCCATAATTATGGATGATAGGAAAGATAGAAGTTCCACACAAAAGTTTAGTGGTAACTAATTTTAAATTTGTACCATGTGCATTACATTTTAGAATAATAACTTCTTTTCTTATTCCTTGTTATAATAGTCCCTCGCCATGTCTACCAACATGACTTGGTAGACCTCCTATGCATCAATTCCCATCTCCATGAGATCAAAAAACCTAGCAATTTATATTACCTTTGGATCATATTTCCATGATGTGTTTCATGTTATGTGCTTTGGAGGAGGTGACACTATATGAGGGTCTATTTTTCACTTCTTTGTCTATTATTATGAACTAGATGTTGGTTCAAAATTTTGCACCATATACATGTCTACACTTGATGGTATAGATTGTAGTGGAGTTGCTCACCTTTCTACATGTTATTTCTATCTAGCCACCTCAGCTTACATCATCTCTAATGTGATGAAAAATGGGAGTGGTTTGAAGGGTGAGCATGATAGTTTGTAGATCATAATAAAATATCCCTTTAGTAGCAACATCACATTAGCATGTTGTCTGAGATATTACAGAACATCTAGTGGGACTCAAGGGTTTGTTGTGATGAGATCCAAACATTCCTTCTACCATGATTTAAACTTACCCTCATATGTAAGGGATCCTTGTTCTTGCATCCATATGAGGTTATGGAACTGCTATGTTGGCTAGTAATCCATATCTTAATGTACTTCCCCCTTGGGTGACTTCCACTACATGAAGCAAAGGAAGAAGATGAGAAATTGATAAAGTAAGGTCTAATTTAGAGTATTGTATCACTTTTCAATGTTTTTGATCAACTCTTTTACAAAATACTTAGGCCAATTAAATTTCTCACCTTGATGGATCATCTTATGTGCAATGTCCACAACTCCTTTAGAAATCTATTTGGTAGATTTGGTTGTCTAAAAAAGCATCTAGTGATGTATTAGAATATTATGTGCATAGGTTCATCTTGTATCTCATCAATGAGGATCCATGAATTTTGTCATACAGATTGGTCCTAGACTTCTAGCAAAATAAGAGGTTTTTTAGTCTTGTGGACAAAGAATCTATGTGGGTGGGCATGTCGAAAGCTTAGGCCATGGCCTATGTGTTAATGATGATCATCTCATTCGACCTAAAGTATATCAATACCTTATTATACCATCAAAGTAATATTTGAGCAATTCCACCCATGTCACCAAAGGTTGGCGTTTACAATAGACACTCAACATCTATATTCTAGAATATGTGGGGAACTTTTAGGGCAAGTGGTTTTGTAGCATCTATAGAGTCTAGATATAAGATATTTTGTTTAGCTTTGTGAAAGTTTTGAAATGGATCTTAATCATTGTATTTTATCTATCCAAGTACCATATCAACACCCATAGCTTCTTTCTATGCTTTTGAGAGAGGTTGAATTAGTGGTATAATATCCATGGTGGTATGAGAATATTTTTAATTGATTTTGAATGCTATAGGCTATATAATTGGTTAGGTTCTTGATATTTATATCTCTCAAAAAAAAATTAATTATGAAATGTAACCATGGAGTTTGAAACTTAGTTTTTTTAGATTTTTTGCCTCTTAGCTTCCGCATCAAGGCCATACTTGACTACCACTAATCTTGAATGCAATGGTATATGTGGTGGATCAATTTTTGATCTATCCATTAAAGTATTTAGTCATTATAATATGTGTGGATTTATGTTTTTATGCCCATAGGTATTTGTACAAGGGGTGTGAGTTGTTGATATTGACTAGCTACTGATTTGTGGAAGATTGCATCTAATAACCTTTGGCTTTAACATTTATTTCTAGTGTATGATCATTATCTATATGATATCTTGTTGATGTGACATTCCAACTTCTTTCCCAAACTTAATATTTTGTAGTTGGTCCTTGTTGACTTCTTTGGCTATACACGTGGCTTTTCTTGTGCACTCTTGGTGCACACAATGCTTGGTATATATTCTTCACAAATGTCATTTAGTGAGATCATATACAAATAAACAAACATAAAATAAACACACAAAAAAAATTAATAAAATAGGGGAAATCCTAATCTACATGGTGTTAATCACCACCCACTCAATTTGTGGAATGAGATCAATAGTTATTGGTGATAGGGCTTAAGCCTACAACCATTTACTTGCCCTAGAAATATATTTCCCTATAAATATCTTAAAACTATCATTCCTTGATTTGTTAATTCATGAATAATGTAAGGTCATTTCCATCTTATTTATAATTTTCTTGGGAATTCTCTGAACCAAATATCATACAACAAAACTAGCTGCTCCTTATAGAATTCCTTGCGGTGTAGGTTTTGATCATGCCATGATTTTTGACTTTGTTTTTATATTTCCTATGTCCATGTTTCTCTTCTTCTAAACTCATCCATTCTATTCAAGTCTAAGACTCAATTTGTAAGAGATTCTTGCTCTCTTAAGTGCATAACCATAGTGATGCGTAGGATAGGTACTAAATACTCCAATGGCATAATTGCTTCCAGACCATACACCAATTGAAATGGTGTAAATCTTTTAGCCTTTTTATAATTTTTGCAATATACCCATAAATTCATAGGAACACAATCTTCCCATTCATCCCACTTAACATCACATATTTTTGTGAGCATTTTATCCAATACCTTATTGATAGCTTTAGCTTGGCCATTCACCTATGGATGATAGGCAATGATTTTATGATACATAATCATAAACTCTTTCATCAAAGATTTAATAGTATTATTGAGGAAGTGTGATCCTCTATCACTGACTAGTTTGATCATACATTCAAACCTAGTAATGATGTTTTCATACAAAAACTTTACTGCGTCCTTCACATCGTAACTAGGTATGGTAGTAAATTTAACCCACTTAGTGAAATAGTCTATTGTAGTAATAATATACTTAGCCATATTTTGATTGATTGGAGGGTTGATTGGTCTTACAAAATCAATACCCCACTATTCAAAAGGTTACTCTACTAGGAGGGGTTTCAATGGTATATCATCTTTCTGAAGAGGTTTTCCCATAAGTTGGTAGACATTAGAATGTTGTACAACTCTATGTGAATCTTGAAACAAATTCAGCCACCATAGTCCTCTCTGTAGAATCTTTTTCATTATATCCTCTCCTGTGCAATTTCTTCTTGTGACTCCTTGATGAGCTTTCCCTAAGAGTTAAGGGTGTTCATGTTCAAGGACAACCTTGCACAAGACTTCATCCTTCCCCAAGTGATATAGTAATCCTTTAATGATAGTGTATGATAGTTCTCTAGTCACAAACTTCTTTTTATCTTGTTCCTAAAAGTGCATAGGGAATATTACTTTCTCAAGGAAGTTAGCAATAGCTTTTAAATTTTCAAGAATCATAGTGACATAGAAGAGGTAAACATCAGGTGAGTCTTCTTGAACTTTTTATAACTCTTCACCATTTCGAATTTGACTTAAGTGGTCATGCCCCACATTTTATCTACCTAGTTTTACATTTATTTTAAATTGAAATTTCTAAAATAACATCAACCAGCAAGATATTCATCTTCCTAGCATTGGTTTGTTGACCAAGTAGCATAAAGTTTGATGGTCTATGAAAAATTTGAATAGTGTCATCAGAAGATAGTGCCAAATTGTTTTTAGTGCAAACATAATGGCCAATGCTTCCCATTTTGTAGCTGTATAATTTTTCTATGCATCAAATAATTTTTGGCTAGAAAAGTGAATGGGATGGTCAAGTGTACCATCTCGGGGTTGTGAAAGTACTACACCAACTATGATTCCTGAAGTGTCTACATTTATAAGTGTAGTGACCAGTCACTATTTGAGCTCAATGAAATTTGTTTGGCATTTAGATGTCTATACAAGCTTAGCATTCTTGCATAGTAAAGTTTTTAATGGAGATGATATCTTTGTATAGCCTTTGATAAAAATTTTGTAGTATCCTATATGTTTGAGAAAGAAGTACACTTTAGTGGAACTAACAGGTGATGACATACTCAAGATTACTACAATTTTAGCTTGATCCACCAAAATGCCATCACTGCAAATAACATGTCCAATTAAAACACCAAAAAGTGTAAAGAATAGACATTTTTCAATTTTAAATAGATGCATAAAGATCGACATTATTCTAACATCAAATGTAACTTGTAAAAATGCTCTTTAAATAGGGAGAAGACTACCCAATCATCTAAATAAACTTCTAAAAAATCATGGATGAAATCTTTAAATGTTGTGACTACTACATGTGAGAATACTGTAGGTACATTTTTCAGCCTAAATGGCATGACTTTGTATGCAAAAGATCCCCACTCTATTGAAAAATTCATTTTGGCTATATCCTCCTCTACAATTAGAATTTAATGGTATTCACTAAACCTAGTTGTAAAGGAATATACTTCATGGCCTGTGACAAACTCTAAGACTTCGTCTATAAATGGTATGGGGAATGGATCATTTACTTAAGCATCGTTAAGAATGTGGTGGTCTCCACATACCTATATTTTGCTTGTTTTCTTGGGTTGTACTACCATTAGGCTTACCCAAATAGATTTTTATACTATATAGATTATCCCTATGTCCTACATCCTATCCATTTATACTTTTACTTTTAGTTTCATATTGGGGTTGACTTGGTATGGTCTCTTCTTAATTAGATGTTCGTACTCTTTCAATTAAATGTGCATCTCACCAAGAGATGGGTCAACTCCTCATACCTTTGAGAACTTAGTGGGGAATACATCTTTGTAATCCCTTATAAGTTGTAAGGCTTATGAAATCTTAGTCTCCATCCAATAGTCACCTACACTTGCCAACTTTGGAACCTCCTCTATTCCAATGTTAGTGACATGTTTATTGAGAGGTTGTTGATATATGTTAAAATTTTCATCATCAATTGATTATTGGATCTTCTTTTACCCTTCCTTCTCCAAGATCTAAATGTTACATAGCTTATCTTCTTTAGTTAGCACTGTGTTAGTGTCGTTAAGTGGTTCTATAGGCCAATTAGGTCCAAATAAATCATTCCAATCTAAATCGGCATTAGAATCAGAGTCTTCATCATCATCTACCTCATCTTGGATTGAGTGACAAGGTTATATTAAGGCTTGTTCTTCTATCCTAGTAGATTTATACCTTTGAAATGTATAATTAAGATCAAAAGCTACATTTTTTTGTGTAGTTGATTATATTTTGGTGCTCATATCTTCCATGCACCCATGGCATAGAACGTACTTGAGTATCTAAAGTACATTATAGACTAATGGATTTTCAAAGTTTGTATGAAGTCACTCTACACCTGTCCCTAATGTTTGGTTTTTTTCCTATGCTCCTAGTACATGTACCATGATATGAGTAGTGGAGCCAATGTGTACTAAAAAATATGAGCCCAATACTTAGGTACTACATATTTTGCATTCAAAACTTCAACACATTTATGTACATGAATCTCAAGGCATTATCCTTCTTAAAAAAATGGCTAGTTAATGTAGATGAATTATGGGAGCTAAAATCTATTAATCATGAGTTCATAAGCGTCATCCCACTCCAACTGATTATCCTAATGAGTTTCCCACCAAATTACAATAACTCCCTTCAAAACATAGTTTAGTGATCTAACCCACTGATTGATAGTCAGAATATGAACTTGTAGTCACATAATAAAAGCATTGATGTCCTCCATTGCATAATATATAAGTAGCTGATGTTCATGTGCAAAGACCATCCTTATGGGCCTAAGTTCATAGTTACCATAGACCCAATTAAGGAGATGCATATCTAAATCACCACTAATAGAAGAAGATGCTTCTTAGGGAACTGTGCCTTCCCTTGTTGGTTCTATGTAATCCTACATATGATCATTAGCTTGGTATAATAAATCAACTTCTAAGTGAGTGGACAATTTTATGGACATGGAGGCATAGTTTTCACTAATGAACTAATTTACAATTGGTTGCATAACTTATTTTTTCAATCTCCATTGTTTTGCTATGTTCAATTTCTAGGTAAGCATTAACTGCATTTGGGGTTTATCTTGTTGGTACAAGAAGTTGCATTATGGTACATGCAGAGTATTGGGATTATCTTCTATATTGACCTTCATCTATTTGGTTTCTCATAGAACATGTGGAGAGTCTAGTTTATTAGGAATTTTATATGGTTTATGTGCTTTGTTGAGGGGAATGACCACAACCTTATCTCCTTATTGTGCCTCAAGCTAGTTAAGTACTGTATTGATAGTCATCTGATAGTTGTATGCCCATTTCTTTCTTATCAAGGTAGGATAGTGCATTACCATAGTCTTCATGTCTATGACCTCAAATTCTCCTCATAAAGACAAATTTGCAACATTGATTTCAACATCCTCCAATTGGCCAATAGGCTCAACTTTCCCTAGTTATCCAAGCTTAGAGTTACTAGGCTAAAGTTGAGGGTTCATCATCCAATAACTTCCCATGTGGATCTGGGAATCATATTTACTATGCTACCAAATCAAATATAGCATTTGGGATTTTGTATCTTACAAATTTAATATTAATCTATGCATCCACATCCCATGCATCCACATCCCATGGTTTCTTCATCTTGACATAGCAAACCAACTTTTTGTCTTTTGATGGCCATGTTATGCACATTCCAAAATATTATGTAATAGGTTCATAATTTTTTGTAATATGTCTTCATTAAACAGAGTACTCAGGAGTTTTAGTAAAACCATTAGTGTAATGATATCTACATCTTGTCATATGATGCACATAATTTGACCATACATTTGTTCATTGATGGCTGCAACATCACCATCAGTAGTTTCTTAGTGTTGAATGTTTTTCAATAGCTATGTAGTTTTTTTCATAAGACTCTTTTCTATAGCTAGATCTAGGTATTTTTCTTGTCTAACCTTTCTGATACCTTGATCTTGAGGTATCTCAAGTGGAAGGAGTCCTTTTTTTGCATATTGTTACTATGTCATAGCATTTAGAAAGGCATTTTCTTTAGGTTCCACACTTACCATGTTTACATTTTAGATAGCTTTGTCCTTCCTATACTTTTCTAGAATAGGAAAATCTTATGTATCATGTTGATCAAAGACTCTATAGTATGCACAATATGATTATCTCTATGGATTCATTGGGTAGTTTCTGTGAACATGATTGTACTCTCCACATAGGTAACATTATAGAGAAGGCTACTAATAGTTATTTCCTTATCCAGCTTAGTATCCTCTTCTATATCTACCATGGCTTCCTCCCCTATTAGATTGATATTCTCCCAAATATCCTCCTTGTGGCTTCATAGAATTCCATTACTAATGTTGTTTGTTATTATCTACCATACTAAACTACTATTACATATCTGACATATTCTAATTTGAGTTTTGAAGTTACATTATGGGTGAACTCCAAGATGTTGGATACTAATATTGAGAGGATGGGGGTGTCCAAATGGTGAAGGTGTTCATTCAACCAGACCATGAGGTTGGTACTGTGGTGAACTCAAAATCCATTGTGGACCCATTTTGGTCACATAATTCTTATCAATCTCTAAGCCTAGAATGATTTTATTCACTAAGTAAATTGTATGCATTGCAATGACAAACACATTTTTGGAGATTCTGTCTTTAAGTTCCTCCATATCTCTATAATTCTTCTCATCCTGGGTAGTTGATTTGTAGAAATTATAGTATAAATTCTAATGTATTTTTATATATTGTTTTAGTAGATGGTATTGTGTCCTAGCACACCCTACTATTCAAAAAAGTTTACAAAATTCCATCTTTACTTTAGGGAAATCATTCTGGTGGTGTCCTTTTTTGTACTCTATGCACCACAAGTTCAATTTAGGATTTTCTATCTCATGATATTGCTCCATCTTTTTAATGAAATCTTGCAATGTACTTTCAAATTTAGAATTAGCTACAAGAGTTTCACCATAATCTTTTATTTGTTCAACATTTAGTGCAATAGTTTTAGCATCTACTTTTGTCTCATATTGACTTTGCACAGTGGAAAACTGAATCTTACCTCGCAATCCTTCAACAAAACATGCTACTTTGTCTTTATTTTTTAAAGTGAACTCTACTTTGTTCATTAAATTCAAAAATATATGATGATAGACACAAATTAACTCTCTAAACTTATTTTTGATCTCCTTTGAATCCTGTACTGTCTAGCTAGTGCATTTCTCATTCTTAAATTTTGTAATTAGCTAGTCCTAGACATCTTTTAGACTTGCATTTTGGAGATCTCTTTTGTATATGAATTCCATCAATTTCCTAGCTAGATCTCCTACTAATTCTCATTTATGTAAGTTTTCATTAGTAAGGTCCTTAACTTTCCACTTTATTTTTCAAGTTAATAGGTATTGTTCAAGGTCCATAAACCCATCATAAATGGTTATATTTAAGAATACTCCTAACTGGTTCAACATAGTGGCTAGTATAGATGGAGTCTTCTATGTAGCAATTATTTATGGTGATTCTGGACTAGGTGTTTTTACCTATGTACTACTCTATGCACTAGAGGAATTTTTGTGTAGACTCTACTTGTCTACACTTCTTTGTTGTTGTTGTTCAACTTCACCTATTCCTATATACTTCAAAGACTTATTGACTTCTTTTGGAATTCTATTCCCCAATAGTTCACATCCTCTAAAAATGATTTTTCCCAACTCTTCTTCCCTTGCTCAACTAGCTAAAAATTTCTACTAGGATATACAAGATTGGGTTGTGGGGATGCATACACTTATGGTGAATAATCCTTTCCAATGACTTATTTATCTATTGTGTTTTATCTTGTAATTAACTTGCAAACAAGTTATGTTTATTTTTGTAATTTTTCTTCTTCTATTAGTACCCTTTCTTATAGTTTTGCACTACCTCTATCTTCCATTCATTCAACTCTAAAACTACTCTCATATTCTTTTTTTCACATCTCTTCTTATACTCACTCTTCATCTTCTCTCTTTTTTCTATCATCCATCATCATTTTCCTTCTTCAAAATTTACTCATCATCCTACTCATCACTTTTTCACACTCATTCATCATCTACTCCATTACTATTCTTACTTTTATTCTCATATACTTAGGTATTTGTTTGTTTATTCCATCTACTCTATTATCATAGTTCTCTTTTTGAATACAAACTTTTCTTCTAAATTTTCTTCTCTCACATTTCCATTATCAATTTAGGCTCAAGATCTAGTCATTCATCTACCCATCATTCACCATCATATGTACACATCCCCATATTCCTGAAGTGACTACTCCATACAGGAAGGGTAGGAACCATGGCCTTTTCCATCACCAACATTTTCAATAGAAGAGGTAGTCACTGTAAAAATTTCCCTTTGATTCCTTGAATAAAGAAATCATGTGCATCTTTGAATGATATATAGATTTTTACTATGAACTCAGTAGTGTATCCATTTATAGTGGTTTTAACCAAGTAATCTATCACTCTTATCTAATCAATTTCTAATTTCACTAACTAGTCTATCTTTTCTTTAGTCTAAGTAATGGTTTCTCCCACTCTAGGATGAATGCAGTAGTACTCAAGTCTTTTCAACCAATTAGCTATAAATTTAGGTTGCTTGTACCATAAAATATCATATATTTTTCCATATAGATATTCCTAAATGATTTCACTCATAATGAGGCTTTTCCTTTTGGATTCTTCTTTTGTGAAGTGTCATATTTTTTGGTCTATCTAGGTTTCAATATCTCATTGTCTTGATAACCATCTTAGCATAGTTTTCCCCAAAAAGAGAAACTCCATGCTCACTACACCATTTTTATCAAATGTTCCTATTTTAATTGAATATGCTAAGGATGAGGATAGCTATTTTTTTATAATTTGCGTACGTAAAAGTAGTGAATTACTAGTTAATAGAAGAGTAATAGAGATAAATGATGTATGTTCTAAGGAACCAGATTAACTAAAGAGCTCTTTAGATGTATAGAACATTTAGACTACTTTTGAGATAGATTAAACCATAGCATTAAAAATGATAAATCAAAATAAGTATAAACACAAGAAATTCAATAGGTAACTATGAACTAAATAGCATATGCTGATCTTAGTAAATGGTCATCAATCTTCTTCATACAAGCATACATATTTATAGTCATTTCAATTCCTAACTATTCATATTTTGATTCATATATTGGTGCCAAAATGAGGAGACTATTCATTTTCTATCCTTTCACAATCGAAGAGGCTAGGACAAAATACACAAGCTGAAAATTATAGATACAATGCATGAATATCCAAAGGAATAACCTACACACCTTTCTTATCTAGTTTTCTTCTCCCAACAAAGTGTCACAAGTGTGGGGTCTGACAGTAAAGTGCTTAGAAGGCATTTGAGAATGCCAAGTGTCCTAATCTTGGGAGATTGAGACAAACATCAATATATGAGACTTAAAGTTGAAGAGTTAAAGTTTGGAATCTCATAAATATATAATGGAGTGTGTTAACTTATCAGATTCTGATTCAATTATTGATTTTTAAAGTTGGAAAAATTAAATGAGGATCATTGGATCATGGCCTAAAACTAAATATCAATGGTCAGTATTTAAATAAATGTTCATCTCAATGGTCAAGTGATAGAATACTCAAGTAAGTTGTATTATACAACATAGAGAATGATATAGATTGATGTAATCAATTCAAGTTGTATAAAATATCATGTGTATCAAAATTGGGCCTTCACCTTTGTATCAACTTTTGTGACTTTAACCTCACTTTCCTAAAGGATGACATTCCTTTTCTTAGAATTGACCAATGTGTTGATCTTATAGTTGGTCACGATATGTTATCCCTCATGGATAATTTCTCAGGATATAATCAAATCTTGATTACCCTCAAAGATCAACATAAAAATTATTTCATCACCCCATGAGGAACCTTTTTTTATAGGGTCATGCCATTTGGTTTGCAAAATGCTGGAGCAACTTACCAAAGTGTAATGACCTACATATTCCATGATCTAATCCATAAAATCATAGAGGACTATGTAGATTATCTTCTTAGTAAATATAAACATCACAAGGATAACTTAGCCATTCTAACAATCATCTTTGAATGTTTAATCCATTTTCACGTTAGACTCAATCCCAAGAAATGTATTTTTGGGGTCCTTTCTATAAATATTCTTGGCTTCATCATCTCTCTCTGAGGAATTAAATTAGACCCTACCAAAGTTAGGGAAATCTTGGAGATGCCTCCTCCAACCCACCTCAAGCAACTTCCTAGCCTACAGGGGAAGCTCCAATTTATATGTCACTTCAACTCTTAGTTATCTGATAGATGTCAACCTTTTCACCATCTCCTTAAGAAAGACACATATTTTAAGTGGACTAAAGACTACCAACAATCCTTTGATTCACTCAAAGAATACCTTCTTTATCTACCCATTCTTACCCCCCTAAAGAGGACCAACCCTTCTATCTTTATATCTCCACCACTGACCATTCCTTAGGGATAATGCTTTCTCATCATCATGAACAATACAAAGAGTAAACTACCTACTACATAAGTCTAATGATTATAAATTATGAGACTTAGTATACCCATCTCGATGAACTTTACCTCATCTTAGTCTTTGTGGATTTCAAACTTCATCATTACTTTCTTAATCACAAAACCTTAATCATCACTAATACTAACCCACTCAAATACATGTACTCTAAACCATACCAAAAATAGCATATGGCTAAGTGGATCATACTCTTAGATGAGTTTGAACTTGAGTTCCTATAGTAGAAGTTAATTAAAGGACAAATCATTGCTAACCAATTGGTTGAAGCTCCTCTACCATACAACCAACTTCTTCCTCTTACATTTTTGAATGAGTCCATCATGAATCTTTCTCAAGATGACCCCACCTACCAAATGACCATGTTCTTCAATGGCTCCAAATACTAGTATGGTGTGGGTGTTAGAGTGATCCTCATTAACCTTGATGGTTAACCTCTTCCCCTTTCCTTTAAACTTGAATTTGAGTGTACCAATAATGTGATTGAGTATGAATCCATCTTCATAGGTATCCAAACTACTCTAGCCTTGGGAATTAAGACCATTAATGTCTTCAACCAGGTCAACAAATCTTACTAGTGTAATAATGATGTCTTTCAAAAGTACAAACAAATTATAAACATACTCTCAACATCATTCAATCATTGCCTCATCCAATATTTTCCATGATCTACCAATAATTTTGTGGATATAATGGCTTCTCTTGATTCTTAAATCTCATCTTGACCTATGGATTCTAAACTCTTTGTTACCATCCACCATTTTATCACACCTTCTTATATCCATTCTAACCTTCCTACCATTTGTAGTATAGAGCAATCTCCATCTAGCATATGGTATAAACAAACCTTTAATTACCTCAACCTTAGCATTATTCCTCTAAACCTCTCTAGAAATGCCTAAAGATCCTTTATTCAGAGTACCTCTCATTACAACATACTAGGGGAAATAATTTACAAGTGCATCTTTGACAGCCTCAATCTCTATTTTCTACATAGTCATGAAGAATCCCATGCTATTATGGAAATGCATGACAAAATATATGGGGGAAACTTTAGTGGCCTAGCTATCACTAAATTCATCCTTTTCCTTGGCTACCATTGGCCCACACTCAACCAAGACTATTATGATTATGTAAAGAAGTGTTTTAAATGTTAATAGCACACTAATTTACATCATGAACCTATCCATGGCATATAAGTATCCAAAGACTATTGGCCCTTCTCACAATGGGGACTTGATATCATTGGGAAAATCAATCTTCATTCTTCACAACAACATCAATCTATCATTACCATCATTGAATATTTCACCAAGTGGGTGGAAGCCATTCCTCTCATCTTAACTAAAGTTGATAATATTGTTAACTTCATCAACCACTATATCATCTAGCATTTTAGTGTTCCCCATAAGATCACCGATAATGGTAAATCTTTCAAGAACAAGTAAGTCCAAGTTCTCTATGATGTATTTTTCATTAATTTAAGATTATCTTTACCTTACCATCCACAAGAAAATGGATAGGTGGAAGCCTCTAACAAAACCCTTAACAAAATGTTCATCAAAGTAGTCAATGCTTTAGGTGGGGATTTACATTTACACATACCCCTCACTTTATCAGTATATCACACTAGCATTCAAACCTCTATGGGTGATACCCCTTTCTCTCTAGTCTTTGAGCAGAGGCAGTCTTGCCTCTCAAAGTATAGATTCCTTCTCTTTTCATATCTTTATAAGATATCATTTTAGAGAGAGACTATCATTAATAATGTCAAGCATGACTTGAGTTACTTGACAATAATTGACTCATAGTGTTTAACCATCTTCATGTCTACCAAGAACAAATAAAGTGCACCTATAACAAACACTTAAAATAATGAGAATTCAATATCAGAGACCTCATCCTAAAGGAAAACCAACATGTAACCAATATGGATAAAAGTAAAGGAGGCAAGTTTACTTTCAATTGGCTTGGACCCTACATCATAACCCATAAGTATGGATTAGGAGCTTACCATTTATCCTCTCTCAAAAGCAAACCAGAACCTAAAACTCTCAATGCTTTGCATCTATGTCCTTTTTAAAAAAAATATGGATCAAACTCACCTTGTCTAACTTAAGCTCATCCCTTGATTATGAGATTTTCACCCTCACACCTACCTATCCCTCTCCCTTTGAGAAGAACCAATAATAACATAAAACCATGTGGTTAATCATCATAGTCATAACCTAATCATAAATGTGGGTATTATGGCTATACCCATAACATGGTTCTCATGGATACTTTGTATTTCTCATTAGATGGAATCCCATGATCATTTGTCTCTCAGCCAACCCTTTTATTTATCATTACCTTCTTGTTCTAAATTTTTAGTCCTCATAAAGGTAAACCTTTAAGCCTAATTAGACTTGTCCATGTTTAAAACCTTCCATCAAAATAATTTAGGATACCAAAATATCACTTGGGGCATATATCTCTAGCATTGTAAAAATATCCCTTGAATGATAGCTACACAAAACTAAATTACTTAAAATATAGATTGTTCCCTTGAAGGAGAGCTACCAAACATACAAACCCAAACTCAAACCACACCCTTGAAGGATGGCTAAGTCAAATGGGTCAAAATCAATCATTTAAGCTTCTTGCATCAATCAAATTCACAATCTAGTAAAAAAATAAATAAACAAACAACCTTATATCAAAAATCAAAATAAGATATCCCAAGAATGTTGTAATCAGCTTTCAAATATAGCATTAGTAGACTTCCTATATCGATTAGTCTACACCTAGAATTATGACATGGACTTGTCTAATTTGGTTCTTAAGTCACTTATAGAAAGATAAAACTAACCCACATAAGGTTACCTTACCTATCAACTCATTTACCCATTCACCCATCCCCTATCTCCCCTTTATACCATCTTTTAATCAAGGGATTATGAGCTTACTTGACACAATATGAGATTATGTCCTAGAGTCACCATAGCTAGTCCACCTACCAAATTGACCCTATACTCTCCCCATCTCAGTTGCTTTAGACACTATGCTAGTAATATAGCCTCATAATATCTCAACTCCTCAACTATGGCCAAGTATTATGCCAAAGAAATTGTACCTAGTTGTCTTCCTATTGGCATTATTACTACTCCTACCCTTTACCTTAGTGTATCCCTCTCTTAAGTTACCAATCCTAGGGAGGTCCTCTCCTGATCTCTCTCCCCTATCAAGGTGGTAACTTGGCATTATAAATTGATTATTTATCCCTATAATGTGGCCACCTATCCATATAAACCTATAATTTGAGCCTATGAAACTACTAGTGTTGTCACTACCTATCTATCCAAATCACCACCCTACATCTGTGCCCCAACTAGATCCATAGCCATGCCTTGTCAGTCCCCATCATCCCATCCAAAATTGTACACTACATATTAAGCCTAGTACCATCCTACATATCCATCAACAAAACTAGCATCATCTATCCCTGCTCTCATCGATAGCTCCTCATGATCAAAAACTACATCCCCTAGCTATGTCTTAGGTAACAAAAACTTTGTACCCTCCCTCTTATATCCAGGGAATAGACCAAGAATCCCCTATAAAAGACCAAATTACCTCTAAACTCAATCAAATGGGATGAGCTCTATCTCCCCCTCTCTCTACCTGCATACCCATCTCTAGTTCTATAGTCATAAATTGTGGTAACTATACTAGGCCCACCTAGGCCAGTCCACATATGGCCTTTGAAAAACATCACCCATAACCAAACCCTCTAATGCATATCTAAACTAGTCGATGTCTCTGACACCTCCTCCAATACCTATCAAATCATAATCCCCTCTCCATCTCAAAAAACCCACTCTATACTCCACATATACAAAGCCATCCCATGGTAGCCCTAAAGGTTTCAAAACTTGAATATGATCATATGCCCAATAATGGAGCACAAACCCAACATTGATCCCATATCATCTGTGAAATTTGAATGCCTAGATATCCTTACAAATCTAAACTAGTAGGATTGGTGCCTACCTAAACACAGTCTTACCCAGCAACATCTCTACTAATACTCCCAAAAAAGATAGGGAAATTTTCCATTACTCAAATCAGGCAATGTGAAATAAGACACAACCATCATCATCATTATCATCAACCATCTCTCATCTAGAGCCCTTTGATATAGTGGCCCATAACCAAAACCAGCTAAATGAAACCTAGCATGTACCCAATCATCACCATATAGAAAATCTATCTACTCATCCCTCTCCTCACTTTTAATATGGTAAATAGGTTCCCCTTGAATTAGTAGCCATGTAATCCTATGGACATCCTCCAAAAGGATGGTAGTCTCTCCTGTTGATAGTAAGAAGGTGTTAGTGGTTGGATCCTATTTATTAATGAAGTACACTATCTTTGTCACATCTCATGGTAGTCATTGATAGTGTTGCATGGTTCCTAATCCAACCTCCTCTATATGCATCCAATTTTCACTTATAATCCCTTCATGAACTTATACAAAGATCCTTGGCAAATAATCCCTCATCTAGATTAGGTCTCATGCCTAAAAAAATCAAAGTTAGCAAGTGTCACCATTTCTCATTTCCAAATTAACCTTACTATTAACCTACTCTCATTTATTTTAACCTTTTCCAAACTAACCCATAACCATCTCAAACTTTAAAACAACCCTCCCCCACAAACATTCAAGAACCTACCATAACCTATCATATTGACACCTAATGCTTCTATAAAAAACATCTACCCTACCCCACATAATTTGCAACACCCTAACTTAACCTATAACACCTTCCCTAAGCATATAAAACTAATACCTAACTCTATCCAACAAATTTCTCCACACAACATTCCTCCTTGACATTTTTCCTAGAAATCATCCTAACCCATCACTCAACACATCACCTACCTTAAAATTACACTTTAAAATTTCATTTACCCACACCAATTTCAAAAAAAATTCAAACCATTCATTTACATCCTTTTAAAACCAACCCCTCCTCAATAGACACTCAATCGCTAATGATTTACCTAAACTATCAACAGTCTAGTAAACCCCTTTTTCAGTGCTCAACCATCGATGGTTAGCTAACCATTAATGGTTTTGTCAAACATTTTTTTCTCAGTATTCAACTATCGATGGTTAGGTCAAACTACTGATGGTCACTATGTGATCACCAGTGGTGAAACCCTCAAACCCTACCTACCTTAAAATAATAATAAAATAACCAAAACAACAAAGCAACTCACCTCAAACTATCCTAAAAACCACCCTCAACCTAAATCTTCTTTCAAAATCAAAACTTATCCACTACATTTTCCAATATCACCCAAAACCTAAAATAAGGTAAAGGCCCCCAAACCCAATTACCCAAACAATCACAAATTACCCAAATTCAACTTCAACCATAACCAAATCCACTAACTAACAATTTTGAAACATTTAATACCTCATTCCTTAACCATTATCAAGGTCAGAGCCCACATCCTACTACTTGGCCATGTCCTTGTTCACTTGACATATCTAGTCTGAGCTAATGACAAACACAAACAATTTCAACCAATCATAAATCAACACCTCAACTAACCAATTAGTCAACCACTCTCAACAAAATTCCAAATTAATAGGTTACCAAAAAACACAGAGATCAAAATGTCAACAGTAAAAATGAAGTTTCATTTTCACTTTTTTATATTCTAACTTTTTATGTTTTTTCCTTGACTATTGATGGTCAAGGTGATCATCGATGGTAAACCTTAGAAACCCTGACCCTCGACAGTCAGGGTATCACTTTTAAAAATTTTAGATACCCAACCTAAGTGCCTAATTTGTGGAGATCACCTAATCTCCCCCAAACCACAACTTAAACTTTTGGATATTACCCTTCTTCAACCAATCATTTGACCATGTCCACCTCGATGTTGGTTGATTTTTACTTGAATGCTCATATATTTCATGATGAACCTTGCATAGATCTTTTTAACTGCACTGACCAACCTTACCATGTTGACCATTTGAATTTTCACCACCTCATGCATGACTAGACCATTTGTGTGTTTCAAGGGAGAATTTCCTATCTTAGATACCTAGGAAAACACTAACCTTGTATAGAAGACTTATAAAATCACTTGATCAACTATGACCAATGTTATGAATCGATTACCTTGTCACTTGTCCTTCTAAAACTAACCTTATTTTTACCAAAATTGGCAATCATAGTCATTACATGATCTTGATTATCACACTTAGTCACATTTTATGTGCATGTTTGAATTTTGAATACCCAACCCCACCTTTTTGTCACCAACATTGTGACTCACCATATACCACTTATCAAACCTTGATTTAATTTTGGTTTTACCTCATTAACTGCTAGTTTGAAGGGGAACACCTCCTCCCATACTCAAAGTAAATAAACCTTCGACCAAGAAATCCATTTTTATTTTATAGCTTGTTAATTCAAATCCACATAATAAAAAGAGGCAAAATGTAGACACTAGAAAACTTTACTAGATGTCAAAATGCCTTGGGACCCTTCTTGAACTTATCAGACCTTGAATCTAGTTGACCACCTAGTTAACTAAATTCACTAACCTACTAACTTGAACATTATCCAAACATTTTTAACCCCTTTTTTTTACCCCTTTTCCTCTATACACTCAATCATCAATAGTTATTTTAACCATCGATGATTAGCCTAGCTATCGATTGTCAAGACCTCACCTTCTTAACTCATCACCATTTGTGTGTAAGTTAATGAGGCACAATTTAATATGTTTTCCTTATGTGGTGATAATGAACTTCTAAGAATAATGATAAACAACCTCACCCTCTAATTAACCTTCCATCCTCCATCTCTCTTTGTCTATAAAAGGAGGAGAGCATGAGGTGAAAATGATCCATGTTCAAGCTATCAAATCTTCTTGCACACATGTATTCAAGTCTTCCAACATCTAATTTTCCTTAAATAACTCAATAGTATCAAAAGATACCTAAACATATACCAAATTTTATTTTGAGGCCAAAATACTATTACTCTAGAAAAAATTCTCTAGCCATCAACCATCTATCAAGCTACAAGTATCATCTACTTGTTCTTTGTTTCATTGGATTTCTAATACCCTTGACCTAATCAGACTTGTCTACACCTTATTTCCCAAATTCTACATCCTTAATAGAACCATTATTAGACCATTCACCCATTTTTCAACTCTTTTCTAAATATCTTCAAAAATCCATAGTTAACCACTAACAATCATCACAACTATTGAGGGTTACCCAATCATCAACAGTCAACTTAACTATCGATAGTTTACCCAACCACCGATGCTCATTATGATAGAAAATAATAGCAAGTTATTTTCATCCCCTTACCCCTAACCAAAGCTAATCTTCTATGTTCCTACCTATTCATAGACCCTTTTCTAATTTTCAAAACCTAACTTCACCCCCTTTAGCATGAATATTGACCTACTTTTTGCTATATTTATTCATTTTATTAAACAAGCATTCTAATTTATTCTTGTGTTGCATTTCATTTACTTTATGCAAGTACCTTACTTTTATCTCTTTCAACTTTTTTGTTATTAAGAGTGGATTGATAGCCTCCTACCAAGCTTACACTTCTTGGATCTATCTCACACTACATAGTCTACCCAACTATCTTGCTAACAACCCCTTTGTTAGTGATTTATTATCTATAGGTTATTCTTTCCAAGCCAAATATGATTTTTCCATCTTCATCTAGATTACACATGCATCACCAAACAGGTATTTCTACCACACCTTTATTACTAGTTTCTTATCTTCTTCCAAAATTAAGAAATGAGTAGAAATTAAGATAAATAGAACCATTACCTAGTTTCTTATTACCTAAACCACTATTGAATTTAGTATTCTAATTCTTGAATTAAATCTTGGAGTCTTCACTCCTCTACTTCTAGTTTTTCTTCTTGAAGGTTGGCTTTAAACTTCTAAACTTTTTCTTAAACTTATCATTGACCTAAGCAAGAGATTTTGACTTTTATCCTATTTGACTACTTTCTCAAAGACTTACTCCATGGTAGAAGGTCCATAAACATCCACTTCTCCACTAATCTAGGTTTTCAATCCCATGATGAACTTTCTAATCTTGGACATTTCATCTACCTGTGACTAAGGTACATATTTTAGAAGTTTATTGAATTATCCCTAGTACTCATATACTGATAAGTCTCCTTACTTTAGATTCTAAAATTTTGTAAGATTTTGATCCAAATATAACTATGAAAACTGTCATGATCTACATAGTGTCATAAACTACTCCCAAATAGTTGTGGTTCATTTTAGATTCATGTCCAAATTTTTGTTGGCCCACCTTGTAGCTACTTCTTTAGCCAACTAATAAGCCCTCCAAATAGCTTTGGTGACCTCAAAATAGTTTTGAATCTTGAAATAATTCTCCATTTTAGTCAACCATGCTTCAGCTCTATCTCCCATAGTGGTTCCATCAAATTTATATGGATTCACCTTTTTCATATCCCTTGCCAATATTATGTCTACACGTGCTCTTGCATCTTGAGGCACTTCTTCATGTCTTTGATCTTGAGGGATTTCCTACTTAGTAGGATGTTCTTCACACTCTTCCTATTGGGCTTCTTCCTCATGTCCATAAATTTATTGTTTCAAGGCTATGACTCTATCCCTAATCTCATTCATGGTTGTAATAATCTAATCTAAGTTTCTTTCTTGTTTAATGGAAAATTGGTTAGGATCAAATAGAGGGTTATTAGCATTGACATTTGAAGGACCTTCACCCGATGCTCTTGATCACACCATTCTTCTTTATATTAAAAAAAGAATACAAAAATTTTAGTAGACTCATTAAGTCCTAGAGTTCAAGCCACAACTTTGATACCATAATGTAACATCCCCATAGGGATTTACTAGAATAATGCAATAATTATTTTTTTAAATATTTGATCAACACTTATTCTTTCATTAGATTACACCATGAAAATCTAATTATTGATTTTTAACATACTAACTAAGCAAATTAAGCTTTAGTAAACATGTAACAAAAATAGTTACTAATCACCGGCATTTTATGCAACATAACATAATTATATAAGGAAATTAATCATAATAAAATTTAGCCATGGTTGGTACATTAATATAACCACTATTGTCAATGTATAATAATAATACAATTACATTCCAATAGGCAAGATGCCTTAACATATATATATATATATATATATATATATATATATATATATATATAATGCTTCATAGAGCTTGAGTCACTCTAACTCTTTTATTCTTGATAATTTCAAATGTAGTCTTCAAGTAAGTACTATAGTGGGGAGGGAGAATTGTTGACCAAATTTAACCCTATAAGTCAAATTAGGACCCCTATAGGTAAAAAACTGATCTTTAGGTGTTTTTATGGGTCTAGTATTATTTCATAGGGTGTATTATAAGTATATTGATGTCATTTCATGTCATATTAGCCTTAGTCTTAGTCATTTTAATCCTTATGCCTTTTTCAGCCATTTAAAGGTCATAAAAAGAGTATCTAATGAATTATACAACCTCCTTGGGTAAATTGAAGGTTTTAAAACATGATGTTATGTTACATGTGTACTATTATGCCTTAATCAACTATTTTTAATTGAAAATTGGTACGTTCTTTAGAATAAAGAGTAGTTTTCTTGGAAAAAGGGGAGTTTTCTCAAGGTGTACAAAATTATGTGGCCTCCTATAGCTAAGAACACTTTAAGATTTCATTTGATATTTTACACAATTTTTACAATGATCATTTTGGTCAAAATCTCTAAGGAACTAAGAAAAATGCTTCTCTTTTCTTTCACTAGGCTTGGCAAGCAAGAATAGCCCTAGGTTTTTAGATGATACAGCCAACAAGAGAGGTTTCAAGAAAAATGCTCTTGGGGGTATCTTTAACACTCAGTCAAATTCCATTTTATGTTTGTTTTTAGAATAATGGTGGCATGTGCTTTATGAAACATTCTTAAGAAGTTGGTCTATCTAATTTACCTACCAATCTATGCACATTTTAAGTTTTATTCTTTTTTGGATGATTTTATATAATCTAGCTACTGGTATAGACTCCATAGGACATGGAAATATTCACCTCATGTTCCCCATACTTTTTTTCATGTTTCAAGGTGTTTAGATAAGCCAAACATCTCAAGTTGTAAGAGAAGACACCTGTTTGTGTTATAGATAGGTTTCTACCACTTCAAACATCTTCATGTCTTAGTAATTATGTCAAATGATGGTGATGGTTTGTTTTAATGTTTCAAATGTTGGTTTCCTTTCAGTCTAAGCTCATCTTACAAAGAAATATTCATGGAATTATAGTCATAAGCACCATACAATTAGTCTACTCTATGATTGTCATACACAGTTAGGTGAGTTGTGCAAAGCTATGAAACACATTTATAGAGAATTAATTATGGTATATGTAGTCATATAAAAATTGAAAATTGGTAACTTGAGTGTGTCTTATGAATCCCAATCCATAGATCCCTCTTGCTTGCTTTAATGACCCTCATAGGCTTATTTTCATTGATTTGCAATCATCTGTAGCCTTTAAAACTTTATCCTAGCTGAGTTAGGACCCTATTTTCATGATCAATCCATCCCCCCAAGTCTCATATCATTAAGACTATAGCACCCAACTTGGACTATAGCGTTAGACCTTATGGTGTCCCCTTTTTTATGTTCCTATCCAATCATATTTTGAGCCTAGATTACCATTTTTCCCTGATTCCTCCTCTTCATGTTGTCAACCTAGCACAATTGCATTTAACCCATGACCAATAGATGCCTCTATAATCCCATTCAAATATCATTTGGAGTGGGTTCAAAAATATCATAAAGTAAGCAAGAATACAAGTAAGACTACTCAAGCACATTTTCCTATTCTCTACATACATCCATCCAATACTATTTTCAATTTATTAGAATCCTTACAATAGTCCCTAGTCATCTCAAGCACACCTAGTTTAGCATTTCCTTAAATTATCATATCACAATTGTACCAAGCACTTTCAAAGGGATAATTACATATGGCTTGATCCCTCTTCAGTGTATTGGTATGTAGGTAGCATACCCACATAAGGGGTATAGATCCACATCTAGTAAATCTTACACACACAAACCCCCCCACCATTCTATTTTAAATTAGTCAAAGTATAATGGAAGATAGGGTTTAAAGATAAAATCTACTCTACAAGAAACTCTATATACTTTCAACTACCAAAACTTTAGAGACAGGGTCACATAGACCTGTCAAATAAAACCCAAAAACTTAGATCCTTAGGACAATATCATCAAACAAGGACTACAACATTAGTGCCACTCCTATCTACTTTTCGTGCTCCTATCCAATTAGAAAATGAAAGTTAGAATCCTATTTATGATAGTGTCCTAGGTCTGCATAGTGAATATCAGATCTTGTCTCAGTTAGATTAGCACAGTTTAACTCTTATTACTATTCTTAGAAAAACTCTAATTACCAATAAATTTCACAAATTAGTAGCTTATTTACCACATATTATTCATTTATTTAAAAATTTAGACATTTTAACTAAATTAGGATTAAAACCCCAATATTCTCAAAATTATTAAATCATTTGATGAACCCAACTTTCTTTGTTTGCGCACAGAACCCCTAGAAACCCTAGGGTAAAATTCCTATTAAAATCAAATTTCTAAATTTTTTAATTGAATATTTAAATTAGAAATTCATTTCAAATTCTAAAATTTAGTAGTAAATTTTAAAATAATTTTCTTTCAAACCTTACTTGCCCATACTAGGTTCCAATATATTTCCAGTAATTTTTCAACAATTTTCTAAATTTTTACTAGCATATTAAAATGAGAAAATACCTTCAAAATTCAATAGTAATTTCAAAAAAAAATTCAAAACCCTATTTACACATACTATGTCCTATTCAATCAAGCATTTCCAATAATTTTTTAAAATTTTAGTTGCATATTAAATTAAAAAATCTAATTTCATTTTCAAAATTCCATAGTATTTTTCAAAAACATCATTATCAAAACCCTAGTTGCATCTACTAGATCCTATTCACTTCTTAAGATATCACCTTACATATTTGTGAGCTTTGAATCCTTTTTATACAATTTCCAATTCATTATTTTTAGGACTCTGCATTTTCTATATCTAGTACTTGTCTTTTCTAGAACTTGGCCTATTATAATTTTTTTCAAAAAAATTAAACATATATCAAATTTTTTTCCTACCATAATGATGGCTCAATTCATCGATTTTGATGAAACCGATAAAAGAGAACTTTAAGAACTCCTAACCAAACACCCTAATGTTAAGCACAAAATATACTAAGAGGGGGGGGGGGGTGAATCAGTATATTATATATCTTTTACTTAATTGTATTTCTTTTCTTTAACCACTTAATCAAACATTCAAGATATGCAATAAAATTGAGACAATAATATGCAACACATAAGAGAGAGAGAGAGAGGGCGAGAGAGAGATTAGATTTTTACATATAAACCCAAAATGGGAAAAATCATGGAGAACAATCTCAAGTATATGAATAAGCACTAACTCAAAATACAAATTTTTCAAGCACTAACTTGTAGGAGCACCAACCCCTTTGCTGAGCACTAACACATCAACTATTTGTGAGTACCAATCCATAAGATCACCAACCCCTTACAAAGATTTATGAGCACCAACCCATAGGAACACCAACCTCTTGTGTATAAAACACAAGTATCTCTCAATGTTGCTTACTCAATAAATGATATAACTCTACAATATCTCCTACTTTTCTTTTTTTGAAAACAAATAAAAACCATGCACTCTCTTTCATATTACAAATGGTTTCTCATAATTTTATTTATATATTTCCAAAATACTTTTGGCATTTAACCTTTGTGACCCTTCAATCCTCATGGAAAATGGCACCAAACTTGCATGATCTTTCGTATCCTTGCATTTTAAAAGTCATATGGTGACCCTTCATAAAAAAAAAGCATTCTTTCCTCTTTTGTCTTTATCTTGGTGACTTTTCATATTCCTCAAAGTGCCCCTTCATGGAAAAATGCACCATACCCTCTTTTGTCTTCACATGGTGACTCTTGGAATTCCTCAAGATGACTCTTCATAAGAAAATGCATCACGTTCTCTTTTGCCTTTTACCCCATGACTCTTTGACTTCTTCATGGGCCCTCTTTTGACTTATATGCAACCAAAAATATATTCATTAATATTAAATAAATATTAACACATATTAACCAAGATATGACTATTAAAAACACCATTAAATATAATAGGGCCTTTATCACCAATAATTCAAGACCTTTGACATTAATAACAATATTTCCAACAATCTCCCCCTTTGTCATTGATGGCAACCTCAAACTGAAATTGTCATATCCAAAAATTTACACATACTGCCATCTAAAAACATATAGTAACTTCCCCTTACTGTAGCAATTTGTACCTATTTTTGTTCTGTTCCTTTGACATCAATGGCAAAGGGCTTACCTAGAGCTAACACTTAACTCTCCCTCAACTGATGTTGAACCTCAATGCCAGGAAGTAAATTAAATTACTCCCAACTTCTCTCATAGATATTCAAATGTTTCTTTTGGTAGTGCCTTTGTGAAAATATCTACAATCTACTCTATAGTACTAATATATTCCTTCTTAACTTGTTGATCTTCAACCTACTTTCTCAAGAAGTAATATCTAATGGGAATATGTTTTGTTCTTGAATGCGTCATTAGATTCTTAAAAATATTAATAGCACTTGTATTGTCACAAAAAATAGAAATAGACTCATCATATTTTATCTTGATATTTTCTAAAGTATTCTTAGTCTGAAGCACTTGATTACACCACAATACTACTACAATATAGTCTACTTCAGCTATAGAAAATGATATTGAATTCTACTTATTACTTAGCCATGATACTAAGTTATCACCAAGGAAGAAAGCTCATCCACTTGTACTCTTTTTGTCATCTAAGCAACTTGCCCAATCTGAATTTGTATAAGTAATTAAAGTGAAATATCTACCTATGGGATACCACATTCCATAATCTAGTGTCCTCTTGATATATCTAAATATTCTCTTCACCAATTGAACATGACTATCTTTTAGAGCTAACTAATATCTTGCAACCATACTTACTGCATGTATGATGTCTAGCCTCAATGCTATCAAATATAAAAGACTACTAATCATAGATATATACAAAGATTGATCTATAACAGGTGAATCTTCATCTTTACTCACCTTATTTCATGTACACATTGGTGTGCAAACTAGTACACAATCTTCAAAACCAAATTTCTTCAACATTTTCTTGGCATATTTACTTTGAGATATGAAAATTCCTTTATCTGACTAAAATATTTACAATCCTAAGAAAAATGATAATTCTTCAATCATAGACATCTCAAATTATTTTTGCATATTATCATTAAAAAATTTGTCATCTTTTCAATGTTTCCTCTAAAAATGATGTCATCAACATAGACCACAACAATTAATTGATGCTCACCTTCTGTTTTGATGTAAAAATTAATGTCAGCAAATCCTCTCTTAAAACCTTGATCTTATAGGTACTTATCAAGTCTTACATACCAAGCTCTAGACGCTTGTTTCAATCCATACAATGCTTTCTTCAATCTACATACATGGATACTAATATTTGAGAGAATAAATCCCTCAAGCTGCTCAGTGTAGACCTCTCCTTCTAAATTTTTATTTAGGAAGGTAGATTTGACATCTATCTGAAACACTTTGAAATTTTTAAATACTACATATATAAGAAGTATCCTCTAGCCTTACCACTAATGCAAAAATTTCTTTAAAATGTATTCCCTCAATTTGAGCATATCCTTTACATACTAATCTTGCTTTATTCCTGGTCAATTCTCCATTTTCATTCAACTTATTTTTATAAACCCATTTTATTCCTATCACATTATGATAGTTTGATCTAGGCACTAATTCTCAAGTATCATTCTTTTCTATCTAACTTAATTCTTCATCCATAGCCTTAACCCAATGCTTATCATGTCTAGCTTCTGAAAAAGTTTTAGGCTAAATTTTGGATAACAAAGAGAAATTAACTTGCTCAGATTCACTTACCATCATTATTTTGGTGTAAATTCCTTCATTTATGTCCCTAATAATGTCACTTTCATTATGATTTCTCTGAACATATTTGTATGAGGTTTTGGTGTCCTTTTTCTTCTTCTTCTCATCTTCATCTGATTCTTCAAAACCTTTCTCTTTAATAATTTTAAGAATGTAGACTGGATCACTGATTCTTTGTGTTCCATCTTCTTCTATCCTGACACTTGCATTTTCAATAATTTTCTTAGTTCTTTTGTTATAACATTTATAAAATTTACTTTTGCAATAATAACTAATAAATATAACTTCATCTTCTTTAGATTTAAAATTACCAAGTTTTTTATCAGTTCTCTTTATGAAGCATCTACTATCGAAAACTTTGAAATAATTAACTATTGCTAGTTTGTCTTTCTTTAGCTCATAAGGCATTTTGTCACTATTGATTGTCAATAATTATCTATTCTAAATATTCACTACTATATCAAATACCTCTCTCTAATATTCATTTGGTATATTGGATTTATTTAGCATTATCCTCACCATCTTTTAAACTATTTTATTTCTCTGCTTAACTACTCTATTTTGATGTAGAGTTATAGCTACTAAATAATGTCTCTTTATTCCATGGTCTTCAAAAAACTCAATAAATAATTTGACATGAATTTTTCTCCTCGATCTGATCTTAGAAACTTAATTTTCAAACTAATTTCATTCTCAACTAATGCTTTGAATGCTTTGAAATGTCTGAAAGCTTATAATTTTTTATTTAAAAATATTACCCAAGTCATATGTGAAAAATCATCAATAAGCAACATGAAATATTTCTCGCCTTGAGTACTTTGAGTTCTCATAGGTACACATAGATCAATGTGAATAAACTCTAGCATCTGAGTGGTTGAGTACTCTTTTTTTTAAAACCACCTTCTAACCTACTTCCCATACTAACAAGGTTTACAAAGTGTGTTAGATGGATTTATAATCTTTGGAAGATTTTTAACTGCTTATTTCTTGTTGATGTTGATAAGATTGTCAAAATTTATGTGTCTCATTCTCCTGTTCCATAGCCAACTTTCTTCAATCTGAATTAAATAACATCTTTGACCTTTGATGTCTGATAACATATACAAATTATTACATGTTCTTTGAGTATCCGCAACCAACACATCTGAATCTTTTCTCTTAATTTCAAAACTTTCTATATAAAACTTTAATTTATGCCCCTAAACACACATTTTATTTAAACTCAAAATATTATGTTTAAGACCTTCTACATACAAAACATTTTTAGTTTTAGTTCTACCATTATCCAAACTTAGTGTACCTTTTTTTGGCAATTCTAGCAGTAGTATTATCTCTAAATTTTACTATGCCACCATTGATCTTCTTCAAAGTTATGAACTTGAATTTGTCTCCTATCATGTGCCTTAAACATTCACTATCAATGAACCATGGATTTTCTTTATTTCTTGCATGCAAAGTTGTCTGCACCAACATAGATTTTTCAAGTTGTTTCTTCTGCAATGAACATGACTAAACTTTCTTCTTGATGAATGGAGCCTTAAAACTCAGGTCCTTCTTGACTAACTCAAACACACTTCTATAATATTAGGATATGTGTCTGAAGTTGTTTTATTTGTAACATATGAGGGCCTCTTTACTAAAGCCTGATATAGGAGCAAAAGAGTTATGGCTTCTACTTTACTCTACATGACTTTCCTTCTTATTTCTGAAATTGTTAGCCCTTTTTTGACATTCTATTTTCTTATGACTATATCCATTACAATAAAAATATTAATCATAAAAATAGGACATGTTTGTGTATCTTTGACCTGATTACCTTTTGTAGCTTTGTTCTTTCCAACTTTTTTTATTTGAGATGTCCTCTGTATTCTTCACTTCTTCCTTTTTGATTTTTTCTTTTGTAAGAGTTTCAACATAGTTCTTTACTTTTTCCTTGTGTGTGAAAGTAGTGGCCTCTCTTTTCTCTTTTTAAAATATGGTACTCATCTTATCTAACATAGATCTTTGACTTGTAATATCTTATTCAACATATTAGTGTTATTCTCAAATTTTAAATCATTGGTTGATCTATCATTGATTGTTTTATTTATTTTCTCAAGATCTACTTTTAAAGAAGAAATTTTAATAACATACCTTTCACATTCTTTGCTTACTTTTTAAAACTATACCGTTAGATCTTATTCATTCTTTTTGTCTTCTTCAAAGTGTGCGTGTAGATCTTCAATTATTTTCTTTCACTCCTTTTCATTTTTCTTGATTTGGAGCTTTAATCTTTGATTCTTCTTCTTGAGAGATTTTAACTCTTCTAAGGCATAGATGAGTCATCCTTCCAGATTCACTTAAGCTTCATCATGTTCTTCTTCTTAATCATCTGTACTTTTTCTTGTGAATGCATCTTCATATGTGGTCATGAATATAATCTTTTCTTCTGAATCACTAACTCCACTATCTTTGATTGAGCTAGGATCTTTAGAATACAAACTCTTCTTCTCAAATACCTTCTTAAATTTTCCTTTGAAATTCTTTTTGTATGTAGAATTTCTTTATTCATTGTCACCATTACCTTATATGGGCACTTAGCTACAAAATTTCCAATCTTTTCATAATTAAAACATTTAAATGGTAACTTTCCTTGATATTAACTTGTGCCTTTTTTCAGCTTGCGAATGAATAGAGATCCAATGTCATCTTCATCATTGCTAAAACTGTCACTTGTTATTGAATCTTAGCCTTCTCTTTATTTGATTTCTTGAGAGTGGCTTCTTTTTTATAGTTTCTCTTCTTCGGTCCACATCTCATATGCCATGAGAATACCATGTAGTTCATCCATATTTAGCTTGGCTAAATTCTTCATCTCTTCAATTGCTAAAACTTTTGCATCATATCTCAATGGTAGAGATCTCAAAACTTTTTGAACCACAATTTATTCTTCTAAATTTTATCTAAGACCTTGAATCTAATTATCTATTTGATCAACTTGTAAAAAATGTCTTGCTATATTTTCTTCCTCTTCTAGCTTCAAACTCTCAAACTCTCTTCTAAAATTCTAAAGCTTAGCTTGCTAAACCTTTCCATCACCTTTGTACATATTCTCAAGTTTTACCCAAGTTTTAAGAGCAGATTTATATTGCATAACTTTAACAAATTTGATTCACATAAACCACATAAAATAATATTTAAAGTTTTAACATTATTTTCACTTGCCTTCTTTTTTGTTGAAGTAGTTACAAGTGTCTATGGCTCTTCATATTCCTCCACCACTACTTGCCAAATGTCAAATCTAAGGGCCATCAAATAAGTATTCATCTTTATGTTCCAAAAAACATAATTTATCCCATCAAACAGAGGTGCCTTATTTGTAGAAAAATTTTCATGTGATCTAGCCATCGTGCTTTCCCGATCTACCTTCAAGCTATAAATTTTTTTTCAAAGGAACCTGATTTGATACCAATTATTAAGCATGAAATATAATGAGAGGGGGCCGAATTAGTATATTATATATCTTTTGCTTAATCTGATTTATTTTTTTAAACCACTTAATTACACATTTAAGATATGCAATAAAACTAAAATAATAATATGTACCACACGAGAGAGAGAGAGAGAGAGAGAGAGAGAGAGAGAGAACATATTTTTACATGGAAACCCAAAGTGGGAAAAACCATGGAGAACAATATCAAGTATACGAATGACTAATTTAAAATACAAATTTTACAAGCATCAATTTATAGGAGCACCAACCCCTTTGTCGAGCACCAACACAACAACTATTTGTGAGCACCAACCCATAGGAGCACCAAACCCTTGCAAAGATTTGTGAGCACTAACCCATAAGAGCACCAACCCCTCTTATATATAAAACACAACTATCCCTCAATGTTACTTACTCAACAAATGATAGAAATCTATAATATCTCATACTTTTCTCTCTTCAAAAATAAATACAAGCCATGCACTCTCTTGAATATTATAAATGGCTTCTCAAACCTTTATTTATAGCTTTGCAAAATACCTTTGGCATTCACCGTTTGTGACCTTTCAATCCTCATGGAAAATAGTGTCAAACTTGCATGACCCTTCGTATCCTTGCATTTGAAAAGTCATATGGTGACCCTTCATAAGAAAAAGCATCCTTTCCTCTTTTGTTTTTATCTTAGTGACTTTTCATATTCCTCAAAGTGTCCCTTCATGAAAAAATTCACCATACCCTCTTTTGTCTTCACATGGTGACTCTTGGAATTCCTCAAGATGACTCTTCATATCAAAATGCATCTCATTCCTCTTTTATCATTTACCCCATGACTTTTTGACTTCTTCATGAGCTCTCTTTTGACTTATATGCAACCAAAAATATATTCATTAATATGAAATAAATATTAACACACATTAACCAAGATATGAATATTAAGAATACCATTAAATGTAATAAGGCCTTTATCAACAATAATGCTAGACATTTGACATTAATGATAATATTTCCAACACCTGAGATGCAAGATGGAATGCTCAAAATACTCCAAGAAGAATAATAAAGAGTAAACAATAGTTAATCTTCTCAAAACACAAAATAGCTAGTTGTAAATGACACTGTGGGGGCAACTATGTCTCAATAACCCCCTATAGCATCCCAACCTTCTATTGTGCCACTAGTTATAGCTAGTACATATTTGTCTCCTGATGTGGCATCCATTGTGTAAGAGATAAGATATTTTTAAACCAAGGTGATACATCTTGAGAAAGGTGCCTCTAGACCTACACAGGGTTTGAAATATTTTGCTCTACTACATACACCATTGACACATTGCATTGATTTCACACCATTGCCACAAGGTTTTGTTCAACCCAAGCTTACTCTTTGTCATTTCAAGGGTGATATAGAGACATTTGATAGCTTTTCATGTTGCATGCTTAGACTATGTACCAAATGATTGACTAATTACCAAGCTCTTTCAATGAAGCCTAAAGAATTATGCTTTATAATGGTTCTATATTTTACTGAATCAATCAATCAGTGCATTTAATCTTGTATCTAACATGTTATTAGCTCATTTTAGTATAAAATTAGTGACAAGGTTTCATACACCTAAGTTATATAATAGAAACAAAGGTCAAATGAGCATCTCACAGATTATGTTCTTTAATATAAGACTATCTTGGCTAAGATGACTAGCTCCATGGTTGATCAAGAGTTACAAGATCTCTTCAAATAGAGTCTCTTATTAGATTTTCATGAGTCAATTATGTTCAAAATATTCTCTTCCTTCACAAAATTATGTCACACACTAAAGGAAAGAGAATTCAAGTTAATTTCAATGGGAAAAATCAAGTACACAAGTATCCCAGAAACTACCAACAAGAGTAATAGAAAAGTCCCATACAAGGTCAAGGTCAATGATAAAAAGACTCAAAATAAACCAATAGTTAATATGGCTTCAAAGGCCCCTCAGTGAGTGGTTTTATCATCACCTCCTCGATGAACCTTCACCAATCTATCAGTTTCTACAACCAGAGTTTAATAGTAGTTATTGGAATGTAACATCATATCTCTCCCTCCTATTTAGGAAGTGGACCCAACAAAGCCTCTTCCATGGAGATATGATCAGCATGTACTTTATGAGTTTCATAAGGCACTAGGCCATACAAAAAATAGATATATCAATTTGAGACACAAGATACAAGATTTAATAGATGGCACTTCATTCAAGCCTCCTCAGGCCAAGCCAACATAGGATAAAGAATTGAAAATATTTTTAGATCCCTTTCCATAACATTAAAAATAGGAGACAAGGGACACATTAGGGGTTCACCATGCATATCATACACATTCACCACCAAATACATATAGGGCACCTCTAATTGAATCACATCCTTTAAGCAATATGATTGGTGTATACAATTTTAGAGTTCCAACTAGACCTTCCATCTCCTTCTCAAAGTTGGAGATCATAGAGGATGATTCAGATTATCATGTAGTCTTTATCAGATCTTACATTCATAATCATCCTATTCATAGTGTTCTTATTAACAATAAATCTAGTGTAAACATCTGCACTATGACATTACTATAAAATTTGGGATATTCAAAGTAAGATATTACCCTGATGGACATAGTTGTTTGTAGATTCAATGGGCACATACAAAGCTCATTAGGTGATATTTTACTTCCTCTATAGTTTGGTCCAACACATGTGGCCACACCATCCACTATTGTTTATAGTGTAAGATTTTTTGATATGTTACTTGGTCAACCATGGATTTAAAAACTTCATGTAGTATCTTCTATTTTTCATAGATGCATAAAATTCATTCACACTAATCATGCTATTATATTTGATGGATTTCCATATGATTTACCACTCCCCACTTTAGATCCATCTATTATACCATAGTCACTAGTTTTAGCTTTACCACTAGTTATAGTTTCTCTACCCGTTTTGGTTCTTCCTCCATTATAGATTTAGACACCTTTGAGGCATCCATTGCTAGCACAGAGGGTTCATATAGCTCCATAGCTATAGCATTTTAGATAGTTTCCATCTATATCATTCACTCCTAGGGTAGTCTCATTAAGATCTCATGCATCTACACATAGAGCACATATTCAAAGAGCTTCTCCTACTACTAGATGGGTCCCTAAGATCCCTATAGTTACATCTACTTCTTAGAGTTACAGGGTGACCCCATAGTTAATTTCCTACTTTAGATACTTTAGATCATTTACAACATATATAGCTTTTAGAGCCATAGTCTTAGCATCTCCATCATGCTTCTTGATCATGCACGATTCCTCCCCTTGATATAGGACACCATGATAGGGAGTCTCACATGAGACTCATCAATTAGTATCACCTTTTCTTAGCCTACTTTTACATAATCTCATATGCTTGATTTTACATAATTTCCTTATGATTGATTTTACATAGATCAAATATTCTCAAAATACAAAAACAATATAAAATTTTAAAATCCAAAAATATTCAAATATGTCAAAAACACAAAAACATCTTGATTGTATGCATCCTCCATGATTTACATTTATACTCCTGTGTTAGACTTACATTTCTTTTTCTATGTTATTATTTGTCGATTTATCTACATTACCATGCTTCACTTGATCTTCTTTTAGTGTGTGCAGTGACTTCTAGACCCTTAATTGCTTCATATTACCCATTGAGGGGGAATCCTACTCCTACATGTGAGATGCACATTGATATATCTTCCCCCTAGAGGAATCTTCTACATGACTAAACCATCCAGGTTATGTCATTTCTATACTATACACTCTAGTTATCATGTTAATGTACATTATTTACTAGCTTACAGGGATTACTCTATCAACACTCACTAGTATATATCACTTGTGTATTTTTTATCATATACCTAGTCTTTTACTAATATGTATTGCATACATTCACTTCTTGCTTTGATTAGTTAGATTCGATTGTATTTTCTAGTCTTTACATGCTTTATCTTATTTCTTAATGTAGCTTGATATGATTACATTCCAAATTATTACTTATTTTTAGTATGTGACTTAGGACATTTTCCAATGTCCTTTACTTCTATTTATGTGTGTGCCTTTGGAAAATTTCCAATGTCCCTTGCTTGTACTCTTCTATATGATTATGGATTTCATGCAAACTTGCTTGTTTCAACTATATGTGTATGTGACATTTGAACATGCTGTAGACACCAAAATCGTGTCTATCCTTTGATCACCGCTTGGTCCCCTTTGATCCCTCCTAAGCATTTCTAACCCACTCAATTATTAATTTAAAATAAAATAACTATTTTAAATTAAAAACCCCTTTGACACATCACCCATGACACCTCACCCCTCCTAGGATACCTCTCCTTGGATGCCTCCCTTACCCCATGCAAAATCTTAATTACTCAACCCCCATTTCATCCCTCCCACTAGCCTCTTGCGCTCATTTAACCCACCCTCGACCATTCTCTAACGACCAGCTGACCCTAGCAGATGGAAGAATGGGCAAAAGGCTTTTTTTAGCCCCTTTTTCCTATTCTTTGGCTACTGACGTCGGTCAATATTCGGTCGATGCCAGTAGTTTCACCGATGTCAGTCCCTTTAAAACTACATTTTTGCTTTTGTTGCTTCCCTTGCGAATGTGAATCCTCTGCCCCCTAGCGAATGTGAATTCTCTTTCTCTTGGACTCCCTTCCTCTCTCAGATCTCACACTTGGACATTAACAAGGACTCTCTGGGATCAATTATCAGACTTCAACCACCGCTCTTTTGGCTACAACCACAATAGGTACAAGCATTTCAAACACCCCTGGTTTTGCACCACGTAAGAGCTAAGTATTCTTCCCTCTTCTCATTTTAGTAGCTTAGAATATATTTGTAATTAGTTTATTCTTACTCCTTCTAAGCTTCATCACCCAGACTCAGCTATCATTCAGACTAGCCCTGACTTTCTCTCTAGAGAGGCTAAGAGGCCTTCCCCACATCCTTATTCCTTTTGATAACCTCTCCTCTACCCTTTGTCCCTCTTAAGGCTCTATTGACCCCCCCTACAACTCTACACAGACACTCAAACTACCTCAAACAAACCCAGACTCCTTCCAGATCCCTCTGTCAACCATAAAAACCCATCCAGAACCTATCCAAGGCCATTGCCCTGACTGACATCGACCATTGCCCCTACCGACGTCGGTGGACTAACCGACGCCGGTGACCTTAACCTACCGATGTCGACAGACTAACCGACGTCGGTGACTGTGGAAGATAGATTGCTACATACAGGTATGCATTTGATTTTATTTCTTTTGTTTAGTCTCTTATCATTTCTATTTCTGGCAACATTCTATTTTTTATCAACCAGTAGACTATCACCCCTCTAGGAAGTCTTTTGAACTTTTAGGATTAAGCTTTGCTTGGTAGTCTACCACCTATCTATCTAACAGTTTTCTTGTTCAAGTCTCTCTTATCTGCAGGTGTCATCCTCCACAGCCAAAGAGGAGTCCCTTCAATGTCTGGATACGGTGCACTGACTTCATTCAGGTAACATCTAACCCTAGACCATCACTTAGTTTCTTTCATCTCTTGAATGTGGAAAAGCAAAAACAGTTAGAAACATTCTGGCATGCCCGATGGGACCACAGGAATTTTCCTTGGGTTCATACTTTTTTCTTCTAAGAAAACTTTTCATATAGGTGCATTAGGTCTCTCCTTGCATCTTTTCCTTCTATCTTCTCTGAAAAGACACCATCAGCAAAGTTAAAAAGAATCATTCTTTTTCTTTTTTTTCCTGCATCTTAGAGTAGTAAAACTCATACTCTTTAACCTTTTCTCTACTTGTCTGCATCCGAACACACATTTCAATTTGGGCTTAAAATCTATTGCATCTCATTTTTCTTAAATGCATATTTAGTCCACACATCTAGTAATTAAAACTGCATTATGAATAAAGCGTAGTCCGCATATGTTACACAACCTAACCACTTTCACAAATCAAACATCTAAACATACTTGAGACAAGGTCTGACTAGGATTTCATCACCTAGCGGATACCTTATCCTTCTTGGTAATCCCACTTGGACTTCACTACCAAGGGGAGAGCCCACTCTATTCTCTACCAGAGTATAAACTCTAGGGGAAGTATATACTGGCTAAGTAACCCAGCTTATCCCTGGGCTCGTGAAGTGAGGGGAGCTTGCTCCTTAGCACCAGGCCACGTACAAAACCTAACACAGACCTTGAGCACCAAAATTAACTTGAAACCAACCTTAGACTGCTTCTTCTAGGACCCATTTTAAAATCCAACTTCCCAAACACACTTTAAGGCATAAGCCAACATGATCCTAAAATTTATTCTTAAGAATTTAACATTTAGGGTCTGCTTGTCTTCGTCTTCTTTTCTATTCTTATCTAGTTGTTTGAGCTAATAAGGATGTATTATCTTGCCTTGAATGGTTTTGACACGTAGTCAAACCAAGACTCTCGTTGACCATGCGAGGCAACAACTGCTTCCACCTTTGCCTTCCATAACTAGTCCTCTAATGGAGTTTCATTCAGAGACTGAACGAACTCCTACCCAGCCAACCTTGACTCTGCCTCCCATTGTCCCTGAAGGGGACCAAGACTTTGAAAGGTTCCTTGACCTTAATTTCAAGGCCCTTCAACATTATCTCATGAGAAGTCAAACGTGAGACTCCTTAGGCAACCCAATTTATGGGATGCCAACCTCCTTAGTTGAGACAACAGCCATATCAACAACACCTATGGTTCAACCCATAGACACCCAAGTTGTCACCTCGACTAATAACCTGCCTTTGACTAATCTTCAAAGTGTGGCTTCTCCTTCTATCTTTAGACCCACTTCCATTGGAGTTTTGGCCCCCCATCAACCATAGACTATTCAACAAACCTCTACCCCTTTCCATCATCGACATCTCATCAACAGACTATGGTCCCTTCATTCCCTTCACCCCCTCTCTTCAAAATTAACACCATCAGCATAGCCACGAGGTCCCAAAAGGATAAAGCAAAATAAAAAGTTGTTATTCCTTAGACCTATCCCTTTGTCAAGCCGCCTCAACCACCAAAACCCAAAATATCTATCTTGGGTGCATCCCAACCCTCTTTTTTAGGGGCAATCCATGACTCTATGTTAAAACAACTTCACCAAACACCCATGAGGATGACTTTATATGACCTCATCCAAAGCTCACCCCAACATCATCAAGCTCTAATCAGAGCCTTACAAGTAGTGGAGGTCCAACCTAAAAACCCCCAACCACTAGCTGCCCTGGTCTAGTCATTATCCCCCGTTGCCTCTATCACTTTCAGCGATTCTAAAATTCCTACCTCTAACTCAGAAGATCAAGACGTTGCTCTCTTCATCGCAGCCTATGTTGATCAAACCTACATTAAGTGAGTTATGATTGATGGAGGCACCAACATTAATATCATCTCTACTCATGCCTATGATCAACTGGCCCTCCCTAAGAATTACGTATCAAAAATAGACGTAATCCTTTGATCTTTTAATGACACCACTGCCACTACCATTGGCACCGTCATCCTTCATATTCATGTTATCCTGCACACTATCCAAGAGCTCTTCTACATTATTGAGGGAGAGTTCCAATATAACATGTTATTAGGATGACCCTAGATCCGTGCCATGGCTTGTGTTCCTTCTACGTTGCACTGTTGTGTCAAATTTAAACATGATGAGCAAGTCCATGCCATCCTGCCGACCCATCTCCTTTCAAAACATGTAACATGACCTATCGACTAAATGACGTTCTCATTCCTCTCAAGACACTAGCCCAGACACCACGTCCATCCATAGAAGCTTCAACCAATTCATAAACGGCGGTCACCCTGACACCACCTCTTCAAGCGACAACCAAGGACCCCATGGAAGATATCTTCCAATGAATTTCACTTGGAGAATATCGCTTACTTACCTTAGACATGTTCTAGACTTTGTAAGAGTATGGACAGCTTCACCACAGTCCAAGTTATGACCATCAGATCAGAATGGTCATTCCTTACGGTCCTCCTAGCCTTTGAACAAATCTCATCTATGGGGGGCTGGATCAAGCTCCTATTGATGGGAATCCTCTCTCCTCACCTCAGCCATTCACATCTGACTTCTCCTTTCTTGGCAACCCCAACTTTGCTCACACCTACCTTTACAGGTGTGTATAGAAGGGTTTTGGCTTTGTGCGCTATGAGCAAGGTTCCCATCAGCCTATCGAACTATTAAATGATGACAATGCCAAGAAATGACATGATCTAAGTTTCCAAGAACTTTTTGAAGCCTCTATAGACCCTTGCCCCAAACCCACCATAGACCAATCTCCTCTAAGCTCGCCTATTCTCCCCTCTTCACCTACGAAGTCGGTGGTTTCCATCCCTCCTAGTTTTTTTTTGCATAAACACCATCCACTTAGAGCCCCTAACCTACCAGTTAAGTGGGGTATTCAGATCTCTCCCTCTCATTTATCCTAACATGATAGATGATGAGTCAGAAACCATCAACACCATCCACTACGTAGATGATGATGCCATTCTCACCTACATGGGTGCCGACGACTCTTTCATTCAATGCTCCCTTCTTTCTAAAATACAAGTTATGTTAAATGAATCGACCATTGACATTAACCTCCCATCTTTTGATGTTCCTCATGTCTTAAAGATTGGCCAATCTCTAAACACCTAGGAGTAGATCGACTACACCAGATTCCTTTTAGACCATAGCAAAGCCTTTGCCTAGACCTACAGTGACATGCCTGGCATTGACCCCAACATTGCCATTCATAACATCATCACCAAATTAGAGGCTAAGCCTATCAGGCAAAAGCTTTGAAAGATGCATCCTCGAGTTGCACTTCTTGTCAAAGAGAAGCTTCAGCGTCTTCTCTCTATCTCTTTCATCCAACCCATTGATTATCCGTAATGGGTGTCTAACATCATCCCTATCACCAAGGTAACTGGGGGGATCCGAATCTGCATTGACTATCATGACCTCAACCTGGCCTGCCCTAAAGATGATTTTCCTCTTCCCAACATTGACCAACTTGTTGATCTCATAGTCGGTCATGAGATGCTATCACTCATGGATGAGTTTTTAGGATATAACCAAATCCTGATTGCACCAGAAGATCAGCACAAGACTACCTTCATCACCCCATGGGAGACTTTCTACTATCAAGTCATGCCTTTTGGCCTAAAGAATGCAAGCACCACATATCAACATGCCATGACTTACATTTTTCATGACCTCCTCCACAAAATCATGGAGGACTATGTGGATGACCTGTTAGGCAAATCCAAGGTTCGCCATGACCATTTGACCATCCTCAAGATCATCTTCTCTCATCTTCTTCAATACAATGTCCACCTTAACCCCAAAAAATGTGTCTTTGGGGTCCTCTCAATCAAGCTCCTGGGTTTCATTATTTCTCTCCATGGCATTGAGATAGATCTCGCTAAAATCCATGCTATTCTCAAGATGCCACCTTTGACCAATCTCAAGTAGCTTCGCAGTCTGCAAGGGAAGCTCCAATCCATCTGTGGCTTCATCTCGTAGCTTTTTGATTGCTGCCAACCCTTCCACCATCTCTTTAAGAAGGACATCTCCTTTAAATGAGATAAGGACTGCCAAGAGGCTTTTGAAGCCCTCAAATGTTATCTGGTCTCTCCACCAGTCCTCATTCCACCTAGAGATGACCAACCCTTCTACCTTTACATCTCAGCAACCAACCATTCGTTAGGTGCCATGATCGTACACTGAGACGAGCAACACCATGAGTAAACGGTTTACTATATAAGCTGAACACTTGTCGACTATGAAACTCGGTATACTCATACCAAAAAACTTTGTTTGGCATTAGTCTTTTCTGCTACCAAGCTCCACCATTATCTTCTCAATCACAAGACCTTTGTCATCACTCACACTGACCCTCTTAAATACATGCATTCCAAGCCATACCAAAACCAGTGTATGGCTCATTGGCTCATGCTTCTTACTGAGTTTGACTTGGAATTCATCCAGTAGAAATCCATAAAGGGGCAAAAAATCGCCAACCAACTGGTAGATGCTCCTCTACCTAACAATCAACCTTCTCAGTGTGAGTTCCCCGATGAATCTATCACTGTGCTTTCCACCGATGACATAGTCTATCAAATGACAATGTTTTTTGACGGCTCTAAATGTCAACTCGGTGGGGGTGTGAGAGTCATTCTCATCCCACACGAGGGTGAGCCCATGCCCCTATCTTTCAAACTTGACTTTGAATTTACCAATAAGATGGTTGAATACAAAGCCTTACTTTTGGGACTTCAAACTGCCCTTTCTTTAAGCATCAAGACCATCAACATCTTCAGCGACTCACAACTTGTCATCAATCAAATCAACGGTTCATATCTTTGTAAAAATAAAATTTTGCAAAGGTACAAACACTGTGTTGTCACTCTCCTAGCATCTTTCGACCATTACCTCTTACAGACTGTTCTATGCTCCACAAATAAGTTTGGTGACACCATGGCTTCTTTCACCTCGCATATTCCATCTTCATCATCTTCATCAAGAATTTATGTCATGGTGCATCGTGTGTTATTGCCTTCATACATTTATACTAACATCAACCATGTCAACACCATAGACTCTAGTCCATGAGATGTTTGGTATAAACAACTTGCGGACTACTTATCTCATTCTATCATTCCTTCCAATCTCTCTAGCAATGCACGATGGGCTTTCATCAAACACATGGCTCACTATACCATGCTGGGGGGTCTTCTCTATAAAAGAGGTTTCAACGGCCTCCTTCTTTGCTGTCTAACCTCCACTGAAGTATCCCATGCCATTAAATAGGTCCATGATGGGATTTGTGGCAGACACTTCAGTGGTAACTCAGTTGCCAAGTGCATCCTTTGCTTGGGCTATTATTGGCCTACTCTTCATCAAGACTGTAATGACTATGTTCAGCATTGCATCAAGTGCTAGTAGCACGCTAACCTACTTCATCTCCTTAGCCATGCCTTACAAGTTGCTCAAGATTTTTAGCTTTTTTCACAATGGGGCTTAGATCTCATCAGTGAGATTAACCCTCATTCATCTCTTTGACATCAGTCCATTATCACTGCCACCAAGTATTTCACTAAATAGGTAGAAGTTATTCCTCTTTTCTCCATAAAAGCCGAAAAAAATTTTGACTTCATCAACACCCACATCATCTGTCATTTTGGTGTACCTCACAAAATCATCATCGATAACGACAAGTCATTCAAAAACAAAACTGTCCAGAAACTCTGTGACTCATTTGGCATCAAGCTCAGCTTCTCTTCGCCTTATTACCCATAAGCAAATGGGCAAGCTGAGGCTTCCAACAAAATCTTAACTAAAATTCTCATGAAGGTGGTCAATGACACTGGAAGGGATTGGCATATTCACATTCCCTTCACTTTGTGGGCCTACCGCACTAGCATCCAAACCTCTATGGGTGCTACTCCTTTCTCTTTAGTGTACAGAATAGAGGCTATCCTACCTCTCAAAGTATAGATCCCATCTCTGTGCATCTCTCTACATGACATTCTCTCTAACGATGACTTTCATCAAGATCACTTAGCTCAACTTGAGTTACTCGACAAACGTCATCTTGCTACCCTTAACCATCTCCATGTCTATCAAAATCACATCAAGCGAGCCTATGACAAAAATTTGTGAGAATGAGATTTCAAAATTAGAGACCTCATCCTCAAATAAAATCAGCATGTGACCAATATGGAAAGAAGTAAATGAGGCAAGTTTGCTCCTAATTGGCTTAAACCTTACATCATAATGTACAAGTATGGGTCAGGGACTTATCGTCTGTCTTCTCTTGAAGGTCGACTAGAACCTGAGCCTCTTAATACCTTGTATCTACGACCATTCTACTATTAGTTGAGTACTCATTCACTTGACATTTAACTTGAGCTCATCCCTTGAGCAATCCCCATCCTCTTAATCCTCATTCCTTTCAACCCTATTCCCCTAAATGACCCCTCTGTAACCCTTTTATAAAGTATGAATGCTTTGTCCTAATAAAAGGGAGCCCTTAAACTTATATAGTCTTGTCCATGACTCAAAATTCTATCAAAAATAAATTGAGATGTCAAAATATCAAAAGGTCACAAAATCAAAAGGCAGATTGCTCCCTCGAAGGACAACTATACTATCATTGTTGTAGCTAATAGACTTCTCCCTTGAAGGACAGCTATTCAAGCCCTCAAATATATATAAAGCAAAATTATAGACCACTCCCTTGAAGGATGGCTATGCCTAAATATCTTGCTACAAATATCACTCTCTTAGAAGCTTCCTGCATCGATCAGCTTCACAAATGACCACAAAGCAAAATGACATCTCTATGTAGACTTCTTGCATTGATCAGTCTGCTCAAAAAAAAAGGGGGGGGTCATGGACTTGGCTTGTAGTCGTCTCAGGGTCTCCTATAAAAAAGGGAAAAGTTATCCCTACTAAAAAGGGCTACCCTATCCTTCCATATCACATCACCTACTCAAGGGACTTTGAGCTTATTTTAATGTCAAAGTGATTTGATTACTGCTCTAACACTACCCATGGTCAATGACGTAATTCATGAATGGGGCTCTTGATTCTAACAACCCCTTTCTATGCTATCATTATGGTCCTTGTCAATGAAAGGGCAAATATGCCTTTCATTTCCTACATACACTTTGGTCACATTCAACCACATCATTTGCTACCCAACCCAACCCTTTTCAGACCACTCACATAGCCTATTCACACAAGTTTTTATGGACACCAATACACATGGAAACTATCGACCACATAATTTATGTTAGGCATAAACCATTACTTGCTGAAGCATAAATAGACTCATTTTATTTTTTTCAAACATCCATCACCTAATATGGATAATTGCTAGGGATGAAAAACCTCGACTAATGTTATAGAATACACCATTGCAAAATATGGTAAAAGCTATAACATCATTTTCTCCTCATAATTTTTGAGCATGTGCCATTAAACATATGGGACATGCTACATCCTTCTCATGACCAAACACATCAACCACTTTGACTCTTCCTCCCTTCTTGGGAGAACTACATTGGCCTGAGGCCCTAATAACAGGGGCTATGTAGGCAGCATTCAATTGACATGGGGTCTTTTAAGGTTAGCTCGGCCATTATCTTCATCACATTTCTTCCATCACATTCTTTCATCACCTGTCAATCACATCACAACTAATAACATATTTCCACAATCATTAGCATAATCATTTACATCATAACATAATCATAAAACATCATCATACATCATTAAACTATAATTCAAATGTCATCACATTAATCATCATCGACATCACCATAAAACATCAGCATTCACATCATTAACATAATCATCTTTATCATCACTACACAATAAATCTAAAAGTCATGACATAATCATTTCCATCATTTACATCATCATCATAAAATTAAGCATCCACATCATATAATCATTAACTATAACAATATCATCATCATCACATTAAGCATACATCATTAAACATATGAAAAATGCTGCAAACATTAAACATCCAACACATTTTCATAACACATCCATGATCAAACATCTCATCATATATATATATATATATATATATATCAATGTTTTTACAAATGGCACAATCTGTGCCTCTCTCTCTCTCTCAAAAAATAATATACATCTCACATCATCAGCTCGCAAGCCGATATATACATGGTATCAAAACTCTATCCTCAAGGCTATGGCTATGGTGGTGGTGGTAGTGACCGAGAAGACACTGTATCATCTCCCCCCTCTGATCTGTATCATCTACATGAACCTGAAGCAGTCACTCACGACATCGATCATTATCAGCTCAGCTCTGCCCTCATCTCTGAGTATCAATATATCTAAGGGAACCCCTTGATGGCCCCCTCATAATATGCAATCTCATCTAGTGTAGTGTTGTACCTAGTAATAGGTATAATTTGCGGTGAACCCATCAGACCTGCTGCCATGCCTTGCACTGAACCTTGAGGCTATGAAAATGCTAGCTACACAGATGTTGACTATGTGGGCTATTGAATTGGTTGCTTAGGTGGATTCTGTATTGGGCCCTATCCTCCCAAAACCTACCCTACTAATGCATGTGCCTGGGCTATATCTAACTATCCTTGTAAAATCATGACCTATCCTATTAATGCCACCACCTGGCCTGTCATCCCTGCCATCTACCTTGTCAAAACTATGACCTACCCCTACAAAATGGTCACCTATCCCTGGGCTACATCCCTCTCTCAGATGGCCATATCCCTCTCTTGGTAGGCTACATCCCACTCTCTGATCATGACCTATAGATCTGGCTATGGCCCTACTTGCACACCCATATACTATCCTACCCACCATGCCATATAGGCCTCTGTACACCCTAGATCGGCTATCCTAAGTCCTATTGGCAGCTCCTCAAAATTTGGCCCCTCTGTCTCCTCTAGTAGTGGGAGTGGTGCCTCTATATCATCCCATCTATACAATGGGAAGGTAGGCGGCACATCCTAAAGTAGCCCAAACTAGTGCTGCACTCTCTCCACTAGCACTCTCTCGAGCTCACCGACTCGCCTGCCCCTAACCCATCTGATGCCCTGCACCCTGACCAACTGCTCTCCCTAGTCTTTGAAGGCTGGATACCCCAGGTATGGTCTCTAGATGATGTTTTCTGGGATCAGGGCATCTAGTACCCCTCTGTAATGGTTGATGTCTCTGACCACTCCATCGATCCATGCTTGCACCATCATCTTGTGCCATCATCTAAATCTGACCCTGAAACCAGCCTGAATAGCCACTAGGAGGCTGAGAGGTCATGTGACCATGATATGCTCATAAGCCCAGTAGTGCAGGAGCTGGCCCACACATAGACTATACCACTGCTATCAACTGATGCCCCACAGCTCTCTGTATACCTGGGCCAAAAAGATGGGTGCCTAGGTAAACACTATCTGCTGCTCTAGCATGTCTGTCAAAACCTTGATCATAGCAACTAGAAACCTGCCTCCCTCTACATCTGGCAATGTGTAGATTGTGATGCCTATCATCATCAGGATCGCTAGCTGACGTGCATTCTCATCAGTAGCATATAGAGGCTCATACGCAAAACTCACTAAGTAGTATCTTGTCTCAGTGATGTGCTCCCCAAATAGTGTCACCATATGTATGTCATGCACCTCTCTCAAACACACATACAGGTCTGCTCTATGTACCAGCAGTCACAAAATTTGGTACACGTCCTTGACTGTGATAGTCATCTCCCCTATCAGCAAGTGGAAGGTATTGGTGGAGTGATCCCACTGCTCGATTAGAGCCACCATCAGGCTCATGTCCCTCACCATTCGGTAGTATCGTTGTAGCCCACCGAGTCCCACTACACTCATCTATGCCCACTCCTCCCTGGTAATGTCCTGATGCATCCACATCAGTAATGGTGATAGTCAGTCCCGTAGCATCAATGTCTGCCTCACCTGCATCCAACAATTAAGCTCATGTCAACATGACTACCAATCCCCATGACTCTTTTTCCCTTTTGGGAGACCTAGCTTGGCCATTTGCCCTTGTGTCTATCTAACTAACCATCTATGGCTATTCTAACACCTAAGATGCCCTTGACGTAGCTTCAGCCCTTCAACTTGGCATTTTCCACACCCTCTCTCTGACCAGGCTACCACCGACATCAGTTAGCACATTGATGATGGCACTTACCTAACCGAAGTTGGTCACTTAATGACTAATGTTAGTAGACAAGTGACCGATGTCAGTCATTGGTCAGCCAACGTCGGTGAACCTGTAGATGTCGATGACTGATTCGGCCCTAGGGCTGAACAGGGTGAGCCCTAAAATTAGGGCTTCCCCATTTGACCACCCTTTTCCCCCCAAAACCCTCCAAAATCCCCCTAGCATGACCTACCTGCCCTTCCCACCCTCCTATCTACCCCTCCCCCTCAATTTCTAGCTAAAAATATCAAATTTTCAAAAAACCAAAACAAATTCAAATTATAAACCAAACAAGTTCAAAACACCTCCTACCTCATCCTGTCATCACTGCCATGGTGGCACAATGGGTGCCACTAGTGGTGGACCTCCCACGGGTCCTCCTCCACCCTCTGTCATCTCCTCTATCTCACTCTCTTCAAACACTCCTCCTGGCCCACAACTACCTTTGTAACCTCCAATCTCTGTCTAATTCACTCCCTCTCTCCACCAATCTCTCTCTGCCACCTCACACTACTCAACTGGTCACTCTAAGTCACTTTCACCCACTAAAATCTAGAGCTCTTTTTTTGACTTTGACAATAGTCACAAATGACTTTTGGTGGGCCGCCAATCCAATTTTGTTAGATTTGGTAGGCCACTGATGTCAGCATAATCGTGCCTAGGCCACTGACGTCGATTGATTTTCACTGACGTCAGTCCCTTTAGGCCACCAACATCGATTGTATCACTGACATTGGTGGCCTTCAAATCTCCACCTTCTTCATAATGCCCAAAATCATGTCCACAATCAGCCAATCCTCACAAGTAGAAGTCATCTTATCCCCTGGGGCACACTTGAGATCACTTTTACCTCTACCTGACTCGATCACAGAACTTGGAGATCATGACTATCTCCTCTAACCACTTTCGAGACACCTCTACCTTGGTTGTTTCAATTGCCTTTGCTACCTCATGACTAGTTAACAAATTGTCCCCGACCCCCACAAGTATCAGATCATGCTCCAGTTGATCCCCACTGCTTGTGGCCTTTTTGTGTTTTCCAAGAGCACTTCTTGAGCCTAGGATACTTGGAGCATGATGACCATTAGAGCTACATCTTGGATCATTTAACCCAATCAGCTATGACTAAATGCTAAGGCCTAATTATTTCAATTTTGGCACTCCTCAACCTTTGACCATGACAATTTGGCTTACCTATCGTGTGGTGTGGCATATGCAAAATCTCATCCTTTATAGTGTTCACACTCTAACCTTCACCCTTTCCATCTATCTCTCTATCAAATCGACACCCAATCTCAGGGTTCCTTCCCTCGACTCTCGATTTGAGAGGGGAACACCTTATCCCATACCTAGGGCAACCAACTCCTATTTTTGTCTTCCAGTTCATCAAGAACAATCAACAAGACTAAAAGGGGCAAATGTAGACACCAAAATCATGTCTATCCCTTGGTCACCCCTTGGTCCCCTTTGATCCCCTCCTAAGCATTTCTAACCCACTCAATTATTAATTTAAAATAAAATAACTATTTTAAATTAAAAACCCCTTTGACACATCACCCATGACACCTCACCCCTCCTAAGATACCTCTCCTTGGATGCCTCCCTTACCCCATGCAAAATCTTAATTACTCAACCCCCATTTCATCCCTCCCACTAGCCTCTCACGCTAATTTAACCCACCCTCGACTATTCTTTAACGACCAGCTGACCCTGGTAGATAGAAGAATAGGCAAAAGGCTATTTTTAGCCCCTTTTTCCTATTCTTTGGCTATCAATGTCAGTCAGTATTCAGCTGATGCTGGTGGTTTTGCCGACATCAGTCCCTTTAAAATCACATTTTTGCTTCTGTTGCTTCCCCCACGAATGTGAATCCTCTGCCCCCTAGTGAACGTGAATTTTCTTTCTCTTGGACTCCCTTCCTCTCTCGGCTCTCACACTTGGACATCAACAAGGACTCTCTGGGATCAATTATCAAACTTCAACCGCCGCTATTCTGGCTATAACCACAAGTACAAGCATTTCAAACACCCCTAGTTCTACACCATGTAAGAGCTAAGTATTCTTCCCTCTTCTCATTTCAGTAGCTTAGAATATATTTGTAATTAGTTTCTTCTTACTCCTTCTAAGCTTCATCACCTAGACTCGGCTATCATTCAGAATAGCCTTGACTTTCTCCTTGGAGAGGCTGAGAGGCCTTCCCCACATCCTTATTCCTTTTGATAACCTCTCCTTTACCCTTTGTCCCTCTTAAGGCTCTATTGACCCCCCTGTAATTCTACACAGACTGTTAGACTACCTCAAACAGACCCAGACTCCTTCCAGATCCCTCTGTTGACCATAAAAACTCATCCAAAACCTGTCCAAGGACATTGCCCTAACCGATATCGACCATTTCCCCTACCAACATCAACAGACTAACCAACATCGGCCACCTTAACCTACCGACGTCGGCAGACTAATTGATGTCAGCGACTGTGGAAGATAGATTGCTACATATAGGTATGCATTTGCTTTTATTTCTTTTATTCAGTCTCTTATCATTTCTATTTCTGGCAACATTCTGCTTTTTATCAACCAGTAGACTGTCACCCCTCTAGGAAGTCTTTTGCACTTCTAGGATCAAGCTTTGCTTGGCAGTCTACCACCTATCTCTCTAACAGTTTTCTTATTCAAGTCTCTCTTATCTGTAGGTGTCATCCTCCACAGCCAAAGAGGAGTCCCTTCAATGTCTGGATACGGTGTGCTGACTTCATCTGGGTAACATCTAACCCTAGACCATCACTTAGTTTCTTTCATCTCTTGAATGTGGAAAAGCAAAAATAGTTAGAAACACATGCCTTATATGTTTACTTTCCATTTTGAGTGACATGTTCCCATGTACCTTATTTTCTTGGCCCCTTGGCCATCCTTACATGTTTCTTGCTTCTTGCCTTGTGTAATTATTGTTTGATTGCTTTCAACTATTTACAATGCCATTATCCAAATTGTTTATTATCTTGCTTCTTGGATGCCATGATGGACATCATGCTCCATCCCTCCAACTAATAATTAACCAGACTTCTATTTCTAGTTCAGTACATTGCATATGCTTTTACATTGTTTTATCTATCTAGGCATACCCCTATTGATATAACAATATCTCAATACAAACCATGTTATACCATGAGATATCTTGTCAATTATAATTACTATATTATATATTCTATAGAATAACACACTTGTAAGGCTCTTTCTTTTGAGGGTAGTCATTGTAGGGTCTCTATTCCTACCCTCTAAAGAGGGAGAAATAAATAGGGGTTTTGTCACAAAGATTAGAGCTCATATCAACCAAAAAATCCAGTTTTAGAATACTTAGAATAGCAACCAGACATCAAACTAGTTAGAATAAACTAGGTAAACAGTAAAAAATTTAGAATAGTCATCAGATTTGGCCCAAGACAATAGCACCAAGATAGGACTATAGCATTGATGACACTACCATCCATTTTTAGTGCTCTTATCCAAACAACAAAAAAACCAAAATTTTTATAAGTGAAAAAAAGGTTTAGTTATAGATTTGCACAGCTAGACCAATTTAGAATTAGTAATTTTATTACACAATTTGTTTAGAGAATCTAGATATAGGTGGAATCATGCATAACATGATGGCTCTCACTTCTAGTTTTAGATATGGTAGTTGGTATAACTTCCAGATCAAAATCCGTGTTCCAAACATCAATGATAAGGGGTAATGTGCATGGCAGATTTGTTTCTTTTCTTTCTTAGTTTAGCATTGTCTAGGCATTCATAGTAGTTACATGTCTTTTCCATCTACAGGTGGTTGGCATAATTTTAGAGTGGCTTTTATACAAGCCTACCCTCCACATTCCCAAGTTCTTGAGTTCTCAAGTGGCTTCCACATAAGCTATATTCTCAATTTTAGAGTGGATTTCATATAAAGTCTAATCTCCATCTTTTGGAATGGCTAAGAGTGGCCTAGTTTCCAACATACATTTGGCTATCCATGCCAACATTGTCAAATAATAGTACATTCATGGGATTTAAGAACCATCTCATATGACATATATTTTATACTAGTATTAGTTTATATCTTCAATTCACATGGCAATGATGGAACCAAATGTCTAACTAGCCTTTATATTCTTGAGCCACCTATTCAGAAGGATTGGACACATATTTCAAGCATTGATCAATACACACATGACCACCTAGCTTCACTTAGTGGGCGATGATGGAGCCAAAGGGCCAACCTTTGAATTATCAAGCTATTTTTTGAGGAATTGAACACTCAACTCTATTCATAATATTAATCTTGGTAAAACATCATCCAACATTACTCAACATCATAATAGGTTTTATATTGGTCTACATACCCAATGAGGTATATTCATTCCTTTAGCTTCCTCTCTCTTATCTAGATTTGTACTTTCTTATTTTAGATATAGCTTATCTAGTAATAACTGATTTACTCTTTTTTTTTCTTGTAGACTCACACTTCATAGTATTCTCTTTCTATGCACAACCCAGAATCACAATAGCATCATGAGCTTCACCATTACAATTAAATTTAGGTACGCTTTCTCTTTTTCCTTTATCCTATTATTTAACTTTATTGCATCACTAAAATAAATGGGGGGGCAAATGTAGTCAAATAAAAATGCAAAATTAGTAAAATGAGTGTGGATTATGACTCTCAATCCATAGATCCCTCTTACTTACTCTCATGACCTTCACAGGCTTATTTTCACTGATTCTCAGTCATCTGTAGCCTTTCAAACATGATCCGAGCTGAGCCAAGACCTTCTTTTCATGACCAATTATCACTCTAAGTCTTGTACCCTCAATACTATAGCACCTAACTTGGACATAGTGTTAGACCCTAGGGTGTCCCCTTTTTGGTGCTCTTATCTAATCAGATTTTAAGCTTAGATTACCATTTTCCCCTGATTCCTCCTCTTCATGGTGTTGACCTAGCATGATTGCATTTAACCCATGACCAATATATCCCTATATAATCCCATTCAAAGATCATTTGGAAAGGGTTGGAAAATATCATAAAACAAGCAAGACTACTCAAGCACATTTTCTTATTATCTACATATAGCCATCTAATACTATTTCCAGCTTATTCAACTCATTGCACCAGTCCCTAGTCATCTTAAACATACCCAATTCAACATTTATTTGCATTCTCATATCACAATTGTACCAAGCACTTTCAAAGGGAGAACTACATATGGTTTGATCCCTCTTTAGAGTATTGGTATGTAGGGAGCATACCCACACAAGGGGTGTGGATCCATGATTAGTGAATCTTACACACACTAACCCCTCTTTTTTTTTGAAATTGGTCAAATTAAAATGGAAGATAGGGTTAAAGAGAAAATATACTCTACAGGGAGCTCTATAAACTTTTGGCTATCAAAACTTCATAGATAGGGTCACATAGACCTATGTTAAAAAACCTAAAAAGCTCAGATCCCCTTAGTGTCAGGGGATCTAGCTCTACCAATTAGAGCATATATGATTACTTCTCATATTAGCAATTAAACACGGAATTATACCAGAATGATAAAGTAGCTAGAAACTTGAGACATCAAAGAATTTGAGAGACAATACACACTCTTGTATTAAATATTACTAGAAGAAAATACAATAAGGAAGATGCCACTTCTTCCTCCACCTAAAGGCTTGCCACACCTCAAGACCTTCTTCCCTCTCTCTCTTGCTCAACACAACAACTCTAAAGCTTGAGTTGATATCCCTCCTTGAATGCTATAGCTGATCTCTTTGACCTTACACCTGTAGATCTCCTCGACCTTTGCTAGCTTCAATGCTTTTACTTGCCTTCTTGATCTATTATTACAATACATGCCTTATGGGTCTTTAAATAGGATCCCATGCTTACAAAAATAGAATTCTATTTACAATAATTAGACATGCAGCTCGTGACTATAATTAGTCCTTTAACATGCAAACACTCGCTTCACTTAACTGACTGTTCGTCAACAACAGTTCTGGAAATACACAGGCGACCGACGCCAGTCCCTGCTTGTCTGGTGCTGCCGACATCGGCCGACTGTCTGCCATCGCCGGTCTCCTTCTCCACTGCATCTGACCGACGTCAGTCATACTACCGATGCCAGTGGATCTGGTTCTTTAGCATCCTCTTCTTGTGTCTACAAATAGTTGAAGCTTTTAGCTCCACACCATAACAATCCCCCACTTGGAGATAAACAGCTGCAACTTGTACCTATACCTATACACCATCTATTTTGTTCCTTAGGCTCTGTATCCCTCTTCAACGTCACTCTTGAAGACCAACCACCATGCAAACCTGTGATGTAATAGCTGTCTCTTATGCCACAAGAATTTTGTTGCTCCTAAATTCTTCATGACATACTTCTGAACCAACTCTACCCTTAGCTCAGAAAACTCCTTGTATATGAAACCCTGCAACAAGTAACACAATACAGTAACAGGATAATGTAGCTAATATTATCTAACCTGGTAAAGATAAAATACAATGGTCAAACCTCCATTGTTCTGTAGTTTAACAAGACCATATACCATAGCCTTCTGTCTCACGTGTCCATCCACTCTCTTCTCTAAAATGGGAATCCATCCCTCTATCCAGTGCTTCCTTCCAGCTGACAACTCTACCAACAAATACCTGTTTGGTTCTTCTCCAAGGACTCACACTCCTCATCCATGCCAAGCTCCCACTATTTCTGGATTCTACCTGCATTGCTTCTTCCATCTTCCTAGTTCATGACTATCAGTAAGCAATATAAAGAAGGTGAACAATGAATATGAGGTTCACATACCTTTCCTGACCTCCACATGGGTGTTTGAGACTAATAGATCCACCCAACATCCGTTCCAGTGACCAATCTCGGCCATCTCCCAGTCTGCTCCCGATCGATGTCAGTTCCCTGCACTGACCCTGACTGCTGACGTCATTTCCCTGGCCGATGCCGGCATCCCTCCTACCGACGTCGGTCCTTATGATCGATGTCAGACTTCTCCTGCCCAACCTACCAACCCTGCTGGTCTGCACATGACCGATGTCGGTATCTAGATGACTAACGTCGGTGCCAAGCGACCGACATCAGTGTCTGTGTGTTCCTATAAGTGATGAAATTTTCATCTGTGAGCTCTTCTTGGATCAAACCTCTATCCATGCTGCCCTGCTCAGACTTATTCAGCCCCTGTGACTGATCTCTGTCCTTCATCTCCTCCATAAACACCAAGGCTTCTTTGTTCCTGTCAAAAGCATCAAATTTCCTCTTTCTGCAATGAACTGCATCTATGCTTTCCAAATTTGAACACGTACCTTTTAAATCAAGAACTTCCATTCCCTTCTTATTCATGTGACCAAGCCTATTAGGCCACATCTTCAAATCTACACCAGAAGTAGAATCAGTAATACAAGTAAACAGATAAAGAGTATCTACTTTCTTACCTCTTGCTAGAACAAGTGCTCTCTTGGTAACCTTCCAAGAGTCCGTTGTGAGGGTTATTGTGCATCCCTCATCTCCCAACCTTCCTACAGAAATTAGACTCTGCTTCAGAATTGGAACATGCATGACCTCTTTCAACACCCATGTGTTGTCAATTTGCAATCTTAGCTGCACTTTCCCTTTGCCAACTATCTGACAAGGCGTACCATCCCCTAAATAGAGCACTCCAAAATCTCCCTATTCATACTCATAAAACAAATCTCTGTTTGGGGATGCATGAAAAGATGAACCAAAATCTAAAATTCATGATCCTACCTGACTATCCAAAGAAAGTATGAGAGCATCCTGCATCACAATATTTGCATCCTTTGCTTCTTTCATACCTGCATGTTGATTCTCTTTATCTCTTAACCAACACTCCTTCTTTGTATGTCCTTTCTTTCCACAAAACCAGCAGGTAATACCTTTGGACTCAGATCTCCTTCCTAACCTTGATTTCCCTTGCTCAACCTTCTCCCTTTGCCTTTCCCTACTTTCTACACTTAGAGCATTCCCTGATGATTCACCTGTGCTTCTCTTACGTATTTCTTCATTCAAGATCACACTCACAACATCATCAACTTTTAAGATTTTAGAAGCAGATGCAGAATTACTTACTGTCATAACCAAACCGTCCCAACTTTCAGGCAAAGAACATAAAATCAAGAGAGCCTTTACCTCATCATCAAAAACAATATTGACTGAAGCTAGTTGGTTTACCAAACCATGGAAATCACTGAGATGAGTATGTACCGATCCACCTTCCTGCATTTGCAAAGTAAATAGCTGCTTCATAAGATATACCTTATTAGAAGCCGAGGGCTTTTCATATAAATTTGCCAAGGACTTTATCAGCTCTTCCGTTGTCTTGCACTTTGATAAGCTGGAAATCACATATGATGCAAGGCTCAACCTTATGGAACCAAGAGCCTTCCGATCAAGAACGTTCCATTCTTCATCCTTCATATCTATGGGCTTGCATGCAACCCCACCCAATGGTAAGTACAAATCCTTCTGATACAGATAGTCCTCAATCTGCATCCTCCAATGTTGATAATTCTTGCCGTTAAATTTCTCCATTCGTAGCCTACTTTCTTTTGCCATTGCTGAACTCCCACTCAATCAAAAAACCCTGTGAATGACCTGTAATCAAAAACAATACCCTGCTTCCTGCAAACCGTAGCTCTGATACCACTTGTCAGGGGATCTAGCTCTACCAATTAGAGCACATATGATTACTTCTCGTATTAGAAATTAAACACGGAATTATACCGGAATGATAAAGTAGCTAGAAACTTGAGACAGTAAAGAATTTGAGAGACAATACACACTCTTGTATTAAATATTACTAGAAGAAAATACAATAAGGAAGATGCCACTTCTTCCTCCACCTCAAGACCTTCTTCCCTCTCTCTCTTGTTCAACACAACAACTCTAAAGCCTGAGTTGCTATCCCTCCTTGAATGCTTTAGCTGATCTCCTTGACCCTACACCTGTAGATCTCCTTGACCTTTGCTAGCTTCAATGCTTTTACTTGCCTTCTTGATCTATTATTACAATACATGCCTTATAGGTCTTTAAATAGGATCCCATGCTTACAAAAATAGAACTCTAGTTACAATAATTAAACACGCAGCTCGTGACTATAATTAGTCCTTTGACATGCAAACACTCGCTTCACTTAACTGACTGTTCGTCAACAGTATTTCTAGAAATACACAGGCGACTGACACCGGTCCCTACTTGTCTGGTGCTGCCGACGTCGGCTGACTGTCTGCCATCGCCGATCTCCTTCTCCACTGCATCTGACCGACGTTGGTCATACTGCCGACGCTAGTGGCTCTAGTTCTTTAGCATCCTCTTCTTGTGTCTGCAAACAGTTGAAGCTTTTAGCTCCACACCATAACACTTAGGAAAATAGCACTAGACAAGGACCATAGTGCCAGTGCCACTCCTATCCACTTTCATCGCTCTTTTCCAATCAAAAAACAAAAGTTAGAATCTTATTTTTGATATTGTTCTAGGCTTACATAGTGAATATCAGATCTTATCTCAGTTAGATCAACATAGTTTAAGCTAAGTCTTATTTTCTTCTTCTTATTAATATTTTTATAAACACTCTAATTACTAATACATTTTATAAATTAGTATCTTATTTACCACATAATATTTATTGATTTAACAATCTAGACCCTTTAACTAAATTAGGAATAAAACCCTAATATTCCCAAAATTATTAATCAGTCTCAAGGTGTTGATCATGCTCTTAGAACATGAACAAATAAGTTAAACCCTATGTGACACCATAGAAAGAATGAAAAGATAGGTTTTAATATCCACACAATCTTCTACCATTAATGAACATGTACAAGAATCTCATGAAGACCAATCATGTTGAAAGGGAGTGTCTGAGTTAAATAAGGTTATTAATAATGAAAGTATTATATTTGGGATCTTTGAGGAAGCTCAAAACTCATTTGAATCTCACAAACCATGTTTATTCAAACTTACTCATCTGTACTACTTGCATGTGCAAAAACACACCTACATGTGACACTAGTAAAAAGCTAAAAATGGTTATTAGAGAAGTTTTGATATGCTTAGGAGTTCCATGAGGTTTTTGGGATTGTTTTATAGTATAAAAAATATTATTTAAGACTAAAGTTGATAAGTGAGAATGGTAAATCATGATCAAAGGTGAAGGGAATGTGTTCAAGGATCAAATCCCTAAAATGTGAAAATAGAGCACATGGTCATTTTATGGAGATCACACAATAGGGTTATCAAGATATGTGAAGAATCCTAATATGCTTACCTTGCATTATCCACATAGGATGGGAGACTTTAAAAAGGAGAGAAGCATTTGACTAGTTAAAATTAAAATTTGGAGGTCCCAAAGTTGCCTATTTGATCACTGAATTTTTTCATGATTATCTATAGGATTTGGATGACTAAGTGACCTTATATTCCTAGGTGATAGGGTATAGACATGCCTTCATTATAGGTTGTCTTAAATGTTGAAAATGAGACTAATTATTTTCAAAGGTTATCCATACAATCAATATGTAGGATATGACCACACAGCACTACCTACAAGTCTCCTTTTCATCACAAAATGTATACCTACAGGCTAGCTGTAAGGTTATCATGAAGATTGGGATAGATAACCTAGATGATGAACCTCATTCCAAGTATAAAAATAAAAAAATTATCTATATAATGTTTTATCTAACTTCAATTAGGACATTAAATATGCAAATAAGGCCTAAATCATAAGGTTCCACCTATAGGGGTGCCTAACTCCAAGACTATCTACCTGTAGCTAACAGTGACCCAAGTGATGATTATTCTAGGTATTTTTCCTATAAAATGCATGGTATAGGTGAATAAATGTAATATGAGATGTAATTAAGGATTTAAATAATACCTTATATCAATTTAAGCATCTCTATATGTGTCAAATGGACCTACATGTAGGAGAAATATACAAACAGGGTCAGCCTATCAATCAGGCCTAATTGAGTAATAATATGGTTCAAGGTACAAGCATGGGTTATAATAGTTGTGAAAATTGTGAAAAAAATCCCCATGGTATAATTAAACACCTCAAAATACACTCATTATATCAAATTAATACAAAGATAAGGTTCTAGTCATGTAACCTACAACCATATGGTAAGACCTTGCATATAGTCCACTTCACACAGGTCTGTCTTGGGTTTTAGTGTTTTGAATGATATAATCATGTGACCAAAGATTTAAATTAAACATATTACATCCTTATATATTTTTTAATCCTCTAAAAAAATTAAATTTTCTAAGGAAACAAAGGAAGTACTCTTTGTTTTGTCTCAGACATAGGGTACTTCCCTTTGTGTGCAAACCCTACAATTTTGAGAAAAGGAGAAAAGGGAATGAAATGGATGATTGGGAATTAAAATATGGTGTGTTATTTTTAAACACACCTAAAAAAAAATTAAAACCAATCACATAAGGGATAACCTCAACAGGGTGGTCTAAACCCCCAAAGTTGTAGTCAGGGCTATTAGGCAGGGTTTTGGTCTATAGCCCAAATGAGAAGTCACTTTCATTTCCAACTATATAAGAGAATTATAACCTATTTTATAATTTTATATGGTCATGATATATGTGTTCAATCTTCCACCTTTAAAATAAATCATAAGGAATCCTTTTTTGGGCTTTAAGACAACTTAGACCTATATAAAGTGGAGAAGCAAATTCAATAAGAGAGGTTTGATTTCTCACATATCCTTTGACAATTTGCATGGAGACTCAAGGGGATAATATTAGTTTTATAATGTCATGAATTTTTTTTTTTTTTTGCATTATTTTCTCTATCCAATGTCAGACCTTTATGAAACATCACAAAAGGTTAAAACTATCTAAAACTCTTGCAAACCCTTAGAAATGACCTGATGAAGGAAATGAAGATAAAGAGAAATAAAAATGGACTATAATGACCATGAAAGTGGATGTAAGTTTATATTACTCTCTTAAAATAATCCCCATCCTTTTAGACTATACAAAATTATATGAATGGAGTATAAAATAGGGGTTTCTTGATAATTTTTATGTTTTTACAGGCTGTAGGAAGAGTCTAAGGATGCCAATCAAATAGGAGGAAATATTGAGACTTAAGATAACTAACCATGCCCATTTAATGATTAAAAATAATACTTAGGTGCTTCAACAAGTGATCTCATCTTAGCCAGTCAAAACTGGCATAGTGAACATGATGGTGAGAAGGGTGAAAACTTCAAGTGGAAGTATATTTAAAGTGCACCTAATAAATATAAGAACATGTATGACCTTGACACATGTATTTCAGCCCATTTTATGGATTTTCATGAGAAAATAAATCCATTTTAGAATCCAAGTGTGAGGGGAGACTAAAAAAGGATTTTTTTACTACAAGTATTGATGGCTCACTTTCAGAGGGATCCAGATGATTAGGAATGCAGCCAATGCATGGAAGAGCATGTCTACAACCCCTTCCTCTTAGTTCAATAATTATACCTATCCATAGTTAGTTTTGGGATGTTTTAAAATGGGTGAATGATGAAGATGGTTTTTTGAGTGAACAAAAAGAATTTCATGCCACATTTCAAGACTTTCATGCCTTGGATTGACACTTGTACCCTTTGAATTTTCATGATCAATTTCAAGTTCTATTCTCATTCACATGTAACTCCTTTTATTATATTGACACTTGTCCTCATGACATTTTTACTTATTTCTTCTCTCTCTCACACACAAGTTTTATAAGAACTAGCCATTTTGGATATTGTAAGGATGTTCCACTTGAGTATAGTGAATCCATATTCATTTGCATACCATGGATCAATAAAGACTACTAATTTTACCTCTTATATGACTATTCATAGTGTGTCCACTTAAATGATTGATCTTTCTTAGTGATGATTGTTGTTTTCTTACCATTATTATCTCATTCTCTCACCTATTTGTAGCTTAAAATCTTCTTCTTGTAGGTCATGTGAAGTGTTCTATAAAGTGTCAAGGTTGAGTGAGTTAGTTTATTCAATAGTGCCATTATAGACCTCTTATCTAGTCCTACTAGCCTAAACATTCATCAAAACCTCATAATTAAATATTGATGTGAGAATATTCAGATTAGAGAAGTGTATGCCTAGTTAGTCTCTTGGTCTCATATGTGACATGCAACTGGTTGGTAGTTATCAATTAATTTGGTGTATCACCACCTTTATAATAGTTTAATTTTAGTTTTCTCTCCATTTTCATTACAATAATAGGTTTATTAGTCATCTAAAAGTGGTAAATCAAGGGAGCTAGCCCTATCTAGAGATTCACCTCATTCTTAGGCTACCCATAGCCTATAGGTATTTTAATTGTGCCACTTGGATGAGGAGAGATAAGACATCTCCTCAAAGGGTTCAAATATACCAAGAACATCATGCAAAATCTATGTGATAACAAGAACATCATGCAAAAACTTTTCCACACCAACCATAGACCATCGATTCCTTGTACAATCCCCCAAATATGGATGGACCTCCCTTCATGGATGGGTAGATAATGATGGTGTGGGAATCTAGAGAGACATGTTAGTACCTGTGTGTTATAATATTTGTACTACATGATGTGTACCATAAATAAAATAAGTTCTAACATGATATCTCATAAACACATAAATCATACATATGAAATGATAATATTTATCTAACATCACTTTGGCCAAAGTTTTCAACTAGATATTGATCTCTAAGATCAGTCAATTTCATACACTCCACTTGATCAGATTACCTTCATCTGGTATTGATGATGCTAACTAATTTGGTGAAGCCAATCTCATTACTTATTTATAACCATCAATGTTATATTTGGTTAACATTTATTAAAACCGACAGGTTTATATAATTATTTCTAATATTGAGTAGAAACACATGCTAATTATATAAATAATTACTATACATATATTTAGTCCATCAAACATATGAAAGAACATCATTTATATTATTCCTCACATAAACTATATTCATGACAAGTAGGTTTATTTACCAAATGAGTAGAATACTAGTCATTCCAAAGAATTTATCTTCGTTAAGTAATTAATATGTATAAATTTATCATTTTCATAATATATAGTTCATACCACTCAATATAACCAGCATTCACAATATACAGAATGATTTACCAAACTTATAAAAAAATAATTATTCATTCAATAACTTAGGCTATGTGTATATAGTTATAGTTCTCAATCCTTCAAGATTTCTTGACTTATATGCTCAATCACATACTATAAATATAAAAATGCTACCTATTCTACAAACATAGGCTCTACACGTATAGGAGGACTTGGGTTCTCTTATATGTATATTTTGTATATTTTTATGTTATTATTATATACACCCCATAGTATATATAATTTAAAAGACACTTCATATTTTAAACCTCATAGTTTTACATAATTATGAATCTCCTCATAGTTTATAATCATTTTACATAATACATTTTATGCATAAACTCAAAGTGTTTTCATACCCATCTCCCAAAATGTATACTCATAAAACCTATAACCTTAGGTATTTGATATATAAATATACAATTGTATATAGATATCTATAAAACTTGGTGATAACTTATACTCATACTTTTTAAAATGTAAATACTTTGTTCTAACCATTCAAATTTATAATCATTGTTCACTACCTAAATACAGTATACTTTGAATTTCAAATAAACAAGATCAAATTGATACATATTAAATATATGTATTCATTTCACAATATTAACCCAATAGACATAGTTGACATTATATAATTATATCCATATGTATGTCCATATTCTAAGTTTACTTTTACACATAGTCAATAATAGGTATATATTTATACTATTCACACAAACATATGTTGTTTTGTTTTAAAAGACAAATAACAAGATCAATTCATCTATCCTTCCTGTCAACTAACTCCAATACTTTGCTCCTTTATAGACATATACAGTTCTATTATTTTTTTGTGATCTCAATACTTAATCTAAATTACCTTAATTCATTCTTATATAATACACACATTTTTTTGTAATGTGGTTATATTCACCTAAAATCTGCTCACCTTACTAATTACACTAATTCTACTAATTTAACATAAAACTACATTCCTAGCTAATTAACTAATATCCCATTCTCTATTTATTACATCTTACAAACCTTATTCCATCCCATAAGCAATTAAACCCCTTCATTAATCTACTAATAAAACCCATTTACCTACTAACCTACTCCATAAGCCACTTGCCAATTTAAAAATACAATTTATTCTATTACCCATCTACCACCCTATTCCTAGATATTCCTAAACCCCTAAACCCAAATAAATATTTATAGAATTAGAGAATTTGAGAAATATCCTCCATTTTAGCCCCTTTTCTTCTATAATTCTTCATTCTAAAGATTTCCAATTAATTTTAAATTTATTATAAATATCCTAACTATTAATTTCAGTGATTCAAAATTAAATTTGAACCATTAATTATTCCCTCCACTTCCTATATAACTAAGGCATCTTCCTCCAAGGAAACTAACTTGAGAACTAGGAATATTTCTAACTTGTTACCATTATCATCTCTCTTGCATCCATATAGCCTTGTCAAATCCATCATCCAATCAAGAAGTCCATTGAAATCCATTATCGAGCAAAGGCAAGCAAACTAACATCCATATATTTCACATTAAGCATCTATTTGGAAATCTTAGAGAAGAACTATAAAAATGTTAAATGATGGTTGAAATTCCCTTAACAATATGATTATCTCTTTTATCCCCTCCTTTTGATATTATTTAGATTTTAGGTTTTTATTACTAAAAATAGTAATATAAGGTGAATCTAAAATTTAGGCTATATTTTTGCAACCATGGTGGTACCATTTCCCTTTTTGGACTAATCTTGTGTGTGAAGTGTGATAATTGTGCTTGTGAGAAATATTTAGGATGAATTTAGTGGCTTCAAGTCTCATATTTTTCATTTACAATCATCTTTGTTGTAATAATTTCAACATTAAACCTTGGTAATAATCCATAATTTTGATTAAAAATGACTTTTGTGTTCATGCATCATTGTAGACACTTTTTTTTTGTTGCAAACTAAATTAGGCCTTTTAGTCCATTATTTCTTATTATTATTGTGTTGATTTACTCTGTGTGTTTTCTAAGTTTTAATATTATGTATGTTATGTTGCATTAGATAAATAGAAACTTCAAGATGTGCATGGGTCTTTAGAGGTTTTTATCAGGTGGTTTTTAGTAACTGTGTAAGCTCCCTATTTTCAAAACTTGTTTTTTTGATTTAACATTTGTGTCCCCTCTCTAATTGTTTGAAGGTAGATTAATCAAGCTGTTGGTGTCCTTACGTCACCATTGATCAGGGTTTTCTAACCCAAGTGTCAAGAGTTGTATAGGCTTTTCTAACTAGAAAAGGCCAAGGAGTCTAGTTTATACCTATTTTAAATGTCTTTCAAGCAATTATCTTCATACCCAATCCATCTACTAAGTTTTTATCAACTACTACCATTGAATGAAAACCATAATGTTGAGTAACACGATGGGGAATGAGTCTAAGATAGGAAGTCATGAACTTTTAACACTCAAGTTCTTATTCACTATTATTTTGGATAAATTTAAATTAATTGACTTGGCTCATAACATCACCTAATCCCTCGTTATTCTCTAGTGAAGAAAACCCAACATTCTCTCCTTGGTGGGACTCGATCCCTTGATCACATATAGGCTATGGCACTATCAATTTGTTCATATGCTATTCTAAGTCCCTCAAATCCCAAAGAATAATCATGTCTTCCATTGCCATTATTTTCTCTTATATGCCCATCAGTAATGAAGAAGAAAATTACACAAAAACAAAGGCATTTAATTATTGCATATTTTTTAGAACCATTGTGTATGCCTTGGATTCCACTTTTGCTCTTAGGTAATTAAAATTGTTTTGTGCATAGTCCATGAGACCATATTCTTATGAGGCATTTTTTTAAATTTCCTTTCCTACTAAAAATGTTTATTACATGATCAAATGCTTAGTTAAAAAGTTTTGAATACTAGTAGAGCCACTCTTATATACAAGAAAGATTTAGGATGGATTTCATGGCTTAAAGTTTTAATTTTTTTCCATTCACCATCATTCTACAAGTCAAGCACCACATGTTGGGAAGATGCTAGTAGACGTGTGTTGATCAAAAGCATTGGTGCATCAAGTTTCAATTTCTATGTAAATTCTTGACCAAAATGGGATAAAATTTATGTTAATTTAAATGCAATGAAAATATCAACAATCATTAGACAAACACCTATCAAGTATGCTCCAAAATAACTAAAAATATTAGATAGGTTCAGACACTTGTTCGTTAATATCTCAAGATTTTGGGTTTATGGCATGAGTTTGAAATTTTAAAAATTATTAACTTTTCTTAAGTCAATGTCTAACTTTTTAGATATAACATATAAATTTTATTTTGCCTACAATTTCAAATAGTGACCATCATTTCACTATTTCAACTAAGTCATTTTTATTTGATTAAATGGATAGGTAATGTTTTTTTGGTATTTATTAGAAATATTGTTGATTACTTTGAATAGCTTTTTATGTCATCTAATTACGTTAAGTTGAATTGGAATGTGTAGTTTGTAAATCATAGTATTTTATATACGAACACATCATATAGTCATTAATTAGTTAATTGATATTCTATAGTTTGGTGTTTGTTTAGATTAATATGAATTTGTGTTTTAGGTTTTTGTTTAGTTAATAACATGTGTTATGAACTCAAATGATACTCTATATTCATTATAAAGTGCTAGAATGTTATTTGAATAGTTGTTGATGGTTAATATTGCATATATTAATTTTTATACATTTCTTTTAGAAAGTGATAATTAATTTATGATTTATGTCGTATTAACTCAAAAAAATTAGTTACTATGTAGTATCAAAATAACCAAATAGAAAAGGTTAAATATTCAAAACTTGGGTATTCACAGATATCAAAAGAATCAACTTTGTTCAAACTACTAACACTTTATCATTGTATGTGGCCTTATATTTCTCTATATAGTGATTGGTCAAAGATTAAAATTGATAAAACTACTAATCACTTATCTTGAAAGTTACCCTTTCATGAGTGCCAATCAAACTACTAATCATTTTCTTGTAGGATACCTATCAAAGACATTTTGGCACCATTTCAAATTTTAATCACTTTATCATGTTGTCTGCATTCCTATGTATATTATTTTATATATCTGATCTCACATATAATTAATTAGTTAATTAATCCTTTTTTGTGCATGTTCATTTCTTGAGGGCTATGATGGTGTATGTTATCCCCCTTGCATCCTTATGGTGATTCTTGGAGGATAAAAAACCACCCACAAACCCTCCCATTTTTATTTTCTAGGGGAAATATGATGTGGAATTAACACCCATGCACTTTCCATAGTACTAGGGGTCAGTGATGTGGATTTTATCACCATGCACTAAACTAAACTATGTGTTCCAGTGGAGTATAAACATCAGGAGAGTTATCATTAGGTGTTAAAGTAGAATTCACCATAAAGGGTTATGTGGAGTGAGGGGTGTTTAAGATCCAATATGCAAAGTGGTTAAAAATCATCCTATATAGACTTAGGCCCCACTGTATGTTCATGTATATCAGGGAATCCCCTAAAAACCTTTGTACAAACCTAGATTAAGAACTTTTGGTTGTAACAAGAATTCCACTATCATAGTCAGGATCAACTCCAAAGAATCCATTAAGTGCAGATGGGGTCAAGAGGGTGTGGTTAATTTTATAATGGGTCACTGGCCTATAGCCTCACCTACAAAGCTGTTAGATGATGAAAGCATTGGGTTACACACCCTTTTCAGTTTACTAGCTTAGGACTTGTTGTTGTGTGTGTTGTTTGTGTGTTATGTTAAACTCATGTTATTTGTAAACCGAGTCAGCCATACCCTTTTTTTTGAAAGTTTATATACCCTTAGGGTAAAATCCATTCTTAAACTCCATCATCATATCCATCCCATCATCATAAACCACACCCATCTTATATTATCCACTCATCTTATATCTTCCACTACTTATCTTAAACAACATCTAATATCTATCCTATATCTTTCATCATCCATCCGTCTAATACCCATCTTATATCTTCCATTTTTCTCATATACATCTCACTATCCTAAACAACATCCATCTTATATCTCACCATTTCCTATCTTAAAGAACATATAATCTCCACCCTATATCTTCCATCTTCCATATCCCATCATCTCAAACATCCCTTTCATATTCTCCCATCTATCATCTTTAGATACTATATTTTGTCTTGGAAACAAATATTAGTGGTCACTCATCCCTTAATCCTCATCATCACTTTTTAAATCCTTGAACTAGGTATTATAAACATACATAACCTTATCAATATTTTAATCTATCACCCATCACTTCTCCCTTTTAGTGCCTTTTCATACCTAGCACCCATCCAATCACTACCTTACTATTTTGAAAGCCATTTTATCACATCATCTCCTTCTTTCTAGATTGGACTCTTACAAGACTTTGTTTGTTGGTAATACTTGGTCATCCTAATCTTTAAATCCCTTTTAAATATAAAATCACCACATTTCCCAATCACTTTGAGCATTATTAGATTTTATTTTTAGACCAAGTTAGTATTTAAAACTTTTGCATCACCTATCACACCTCATAACATATCCACTTTTTATATTCAAATATGGTGATCTAAACCTATGCCAAATAGCTTAGGATGGGATAAACTTCTACCCAAGAGAATGATTTATTAGGGAATCTAGGTGATCAAACTTAGGATCATGATGATAAACATAGTGATATACACACACTCAAAGGATAAAATGACCAATTAAATCCCCTCCATAATGATGACATTATAAATTTAATTTATCGATACCTCTATGAAAAACATGACCAAGTTCTAGCTCCATCCATTGAAGTGGGGGGCACACTACCCTCAAACTTTGATCATAATATTCTACAACACATAGTCTATCCCCCACCCCTCCTAATACATCACATCAGTACACACACACTAATCAAATACCTAAAGAATAGGAAGGTGTAAACCAAGAATTTGAAGAAGAATAACAACCTATACCTCTATAAAATAACCATATTGAGGCTAACAAGAGGCAAACTATCTTAGAGGATCAAATACACTAACTTACACAACAAACAAATCTTTTAATCTATGTACAAAATAAATGGCCATCATCCCCATTTCAAAATATCCATAACACCCATAGACCCAATAAAAGTCATGATCAAACATCCAATCCCCTTAAGGACCCCACATTTTCATAAGAATGGAAAGTGATGAAGGATACTCTCCAAAAAATTAACCCATACTCACAAGCAATGAAATATAAATATGAAGATTTTTGCTCTTCTCCCTTGGATATGAGCATTTTACAAATACCTTTCCCACCCCACTTTGAGTTACCTAAGTTTGAAACATATAGAGGGAAGGGTTATCCCCACAACCATGTCCAGGAGTTTTATGTGGCTTTTCATGAAGTTGCATATGAAGATGCCTACTTGATAAGACTTTTCCCAAAAAGTCTGACTAGACCAAACATAGAATGGTTCATGCATCTGTAAAAGGGTTCAATATCTAGTTTTAGAGAATTAACTGAATAATTCATAAGACTTTTTTATTTAATATTGAGCATGATGTCTCCATTATAGACCTTTATAACACTAAATATATAAGTGGGGAAAGATTGACATCTTTATTGCAAATGATGGAGAAGCTTTTATATTCCCAAAATTAACATAAACAGAATCAATAAAATTCATTTTGAAGTAAGTCAAAAATCTTCAACAAGAATAATGATGTTGTGAGATATGGGGTTACAAATTCCAAGTAACATGTTTAAATAGTACAAAAGAGTAAACCCATAGATCAGTAGAATATATCTTCTATTCAAGTACCATAAGGTAAACCAAAGCCTCAAACTGGTAAAAGACCTCTTACGAATCTTGGAGTGCCAATTGAAATAGTCCTTAAACAATTGATTTCTATCAAATGATCACTCTTCTTGAAATCTAACCATGATCATCAACCTCCACCTGATTGGTACTACAAGGATGAATTCTACAAATATCATAGATTCAAAGGTCATGACATAGAAAGGTGTACGTAATTAAAACATTATATTCAAGACCTAATTTAAAGAGGTGATATTGAAATAAAAGGGGAGAGTACTCTAAATAAATCTACAAATTAGTAGCTAGGCATTTATTAGGACCCCCTACCCAAGTATGATTAGATAAATAAAAATCCACCAAGAGACCAGGGTCAGGGCTCCTCTTCCAATCACACTGAATATCGCACCATGCCATACCACTAAATAAACGCCATAAAAATCCTTATCCCTCAAGACCCCACTCCACCTTCACCCACCATATTCAAAATCAAATAAGCCACTATTGATTGTGAGGTTACTACTAGATGTAGCAAGATCGTAGTTTTTGGGACACCCTCAAAGGACCCATCTAACTCTTCATCTCAAAAGAAGAATATCTCTAAGAAATTTTAAGTACCTTTTGATAAATATTATGACATAATTTAGTAACTTGATAAGACACCCACTCAAATATTATTAATGGAACTTCTCAAAACATCCCATATGCATCAAGAAATACTCAATCAAGTTTTGAGTGACCTAAAGGTCCCTAGAGATATTGACACCATTAAATTCTAGGCATTAGTGGGTCATTTATCTCCTACTCAGCAAATTACATTTATTTCCTAGGACATGCCTCCCATTGGCCCCCACCATAACTACCCATTAATCATAGAAGTATACATATCTCACCATTTCATTCCTTGAGTACTCATAGATAAAGGGTCAGCATTAAATTTATGTAATCTATCTTTCTTAAAGAAATTGGGGTATTCTAAAACTTCCTTAGGGCCTACTCTAATTATGATAAAAGTATATGATGCCAAAAAATGGCCATCTATAGGGACTATCTACCTTCTTATTATCATGGGACCCATGGTACATCAAACCCTGCTTCATGTTATGGATGTTGATTTACCCTATAATATTTTTCTAGGTCATCTCTAGATTCATGAGATGAATTTTGTCCCATCTAACCTTCATCAATGCCTAAAATTCCCCCATTTAGGTATGGAAGTCACCATTCCTAGGGAAATTGATTATTTTTGTAGTTACCAAATAGATTAATCCCAATCTTTATATTATTATCCTAGCATAGATAATTCCATTTTAATCCCAATAGATGTTAAATATATATGCCCTAATGATCTTGTGCCTACTTAAGATCTATTACCTAAAATCATTTATATAAAGATCACATCCATGGGTTGTGAGGAATATGAATATAAAATTCTGTATAGGTGACTTACCTCTTTCCCCGTGTAGTTATGGGTCCCTATTCATGAGGAAGACCAATCCTATTAGTTATTAATTTGAACTGATAGCCTTCTCTAGTGTAGTATTAGTATTCAAAGAATATATCAATGAATCAGATGAATCATGGCTTATCCTAGAAGATGAGGCCCTCATATCTTGTAAATAGAGATATCCCCACATCTGAAAAATGTTGCAAAATATGCATTATCAAGGGAAAGGACTAAGGAGACACAAAAAAGGTAGGATTGAAACCATAATAGTTCAAGAATATCTACAATATCTTGGCTTAGGGTATAAACTATTTGACAATGACTTAAACAATATTATTATGCATATTGTTTTGGTCCTTAAGAAATCCCTTTCTGACAAAGAAATCAAGATGGATTCCATTTATTTCACTATAAGGATCTTGTTGACATAAACCTTTTCCTTGACACCACTATTTCCACCATCAACATATCCCTCCACTATCCATCTTTAATTAATTGGGATCAACATCATGAGCCATCCTTTGATATGTTGCAAAATTAGGAGGCAATCTTAGAATTTTTAGGAGCTCATGATTTCATGTCTTTAGGAGACCATAAGAAAGGCTTTTCTATTAATCTTTTTCAATCAACATATTTTGGGGAACAATAGCATCCCCTTGACCAAAGTGAAGAAGATTAGTCTAAAAAATAAAAGCCACCCCAAAGTTTGGAAGACTTTTCATATAAATCAGAAGAATATAACAAAATAAATACAAAACTCCCAAATGGTTTCAACCTAGATATCCTGGATCAATCATTTCCCCCATATCTTCAAAATAAATCACCCTCTCTCATTTAAGAGGTGATTGAGGTTAATATTGAAACTGAAGAAAATCCAAAAATCATCAAACTAGGGGCAATTCTTGCATCTAAGGAGCATCAGAGTATTATTGAGTTGCTCAAGGAATTTATAGATGTTTTTGCATGGTATTATTCTAACATGTTTGGGCTTGATCCTTCATTGTATATAACTTGGTTATGCATCCTAACACTAAACCAATCAAGCAAAAATTATGAAAGATGTACCCCAAGGTAGCCCTGTTAGTTAAGGAGGAACTACAAAAATACTTGGAAGTAGCCTTTATCCAACCCATTGATTATTTTGATTGGATACCCAATATTGTTCTTGTGGCTAAGCTAGAAGGAAAAATCTAGATTTGTACTAACTTTCATGACATCATTAAGGCATGCCCCAAATATGACTTTATTCTTCCAAATATTGATATGATCATGGATTCAATAGTTGGATATGAAATTCTATCTCTCATGGATAGATTTTTAGGGTACATTCAGATCAAAATCATCCCCAAAGATCAACATAAAATATCCTTCATCACTCCATGGGGGACCTTTTGCTATCATATCATGCCCTTTGGTCTTAAAAATTCCAGTGCTACTTATCAATGGTCAATGATAGTTATTTTCCAAAATATGATGTATGATATAGTTGAAGATTATTTGGATGATATCCTAGGGAAGTCTCATCTCAGATCATATCATCACATAGTCTTAATAAAATTCTTTGAACAAATTTAAGGGTATAAAGTTAGATTGAATCTGAAGAAATGTGTATTTGGCGTAACCTCAAGAAAATTTATAAGGTTTATTGTATTTAGGAGAGGCATAACGGTGGACCCAACTAAATTCAAAGATAGTATGGAAATGCCTTCCATCTCTCAATCTAAAGTATCTTGGGAGTATTTAGGGAAAGTTGTAAGCTATTAGGTGATTCATCTCTCAGCTCATAGATAAATGTTACCCCTTCACTCATCTCTTGAAAAAGGGAACCACTTTTAATTATAACTTTGAATTTTAATAGACCTTTAATAATCTCAAGTAGTATTTGACAAATCCACTAGTGTTATCTCCCATTGTCATGGGAAGGCTCTTATTCTTATATGTTTTAGTAACCTCATGTGTGATATGTGACCTACTTGCACAACATATTGATGAGGGAAAATAGGAAGAAATTTATTATCTCAATCACATTTTAATATCATATAAGATAAATTATACTCTAGTTGAAAAGGCCTACTTAGTCATGGTCTTTGCTTCACAAAAAATTCATCATTATATGCTTAATAATCAGGTCTAGCTCATTGTTAAAGTTGATCCTCTCAAATATTTACTATCAAAATCAGCCCTTATAAGATGAATGGCCAAGTGGATCACACTCAGTGAATTCGATATTGAATATGTTCATCAAAAGTCCATTAAGGGATAAGTGATAGTAGATCAACTAGCATAATCACCTCTTGTCATAACATAGCCTCTTACCACAACCTTCCTAGATGAATCTATAATTAATACTTTAAAATCTAATGGTTGGAAGCTATATTTTGATGGCTTTTTTACCATGCATAGATTGGGAGTGGGAATCCTTCTAGTTACTACACAAGGTGACCTTATTCCAAAAGCCTTTCACCTCACTTTCCCATGCACCAATAATATTTATAAATAAGAGGCTTTAATAGGTGGCCTTCACCTAGCCATCTAATGGAACATCCAACATTTACAATTATTTGTGATTCACAGCTCATCATCAATTAGGGTAATGATGAGTTTCAAACTAAATATGAAAAATTACTCCCTTATAATCAATTGGTAGAAAAGTTGAAGCAAAATTTTTAATATAATACATTTGAATAAGTGCCTAGATGGAGTAATAAAGTAGTTTATTCCATGGCCACTATTGGATCTTTAATTGACTCCCTGAAGACATCCTCAAAGGGATTTTTATAATAGAACATTTGATACTCCCAGCTCATCAATCTTTGGATCCTTTCTAGAATTACATTTTCATGATCCTAGTCTTCCCTAGTACCATAAAATTTATAATTACCTTCATGATAACATATTACCACTAGACCTCACTCACCATCAGTGTAAGTCATTCATTTACCATACCTCCCATTACACCATCCTTGACAACATGATCTATCACGAAGGTTATGATGGTAAATGATGGTACTTTGTTAAGATGCTTGACCTTGGAAAAGGCTTCTCTCATGATCAAGGAGGTCCATGATGGTATTTGTGATAGATAAGTTAGTGGAATGGCCTAGGCCAATAAATTACTCTAGATTGGATACTATTGGCCTACCATGGAATATGATTCCTACCAGTATGTGCAAAAATGTGTAGCATGTCAAAAACATGGTAATCTTATCCATGCACTTGCATAAGAATTATAACCTATTATGAGTCCATGACCATTATCTATATGAGGAATTGATTTGATTGGAAATATAAATCCTACATCTTTTGATAGGCACAAGTTGACTATTACTGATACAGAGTATTTTACTAAATGGGTAAAAGTAACACCACTTACCTATACTACAGGTCTTCATATTTATAAATTCATCCTAAATCAAATCATTTTCCATTTTGGCATTCCTTCCAATACCATATCCGATAATGGTAAGTCCTTCAAAAATCAAGAAGTTGAGGCCTTTTGCCAATGGTACCACATCAAGCAGCATTTTTATTCCCCTTACTACCCCCAAGGGAATGGATAGGCTAAAGCAACAAATAAGAATCTCATCAATATTTTTAAGAAAATAATTAGTGAGGTAGGTAGAAATTGGCACCTATAATTATATCCTTCTCTTTATCTTATCAAATAAGTGTTTGAACACCTACTGGGGTCACTCTGTATGCTTTAGTATATGGGACAAAAGTTATTTTGCCTATATAAGTCCCCTCCTTACAAATCTCATTGTAGGGAATTATCACTGATCATATTTTTCAACAAGAAAGGATACAATAATTGGAGCTTCTAAATGAAAAACATCAAAGGGCCCTCAATCACTTATGGGCATACAAGAATAGATTAAAGGGCCAATATCGTAAGAAGATCAAGTCTAAATAATTTGAGGTCAGTGATCTATTCCTAAAATAAAATCTAAAAAATATTAATGATGATAGGGATAATAAGGGTAAATTTAAATCCAATTGGCTTGGTCCTTATATAATAGTCACAAAGTTTAGATCTAGAGCCTATAAGTTAGCTACATTGGATGGTGAAGATCTTGATAACCCAATGAGTATAATGCATTTAAAACATTTTTACACTTGATAGGCTCTACATTTACCTCCATCCATGGGTCCCCATTCTTGGGGGCATATCCATTTCCATCCCACATCTCCCTTTTTATTCCATTCCATTCAACCTTCCTTGACCCTAGTCTTAAAATTGGGCATCCATTATAGGTTTTATGCAGCAACAGGAGATAGATGTTTTCAGTAGGAGACAAGTCATTGAAGGGAATGTTTTTTGGGGAGTCCTTTGGAGTCTTTTTGTCTATATCCATATCCATATATGTACCCCCAATCTTATCACATCCTTATAACTATCCTTCATCATACCACCCTATCACATCCTCTTTGACAAGCACATCTCCTTTTAGCTTCAAGTTAATCCCATCCCCATTTGTCCCTTGCTTCCCCAAAACCATGGTTCACACCTTCCCACTAACTTTATCATTATTACAAGGTCAAAAAATAGGGTTTCTATTTTGGGATTTTTCATACATCATGACATTGAATCCTGATTGATCATCCTAAATCCAATCTATTCATTATTTTGAATTCAGTTGGATCCTTGTTTCAATCTAGTACTATTAGGCATAATATACCTCATGTACATATTTATTTCTCATCATTAGGCCAATTTTCCATAATCATCTTCATTTTCAACTTGTACATACCTCTTGTTAACCTTGTCTAATAGTCTCTTCTATCTTATGTTTACTTTGTGTGTATATAAATGTGTGTATGTTTTGTATAAGTGTGTATGTTTGGTTAATATTTTAGTTATTGTTCATATAAATTGGATAATATTAATTATTCTAGTCTTTTTATATATAGTTTATCTTGTTAACTATTATGGGAACAAGGATGATCTAGGTGACCCACAAATTTGTTTCAGGCCAAGTCACTTCAAAAATAGAGTTCTCTCATGCACTAGATACTTAATGTGCCTCTATTTATCTCATGTCATTTGGCATACATTCCTTTACCATTGAAATATTAAAAAGGATTGTATACATTATCAATGGCTTCAAAATGTGCCACCCATAACTTTTACCCCAAACATATCAACATCCTATCTAACCTATCATTATCTTGTCTAACCTATCATTTTAGCCTATCCCCCCCACCATCCCATCATTACCCTACCTCCATGGGGAAAGAGGATTCCTACCCCAAATTATGAGACATGAAAAATTACAATGGATTAATATTTTTAGCACATTGATTTACATATCTCATTAACATCATATTATACCATGCATCCAAAAATAAACCATTATCCCATAGAATCTCATCACATAACATGTCATCTAGTTAACCATTTGCATGTCATATCCAAATACTCCATATATAACATATCCATTAAACACATCATTTACCAGGATCTCATAATAATCACATCATTTTGAAAACATCAAAAATATAAAAAATTATAAACATAATCACATCCCTCACATCATTCTATACATGAAACAATATTTTTATCTAAATCCATTACATCATAATCATATAACATTCCATCTCAATCATCTAAAGCATACATAAAGCATCTGCATATATCCATCATCCATATCATAAAAATTATAAATAAACAAGTCCATCACATCACATATAATATAATTCATCTAATCTAATCACATCCCATCATGTAATCAAAAATAATGTGTAAATAAAATCTATTTAAATCCATCATAGATAATATCCATAATCAATGCATATCACAACACATATAACACATCACATCATATCCAAAATCTTAGCATATAAATATAACAATAGTCCATAAGGAATCCATGTCAAAAAATATATACAATATGAGGCCCCCATGGGCAAAAATGTGCTACAATACAAAAAATCCTCTATACATATCATTGTCTTATTAAATCTTGGTTGTGCTCTTGGTGGTCCTCTCAAGGGCTAATGGACCGAATGTGATGAGTTGGCCCTAAAAAAAGCCACACACTATCCTGGTGGCACCTTTGCCTCATATAAAGTCCTATAGTACTTGACCTCTCATGTCAATCTCATGATGTTCTACATGACACTATCCATCCCACCCTCTCTCATCATGGTATTAGCCTCCTCCTTGGCCTTCTTAGCCACCTCTACCTCTTCTATCAAAACTTAAATATGTGCCTGCTAATGGGTGATCTATCCTTGATACCCTATGATCTGTACATCTCAACTATGAATCTAAATCTTTAATGTGACTATCTAAACATGTAGTGTTATGACTTGACCTTTTATTCTCATCACCTTTGCTTGGGTCTGGGCCAACTACCCATCTCTATGTGTTATCTAAGCCTATAGTTGTGCCTAAAACTAATCTTTCTCTCAAGTGATCCTAACTATCTCTATCAATCATGCTTGTATCTATGTCTATGGTCATGTAAGTAAAGACTTCTCATCCTCAATCAAAAGCTACTAAGATGGAACTGTGCCATTACTTCTACCCCTCACTTATGTATCTACTTATGATCCACTACCCCTAGCCTGGGTTCCATTCCCTCCAACCTACCCTGCAGCTACTTATTGATCACCATCACCTCTATCTACATCCATGGCATCACCATCCTACCGATCATATGCATGTTCTTGGATTCTCCTCCTTTGTAACCTTTTTCATGCCTATAGCATGCTCCTCACTACCCCTCTTTATATTATAACCCTAGGTCATATTAACATCAATGGAATCCTTTACACTCACCATGTCATATAAGCCATTGTAACTTTTGGATTAAGAATCAGAGTTTGAAAATCTCATGGGACAGGGGAAATGCTATCATAATTTACATGGGCCAAGGCTCTATCTACTAGATGACCCCACTGAGCTCTCTCTCGATCACTCTTAGAAACTAGGTGTTCCTCCCTTGACATGTCCTATATGAAACAAAACTATCTATACATGTAATCAGTTCTATATCACTCTATAATAAAATATTTATGACCTATTAAATAGCACTTAGTCAGTATATATTGAGTCACCACCTCATCATCCTAGACAAATAGTAATCCCATGTAGGGCATCTATGTGATGTGCGCTAGATGTAAGCTATCAAATTCCTATCAATAAAATCTTATATCACCATCATCATCCTACTTCACACCTAATAAAATATACCACCCAAATACCATAGGTTGATGAGGCTCTCTCGCTATTATAGTCCTATGTGGCTACTAGATTACAATGTGCTCCCAGCTCTAGATCTACAATAACAAAGATGGCCCTAAAGGTCACTATTCCCATGTATGCTCCTAATTATAGCTCTCAATATATATGGGCCAATACCACTATCCCCCATGCAAACAATTTGAAGTCATATACCATGTTCACTACTACATCCCCTAGGCCTAAGTGAAACCATTACCTACTTTTGTCTAGTAGGAGTATGCCAATATTAAAAGACATAACTACAAGGGTAAGCTGATCAATATTCCCCTCTCTAAGTCATATATTTATATCCATGCATCTATCATGAACACCCATATGTAACCCTCTCACTAGCCTTTATAATGTCATACTAAGTGTGTGTGATTTCCAGTAGATCTTATCTCCTAACATTGGTAGATGGAGAATCTAATAGACATCCTCTAATGTCACTATCATTTCCCTAGTAATAAATTGAAAGGTACTCATCTTAGAGTGCTATCACTCCACCAAATCTATTATCAAGGCCTGATCAAAGTGTACCACTGATATTGTTATGATGTAATGTAGCCCTATCATCTCTAATACTCCATAGTTTGTATCAATGAAAAGGTGCATCTCATGTAGCACCTCAAGTCTCCATATCTATGAATCCATCACACATAAGTCCTCCTTTTTTAATCACCACATACACTATCACTAACTTTGTTTTATCACTAATCACCCCCTACTTATCCATAAGTACCTCTCACTTATTCTACCTCAACCCTCAAAATCCTAAAATCCATATGTGTAACCCATTACTAAAACCATTCATCTCCTACCTTATGAGATCACCTCATCCATCTTAATTTCAAACTCACATCAACTAATTCCACTTCCTATTCTAACTCCCATACATTATCTTCCCCAACCCCATTCAACCTAAAACCATCCTAACTCACCCATTCCTATTACCCTACACATTTACCATCTACCTAATACATAATTAAACCTAACTTATCTAAACCTAAGATATAATAACTTCACTAACCATCTTACTTTCTTACCCCTTCATCTATTTAACTAACTACATCACTAAATCCCCCACAATCACATTAATCCTAACTAATTGCATCTTAAACAGCCTACTCATCTGTAACCCCCCCCCAAAAAAAACAATTACTTATCTCTAATCATTTATCAAACCCACCTCATACCCCTTAGTCTATCTCCATACCTTAACCATTGTCCCTAGCTTTGACAAAATTATAATTCATGGGTTTTCCCTAACTTACAATTTTAACAAAACCACTATTTGTAACCTACAACTTTACATAATCATATGGTTATGAAAATTTGTAATTTGCTAATTCATGATATCTAAAAAATGTGAGTCTAAGCTTGTGGTATTATAATACCATAACTCTATACTCAAAATATTTAAACATCACCATTCCCTATACAAAACCACAAGTCATGACTATAATATCATAACTGAGGGCATTGCCCTCAAACATCGTATTACACCTACAGCATAGATAGCCTAACTTCGTGCCAAAACACCCAAAAATTCAACAAAAATTTGATAAAAACACAAATATTAGGGTTTATTTCTCATCATTATTCTAGCCTATGTATGTCTCTAGAAATCTAGGACTCTTTAATCGTGATGGGAAGCTCGGGGAAGCTAGTCCATATTTCTAGCTTAGAGTTAGTTTTCACTAAAGTCAAAAGTTCAAATGACTCTCTTTTTACTATTTTGTCCTATTTGACACCCCCTTATTTTACCCCTACTTAACCCCTATCAATTATTTACTAATAACCCTGCCACATCCAAATCCCATTCCATCCCTCAGATATCCCAATTAGTTATTCACTATCATCTCTAAAGTCATCTCAAGGATGGATTTTCCATTTCCCCACTATCTAACCTAATCCTACATCATCACTACATCAAATTGAGGTATCTTAAGACTATGTAGGCAACCCCTAATCCCAATTATGTACCTAGGGATAGCTCAACCACTATTAACCCCTCATCCTCATCTTATCACTAGACTAATCACTCGATAAACATATATCATTTAAGCTACGTATCTTACATAAAGTGGCTCTCTATCATCAATCAATAGATTTTATCTCCTTTATTAGTTTCTAATCCCTCCCCAGCATGTGTCTTTATTATAGGAATCATCACAGGCTTGTCTCCATCTCATTTATTTTATTTCCTGAATAATGTCTCAGTTTCAAGAATTTAGTCTTATCAATCTAACGCCTTTCTAGACATTGATCGTTTATCTAGAACCCATCTCATAACTGAGCCACTTTATCCCTTGTTTTTAAACTTGGGGAACTTGAACCATAGATACATCATTATTTGGGGCATCCCAACCCCATTTTATCATCTCAGTCTCATCCCACC